>CM071647.1:3852138-5052138 GCA_036419045.1 Scirpophaga incertulas | reverse complement strand
ATTCAAATCTTTAACAGCGCTTCAAATGAATCATTCGCTCAATCGCATCTCGGTTTCAATCGGCACGCGGCGCTCGCACGATTGAGATAAGTAAATCGGAATCGGAGCGCTTCGGATCACGTCGCTCAATTGCATCTCGGTTTCATTCGTTACGAGACGCTTACACGGTTGACTCAGAGTCACTGATATCAATATGAATCAATATCTATATAAATAAATAAATATTTGTTACACTTACACCAATTAGCCTAGCCCAAACTAAGCTCTGTAAGGCTTGTGCTATGGGATCTAGGGTAACGGATAGACATACATATATTATACACTAGCTGACCCGGCGAACTTCGTACCGCCTTAGCGTAGCTTTGATGCACTACTTTATTTTGTATAGTTGACCTAATGCTCTTTTAATATAGTCTATGGCTGTGAATGACGTTGACATTCGTATAAAAAAAAAGAATTGACATTCGTAACGCGCGTTTTTTAAAATATGCAAAATTAAATGTATACTTTTCAATATTTCTGAGAGATTTTCTTAATATTTTTTTCCGTAAGAACCATCCTTGGACTTCCACAAACATTTAAAAAAAAGAATTATCGAAATCGGTTCAGCCGTTCACACGTGATGCCGTGACAACGCGAAACGGGTTTCATTTTTATATATATAGATATATAAATAATTTATATTGAAATATGTATCAACAACCATGACTAAGGTACAAATGTTCGCATTCATCACACAAACATCTGCCCCCACCGGGATTCGAACCCGGGACCTCAGAGATGGCGACACCTTGAAACCGGTGTACTATCCACTCGACTATGGAGGTCGTCAAATATCAGTGTATTTGTATCATATATCAGAATATTTGAATCAGTGACTTTGAACCGATTTAATCGGTTCAGAGTCACTGATAGAAATGATGCAATTGAAGCACTTTACTGATTCGAATCTTTGTACTAATCCGGATACAAATGATCCAATCTCAACAAAAATACGTTTTTTCCATCATTAGTCAAGAGTACCCGTAACTGAAAAGCGTGCACGAAAGTATGAAAGTCGGTGAAGCTAGGGAAGTATGTTTGGATCGTAGCGAGTGGCAATTGTGATCTCTGACTACCCCCATGGGAAGTGGGTATATGTAAATAACACTATTACAGTCGGGTCAATTTAATAGGCCACATTTGACATTTCATTAAAATTCCTCAACTAACCTTGTAATGGTGGACATAAAATATTCAATATTTTTTTAGTTTGGAAATGCACAAATGGCCGTTGTTACAATGTTGCGTTTAGTGAAGTCTATACGTAAGTGATGTCCCTCAAAAAATCGAATGAATGCAATGATTATTTGTGAAGGGATTATTCACCATGAATTAATAGACAAATTTTTATTAAAATAAAACATGTTATTCTTTTGTTTCATAATAAAAAACAATAATAACTTAATAAACAGAGAAATAATTGATATTAAAAATTTTTAAGGCAATTAAACTCGTAAAATATATTAATACAGTACCTATAAAAAAGAGCGTATTCCCATTTAAAAGACCGGCAACACATCTGTTGTTGCGGGCAGCGATAATCACTTACCATCAAGTAATCCATTTGCTCGTTTGCCTATTACAGTTATTGTGGAAAAGTACTTTTTTTATAAGATAGGGATCTTATAAAAAAGTACTTTTCCATAATAACTGTATTCGATTCACATATGTTTGAAGTAAATATCGATTTTTTCACCATAATCGGAGTGTTTAAGCAGGTCACCTCACTATGAACAAATGTCAAATGTGGCCTATTAAATTGACCCGACTGTAACTGACTATACACATACAATAAGCAGTATATATCCAAAGTAAACATAACAATATAGTTATAACCGAAGGAGTATATTTCATAACGTATCTAAACAGAACTCGTTCTATTGTAACCAGTTCTAAACCAAATATTTCATAATCAGACCGGTATCGTTAGTACATACATACATACATACATACACTCACGCCTTTTTCCCACGGGGGTAGGCAGAGATTACGACTTTCCACTTGCTACGGTCTTTACATATCTCTTTCGCTTCATCTACTTTCATAACATTCCTCATACATGCTCGACGATTGCGGGTACTTCTGACCTGGCCTTTTTTGAGGACACTTTCGATTTGTTCGAAATATGTTCGCCTAGGTCTTCCTCGTCCCGTGTCTCCACTCACTCCAGCTTCATAAATCATTTTGGTCAGTCTACTTTCATCCATCCGTTCCACATGCCCAAACCACCCAAGCATCCCTTTCTCTATTCTTGTCACGATATCCTCTTTCAAACCACATTTCTTTCTAATCACTTCATTATACAATCTGTCACTCAGTTTTACTCCTGCCATACTCCGCAAAGCTCTCATTTCTACTGCATTTATTCTGCTTTCATGTCGTTCCTCCCATACCCAACTTTCACTTCCGCACATTAATGTTGGGACCAGCACGCCCTCGTGCACTGCTAGTCGCGCCTTTTCTGATATTTTCTGACTACTCAGAAACGTATGCATGGCCCATTCACCATGTTACCAGCTTTCACTCGCTTCTCTATATCATTATCACACCTTCCATCCCTTGTAAACATACATCCCAAATATACAAACTCTTCTACTTGTTCTACTTTTTATTTATCGTTAGTGAATAAATGAATCCTCCATCACATCATCATTATTCTTCCCCCATCCAAATCAGTTAACAACTGTACCAATTAAGTTCACTCGTTTGCGTTTTATGTTACTTATTTATTTGTGAAAAATACTTAACCCATTTATGTAACACGATTAAGTTTTTTTTTTTTTTTTAAATAGCTGTACTTTAATTTAGTTTGTGGTATCTTAGTTGGAAAGTGCATGCGAAACAGTAATATGACAATGGTGTATCTATCTAGTGAGAAAAATACTATAGTTTAATTACAACACATACAGTTATAACTAAAATTTTATCTTCCGATACTGAACTGTTTCAGCTGGAACAGCCACTGGTGCAGCCCTCGGTGGTTCCACTGCATCATCAGTCGGTTTCTTGAACTTGTCTTTATCCCAGCATTTCTTCACAAGGTTTGGGTGATTTCTTTTAATGTGATATTCTAACTTTTCAACGGATTGCAAATTATTGCATTCACCGCAGTGATAATATTTATCACACACCTGTAAAAAAACACAATATTAAAATTAAGTGGGAGACCCATATTCCTTTTATCATATCAAAATTAAACATTTCATTGTAGTGTTATGAATACACTACATAAAATACACTCCAATATACCTAATAGACCCTCGACGGGTATGGCAACAATAGGGAATTAATCTCTTTTTTGAAAAGCGTGTCAGTAAACATATACTAAAAATATAAAAATTTTATACACTCGTTAAGTACTATAAAAATTGCATTAAAATTTAATATTTTCAAATTTCGCGCGTAATTAGGCGAAGGCGCCGCACGAGTTGTTACTCTGTAGCGATGACGTCAATACGGCATGTAAATAATAAACAAAGCTCTATGTTTGATGCTATGTATTATTATATTCATAATTTAAAAATGAGTTTTTACTTTTATATATAAACAACTAATAAAGAAATAATAATAAAAGAGTAATACTGACATCGATGTGATAATACTCCGTAACTCGGCAGAACAAAAGTCGGGATTTGCAGCAAAGAATTTTCCGACCATTAATGCATTTATTTTTGGTAAATTCCTACTATCTCCTTTTACAAAACTGCTTTCCATAGTGTGATTCACGTGCGATTTCAATTTAACTTACGTATTTATAACGTTCTCTTACATTAAAAAAGCAACCTACAAACTTTTTTTATTATTTTGCGGCTTTATACGTACTATGATTCATAATGACATTGACACGCATAAGTTTACAGTACCTTATGACGTCACGACATGGCGGCCTATGTTTCGCTCTTGTTTTACGTATAGATTAAAAAAGTGAATACTTTGAAACTATTTTTTATATTATTTTTGTTATTTTATGTACTTAAACATGATGATTCCGACTATTTAATGCATATGCTATCATAGTTATATGCATTTAGATCTTTTCTAATATAGAGGGAAGTACCCTATTATGTATATTTGCTTGATTTAAAACGAATCAAAATTTTTTATTATAATTTACTCAAATAAATTTAAATTAAATCAAATTATAATCGTAAAAATACCAAACTCCATGGGAAAGAGACGTCAGTATATGTCAGTGTATGTGTTATAGTGACAAATTTATATAAGGTAAAAATTCCATCTAACCGCATAAGGAACTCCTAGTCAACCAGTGGTATCAACCGTGGACGCATTTGTAACCAGTAGGGGATTATACCAGGGTCATCTTACCTATTCGTGGTACAAAGCAAAAATGCTCCCATCGCTGTTCCGATATAGATGAAGAGATATAATACCTACCTCCATCCCATACTATCCTCCAGATGTAAAACTCTACCTAACTCCATAACCAGATGTCGGAGTTAGGTAGAGTTATTTATGTACTTGCATAGAAATGTTGATATAAACGAAACCTTCCCGAGATTACTAATGGACAATCCCGTGTGGACAACTATGTTACAAATAAATAATAATAAAAATCTAGTACATTCCGTTAAGCGGGGGAGTGCTTCGCATTTCTGCTACTGTTTTCTTTTGTTCTCACAAGCTATGGTGTACGAGCTACAAATGTGGCAACATGGCGCGTATTGAAAGGAGATGTCCTCTTATTACAAGGAGGTTGGTTTTTTGTGATCAGCGTTAACTAACAAACACCAAACTACATTAAATTGAAAGCCGAAAAAATATGAAGTATGAAACAAATAAAAGAAATATTTTTACCACCCCCAATTATTTTTAAATAAATAAAACATGTTTATAAGAAATATTTCATATGGCAACACCTTAATGATGTTTTTATTAATCTGTGACTACCGTTATCTTACTCTATGTCACAGATTAATATACTATTGCTGGTCTGATCATAATCATAAAATCAAAACTATGACATTGGCAGCAGGTGTCTGACTTGTCAGTTGATTTTTTATTAATATTTTTTCTGGCTCTAGATAACATACATTAAGTAACATAGCAGTCCCTATATTTTGTTAGTTAAAAACTTCTCAAAATTAGAAATATTCGGTTCATTAAAGCAATTATGTATGTATTTAGATTTTTAAAAGGCTTGTTGATAATTTTTTTTAAGCAATGTGTAATTATTGCATTAAAGATATTTCATTTTTTATTATACTAGAATACGAATTATTAAAAATCGGGGGTCTTGAAAATAATATGACTTACGGCGATTACTTTCTTTTAGAGCCTTCTATCCAAATATATCAAATTTACCCGAGTTAGTTACTATAAACCAATATGGGACATCTCCTTTGCAGTAGTTTAAATTGTGTAAAAGTAAATAACTACTACCTCCGTTCAAAAATGATTGTCTCATTTGAAACATTTTGCCAACTTAACAATATAAACTGTCAATTTGACATTTGTGTATGAACCGTACGCAGAGTAGAATCATAGAATAATTTTTGATAAGTAAGAATTCAGTTTATAATAATTTCACCAATAACCATCAGTGTCTGAAATTGGTAATTTTTGACGCTATACAAAAATAAGCCGCTGCTATTCGCTTCTACGCGGTCCAAATAGCCTTAAATTATGGAAATCTAACATTCAGGAGTAAAGTCAAAAAGATTAAGTAACGAGAAGAGAAATGCCATTTTACAAACACTTTTAGTGCGATCTAACAAAAACTACCAACTAGCATATATTGGAAAGAATCAACTTCCAGAAACATTAACATGTAATTTGGAAGCAATTGAAACTGCTCGCAATGTATTACGAGATATTTAAAATAATATAAGAACACAGTTTGTAATAAAATATTTATTTCATAAATAAAAATGTTGTCTAAGCGAAATTGAAACAACGGGACAATCATTTTTGAACAAAAATTTTCACCAAAACGGACAATCTTTTTTGAACGGAGGTAGTATTTATTTAAAAAATCACGTGATTATTATCTGCTCTTTTTAATTAACCCGGGATTCGGCGGGCGTGTAATTTGGTATATGTCTGTATATGACTCATGTTAAAGAAAGTAAAATAAAGTATTGAAAAAAAAATTGGATTTGCTTTTATATTTAGGCATTGGCTATCCAATTGATTTATTCTATGACATGGAAATAAAATTGAAAACCACTTTAAATATATTTACAACTTGAATTATCTCGTCAGAGTTACGGTATATAATATTCACACTATTTACAAACGGATTTAACTTATAAATCATTCAAATCAATTCTTTTTTGTAATTTGTAAATTTAACTTTTAAAAACAAGTAACGCACATACAGTTCTCTCTCTGCCAGTCTGTTTGACACTAAAATTGTTGCTTCGAGTATGCTGCCCGGGATCTTGTTCTGTTTTAGGTTTTTCTTTATTATTTAATAGAACCTCGAAGAAAATATAAATTATATTAATTATTGTAGTCAAGATCGAAAGCTTTCTTATGGTGCAAATTTCATAGAATAGTAATAAGCAGTTACAGAGAGTAACTGCAATTAAATTTTAAAAAGACGACACTTAGTGATTTTTTTTTCCTGAGTCAGTTAAAGATATTACGATTTTGATTAATAGGATTAATTTTTTGTATCCTAAAGAATAACATATATATTTTTTTTGTATGTAACGTAAATGTAACTTTTGAACAAACGGTTTCCTCAACAAAATTATTCAAAGACACAATGTTTATGAGATTTCAACTCCCCTTAATGTGAGATTCTGGAGTCAGAAAAAGAATAAACCTGTTCTACAGATCTCCAGGCTCCTTCACCTCTAGACATTTATGTAATAGTTAAGCATCTATGGTCGTAGTTTGATTTTGATTTGGATCGTCACAGTGTGCTATTCTTAGATACTGGACGGGCGACTGTAAGCATCTACCAACAGGTGGGTAGTCTAGTTATTTGCTAATATAGTGCTATAAAAAATATATATATAAAAGAAATTACCCGTCGAATGAAAATGTTATGGCCGGACTCAATAATATGGCACTGTGTCAACTTGTGCATGTGTTCTTCGCTATCACAGTGGGCCTGTTTGCCGTTTACATGGCCATCTTTTATACAGACCATGCAATAAAATCTGTTAGGCTTCGGTGTTATAATCATGTGGTAGGAATCATCGTCTAGTTGAAAATGTTCCAAATCCTTCAACAAGTGTCTGTTTTTCTTCCTGAAATAAAAACTACTTAAAACGAGGGACACTACACTACTATATAGACAAGGGGTCTATGTGAGTGTAAAAAAAATCAACCATGATAGTACTTATATACTATACACTGACATTACCTATTTACTTACATTATACTAATCTTCTGATATAAAAACATATACATTATATATAAAAGTACCTATGAAAAAAAAATTATTTAATTTTAAAATTCATCTACACTAATATTATAAAGAGGAAAGATTTGTATTTTTGTATGTAACGAATAAACTCAAAACGTACTGAACCGATTTTAATAATTGTTTTTTCATTAGAAAGCTACATTATCACTGAGTAACATAGGCTATATTCAGTACTAGATTACTATAGAAATCTTTAGAAATTCTTATTAAAACCAACCGAAGGTGTAAAAAAATTAACCATAAAATGTCTTTCATCGAATACGCTGCGAAGAGCAATGTCTACCCGTGCGAAGCCGGGACGGACCGCTAGTATTATATACGAGGGGAGGTCAAAAAGTTCGCGGAATGACTGGGAAAAAAGATGAAATGATACATTATGTTATTTTTCCTTTTCAATATATTCCCCCTTAACACGAATACATTTTTCGGATCTGGCATATAACTTATTAATACCGTCGAAAAAATAGGTTTTGTCTTGGGCGTCAAAATACGCCGAAATCGCCGACTTGACTTCATCATCGTCTCTAAATTTTTTTCCACGCAGCTCTTTCTTCATCTTTGGGAATAAATAAAAATCGCTAGGGGCCAGGTCTGGACTGTAGGGTGGATGGCGTAGTTGTTCAAAACCGCATCGATGAATGGCAGCCGTCGCAACTGAACGGGCGCGTTGTCGTTCAAAAGGAGTACACCTTTTGTCAGTTTTCCTCTTCTTTTTTCTTTAATAGCTTCTTTTAATCGGTCCAATAGGGAAGCGTAGTACTCTCCCGTTATAGAAACACCACGTTCTTTATAATCGATCAAAAGAATACCTTCAGTATCCCAAAAAACAGTCGCCATGATCTTTCCGGCCGATTGCGACACACTTTAAATTTTTTAGGGGGTGGTGTGCCTTTTTTGTGCCACTGCATCGACTCCTGCTTTGACTCAGGCTCATAGTGGTGAACCCAAGTTTCATCACCGGTTACAATTCGGGCCATAATTTCTTCCCTATCTTCTCCACAGCGGTCCAAAACTCGCGGGAACAGTTGACGCGCTCACGTTTTTGCAGCGGCGTGAGCATTCTCGGGACCCACCTTGTACACACTTTACTCATGCCAAGATGTTGATGAAGAATATTTAAAATTGTGGTTTCTGATACTCCAACTGATGCTGCAAGTTGTTTCTTCTTCAACCTTCCGTCTTCCAATACAAGTTTTTCAACTTTTTCAATGATTTCCGGCGTAGTGGCCTCAATGGGCCGTCCAGGTCGAGGATCATCTTCAATTGACTCCCTTCCTTGCTTGAAAAGGCCGTGCCATTTGTAAATCATGGTTTTACCAGGAGCAGAGTCTCCGTAAACAGCTAACATCTCTTGCAAAATAGTTTGAGGCGTTTTTCCTTGTTTGGTGAGGAACTTTACGACGGCGCGATGTTCAATTTTCTCCATAGTGGCTAGTTTGTTCCCGATTTACTTGTTTACTCGTTTGTAACTCGAAAGCTAATGACCCAATTAGGCTAGAAATTGGCATATATAGTAATTATGAGTTACTCAAGTAGCGGCTACCTGGAGGAGCGACCTCACCCCCGCCAACCCCGCCATTCCGCGAACTTTTTGACCGCCCCTCGTACATATGCTTATAAAATTTTGTAAGTTGTAGAATATAGGCATTCAATATAAAGTCTACCCAAAAACGAAAAACATAGCAAAGGGTCTACGACACAAAAAAGTTTGGGATCCTCTGTACCAAACAGAGCTCATCTACGGACTCTTGCAGATTAATTTTTTTTTAAGAGACGTTTCAATATGTCTTTTTGTCAATATTTAATAAATAATAATAATAATGCTCGTCAATATTACCATCCCTCATGATGAGAACCTCGTAAAAGCCTAGAAGGGCAAAGCTAGTAAGTACCTTGACTTGGTATACGAGGTAACCACCATGGGGAATGTCGATTCGATATTTATATCTGCGAATGGCTTGATAACGAAGAGTCTCGATTTGCTTGAGCCTTGCCTCGCTTCCGGCGGCATACTAGGTATAAGTTTTTTATATGAATACACTGAGGGAGGAAGGCTGCTAGATCCTCCCCCCTCCCCCCCACGGGCTCCCCTAGCGCATCCAGGGGAGCGAAGGCCGGGGGATCCTTAGATGCAATACTCGATCCTGAGGGCCCCCTACAACGCCTGAGGACGCC
The DNA here is from genome assembly GCA_036419045.1 of Scirpophaga incertulas. Classification (NCBI taxonomy): domain Eukaryota; kingdom Metazoa; phylum Arthropoda; class Insecta; order Lepidoptera; family Crambidae; genus Scirpophaga; species Scirpophaga incertulas. The sequence continues at coordinate 5,042,522 of CM071647.1, read as the reverse complement.
CACCCTTGAAGTTTTTAGTGGGTAGGCTTCCCCCTTCTAGGGAGGAGAGCCCCACATATCCGCCGGCTTTCCGCAGCCGGGGTATGCAATTCAATGCACTTTCCTCAGCGGAACAAAAAAAAAATAGGCTATAGCCTGTACTGTAGAAAATCTACATATCATCGAGTAATTTTTTTCATAGTTTTTTTTATTTTGCTTTTTTGTATATATAGTATACATGTCAAATTCAAAATAATTTATTCAGTCTAGGCTGTTACAAGCACTTATGAAAGTCGAAAAGCAACGCCATCGGTTCGCAAATCTACGGCGGGAGACCATGTACTGAGAAGAACCAGCAAGAAACTCAGCAAGGGCTGTTTTTTTCCCTGCATTAAATGGATACAGAGTCGTCAATTTGGAAGATGACTTCAATATGGATAATTCATGATGTCACTTTCCATTACATAATATAGGAAATACAACTAATAAAAATATAATTTGAAAACATGCCTATATTACGAATGCCTTGTCATACAGTTTTAAAAGAATATATTAAAGTTAAATTAAAATTATAATAAATAGTACCCAGTATAGCAAAGAGCAGACTCATCTCCGCTGGCAGCACCCGTTCACGAGCATGTAATTATGCCGATGAAAATGTAACGGGTAATTTTGTTTATATAAATTAGGCGACAACCAAATTGTGTCATTTCAATGCACTGTGCTTTAAGCACAGAACGTTTATCTATAAGAGTAATAACAACAGCCACACTGTTACTTGTATTATATGATCATTACTCACCTAGTTTTCTTCTCATCCCTATTCAGCAACTCTGATGCCCTCGTTACTGCCGCTACCACATTGATTTCGTGGTCTTCTGATACATGATGGAACTGTTCGTCGCGTGGGAATAGGCGATTGCAGACTCCGCAATGTAAATATTGCCCAATCTGTTGGCAGACAAACGGTTTACTCAGTATAACTTTGTTCACTTTCATTTTAGCTGTGGTAATGTTCTCTTGTGGTGAATGTATGAGAATGTAGAAATCAAAGTCGTACGTAAGCGTACGTGCGCACGATAAGCGTGTACGTAAGCGTACGTGCGCACGATAAGCGTGTGCGTAAGCGTACGTGCGCACGATAAGCGTGTGCGTAAGCGTACGTGCGCACGATAAGCGTGTGCGTAAGCGTACGTGCGCACGATAAGCGTGTGCGTAAGTGTACGTGCGCACGACGATGCGTGCACGTACGCTGGCTTGTTTGCGCTATCGATTACACTTAAGAATTATTAATCCTAATTCTATATTATATTTATCTTCCTTCTGTCTTATTAAAAATAGTATTGTTAGTGTTGTGCTCATATTAATGTGTTCCTTCTGTGCCTTCTATGTTTTGTGTGAAATAGTTTATAGTGTGTGGTCCCGGGTTCGATTCCCGGTGGCGGCAGATGTTTGCGCGATGAATGCGAGCATTTGTACCTTAGTCATGGTTGTTAATATATATTAATATATGTATGTTTATCCGTTATTGGTAACGGAAGGTTCTGGGATCTATGGAGATCCTATAGCCTTCAGAGCTTACTTTGGGCTAGGCTAATTGGTGTGAGTGTAAGTAATATTAAAAATAATGTCTATGCCTGAATGTATGTAGTTTCTCAACCATTGTTATGTCACAGCACAGGAAACGGCAGAAAAAGCTTTTCACATGTATTAAGTGATCCATATAATTAAATAATTGTATGTGAGAAAAAATTGCAAATATACTAAATTACATTTCAGATTATAAATATTTTTAATATAGCATGTCACCATTCTAAAGTAAAGATTAGATTTGTTTAATATGATTCGATATTGATATGGAAACGAAGACTTCATGAAGCGTCTCAGATCTTGAATGTAACCAAATTTTTTATAATTTACAATCTAGAATAACAATAAACAAGTTAAATGATTCCAAATAAATACAAACAAGACTAATATTACAATTTAAATATATATATTCCCCAATACTTTGTTTTCAACTTCATATATATGATTAATTTTTTAAAGTCTAATGTTTAGATTAGGGAAAAATAGAGAAAACTAAATAGAAGCTCGCATTAGTTCTATCAAACAAATTAGTAAAGCCAGAACTAAAACAATTAAAAGATTAGAAATGTTAAGATAAGAGAAGAAATAAAGACTAATAAAAAAATACAATTAAAAGATATTTTTGCTCAGCGATTGATACAATAAACGAAAGTACTTATTAAGTAGATTGATTAAAAATGGAACATCGTGTTTGCATCATAAATTGCTGAGTCGACGCCTTGTGCAATTGTCGACGACCTCGATAAATTGGGAGCACATCTTACGCTGCAGTTCTAAGAGCATGTAGCGACGTAACGCACAAAAACAACAGTATAATGAGCTCGTCAGGGGTTGCGCAGACGCAGGAATTGATGCTGATATTTTTCATTGTAGTTTTAAGAATTTATCGTCTAATAATTTAAAGTAACTTATAGTTTAATTGTAAATAATATATGTATATTTCTTCTTTTTATTTTTATCTATGTTTTGTATGGTTTATCCTTTGTTATTCCACATACATATCAACTTGACAGTTGTATATTTGTTGCACGTTAATAATATAATAGGATAGACGACTACAACTGATTATGGCCGTTTTTATACTATAATTATCTGATTTGATCAATTTATATCTAATGAAAGTATGTAAATATAGAAATAACAGTTTAATTATTAATTTATATTGTTTATAGATTTCTAAAAAAATAGCAATTATTGTTTACGTAATTCTAATGAAACGAACACATTTCTAGCATTCTCACATTAAATGTAACATTTTTTTTATATAGAAAGTATACCTATAAACATACAAATAACAAAGTTATTTTAAAATTTGTTTATACTCGCATACAAATTAGGTGAGTTTACTGACTTATGACGTCACGAATGCAGTGTTTTTAGTATGGAGCGTTTTTGAGCGAATCGCGACAGCGTCGCAAACATGTCGATGTATCTTCAAAAGTAATAGGCGCAGGTGTACTGTTGGTTCTACAATATTTCTCACTTAAAAAAGTACTCTTATTACATATTGAATTTAAAAAATTGTCGTCTACCCAATTAGTAGAATGTACATGAATATTGGGTTTCAACCTAGTCTTCAAGGTTCGGTATAGATTATTTTTGTTTTTTATTAGCTGTAAGCTGTTTTTGTACTTATTATTAAATAAATAAACAAACTAAGGACATACGTTTAGTAACAAACCATAACAATAAGATAAAGGCAGAAATAGATGTCAGATCGCATGGCAAGCGAATCTAATCCTTATTGATCAATTCACTTTCAACGTAAGAGCCAAAATATTTAATGGGCACTTATTTGCTATCATTTTCCTCAATAGAAAATAAGTATTTCTTAAACTTACACCAACATGCAATATTTTTATTTTTGTGCTCATTTTAAAGACCTCTACGTAGAATAGACCACAAGTATATTAAAAAATGAAAAGACTGTATATTACTGAAAAAAATGCGGTTTAAAATTGTCCATTTTAATTTTCGCGCGAATAAGGACCTATAGTTCGTATGACGTCACTCCTGTCTGTCATTGTCACTGGCTCACTGATTGTACTGCGCGGGTCATTGCTGGCTTTAGTTGTTTTTGCATTTATCTCGGCTTTCAAGGTATTATTTTGTAAAAATTTACAATGACTATCCGTTTAGTTGACTAACCATCAACAGCAAGTAATCATAACTATGCCATTACTACTCCGAAAAAAAGCCGTATGGGCGTATGTTTAGTGTCAATGAGTCCATCTACTTAAAATAAGTTTCCTAATAAATTCTTTTTGACTGGACCTTCTGACCTAAAACTGTGAAAAATGTGATTTCAAGATGGAATGACATTTATTCCCCAAAGACTATCATTCGATGCTGTGAAGACCACTTTGACCTAAGTCGGCGGATATATTTATTGTAAATTTAGTTAATCTGCTTGTACACAAAAGAAACTGTTACCTACCTAACACTTACCCAAACTTTTCAATGTCTTTTTGTTAAGTCCCTTTCATTTCTACACTTGAAAACTCTGCACTTTCGACAAAAAATGTCACTACCATGTCAACATTAACTTTTGGCAGAGTCCTAGAATCTACTTTGGCAAACCCAACTTCCATTTTTATTAAAAAAACGCAATTAATTTTAGATTTAATTGTTCACTTTTACTACAACTTATAACCTCAAATAAGTTGTCATAACAGGAGTGACGTCACTGAACGCTGATTGGTGTTTTAAATCCGTTCCGTTTCACGTTACTTTTGATTCTTAATTATTGTTAAAAAACAACATTATTTTAAATATAAACCTTGCAGTGGTACTACTTTTATATTTATTGGTGACATGACTTACTTTTATAAGTCATGTCACAAAACGAATGTTGAATATGAAAGTGGAGGGATACACGGGCAGAGGAAGGCCGAATAAAAGATGGATAGATTGTGTGAAGAATGATATAAGAATGAAAGTAAGCATGGAAATGACGGCTGATAGAGAGGAATGGAAGAAAAAGATCTACTGCGCCGACCCCAGATAATGGGAAATGGGCAAGAGGATGATGATGATCAGGGAAGAAAAGAAAAACATGGCAAAGAGTCTATCACACAAAAATGTTTGGGAACCTCTGGACTAAGCTCAGCCTGAGCCTCGGCCATAAGAACCCTACGGCTTGTATGGAAGGGTAGAAAGATAAGCAGTGCTGCGCTAATCATCACTACAGTAATCCGGCGCTCTCAGATGGGCGTGGCGAGGGAATCACGTTGAGACATGATGCATACTTGTATAAACAAACTGCCGATTGGCCAAGAAGCAAAAGACAATTGACAGTTTCTTTACTCCAATAGAATAGTCCACCAGAACTGTAAGTGTTGGTATGCTTATATTTCTGTTTACAATAGGCCTAGACGATTATGTATTTTAAAACAATTTTTTTCTAAACAGACAATTAAACTCTTTTTGTCTGTAATTCAATACATATGTACTTTTTACTTAAAACTTGAAAATGAAACTCGGCTTCTTTTGTACTATTTGTGCATTTTTATCGCATGTATCGTTTTTCCGTAATCTGGCATTTTTACTAATCTGCCAGATTAACGACTATGCAATGAACACTATCAGTCTGACCAGAACTATATGTACCACTTACCATCAATTAAGCAGTCTGATTGTTTATCAATATATATCATATAATATATATCATATAATAACAAATCTTACCTTGCGGGTAATGCTAATGTCGAAAAGGGCCAAAGCTTTGTATTTCCTCAAATTGGTTTTGTGGTGTTTATGATTTATGTGATGTGCCACATCCTTTTTGTCTGTTTCTATCAGTTCATCGCACACTATACACTCCCGTAAGTTCTCGTCTATTGGCACAATGGTATGCCAGTTGTCTGATGGGAGATATAGCTCCTTGTTAACGAGAACACCATGTGTAAAATCCATTATGTCGATATGAAAGTATTCAGTCTTCTTTCTACGAGCCGTCTTCTCTGCAAAGTACAAAATTGGCACTTTATGATAATTTTGTTAGATATATTTTAAAACAACATTCTGTTTCGGTATTTGCAACTCTATTTATATTAATTGAATTAATTTAAGACTGGCTTAAGTAACCTACGTTCTGTTAACTAGACTTCTTCTTTAATTAGGACCTTAATAAGCTAGCCCAGAATAAGTCTTAGACATTTTCATGAGAAGAATTTGAAAGAATACCCATTAATCTCTTGACCTCTTGAAAGGCGAATGAGCATCGCTGGCATTGTGATGGGTGTGGTCATTTATTGGTGAGGTTTGCGGGGTTCTATCTTACTATGTACCAAAGAAATTAATGTTTTTTGAATTCCTTATGTACATTTGACAATATGCAGAAAAATTCAAGTTTATAGTCAAGCAATATGCACTGGGCAAGTATGGTTGAAGATCTAACATACACAACAATAAAAAATAAAACATTTAAAAAAGCGATCAATTTATGGTAGCAATGTGTATGTGTGCTGCAAGTAGCACAAAAAGGTCCATCGCTTAGCAACAATATTTGTTCAAGAACGAAAGTCGTAGTTTCCTTTCAAGTCCTAGCATGCACTGCATAGATAACAAAGGCAGTGAACTTCTAATGAGGTCATTACACTATCCAAGCAGAGCCTGGTATAGACTCTAACCTCTGTTTCTATTGGCCCTTTTACTCCCTAACAAAAAAATGTATGTACATTCACTATACTAATATCAAATTAAATAAATATGAAAAAGCGCAGGAAAAATTATTGACTCAAGTGAGATTTGAACCAACATATGCAATATACCCAATGTTGACCAATTCGCTCAGTAAATATTAGCCATCTTATCATCATATTGTCCAAAATTGCTATTAGAAGTGAATTTTCTACTTTAATTTTAAGCATACCAACCCACCAAAGTTACCAAAGAACCACATATCACTAAAACATACAAACTTATTGAAAATTTATTATTACCATCAGATTTTCGTGGAGCCCAGAAGTATACAGAGCTGTCATAATCTGACTCTATGTCCTCTTCGAGATTCTCAGCATTTTGTTTTTTGCAATTTTCAGTATCAAATTTTCCACTATCTGCATCTGAATGTGGTGAGCCCCAAAAAAAACCATTACTAGCTTCATCTGGTGCTAACACATTGCACTTTGAAGTATTTGCATTGTTGTATTTAGTGGCATATATTTCAAATTCTTTGAATTCAGTTTCTGAATTGTCTGCAGTAGCAACATTAAGATCATGTGGAAATGTCTTATTGTTTATTTTGTACACATATGGGGAGTTTGAATTTATTTTTATGTTACTTATAAAAGAAGGCCTGACAATTGACTTTGGTATAAATAGCGATGGTACTGTTTCAGTACCTACATTATTTTCGATTTTTTTTTCATCCATCTTTACCTGTAAAAGAAGGAAAGCAAAAAGAGAAAATATTTGTAATTTATTTGTGCAGATTATGCATGGTGTGATATTATATGGTTTTGTATGTATTTATAAGTTGTTTTTCATATAAAAATTATTTTACTCTGATTTCATAAAAACTTTTATTAACATACATTAAATCAATAAATAAAAAAAACATCTTTAAGTTTATTTTAAAAGTTTCTTTGTGCAATTTATAAATTATTGTCACAATTTATTCTTTTATTTGACTTACTGATAAGAATAAATTAATTATTCACACAAAAGAAATACTAGTCAATAATAATCAAGACTATGTTAAACCCACTCAAAATTATATATTTTTTCCTTTTAAGGACTTAGGTACAAGTAGAATAAACTTAGTATTCTTCATGTAATAGTTTATGTTTCAAATTTTAATGAGATCTCTATCTAGCTAATAACTTCTTTATAACTTAATTTTTATGAGTTTTACACATAGCCATAATTGTAAAAAACTAATATAGACATTAAAAATATTGTGTCCTAAAAGAGCATTTTTGATAGATAATAAAAAAATAATAATTTCATACAATTTTTAGGGCTTGCTGTGGACCTCTTAGATATAAGCTTGTGATGAAATTAAACTATATTTATGTGTATAATTTACAAAAAAAATGTGCAAAGCTCTAATTCTGCACAAAAACAGTATCAATATTGATTTTACAATTTAAATATTGTTGGAAGCGGTAATGGATTATTTCAAATTGAGTGAGGAGAGACCAATTGAACATATCAAGTATTATTTTATCATTTATGAAATTATAAACTACATGAACAATATAGACATGCAAGTTTTATTATAAATGAAATTATTCCAAATAGAGTTTGATTTGATGTGACATTTATATAAAAGTAAAATCCCAAAAAGGAGAAATATGAAAAAATGTATTCCACATTTATGACCAATGATATGACAACTTATGTATAACAAAATTATTTAGTTATGTTGAAAATATTTAATATTTTCAACATAACTAAATAAATTATTTATTGTCAATTTCAAATATCTAGAATAGCAGAAATCCACACAGTAATAATACATACATGTTTTAAATTGCAAAAGTATAAGCCCAGTAATATATAGTTAGTTTTAGAGGCAAACATGTAATTATATGTTTTTATTCCTTGAAAAATTTCATAAAAACTACTGTACTGATTCTGATGTAATTTGGTAAAGGCAGAAGTCCAGGAAAAAACATCAGATAACTTTCATATGAGAATGTCTGATATAACACAGTCATGTATAAAAGCCCAATCATAAGACTAATTATGGAAGAGCCTAACTTAAGTACTAATGAGGATGAATTATAAAATTTATAAATCAATATAATAAACATATTTACAGCATAAAAAATATACGTATAAAAATATAAGTATAATTTACATTTAGTTTACTTAAATTGATATTGTTAAATTTTATCACAATATTAATTTCTTCGTTTGAGTGTGTATCAAAACGAATTAGTTTATTATTTCTGCTTTATTTTATTTATTATTCATAATGTGGCTAAAATATATTTCTACGAAAGTAACAAAAACAAAAAATTGCCAATTTTACAGCCCTACTTTACGAAATTGTATTCAATCTAAACTTAATTTCTTGGATTTCAATCACAAATAGTAAAATTGTTTGAAAAGTTTGTTATTGTATATTATGGATGCCGGCAATAATAAAAGATTTTGCCTGTACCTCTTCCACCGATTGTTTCAAATTCAAAAACGACCAAAGAGAAAAATATAATCACAGTTTATTCGTATATATTATTTATCACTATCTTGGCGTCCATTTTTTAAATTGTACCAAGAATCATAGTGATAGTGAAAACCAATACACAAACCAATCAAACACAAAACAAACAGACGCTACTAATGGCGCCGGACGATCGATGTACACAAACACAGAAGAATTCTATAGCTTTGCTTAAATTACTTTTGAGACATGCCTTGAACGAGTATTGTTTTCGTACAAGGTGAAGTACCGCATGAATGTATCACAATCTATAGTCTATCATTGTTATATCTTGTAAGAAATAAATGGAATCTGTAAAAGATAGCATTTTCAACGTACAATTTACAATACTTTCAAACATACAGGCTGTAAAAAACTAGAGGCTCTTTATTGGAGAAATCCATAGCCTTTTACCACAAAGTTCCACAAAGTGTTACCAAATTGCATTTTCACAGATTTAAATAAATTGTCAAAAATACTAAATTATGACAAAAGTTATTATTGGCGTAGTCGTGCTTCGAAAGCTCGCGAATGCCTATATACTATAATTACTTATCTAGCAATAAATAAATAAAGAACTGGCTAGCTCGTTCCTATTTAGCACCACTTAGTCTAGGAGCACCACTTAGCCACATTCGTTTCTTCGATCACATTCGTTTTTTAAAAATCTAGTCTGGCAACATTTGGTGATGTTGCGGGCGGTGAATGACGCGGGGAATCCATGCTTCACCCGCTGGAAACATGCCATTCTGTTTACTCTATCTATGTTTCCGCTTTTAAACAATTGCATTTCATTGTTTGAAAAAATGTAAATAAATTTATATAAATATTTCAGTGTCAAAAATGCGATTTCAAAGCATAACACGTCCTAATTAATGTTAAACTTATTAATAAAAATCTAAGTAAGAAAATATTAATAAATTTATTTATAAAACTTGTTCGTATTATACCTTCGATTTGATATGTGTACGTACACAGACTACCTTATGATTTTTCAATATATAAACTTGGACTGAAATATATAAAATTGAACACAATTACAATAAAAATATTAGTTTCAAATATCAAAAAATATTTTTGACAGATTATAATATTTCAGGCTTATTTAACATATCAGGCCCAAGTCTTTGGTTTGGTTCCTAAAATCTGTCCATGCAGACTATTTAAGGTAATTCACAAACTCAAATGGTTAAGAGGGTGCTGTGACTGGAAACATTTAAGTGGTATTTTACAAAGACGACCAAAATACATGGCATACATGTCCCATTGGATAACAATAGAGAAAGGAATAAACAACACATGGACAAATAATAGACCAAGAAAACAAAAGGCTAATCCATGAATCTGAAAAACAGACTGACAGAATTTGTTTGAGATTAATTGATGTAATTGATTTCTTGGTTTCTCATAATTTGGCATTTAGGGGTCACAGAGAATCTTTCAGGACAGGATATTAAAGTTCTGGTAATCATTCTGGTCACCTTATAAAATTGTTTAAATTGATATTTAAATATGATTTTTTTTTCCTCAGGAGTGGAGGCTGAGAATCCATCATGGATACCAACGCAACAGGCAAGCAGGGATGCGTTGATTAAGTCGGACTCCTGGTGCTGTCGAGGCGGCTCGACCACTCAGACCTACCGACTACACTCAGCCTAGCCTTTGGTCCTATTGACCCTACTGGCTTTATTGATGAGGGAGCCGCACCTCAGGAGAGGCACGGTTAGCGCTGCCCCATGGTGAGGGCATAAGCGCTAGAAGGCACGAATCTCCAAAGTGGGACCGGCCTGTATTGACGGGAACCTACACGTGACTAAGCAGAAGGCTGCCGATTAAGCGACGGCTCAGACGCCGCCGCTTGCAGGTCTAGAAGTTCCTGCGTGAGTTGGTTAGGGGGGTCGCTAAGGACATGTCACGGTCTACGTATCCTCTGCCGGTAGTGACTAGTGTTGCCTTGAGATAGGCTCGCAGTTGGCGGTGTTGACGGGTTGTTGTTGTTGGTGGTTGTTGACATATACGCATTAACCATAAACAACTTCCACGCCATGATCTAGCCACGATATTTGATGTTAGAAACAGTTACTGTTGAAGTGATACGTAGAGTAATCAAATGGACTAGATATACAAAATTGTCGTGGGCGAGGATACGACAATAGCGCGAATATGACAGCCATTATCAGTGCAGTTAAAACTCGAATATATAATACTAACTGGTACCCGCGACTTCGTCTGTACAGATGGTAGATTTTTTCCTACTTACTTGATACTTATCGTTATATTTTGGACAATTCATACAATCCCTACTAATATTATAAGCGCGAATGTTTGTAAGTATAACTGAATGCTTATTACTATTTCACATAAAAACTACTGAATAGATTTTTAAGCTTTAAAATATAGCTTACTAGCTTTCCGCCCGTTAAAAGTTTACCCGAATATTTATATAGTCATTTGAATTTTGTTAACGGTGCCCGTCAGTACAGCTTCATTAAAAATAATTTTTCAAAATTAAAACTTGTTTGAGTTCAGACTACGTGATGTTGAAATGATGGTAAAATAAGTGTCTTTTTAATACGTATATTCTGAGATATGTGTATGCGCCCCCCGCATACACGAAGGCGCTTAATTTATGTTTTTTAATTGTTAACTATTTATTGAGGTATACCTACTTAATAATGAAAAACAATTACAATAAAGAATTTTGCATTTTTATGAATAAAAATTTGAGTATTAAAAATTATTGCTCATCCATCAGGATGCCTAGCAAAATATATCTTGTCCACATCAAATTTAACTCTTGTCTCGCCATTAATTATAATGACCTAATAGATATGTTTTCAAATTGACTATAGTAAATAAAACAATGAAACTGTAAATTATCAATCTAAATATATGTATTAGACGTGGCAACGCTGTCAATAAGTTCTAAGTAATATTCAATAAATATTTGACTAGGCTGTTGTTTAAAACCACGTAATGTGTGAGAATTCTATTTATCTTCACCGGGAGTTACTGCCACTGATCTTCGGAATAAAATAAACTTTAGCTATAACCAAATTATATTGCAATAAAGCGAATAAAAAGAACTCTATGAAAATTTTCTAAACACTATCATCACATACACTCAAGTCAGTCATTGTGCAGTAACCGGTCACATTCATTTATCGCTCTCGTACAAAATTTGCAGACAAAATACACTCAGACACATCAAATCCCTACATTACATACCCCCCACCCCCAAATAAATTTTCTATACCAAATTTCAAATTTATTTAAGACTAGCTTTCTGCCCGCGGCTTCGCCCGCGTGGATTTCGGGATTGGGTGTATAGAGGGTTAAGGGTCATAGCTTTTGCCCACGGCTACATATACGCGGAAGTCGGTTTATGGTGCGAAGATTTTATCGCGCTTCCCGTGGGACTATCCGTTTTTCCGAGATAAAAAATGCCGCAAAACTCCTCAAGAATCACTCTATCTATTGATGAAAACCGCATAAAAATCTGTGCAGTAGTTTTTGAGCGAAGCCTTTATTGCGCATCCCGTGGGATCTGTCGATTTTTCCGGGATAAAAAGTAGCCTATGTTACTCGGGGAGAATGTAGCTTGCCAAAGGTGAAAGAATTTTTGAAATCGGTCCAGTAGTTTAAGCGTGAAGAGGTAACAAACAAACAAACAAACAAACAAATAAACAAACAAACAAACACACTTTCGCATTTATAATATTAGTTGGGATTAATTCCTTTCAAATTCATGGTCACCCTATTCGTATTTTTCATTCTAACCTAAATAATATCTATTCATTACAAAAAGCACAATACGTCATTGTTTATCACCCGGTAGCATTTCTAATTAATCCGTTGGCTGATTTTATGTGTAGCTAGATGCCAATGGCTGACGCTACGGCGAGGCTGGCCGCACATAGGTGGCCGTCGATTGTTCTGTTATTTTGATTACATGCCTCGTTAACATCCAAAAGTGATGGTAATAATTTTATTTGAAGATATTTTTTTTATATTGTTAAATTGTCAAATTTCTCTTCAAAAATGTTCAAGCTAACCACTATATGTATTACAAATATCAAATTTAAATATAATTACTAAACTATTATAAAATCTAAGGATATATATGAAATAACTTTCTGAAACAAAAATGTATGCAAAAGTTTAATGACAGTTTCGATGGCTCACTGATATATAATGCTTCTGAAGCGGTTTTTTATTACACCCAACTTAAACATGGAGAAATGTTCAAAATCAATAAAGATATTTCTATTATGACAATGTTAATAATAAAGTTTTATTGGTAGTATTGCACACTGAACAGTTTCGAATATATGTTTATTTGTTTTATTCTGATATCAGTAAATTGTAGAAGCATTTTGGAATACAATAAGACTTTTAAAAACTAGGTATTAAATACATTGATTAGACATACATGACAGTAACTAATATTAATTATGCCTTATATAAGATTTAATATGAATGATCTTTTATGTCTCATAAGAATGATCTTTTATCTCTCATAAGCTAATGATCTTTTATGTCTCATAACTGAAAACTTGGTCATCTAAAGAATAAGATTACAACACATACTCGAGATTAAGCTGTATGGTTGCCTTTCCCTTGTGGCAAAAAATTATCTATTGGCAATCTCACAGACAGCTGTTTTTGGCAGTGACAGCTGTACTGTACTGTATACAATTGGTGTTGTATGAGAACAAGATATAAGTAAATATGGTTTATTTCTTGAATTAATTAAATAGAGCGTGGGGAGCGCTGCGGTCTCAGTCCATATAAAAGAGCTATTTTGTGAGCCTCTATCCACCCAAACCCACTGAAAGTGACAAACTATCATCTCAGAAAAAGCGTCTCTACCATCCCACCGCCTAATAGCAACGTCGAGCCCTACACCACTAATCCGGGTATCTCATCCTCACACTGCTCTCGTCGACGAGCGCGGAGACCGGGACTACACCCAGACACCAACCCCGTCAAACATTTACCCGGTGCCGACATATACCGGGACGGTTTTCACCCCCCGATTTTGCAATTTGCATCGACTCGCTTTTTGTAAGACTAACGACCCGCAACTGCGCCGGGTCTGGCCCTGGTCCGCCGGCAGGCAACGTGCAGAACATTCAGTTCTCGCACCTTCCACAAATACACTCAAGGTAGAGTTTAGTATAGCCATCTGTGGCTTCAGCATATATTTCGAAAAAATGAAATGATTTTCATGTAATGTCAACTAGAAAAAAAAAAACTCCGCAACAAAACATTTAATATTAATATTTATATCATAAAAATTACAGATAGTAAAAATCAAGAAGTTATTTATTTTTAATTAAATTTATGTGTCTACCAAATAATATGAATATTTTTAGAGCCCTTTCACAAATGAGTATCAGTTCTTTTGATGGAGTTGTTCCTGAGGTCCCAGGGATATCAGTGGACAACTTCGAATCTCTCAACAAGAGGGCATACTTCTTAACCCACTGCCATCGCGACCATACTCAAGGACTGACAAGCCAGCAATTGCAGAAGTACCTAGAGGAGAGTGATGTTTTCATATATATGTCTGAGCTGTCTGCAGCTATTGTTGAGGCAACAAATGACTTTGTATGCATCAAGTCACATGTTAAAATTTTGAAACTGGGTGAGTATTAATGTACAAATACAAATCTACATGCAACACAGCAATGGAAACTTATAAAATTATATTTGTGTTTTGCATTTCTTTTCAATAAAAAAAATAAAAAATACTAATAAGATGAATATGCAGATTCATAATGACTCTTGAGAACATTTAAATATGATTGAACCTTGTAAATATGATTCAGAATTTTGTAGCTCTGTTCAACTAGAAAATTCTTAATTATGTATAGAAAAAATAGTACTATGAGATCTCTGTGCCATAAGAATTACAATAATAGAAACTAAACAAACTTGCAAAACATTGTACATTTTAATTAGGTTTTTGATCTTAGACATTTTAAAATTAATTTATTAATTAAGCATATCAACATTGAGAAATATTTTATTGGCATGCACAATGTAAAAATAGATTTTGGCATATTTGGTGTTACTACCAGAGAATACATCTCTACAACAAGCTCCATGTCGAAAACTTTGTAAAAACTAGTAGGTATTGCTGGTTGTTATGGATATAATTATGTAAAATGGTGATAGCTATGTATGTTATTTACCTTATGGTGGTAGTAACTTCTCAAGTGTGATCATGTGGTTCTCGACATAAAAAAGTAGATAATAGGGTAGACGACTACAACTGATTATGGCCGTTTTTATACTATAATTATCTGATTTGATTTTTTTCATTTATGTCTAATGAAAGTATGTCAATATAGAAATTTCAGTTTAATTATTAATTTATATTGTTTTTAGATTTAAAAAAAATGAGCAATTAATATTTACGTAATTCTAATGAAACGAACACATTTCTAGCATTCTCACATTAAATGTATCATTTTTTTTTATATAGAAAGTATTCATATAAACGTAGAAATAACAACGTTATTTTAAAATTTGTTCATACGCTCATACAAATTAGGTGAGTTTATTTAGTTATGATGTCATGATTGCAGTGTTTCTAGTATGGAGCGTTTTTGAGCGACCCGCGACAGCCCCGCAATCTGTTGGTTCTACAATATTTCTCATTTAAAAGAGTACTCTTATTATATATAGAATTGAAAAAATTGTCGTCTACCCAATTTATGTTTGTGAGTCATGTAGGTATTTATTGTTTGAAATATATTATGTGTGGGTGTAAATATCATTCACAATACTCATTTGCGTGGGTAAGTTTCTTAGCTTCGTGGGTTCTTTTTAAAGATATCTATTGGCTTTGATTTTCATACTGCCAATGTGTGAAAAAATTGACCAATTATTTTTAATTGGAATTATCTAATTATCGAAAACAGAAAATTCTATTTGTTTTTATTATTTTAAACATATTTTCAAAATAAAAAATAAACGATATAAACAAATTTTTTTATTTATTTTTATTTAATGTTTTAAAGTACACATTTGATTCGTAAAACAATGTCTTTGCAGTTTGTAGAACAAGCAAAATTTTTAAATATTGAAATTATTTGAATTGTACTTAAATCTAAATTAAATTTATAAACAAAGACTTCAATCTATGCAATGTCAATTAAATTTTATGATAATCGTAACGCCATCTATGAACAAGATTAGAAAACCTGTTAATCTGTGACTCTGAAAAACTCTAGTTGACAGAAGAATTTCACTTTTATTTTTTTAAATACAACATCTATATGTCAAAATCTATAACTACTTAATTCCTAACTAATTGCTAACTTTAGTTGCTAAAAATTACCTCTTTACTTCACTTGTATCATATGACAATTACATTCGATGTGCATGTATGTATTTTGTGCATTTACAGTTTAATTACAATTAACTTTCTTTTCAGGCGTAAAACAATTGATCAAACTACCTGCAACTGACCACCACCGTGAACTATACATAGAAGTGATCACAATACCAGCAGGCCACTGTTTCGGCTCCGTTATGTTCTTATTTCAAACACCTACCAAAACGGTCCTTTTCACCGGCGACTTCCGCTTAAGTGTGAACGACGTGTCAAAGTTAGGCCACCTACACACGAAAGAAGGCGATCCGATGACCATAGACAAGATGTACGTAGACACTACGTTTTTGAATGAAAATTATGAAGAATTTCCGAAGAGAAGTGACAGCGTGGATAGTGCTGTATACGAGATAAAAAAATTTATGGAAACCAGTTCCGATAATAATGTAGCGTTGCATACTTCAGCGAGATTTGGATACGAGTACGTATTCAATGAATTGTACAAGCAACTAAATATGAAAGTGTATGTTAATGAAAGCGATTGGGCTTTGTACAGGTAAATTGATGCTTCTAATACAGTGAAGGGTCTATATCAAACTTTCATTACTTTTTTCACAACGTTTCTTATACAAACTTCAGAGTAATTTGCTATTATATAAAAATTTGGATTAATATAGGAATGTACTATGCTTAAATTAATATGCCTAACTTGGACCACATACTGAAACTGTAGGAAGTGCATTACCTTATTATAGGTATCATTATTATTTTAAAAAGGTAATGACATTATTATAGTTGATTAAGACTCTTTAATTTTGTATAATGAATGTATTAATGATATACTTTTTATTATATTTATATTAAATTCAATTTTGCGCGACTACTAACGATTTGTACGCTTTTAATGACCGGGCAAATGATGCCTCTAAAATTGTTTGTACCACCTGTATACTACTTATGTTTACAAACAAATTAATTGATTTGAAAAAAAAGGAGTAACAAAAAACAAACATCCATCACACAAACTTTGCCTTTATGATATTAGTCAGGATATTTATCTACTGGATATGCTATCATTTGTTACAGGTCCTACAAAGATTTAGTGCCGGGTGTCACAAATGATTACACCTCTACACGCATACACAAATGTTGGAACAGGAATGAGAAGTACGCTCACAAATGCTTACCGTTTGACAGCTCAACCAAAAAGTTTCTGTACGTCCACTTCTCCGCAATGAAATGGGACCAGTTTGGCGTGGAAGATCTGACATATCAAAAGTCGAATAACCGTATTGACGTGTGTTTTCCGACTCACTGCAGTAAGAACGAAGTGATTTATTTCATAAGCTATTTCGCTGCAAAAGAAGTGAAAGGGTTCCCTAACGAATATGTCGCGGATTGTAATTGTAATAATAAAAAGCCGGTTGGTTTTAAGTTTGCCAAGAAAAAGTTTGGGTTGAGACGCTGTAACGGAAAAGGAAGTATAAATTGATAGTTTCTAAGTATGCACTATATATAAACCAAGGGAACCTCTGAAGGACTTATTTTAGCAGGTCAATACGTTTAAGAAATTTTATGTTCATAAGAACCATAATAGTTTTGATAAATATATTCAAATTCATAAATTAAAGAAATAAAAATAAGCTTGCCGTTCCAGCGTATGGGTAAATGCATAGCCACACAGTGTTATCGATTTGCCTTTCCACAGATTTAAATCATTTGTCGAAAAATCTCTTATGTTATTATATTGTCAATGATTTTAATAACCAATAGTTACTTTGCCAAATATTTTGACTCTAGTAAATAACATAATGAAACATATAGCTTTTATAGAAATAATGTGAATTTGTTTGAACTTATAAAAGAAATTTGGGTTTAGACTATTTTGAGGCTATATCTGAAGCCAGTTTCTAATTGAAAAATAAAATAGCCCTTGCTGTTCTTTCCAGTACAAAGTCTCCCACTGTAGATTTGTGAACTCATGACATATCTTTGAAGTGCAAAAATGGTGCTAAAATCCCTCTTGAAGAATACATTTTTGATTTTGCTATGGTTAGGCTGGGTATACAATATTAAATAGTGCGATTAGTATTTAGTGGTCACAAAAGATTTATTTAATGATAAGAAGGTTATGAGTAGGGAATAATATAATATGATGAAATGATAATGAATTACTTAGAAGTGTTCGTAACGAATATTAGAAAAATACATTCTAATTATTCTGTAGATAAAAATTTTGTTTATTAAGAGTTTTAATGTTTCCTTTTTGTCTACTTTCTAACAATAATGAAATAATATGACTTATCGATTCATACAATAAACTATGTGTTTTTTTTTAATATTATATTTGAAGTATTTAATTGAATTTGTAATTAAACTTTTGAGACTGTGATATTCTAAATTTATATTAATAATTATACTGCTTGTGTATTATGCGCGAGGCTGTAGATTATTAAATATGGTGGCTTAAAAAGATGAGAAAGGTCAAGTAATAGTAATACTCATGAGATAGTTAAAAATAATATTTGTCTGAAATACTTAATTTGATTAATAAACTACATGTTAGTAATTTTTATCATAATTGAAATAGATTATTTTTTATCATATTTCGCATTTAACAAACATTAAACTCGAACAATCTTGACATGTATGTACAAATATATGTAATGAGGAAAACAAGTAAAAAATGAATGTGAATTGGGACCGACCTGACTCACGTCGCCCTGCGTGCTGGTTGTATTGGACGCTTGTCCTGATTCCACTCTTCATTGTATGTTCTCCGGATTTGTTGAGGTTGCGAATACGGTAGCGCTTAGTTCGTAGCTGATTTACACTTCCGACGTTCACATTTAGGGCAGTTGAAATGTTCGACCCTAGATACCGATCAGATATCCGTAAGCGAAGCAAGATCGTGATTGACAACTCAGTCCTAATAAGGATGGGATTAGGGTAGGTGGAGAATGCAGTTGCAATTGTTTACCCTCAATACAAAATATCAAAATTGCGGTCCGTATTACGCAGGTTTTACATACCTATATGCAATATCTTTTATCTGAAGCTCGGCCTTAATGTAACCATTTATTATGTATTACACCTTACGATGACACTTTGACATTATAATAAAATTGAATTTATTATAGTAGTAATGTCATTTTGACGTAATACGTAGAACTAATTCCCTAAACGGGAATATTATATAATAGTTACAATATTCTATTTTATAACAAATCCAAATCATGCCTGAAGTTAGCAATCTATTCTGTACTATATTTTTTTATAATATATATCAGTAGGTAGTATATAATTGTTGCTATCAAATTGTCTTTGAAATTGACAGACAGTGCAATTACGTTGCTTCATAATCTGTCATTATCTGTCAATTGCAATAAAAATTTTGATGGTAACAGAGTTGCATAATAATAACATGCTTTTTTGTGTAATGTTATTTGTAATGTCTTTACAATCAAATATAGCAGAATTGATAAGTGTTATCGCCTTTTTTATTTGTCAAAACTATGGACGTATTAAGTTTTGCCATTGTGAAAACTATGAACCCTTGACAGATAAGCTATGGAGATGACGTGTGTCAAAATAGGCGGTATACATTGTGAAAAGAAGTACTGGAGTATTATCTGTGACTTAAGTAAATAATAGACACGAGGTTTTATTTTTAAAAAATATCATCTTATATTACAATGATGAATTCTATTATTGTATACGAATGTTTATTATACCACTTTTATCTGGATTTTTATGACATTATTATGAAATGATATAATACTGATGTTTTATTAATAAGATTATTCTATTATTTTCCAATATTATCTGTACCTTGTTACCTTTAGTAACATCACTCTAGAAATAATTGTTGAAATGTTTGTATAACCTTAATTCCTTTGCCAAATTAAGTTATTAATTCTGCAATTTTGATATTTGAGGGTGTTTAATCGTCAGCTGGGAAGATGTCAGTGTCGGCAGTGACCCTGTGGTCTTGGCAATTTCGAATAGGGAGATATAGGCCTGAAAGTAGATTCAGCTATGTTTCAATATGTTTTTTGATTTTCGATTTTCATATGTACATTTAACTGACGCTTCTACCGTGAAGGAAATATCTTGTGGCAATCTGCATACACTCGCGAAGAAGCGCAAACGTATTCTAAAACCCAATCGCCCTAACATGATGAGGAATCGTTTGGGTACATCCTATTGTACCAATAAGATGACGACACCAATGACACGCAGTATGCCGCGCCGTTAAACCAAGTTCAGAGAAGTACAGTAATAGCGATTAAAGATTAAACGAAAACTTAAGATACGAGACGCCCCAAATAAACAGCGCCCTCTCTTTTCTCTCTTGAGACTGTTGATAATGACAAAATGCTATTTTAATACTTGGAGTGTTGCTTTTTCGGTTGGCAACACACCTCTCTTTACAGGTAGTATATGAAAATTTGTTTTTCCATATAAAATATGATTTAAGAGACGTGTCTCAAGATGCATAGATAATATGCTTTGAAATATATACACAAATGGTGTAGCAAGCAGTTTTTAATATGTGAATCCATTCATTTTGTAGAATTTCAACAGTATGCAGACGGCCATGTCCACCTCTTCGTAATCTGAAAATAAAACAGGATTGATTTACAAATCTAATTGTGTACACTATGTTGCTTTTTGGGAATCTGTCCCTTAATTATGGCCTCTACGCGTTATTACCGAACATGCCTGATAAACGCGTTTCATAAAAACGTTACATAAGCAAAAATATCGGATACATTTTTAAATTGCTGGCTCCTACTAACATCTGGTGCCCTGGTACATTTCAATATAAATCACCTACTTATATTGATATGATTGTATTAAAATAAAAAAAATCAGTAAGTTTTGGTAAAAAACGATTTTTTTTTGATAGCAACAGAGTTACGTAATTTAATAGCAACAAAGTTACATAATCAATGAACTCACCATCTAAAGACATCGGATTGCAATTGGCTGTAGCCAATGCGCACTGGTTTTGGAAGAGGACTGCATGTTTATCTGTCGCGCTCATTCCGCAGACTGGAGTGCCTTCATTTTCACACTCAACCGGGCACGAGGATCTGAGGTCCAACACGTATCTGTAGCAGTGCTTCACATCCACCATGTCGTATTCTAGAAGTTACATATTTTCAACATAGAACAGGTTCTACGAGTTGGCGCGCTATGAGCTAAAATTTATAGAAGTCACATTTGTATTTTTCATTCTAAAATGAAAAAAATGTACAATCACTTTTCCGGGAGGGGCACTGTACCAATTTTCCATACTAATGTGTATGCTATCGATAGCAATTGCAAGAATAAATAATAATAATATTTCTTACCCTTACACCCCTGAGTCTAGCCCAAACTAAGCTCTGACAGGCTTGTGTTATGGGATCTAGGGTAACGGATAGACATACATATATTATACATATATAAATACTTTTGATGATATTAACAACCATGACTAAGGTACAAATGCCCGCATTTCTCACACATACATCTGCCCCCACCGGGATTCGAACCCAGGACATCAGAGATGGCGACACCTTGAAACCTGTCTACTAGCCACTCAACTATATATATTTATAAATCACGCTCCTCATTATTTATATTTAAAAGCAGTTTTATACAAATATTTTAATCCTGTGTCCTCGCTAATTTTTAATATTCACAATATATCTAGGGTTGGTTGGAAGAAATCTCTCTTAGAGATAAGTCCGCCTTTCTAGCCCTTTGTTCTACTTAAATTGTTATCTATTAGTACTAGTATTTTTTTATTTTGTTGAACAAAGAGTTTACATATATATGTGTAATAAAACCTGCCCTATCCGCGGGTCGCCGGCGGGTGCGAGGAAGTCGCGACCGCTACGGCGACCCGAGATGGACCACGCCCCTTCCGTGACCGGGGGGCGTCGTCGGTGGAGGAGACCGGGGGAGGTAGTGTAGCCACCCCCGAGGAGGGCTCCCCTGTATCGACGGGGGAGCGAAGGCTGGGCGTTCCCGGAAGTAGCTTGGTAAGTTCCCGGGGGCTCCCTTCATGCCTGAGGAAGGCCATCCCTGAGGTTTTTAGTGGGTAGGCCTCCCCCTTCTGGGGAGGAGAGCCCCACATAACCGCCGGCTCGCCACAGCCGGGTATGCAATTTAATGCATTTTCCTCAGGGAAACAAAAAAAAACCTGCCCTATATTATTTGAATCATTGTATTTGTTTGTTAGCCATTTTATTTTAAGTTGCAGAAGAACTTTTTGTTTCAACCTATTTGTCAATGGAATTTCTAATAGTCTATTGTTACTTTCTACATATATAGTACATTTTGAATAGTACAGATAGTTTTAGTTCAATAGTTTCCTGAAATTCTCAATGAGGACAAAAATTCAGGTAGTCTGATCGCTGAACAAAGGAACTCAGAACTTGGGCGGTGTGGCGGTAGAATCGCGGGAACGCATCCTGCCACAAGCGCCCCGATATGGGCCCAGAGGACACCCCCCCGGTGTCCTCTGGGCCCATATCGGGGTTTTAGTGGGTAGGCCGGTCCTCTCAGACCGGAGAGCCCCACACACGGCTGCGCCTTGCCAGCGCATACAGACACGTTGCATAAGGAGCATTTCCCCTCGCAAAAAAAAGGTCAAAGTTGAGAAATGATATGACAACCTTCTTATAGATAGAACTTACTTAAAAATCCTCTGTAATTTGAGCACATGTTATTTAGAACGAGATGGCATATGCTCTGGAACCACTTAAATCTCATGGTCTTTCTGTTTAAGCCGCAGACAACCTTGTGGTAATTATCGCAGTGGTAAGGATCGCAGTAGTCCATCCAAGCTGGGCTAAAGGGCTTGTGGTAACGGTTCTTCCACCCTTCGGGCATTTCTGGTTTGTTTATTTCATCTAAAAATATTAGCAGCATGGATGTTAATAGAAAGACTTTTTCCTTATACATATATTGTACTAGCGACCCGCCCCGGTTTCGCACGGGTGCAATTGGATAAGGATTAATGCTGTGTTGCTTAAAATCACTTCGTAAATAACCATTTTTTAGTAAAGGATAAAAAATGGTTATGGTGGGTTATCCCTAAGAGTAGACATATACCATCGCGGACTTTCTTGTTGAACTTTTTAAGGTGGACAGTACTGTAGTAGGTACATTATTTTGGCCTATCTCGTAGGGTTTAGCCAGCGTTTTTGGAACATAAGCGCAAAAAAACGTGCTTATTTACGACATCACATTAGAAACCTCTAAATTTATCAATGTTTACCTAAAACCTTCCTTAAGAATCACTCTATCTATTAAACCGCATCAAAATCCGTTGCGTAGTTTTAAAGATCTAAGCATACACAGAAGGCGGATAGCGGCTGTGTTTTATACTATATAGTGAAGTTCATAGGATTTTAATCTGGAATATTTTTGGGACGATCTAGAATAATAAGATTGAATACCACTTCGAAAATCTTATCTAGGTTACAGATATTCAAAGGAGTTTGTGGAGGAGTCTCCTTAAACTCCTTATACTATTTAAGCATTGGATTTATTTTTAAATTCATAAATTAAACACGACAAATAAAAAAAAGCTTGCGCTTCCGAAGTTCAGGTTGCAAAATACTAGAAGCTTTTTTATAGGGAAACGTATAAGCTTTTACCTACAACAGAGTTCCACAAGTGTTATCAAGTGTCCTTTTTATAGATCTAGATTATTTGTCAAAATTACCTTATACAAAAAGTTTTATACTGTTAAGGATTACTTTAATAGTTTAATTTTAATAACTCAATAGTGTTAAAACCTTAATTGGTATACGCAGTCATTGTATATTCATTGTATAAATATGCGATTCTACTTCTTATACTTCAGGTTATACCATGATGAACGAACTCGAGGTTCGTTTATGGGCAAATGTATAAATTTTTATAACAACATTCCACATAGTGTAGCTGAATTGCCTTTTCATAAGTTCAAGGTTACGTTAAAAAGACGCTAATGAGTAAGGGCTATTACAAAGTCAATGATTATTTAAATTATGCCAATGTTTGGTGTTGATGGGCCTGCAAAGGCGTGCTTTCCGTATCATCGGTGATCCCAATATTACGGCTTCAACAGAGACCTTGGAGCAGCGGAGAGACTTTGGCTCTCTGTGTGTTCTTTATAGGCTCTTTAACGGAGAGTGCTCTGAGGAATTATTTGCAATGGCGCCTTCATCACCTTTTTACCATCGCACCACCCGCCACCGCAGTAGAGTTCATCCATATCACCTGGAACCGATCTTGTCTAGTACAGTTCGGTTTCAGCGTTCATTCCTTCCGCGTACATGCAAACTCTGGAATGAGCTCCCAGCTGCGGTGTTTCCTGAGCGCTACGATATGTCTAACTTCAAACGAGGCTTAAAAAGAGTATTTCTCTCCAGGTAGGCAGCGGCTCAGCTGTGCCCCTGGCACTGCAGATGTCCATAAGCGATGGTTACCACTTACCATCAGGTGGGCCATTTGCTCGTCTGCCACCGTATGAAATAAATAAAAAAAAAAGATTTGAAGATATATTACATTCTAAAGTGTAAATATTTGTTGTCCCGTATAAATTGTAAACACATATGTACGTTGTATGATAACGACATAATTTATTGTACCTAAATGTTGTTATTCTGGGCGCAAGAAACTTATCAGCTAAAAATACGTACTGAATAAAATTTTGGTAGGAAAAACATTTGAACGATTCAAAAAAGAGCTTTCTATGAAGTCATATTTGAATTAAGGTAATATTGATTTTGATGACAGATTGCGGATTTGACTACTGTCTCTTTTCTGTTTGTGACTTTATCCAATAGATGGCAGCACAGTGAGCCACGTGGCGGAACACAGTTGCACGTTTGATTTTAAAATGTAATGATTTGATATGACTTGGTTGGCGACAGTTACTCTATACTTATATACTCTTTGGTATTCGGTCAGTCGCGAGTGCAAGTCATAAAAGTCACGCTAGTATTCCATTGCTTTTATTTATAAGTCGTCAATTAACAGCACCATTTTAAAATTGAAATACAGAATTAACAATTAATAGAACAATTAAATAATTAATAGAGGAAACATACCTTTGTATCTGTCCCTGATGAAGCCTGGGTTATCATATTTAGCTGATGGTCTGTATTTTAAAACAATTATCTTAAAAATTATTTGCTGTTCGTTAGTTTAGCTTAAACTCGAGAACGGCTGGACTGATTTTGTCAAGACAAAATTATTAATGATTATATATATAATAGTAATTATATTATATATAATATTATACCCTAAACTTAACTCATTTCGAGATATTTTTAAACACATCTGCTGAACAACTGCCATACTATTTTTTGTAATATCCCTTAGAGAAAAATGAACTTTCTAAGATTTGTTTTCATTTCTTAACTTTAATTTGTCTACTACGGCCTGTTCATTAACTTATACACTATTTTAATAATTGACGTCCTATAGTATATTACATATGTAAACATAAAATAATAATAATAATAATAAGATCCACAAATAAAACAAAATTTAATTTGGAAGCTTAAAAATCGGCAATTTTCAATAAAAAAATTAAAAGTCGAATATCTCGAAATAGGTTAAGTTTAGGGTAGGGTGTTTCATAGTGAAATAACTCACAATGATGGGTACTCCACGCCCTTAACGGATCTAGCACGACTTTTCCTGTAACCCTGTGTATATATATAATATATATATAAATCATCATATCAATATGATTAGCATAATCAGTGTCAAAGGATTTTAATTAATCAAAGGAACTTTATACTGTGTCGTGAATGCAGTTACAAACATAGAATCTCACATAGCCAAACACTCAGACTGAAACAAATTTTTGTAGGTCCTACAAAATATCTGTTCCGTGCGGGAATTGAACCCGCGAGCCGTTGCGTAGTGGACGATCACTCGATCGCCGCGCCAAACGTGTCATCAAATCGTATTATACATACATACATTGTTCAATATAGTATATGTTGAAATATATGTATACTGCTTGTTATGTATATATTTTAATTAATCAAAACTGTGATATGTCAGCTATATAACACAACTTTTTCAGACAACTTTAGACAACTTTAATCAAACTTTATATATTCAATGTCTTTATCATAATCGTCATGTACAATTCTTTTTAATTATTAACAACAATTATTTAATAATTGTACGTGTGTGCGTGTAATATAGTTACTATGATTGAGCCTAACGGTGATATTGTAAGTGCTACTAATATAAATTCCTCGGTATACCTCCTAAGGCGAGGGCTGAAAATCGGTGTTGCTCGTATGGGCAAGCTAATCGCCGAGCCCCGGCCTTTTAGCTTCACTTTTTGTTGTTTTGTTTTATTCATAAATTTGTATTTAATTTGATTGTGTGAGCTAAATAAACTTTTTATTATTATTATCATTATTATTATTCATATATTTAATTAATAATCTTAAATTTAAGTTTTTACAATATAGAATAAAATAAATATAATACTATAAAAAATTAAACCTAGTAATGCCGCCGGTAGCGAGGCAAGGCCCAAACAAACCGGTGGTTAGGGCTGCAGACAGAGAAATCTCCGGACAATACGTGCCGTGTCGAGAATCACTGCTTTTTGTATCCGACCTTGATCCATCCGTCAAGCGAGAGCCTCTTAAGATGTTGATCGAGACTCTTTGCTATCAAGCCATTCGCAGACACAACTATCGGAACAATGATTGTCGAATCAACATCCCACATGGCGGTTACCTCGTATGCCAAGTCAAGGTACTTACTGGCTTTGTCCTTCTCGGCTTTTACGAGGTTCTCGTCAGGAGGGATGGTAATATCGACGAGCATTGCACGGCGTTGGGAGCGGTCGACCACCACGATATCAGGTTTATTGCACGCAATAGTCCTATCCGTGATGATAGAGCGATCCCAATAGAGCAACACACGGCCATTTTCAAGAACTGGCGCTGGCGCGAACTTTTATTATTATTATTATATAAAATTTATGAGATGTTCTTTACTTCAAAATTAAACACAAAAAGAATGAGACGTTTATCTTTAATTTCACTACTTAAAACCAATATTATACATCAATCGTTATCAGCACGAAGCTGTAAAGTGAATTAAAGTAAATATTAATATCTGTAAATTGTGTGGTAATATTTTTTGAAGTCAGTGGTGATTTTTTTTTGTTGTACCAAATGTCACGAGGCGACTATATTATGGTAAGAGAAAATCATTCTACTAAATTGCCTTCTATAATTTTACGCAATAGAGATGATTACAGTAAATGGAAATTCAAAATGCGTAATTATTTATTGCATGAGGACTTATGAAAGCAGTCGGTGGGTATCCTACTGGAGATGAAACTTCCGGTCTTCTTAAAATTAAAAAAGATATAAAGGCACTTAGTTCAATTTGTATGACTGTAGATGACTAAGCTAAGACAGCATCAGAAGCTTGGTTAGCATTAGAAAAGGCTTATGAGGATAGAGGAATGGGACGCAAGTTAACTCTAGAACGCAAGCTACTCGTATATAGATTAAGTCTTGATGAATTTGAAGATATAGAAAAATATATTCATTCTGTTATGAGTACTGCTCAAAGTTTAGCTGATATAGGGAAGTAATAGAAGATTCATCATTAGCTGCAATCTTGTTTGGAGGCTTAACCCCAAAATTTGATACCTCTAATTATGGCCTTGGAGAATAGCAATGTTGAAATTACTACAGATTTGGTAAAAGGGAAATTGCTTAATGAAATGTCAAAATCTCCCAATATTATACAACAATTTAAGTATAGAGTATCACAAAAGGTTACCGAGTCTATGTAACTTCTGGCAATATGATAAATACTCTGTGTGATTACATATACTCTGTGCATGGTCAAGTAATAAACTACATGTTTGGAATAAATATAGTTTTATTAAATAAAACATAATACTTAAATATACAACATACATTATATACTTAAAGTCGTATTATACATTACTTTTTCTCCGTGTATGGGACTGGTTGCTTATTTCCTTTACCTATAAGGAATCAAAAATATAACTTTTAATATTTCATTTTTTTACTTATACTGTTGCTTTAACCATCTAACGGTAAATGGTTATAATTGTCCATAATAATATTTAGTGATTATCGCAACATATTTGCTACCCCTACAAAAATCACAGGGTACATCTTATGGCGGTAGAATCGCAAAAGCGCAGCTCAGAGAGGTTTTAGTGGGTAGGCCGGTCCTCTAAGACCGGAGAGCTCCACACACGGCCGCGCCTAGTCAGCGAGGTGTCACGGTGAATTTCCCCTCAAAAAAAAGGGTACATCTTGTTATATATAAAAATGAATCGCAAAATGTGTTGCTTGTAAGCGCATAACTTTTAAAATGTTCGTTGAAGTTCAAGGATGATTTAATAATTATCGGAAAACCCTAAAAACATACCTTTTTCTCCCATACAAACGTTTTCTAACTAAAACGTACTGTCAATTTGAGCTTTATTGTTTTTGTATAAAGTTCATATTGCAAGCACTCACTGTTTTCTAAGCAATGTAGGTGTGTTCCTAACATCGGAGTCAATTTGCACTTTTTTTCAATTCAATCATATCTATCAAAACAGTTTTTTTGTTCTGCTGAGGAAAATGCATTGAATATGCAATTCTCCGAGAATCGGTGGTTTTGTGGAGCTCTCCTCCCCAGAAGGGGAAGGCCTACCCACTAAAAACTTCGGAGATCTCCCTCACTACGCCTGGGCGCGAGCGCTCGATTCCGAAGGAGAGTTGCATCGTGCCCTCACGAGGTCATGGGAACTCTTGCGGACACTACCACGACCCAGTCGGCGTATGGCGACAAGCGCTAACGACTACCATGAGGGTGGCCGCCGGATACCTCCGACCATCCACCGATCCAAAATGGTCTCCTGGACGACAACCACCCCCTCTAAAAGAAGAAGGGGGGCTTCGGCCGTCCACCACTGACCACTACCGACCCGCTTGGCGGCCTCCTTCTGGAGCATCACTGCTTCACAGAAGGAGGCCACAGCCCTCCAACCTCCCTCGTCCGCCAGCATTGCCGCAATCAATGCCGGCGGAGACAGATCTCGCCCGATCTCTGCGACCAAGTCTCGGCGCTCGGAGGCCCACGCGGGGCACTCCGCCAGCGTGTGCTGGGCCGAGTCGAGGTCGGATGCGCAGTGGTGACAATGTGTCGATCCCTCCCGTCCTATTCGACACAGATACTCACCGAAGCAGCCGTGCCCGGTGAGTATCTGAGTCAATCGGTAGGTGAGCTCCTCCTTCCCGTGGAGCCAAGCTTCGAGGTGCGGGAGTACGGCACCGACGGCCCGCTGGCGCGCGCAGATCCGTAAACGAGAAGGTTATCTGACATCGCACTCCTAGTAGTAGTATACCTTGACCTCTCGCCAGGTACTAAATTATCGTAGGGTTTTGGGATATCTATATTCTTATAAATACAGAAAATATACTGTAATAGATAAAAAACAACTCACATTCTAAGCACGTGCAAAATAAAATCGTTAACGCTATCGACTTCAAATGCATAGTGAAATCGAAACATAAAAATGAAAATGTATTTTCTTAATGAAAAATCATCTAGTTTTTCGGTTGTTAAGTTTCTTTATGAACAACTATTTATCCTTGAGATTGTGTTAGGCAGACGTAATGTAATTTCTTAACACTATTTTTCTTTATTAGTCTTACTGTTCTGGGAAGGCAAAGGGTACGATGTCCATACAGCCAATGCTATGCTTATTCTTCGTCGAGTTTCTTATATCATCATTTTTCATAATTTTCTTCCCCATTATGTTTTGTAAACTTGCCATATTGGTCGTATCAAAGTTATGTAGGTGAGATTAAAAGTCAGGGTATAATATATCAAGAGTATTACTAAACAGAGTAAATCAGTAAGTGTTTAATCTGTGAGTCAAATAAAAACGCCATGCTAATATAAGCTACTTAAAATATTAATCCTGCTTACCAGTAGCACTATAAAAAGATGGTTGTAAATTTTCTTACTAGCTCATTTCTTTTCTACTTTAATTTTACTTGCCAATATTATTTGTAGTGTATGTGTCCCACTAATGCCGAAATTTAATTCATTTTCATTTTACTTATAGTAAACCATATTTAATTTATATAATATTTAGAGGCTAATAATCTGCTGTCAGATAACCAATATGGATTTCGTCAAAATAGGTCGACGAGCGATGCTATTGATAAATTGGTTTCTCATGTGGTTCAAAGCCTTGACAGTGAACTGAAATGTGTAGGTATTTTCCTGGATCTGGCTAGGGCATTCGATACCGTTTCGATTCCCCTGTTGTTCTGTAAGCTCGAAGAATGCGGTATCCGAGGTCTTCCGCTGGATCTATTAAAGTCTTATCTGTCAGGCAGGTCGCAGTCACTCAAGGTTGGAGATATGTCTAGTGCAAAGGCATCTATAAATTATGGTGTGCCACAAGGATCGGTGCTTGGGCCGACTCTTTTCTTAATATATATAAACAATTTATGTAACGCAAACCTCAAAAATTGTAAAATAATATCATATGCAGATGATACAGTCATGCTCTTTACTGGGAGCTCTTGGGATGAGGTAAAATCTGTCACCGAGGCAGGCATGAAAAAGGTAATGACAATGCTAAATAATAATCTCTTGACACTAAATTTAAGTAAAACTAAATATATAAAATTTTCTATTAGGTCGCATAATTTACAACAAACACATGATTTTTCCTTGCGGGCGCATATATGTAACGCAGAAGATAATTGTGATTGCTATACTCTTACTATGTCTAATAGCGTTAAATATTTAGGGATAGTAATTGACAAGCACTTAAACTGGCAGGAACATATTGATAATTTAAAAAACCGAACACGTAAATTAATACCTATTTTTAAAAAACTTCGACATTTGGGATGTAATCGTACTAATGAAATTGTATATCACAGCTTGTGCCAATCTTTGCTCTCATACGGCATCATTGCTTGGGGTGGTGCCCCTAAGTCTACACTTCTTAAGCTTGAAAGAGCACAAAGATTAATTCTAAAAGTGATTCTGTTTAAACGCCTCAGATATCCCACATCTGAGTTGTTCAAGGAATTTGACACTTTAACAGTCAGACAACTATTTATTAAGACTGCTGTTTTAAGACAACTGGTTATACAACGTAACTACATTTCAGAGCGTAGACTACATACCGTGTATAAGATTCCTTCTTGTAAAACTGTCTTCGCTCAACGTTTTTCCATATTTCTGTGTCCACTCTTATTCAATCGTATCAACAAATTCGTGAAGTTAGAAGGCTCGACTAAATATATATGTGGAAGGAAACTAAAACAATATCTTCGAATGTGCGATTATGATGAGACTGAAAACCTATTTAAAATTATAAAGTAAATTCAAATATATTATTATTTCTTTATTTAAAAGTATTTCTTAAATCAAAGTTTTTTTTTTTTTTTACATCATTATTATTTTATTTTATGTATGTGTATGTGTATGTGTATGATTATCTATGTATATGTATGTGTATATTCAATATGTAGGTGTATGTGTATATGTGTATTTTATTACATATATAGGTAATATATTATTTTATTACTTGACATATCGAGTGTGTAATGATGTTTACGATGTTGTTTTGTATTAATTTCGTCGTATCTTGTCTGTTAATAGTATAAGTAAAGTTTTATTTTTATCGGTCAAAAATGTATACCACTGATAGGACTATCGTCATTCATTACCTTGCCGTAACACAGTTAATAACTAGTACGGAGGGTAAGTAAGCATTGTGTGTAGATGAAAATGTACATATTTTTAATGAATAAAGTAAGTATTATTAAGTATTAATTTATGCTACTCTAATTTTGTTGTATGAAAAAAAATCGATATAAATTGCCTACCTAGCATACCTAGCTATATAAAGTTGCCATGCCAATCGCGCGTCGCGTACTGTACATTGCTTAATTATATAATAAATAAATGAATAATATAATTTATTAAATTTCGCGCGCTTTTGTGACTGTAATACAAATTGTTTGTAAATTTGTACGCCCAATTACTAATAACTTTTATATATGTTATATTATGGGTTATATAATAACTATTTTAAGTTTAGGAATCTTTGACAGGGAGTGAACACGGACTTGATTCTTAAAGAACTCCAGCGTTCGCGCTCCCCTAATATCTTCCGGGAGAGAGTTCCACAACCGGATGGCAAAAGCCGAAAAAGAATATGAAAAAAAGTCGGTACTTCAGGGCGGTATGTCCAGAGTCAGATTAAAATTAGAACGCAAGGCACGACATGACGAATGGGATCGAAAAGAGAACAAATATTTAAGGTAGGATGGAGATGTTGGAAGGTACAAAATATTGTAAAGTAGGGATAAAACATGTAAGTCTCTGCGCTGGCGAATAGGTAACCATTTCAGTTGGGAGCGATAATTAGAAATATGGTCAAACCTACGCAGATTGAAAATGAACCACCTAAGCTCGCCCACTTACCTAAAAGAAATCATTTAAATTAATAACCTATCAATGAGAAATAACACAGTATGTTGCTTAAAAATTATTAAGTCCTAGACTTATATATATTGTATAATGTGATAAATATTATTTTGTGATAAGTTTGTATAACATAGTTAATTTAATTTATATTAGTAATCAAATCAGTGTTTAATTTCAAAATCATTTATTCAGTCTGGGCTGTTACAAGCACTTGTGAATGTCGAAAAGCTACGCCATCGGTTCGCAAATCTACGGCGGGAGACCTTCTACTGAGAAGAACCGGCAAGAAACTCAGCAAGGGCTGTTTTTTTTTCCCTGTATTAAATGGATACAGAGTCGTCAATTTGGAAAATGACTTCAATATGGATAATTCATGATGTCACTTTCCATTACATAATATAGGAAATACAACTAATAAAAATATAATTTGAAAACGTGCCTATATTACGAATGCCTTGTCATACAGTTTTAAAAGAATATATTAAAGTTAAATTAAAATTATAATAAATACGAGTAGTACCCAGTATAGCAAAGAGCAGACTCATCTCCGCTGGCAGCACCCGTTCACGAGCATGACGCATGAACCAGCCATCGCTTCGCTCAACCATGTTTTAGGGAACGTAACGACCCGCCTGACACGACACTGCCGAAGAGATTTTAATGAGAGTATGACTACCCTTAAGCCACAAAAGGATACAAATTACCAAAAGCAGGTACCCGTGTAAATTATCACAACTAAAAAAAAAAAAACAACCGCAGGACACGCACATACAATCATTTAAGAACTAGAAATCATTTATTATGATACAAGTAACAAAAGTGTTATTATAATAGGTACAGTTAAATATACATATTATTATGTTACACAGTTACCTAAGAATTTATTAACAATTTGTTTATTTCAACGAGCGAGGGTTTTTTAGTCCCTGACACTTCGATCATCCAAGTAATCCTGGACTCGATAAAGACCCTTGCTCATTAAAGTTTTTTTTACTCGAGTTTTTAGTTTATTAAAAGGTAGATTAACAATATTGTGTGGTAGCTTGTTATAAAAAGTTATACATTTCCCCAAGAATGAGTTTTGTGTTTTATGTGATCTAAAATTTGTAACTTTGGATTGTTGAAAATTTGGATTGTTGATAATGTAATATTTGTATGCTATTTGTCTCTAATATGTTCTGTAAAACCTATAACACCTATGTAATGCATCACATTTAAGACAAATAAAGTATTCTTATTCTATGTTTATAAATAAATGATTTAATATCATCAGCGGCGAAGGGAAGGCTGTATTAAGGAAATGCTGTACATAGAAGGATAGTATAAAATATAATATTTAAAATGCAACTTCATTTATATAATATTTTATTATTTTCTTTAATATTTTTAAATTTTATCTCCGTCCTTTTTAGGGGGGCACGTAGTCGTCGGCGGCCTAGCCTTTGTATACCGGATACCTGAAGATTTTTTTGTGGAGCCTGGAAATTAAATAATAAATTCGAAAGTAACTTTAAATTTAAATGAAATATGGAATTCTTATTACGATGCAAAAAGAACCATAATGGGTTGAAATAAACGTCATTTTTATAGGTTCAGAAACTACCGAAACAATGTTGATGCAAGTTGATATAGGGGTAGTTTGCGACCCCGGAGAAGGACATGGAATTTTTTACAGCGCGAACATTTGAGAAAATTGGCTGACCAGGAGACCTATTTTTGAATTACGAATGCGACTTCGAATTCACCGATGTGACTAATAATCACCGATTTTCAATCATTCTTATTTTTGAATATCACTGATGTGACTAGCTTAGTCACAGGTGTGATTTCATAACGAGTGCCCTCACCCACTCGTAATCAAGTCATACTTGTGGAAATGTTATCTGTGTTTTGTTAGATTTTTCAGTCTATATATATATATATACATTTATGTGTGTACTTTATCTATGTTGGCAGCTCTGCGATCGACTTTCAAAAATTGGATGTTTAGGAATCCGTGACCTCAAAGTCACCGCTGACTATTTAGTCAGCGGTGATTTTGAAATCGCATTCGTAATTCAAAAATAGTTATCCTGGTTTTGATAATTTGATGTGGGGATGGTCGGAAAATCCGGGACGAACATAAGCAAATTATTACCGTAGGAAAATATATCTCTCCTCTTGGATAAATCTAGCATAACGTAGACAAAATCGCAAGCAGAAAGCTAGTACACAATTTATAATTTATGTCTAAACTAATATTATTAACGCGAAAGTTTGTAAATATGGATAAATGTTTGTTAATCTTCCACGTAAAAACTACTAAATGGATTTTAATTCTTTACAATAATATAGCTTATACATCACTACAACATATATATATATATATTCGCTGATAGATAGATATATAGATACTCGCTGTTGTACGCTAACTTTGTCTGCACAGATGGTAGAGTTTTTAACTTATAGTCCTATTTTGGACAATTCACATATTATCATATATATGTATAATAATAATAACGACGGACGGTTATCCGTTAGTACACTCCATGCACACTTTCATTAAATTTCGCTTAAATGGCCTCTACGCGTTGGATCTGTATCCCCGCGCACGCCTTTACAAAGGACCGTGTCTTATAAAGACACGTGATTTAAGCTACATAATAATAAGTAGGCGTAGGGAAGTGACGACTCCATCGTCCGCTGGTGGGGCATTCAATGCCCCTTGACTGCCATAAATGCTCCATCAGTGCAGGCAGTCTCGCTTAGGGTAGCTTGTGGCGAGCTGTCGATGAGTTGCGTCACCGAGGGTGCCGATGTGCTTCAGGGGGGCGTATGCCACCCGCCTCTGCCTTGCCTTAGCCAGCCGGACAGAGTGGAGTCGCAAGAGCAGATGCTCGAAGGGTGGAAGTGTAATAATGTCATAACGCCGACGGCGTCTCGATCGCTGTCGCAGACACACCTCTCTACACCCTTAGCCGTTCACACCAATGTTGCTCTCTTCGCACCAATATTGGTCTACTTTTTGGGGGGCTCATTTACTGAGCGGCGAGTCACCGTGAGATGGCAGGTGACCGGAGTCTCTTCCATAGTCCGGGTCTCATTACCACCAAAATCGAAATGCAATATTTCACAAACTTTTTGACCACAAATGACAATATTTCATGGTACAGATAGAGATTAGACCCAGTTGGTACACTCCTTGCACGCTCTCATTAAATTTTGCTTAAATGGCCTCTACGCGTTGGATCTGTATCCCCGCGCACGACTTATAAAGGACCGTGTCTTATAAAGACGCGTGACTTAAGCTACAATAATAATAATATAGCTTATTAGAATAACACATTAGCTACAATTTATAGATACTCGCTGGTGTACGCTAACTTCGTCTGCACAGATTCACATATTATCATATATATATTATAGTTTCAACTGATTCTTTTTTTGTCGTTAACTTTTTCTAAAACTTGAATAGTTACG
Organism: Scirpophaga incertulas; assembly: GCA_036419045.1. Classification (NCBI taxonomy): domain Eukaryota; kingdom Metazoa; phylum Arthropoda; class Insecta; order Lepidoptera; family Crambidae; genus Scirpophaga; species Scirpophaga incertulas. Next base: position 5,006,469 of record CM071647.1, on the reverse strand, counting down.
TCACGGGCACCTTTACTTAAGAGTTAGTAATCATTTTCAAAAAATAACAACCCTCTTTACATAGACAAGAAGTGATTTCAAGGTTAACATTAACCTGATTAAGAACCGTGTATATATTTTGTGAAATGCAGGTTATATATATAATTAAGTTGGAAACTTAATGAGCCTGGGGCATCGCTAGACTGCAATCACCTAAATTACAAAAGTCGGATAACTGTACCTTGACGCACTGACGTCATGGTGCACGGAGGTCGGATTATCTTCGAGTCCTTCAACAAGTTGGTCGTGTTGCTGTAGTCCAAGTTCCACTTGGCTATTACTGTCAATAGACCTTCGCGGAAGGACTGTAAGTTGTGCATAATATCGTCTGCAAACGTGTAGTTCTATTGATTTATTACATCTTAAGAAAACTATGACACTTGGTGTATTTCGTCCAATAATTCCTCTAAACTTATGTTGGCACCTCTGCCTCTTACGACTTTATTTCAATGAATATAAATTTCAATTTGCAATGAATATGCAGAAGTGCCAACATAGCGTCACATAAACTATTTGATGAGGATACTTTTTATGAGGGAACGGGCAAGCTTTTAAGGCTTGGTTTTTGTTCGCAGACAGTTCTTTGTTGATCTAAGTCCGTGGAATAGTTAGTAGAAGTTCCACAAAGATTCATGTTTGAATCTCTCTTGGTCAGTTCATCCGTACGATTGAATAGAACACAGATAAAGTAAGTCTCTCCTTAGGCGTTATGGCTAAGTACCGTTTGTGACTTTGGGATCAACAACAATTTGCTCAACTTGTCTTTGATCCGAATGAAAAGATACATTCGTGTTTCAAATTAATTTGATATTGGACAATTTTTTTTTTGAAGGACCTATTCTGCAGTCGCAGCACGAACGGAAGGTTCATCTTGCCTGCTAGCGACCCCGATGCCCGATTCGGGAACGTTGGGGTTGGTTCAAAAGAGTTCTTTGCTCCCCTGAGTGCACTAGCGGAGCCCTTCTCGGGTAGGAGTGATCTTGCCGTCTCCTCCCCTCCAACTTCCTACGACGTCACCCCCCGGCCATGAGGTGAGGGGGGTGAGATTTTCTATCATTAACTCTAATACGGTGCACTCCTCTTTTTTTGTTCGGTCTATTCTATTATGGAATGCACACCCTTAAGAAGTGAGAAACTCCCCAAGCAGGCTTAGCATTAAAAACAAATTGCGCAAACTTTTCTTAGAGGGAAGTTTTAGGCTATGAAATGTATTTATATATTACGATTTTTTTATAAATTCTGTATATAATTTTATATGTGTATACACCTGTTTACACATGTTTTTAATGTCTTTTGTACATCTACTTCTTTGTATCTCCGCATCACCTGAAGGTTTACTGGTAGAAAATGCCTAAGGCATATAATAAAACATAAGGCGTAAATTAGGGAATAAATAAACCTTACCTTTTGTTATAGTAATGATCAGAAGATTCATAGCTGACCTATCCCATTGGAAAAGTCGTATATTTATCAAGCTTATCTGGTACAGAGTTGACAATATCTCCTCTTGGGTGTAGCCAGTGACATTCTGGGCTAGTAGCTGTACGAGTCTGTGGTAATAGATTCATAGTCATAATTTGTACTAGTTAAAAGTCGTATGTGCATAATCTTCAATAAGAATTACTAAGTGGATGGTTTACTAGATGCGTTTTTATTTATATAACAGTTATATTTACGTTCAAGTTTAGAATTTATTATCTTATTGTTTCTTAGGATTAGATTAATGACTTGACATGTAAAATAGAATTTCTCTTTCGAATTATAGTCCTAATAAGTGTCTTATCTTCCATTAATATGGAAGTTGACACTTATTAAGACTATGGTGGTCGTTAAAGTACCTACTATGATTTTCGAAATGCTTTAGCACTTTAAAAAATTTACGTAACTAAAAATCTTTAAAATTAAGCTTTTATTTATATACGCTAAAAAGGAAAAAAATCCCTTTTACACAAAAACTTTTTTTTTTATAGGATAGGGCAGCAAACGAGCAAACGGATGATGGTAAGCGATAACCGTTGCCCATGGACACTCGCAACACCAGAGGAGGCACAGATGCGTCGTCAGCCTTTTAAAATGGAATAAGGGGGGAAGGGGGGGTTGGGCCTCCCGTACCCTCGCTCACTCGGCGAAACACAGCGCAAGCGCTGTTTTACGGCGGTTTTCTGTGAGGCCGTGGTATCACTCCGGTCGAGCCGGCACAATTCGTGCCGAAACATGGCTCTCCCACGGTAACACTTATATACTTTTAACGTTTATAAGTTAACAGTAAAAGTATATTTTTTTTAGCGCATTTATATAAAAGCTTCAATTTAAAGATACTTTTAGTTATTCTTGGAAAGCCCTTCCAGTTGATACCCATATTGTAGGAACAAATAAAAGAAATTATCCGCCATTTTTATATTTACCTACATACATTGCAAGCTTAATAAAAGCTTGTAAAATATACCTTATCGTCTTGTTAACTCTTGTACGTATATTCTCAATATGATGTGTAACTTAATTTAGAATCTAACCACATAGCAAGATATTTTATTTAGAATCTAACCACACAGCAAGATCTTTAATTTAGAATCTAACCACACAGCAAGATCTTTTACAGGATTCTGGCAGTTTAATAAACGATTACTAATTGTATTTAATAGGAAATTTCTTTTAGTAAAAGTAATAAGGCAATATGTTATTATTACATCAATGACATTCTATTTTTATCATTTCTAGTGTTATTCTTTGGCTTTGACTAGACTTAGCTGATATAAAAATATTCTCATCTAAGCAACATTAAGTTTGTAGCTTAGACTTAAAAAAATGAACAAATAATTATTTAGTGATAAATCAAACCAAAGAAATACAAAGTTTTATTTACACATAGTCTGAAGAATTGCAAACTTTAAATGGCAGTAGGTTGTCGTAGGATTGACGGTTGTTTTAGCGAAAAGGTCTTTGAGTGATAACAATATTCTGGCAAATAATGTATTAATAGGGTCCTAGGTTGCCTGGAAGAGATTGCTGTTTAGCAATAAGGCCGCCTTTTGTACATTTGTTATTTTCTTTTTTTTTGTGTGTGAATATTTTATGAATACAATAAAGGGTTATGTTATGTTATGTTAATAGGCCCCTCAAGTGGCGCAGACGCAGGGCCGACCGGAATGGAGATCTTTGGAGGGAGGACGACCAGTGGAAGTCTTTCGTTTGACATGATAATAATTAATGACTTACCTCAGAACTTTTAGGTCTTTATCTGTCAACAGCTTCATATGCCTGAAATCCTTTTTATGACCTGAACAATTGACAAATTAATGAAAACAGCAACATTAAAATGAAATAAAAATGATTAATAGTAGTACATTTCGCGATTAGGACCTAGAATCACAAATCAAATCAAATCACGTGATTAATACCAAGAGTTAAAGTATGAATTTTATATATTTATTCCACACTAACGTCTTCCTCATTTACTTAAATAAATAAAAAGTAAAAAAAAAAAACAAAACTAGAAACTAGTGATAAAACTTTGTAAAATTTATACACACACTTTAATAAATAATGAACTAAGTAATCATTTAATTTAGAAGGCAAAAAAATTAAACATTCTTATAAATTAAAGTCAATGTTGTAGAGAAATCAGGAAATTATTGAGATTTTTTCGTTTAAAATAACTTGATTCCGAGATTTTAATGTAACAAAATCTTACACTTTACAGTTAAAAAGAAATGCGAAAATAAATATTATCTATGGCACTTACATTTAAAAGTTCTAAAAACGAGCTTACAACGGTATTTTCATTGTTAATTAGGTTTTATTGATTATCGGCATCGGAAAATATTACGTATTTTTTTAGAATTAAGAGCTGAGAGAGAGAAAAGATAAAAATGGAAAGACAGCTCTTCTTATTGGATAATAATAATAATGATTTGTATGTAGGGAAGTGCACACAACATCGCCCGCACGTGGGACAGTTATATGGCAAGTGAATACCCCATTAGGTCTGTCAATCTTCCCCAGGGCAGGTTATGTTGAATTGGTGGTGAGTTGTAACACCGAAGTTCTCGATATGTTACAGGGGGGCGAATGCCACCCGCCTCTGTCTTGCCTTAGCCGGCCGGCCAGAGTGGAGTCGCAAGAGCAGATGCTCGAAGAGTGGAAGTGTAATAATCAGTGATGGCAATAACGACTGTTTTGTAATAACGAATAACACTGTTATGTTATTTTCCTATAACTGTTATTGTAAACTGTTGTCTGTTGTTATTGTTATTATAGCTAGCTTTGTTATTCTTAACAATGATATGGCTTAGGACTGTCATAATATTAGGCAGTAATTTAAATAATTTAAAACTAATTACCTAATCAATATAATTTTACATTTAATTTGCATACACGATCGCACAACCGCAAATAATGCGTGACAAAAAAAATGACAACAGCTTAGGCACCAGCAAGCCAGCAACAGTTTACCTAATTGTTATTTCAAATCACACTGGAAATCAAAATGAGTTTAATTGTCATACGCGCGAAGGTACAAAATTGTGAATTTGGGATTAGTAAAATTACTGTAAGAAATAAACAAATAGAAACTTTGATTTCCTTGTGAGAAAGTCTAATATTATAAGAATAGGCATTCAGGCAACAGAGCGAGCGCCTACGCCTACACAACGGTTTGCTTTCTCTCGCTCATACTTGTAGCTTATAGCACAGTCGTACTCGCTCTCTTCGTGCCGCACACACGCAAGTGGCAACAACAATGCGACTAGGCGATAATTTTGTCAATAGCAATAGCAGGATAACAGTATAAGCCGTTATTAAATAACGTGTTATTCATTACGGGAAAATAATTCATTATATTATCTGTTATTGAAATAACGACCATTACTAGTAATAATTTCATAACGCCAACGGCGTCTCCATCGCTGTCGCAGACACACCTCTCTACACCCTTAGCCGTTCAAACCATGTTCCTCCCGTCGCGCCAATATCAGTGTGGTTTTCGGGGGAGCCATTTAATGAATGGTGAGTCACCACCTGACATACTTAAATCATTTTCGGGGGAGCCATTTAATGAATGGTGAGTCACCACCTGACATACTTAAATCATTTTCGGGGGAGCCATTTAATGAATGGTGAGTCACCACCTAACATACTTAAATCATTTAGGCGACGTCATATATTAGGGCCTAGTTCTCTTTGCCACCAAAATCAAAATGCAGTCCCCACTAATATTATAAAATTTAAGTACCGCCCCCGTTCTGGAGGGCGCGGGAGCGTTAGTTCAAGCCGATAAGATTCAAGCCCAGGCCTTCAAGATTCAAGCCCAGGCCTTCCGCCCGACCAAGGCTGTAGGTAGTGTTTAGTTGGTAGGCTGGCCTTCTGCTAGAGTCCAACCCGCCGTAGACCGGTTGAGGGCGGTATCCGGTGCGAGGTCGTCCAAGCACCAGGGGTTGTCATAGCGACCACTGTGGTGGCGCGCCCCCTATGAGGATTCACTACCATCCCCCGTGGGAAAAAAAAAATAAAAAAATATTATAAACGCAAAAGTTAGTATGATTGGATGTTTGATATTTTTACACGTAAACACTACTGAATAGATTTTAATAAAACTTTACTAATATAGCTTATATCAAAATAACACATAGGCTATAATTTGTAAAGATATTAACTAGAGCTCGCGACTTTGTGTGCTTAGATAGTAATTTTTTTCCTACTTACTTGTTACTTATCGTAATATTTTAAAAAATTCATAATAGTACATTATGATACTAGTGTGCAAAGTTGTTCCTTGCATACGAGGCGGTATTGGTCGCGCGAGCCGTAAGGTGAGCGCGACAATTTAGCCGAGGATGCAATCAACAATGCTCACGAGTTTCATACGACGTTTTTCAACACAAGTTGAGGAAAAAGCTAATAAAATGTAAATTTATCAATGAAGAAAAGTTATAAAAGCGCAATAATGTTCTTGAACGGCACAACCAACTTTCATTTTTACCGCGCAATCGCGCATGCGCGCGCCGCTCAGCGTCATGGCGGCATCGGCATACAGGCACGAGTCAAATTATCATTCAGCCAAAATTTTATAAATTCAAGAAAACAGCATATGATAATATAATGTATTTAAATAAAATTATAGTGAATCTTTGATTACTATTGCACCTCAATGCAAGTTTGTTGATGTAATTTAGCTATTAACTATTTATTAAACATTAGAATACATTTGTTCGAGAAAAAGAGAAAGTGCTACCAGACTAAATTAAGAATGCATTGTACGTATATAAAAACGTCTTGTAACAGGGAACAACCGAATTTTATCGGGTTATAAATATTGCACACTAGTGCGTAATGAAATTGCGCACTAGTGTGCAATATCCTAGTTTTTGAGTTTAAAAACACGCATGAAACAGCCCCGTTATGAGAACGTGTGTTGAAAAATATTTTTATAAATTGTCGTCTTATCTGTTATTCTGACGTACTTATAAGCTACATTACTGTTATATTTCATTAATAGGACATTATAATACAAGTGAGTAATGTTGAAAATTACGTTCGAGGCTGACTTACGAGTACATGTAATTTTCAACTACTCACGAGTGTTATACGACGTTTTTCAACACCATTGCGAGTAATTAATACAAACTTTATAGGTCAATAAATATTTATTTTGAAAAACAAATTGCGAAAGTACAATTATAAAAATTATATGTTGGATTTCCACCTTCACCGCTAATCATTTTTGAAATATTCGTTATTATTTCATTCGTACAATCAATTTCATCGCTTGATGACATTTTTGATATGAAAATCTTAACGAAAGAAACAATGCAAAATATGCACTTGCAAAACAGTACGCGTTTACTTTTTCATTGACGGCTTTCTGTGACTAAGGTACCGACGCTTATACAGCCAAAACAGCAAATTATATAATTTTTACAAAATAAATATATTCTTTTAATATTTATATATGACTTCTATTTAATAGTTGTAATTTTAAATAAGATTTTTATAATTGTATATCTTTAAACAGAGTGTTTGTAAACGCCAAATTTATTTAATTTACAAAAATGTCTCAGCATTTTGCATAGAAATTCTCTTTGGTTCCTATTTTGTTTTTCTTATAAATAAAAGCGTGACTTTTCTTTACGAAACTATTAACTTTTGATTAGCAAACTGTGCGGTAATCGAATTTGAAATTCAAAAGATATTATAGGTTGGTAATATGATACATTAAGAAACTAAAATTGGTGTAGTTACATACCAATTACGAGCAATGGTGTTGAAAAATCCATTTAGTAGTTTTTACGTGAAAATGTAATAAACATTTATCCATAAAACTTTTGTGCTTACAATATTATTAGGGATAAATTTGGTATATCACACCGGATTCAGATCTGAAAAAACCGGACAAGTGCGAGTCGGACTCGCGCACCGAGGGTTCCGTACAAACCTGCAAGGTTTACAAAGTTCGTTCATTACGACAATCGAGTCATATGGTATCTAAAAATTTAAGGTTTTCGGAATTTTTCCTTTATGTGTGCTATAAAACGTTGCTTCATGCCAAATTTCAAGATTCTAGGTCGACTGAAAGTACCCTTTAGGTTTTGATTCCCTTGCGAGTACTTGCGAGTTTCAAAATATTGCAGCTTAAATTGCTGTTTCTTTTGATTGCGTTGACATAGAAGTTTGATTTTGTTACAGCTTAAAGGTATTATAGACTTGAGTATTTGGTATGAATTTCAATTTAATACCTCTACGCGTTTATGAGGAAATGGGTAGTAAGTTTAAAATTATTAAAAAAATATATATTATGTGATGTAACTAAAAATTTATGGTTTTCGTAATTTTATGCTATAAGACGTTGCTTCGTACCAAATTTCAAGATCTGAGTTCACGGGAAGCACCCTGTAGGTTTTGATTCCCTTGCAAGTGTCGAAAATTTGCGGCATAAACGGCTGTATCTTTTGATTGCGTTGGCTTAGAAGTTTGATTTTTTCACAGCTTCAAGGGACAGTAGACCTGAGTAATTAATATAAATTTCAGCTTCATACCTCCACGCGCTCCTGAGAAAAAGGGTCTTGACAGACGGACGGACAGACGGACAACAGAGTGATCCTATAAGGGTTCCGTTTTTTCCTTTTGAGGTACGGAACCCTAAAAAGAGTTGTCATTACAGAATAGCACTACGTTTGATAATTTAGAACACAAACCTGACAAATATGGTGTAATCAAGTCATTGCAGTGCAGTGTTGGAATCGATATGTTTATTTTGTCGTGTCCCAAGTACTTCCTTGACATATGCATCTGTTGAAAAAACACTGCTTGATTCAATTCTAATAGAATACCAGAATAAGATATATGTGTGAAATTAAAAATCTAGGTAAAGCTTGACGGAGTCATGGGGGTCGATTCTGGAACGCAAAAAGTTCGAATTCGAGATTTTTCTCGAGCAGTGATTATAGGCAATCGGAATACAGGATATGTCGAGGTCCATCATTATTTCAAGAAAAGTTCTATATAATTTATGTTGAGTAAAGAAGTAGCCGCAACATCAATTCAATAATCAAACTATTATTTATATTGTTTTACTTTCTGTCTGAGAGTATTAGGAGAGCGAACACTGCAGTTTTAAGATGCGCGCGACTTTAAGAATCTTTTTTTCATCAAACACATACGTATGGGGTATCTATGGATAGGTCTTCATAAATGATATCGAGGTTTCTAAAATATTTTTTTTCTAAACCGAATAGTTTGCGTGACAGACGCTTCCAAAGTGGAAAAAAGTAGATCCCCCCCCTCTAACTTCTAAGATAAGAAAAGGAAAAATCTAAAAAAAACATATGGTGTACATTACCATAAAAACTACCAACGAAAATTGTTTTGAACGAGATCTAGTAAGTAGTTTTTTTTAACACCTCGTAAAACGTAAACCGCTTCCTTTAATTTCATAAATCAATGGTACGGAACCTTTTGTGCGTGAGTCCGACACGCACTTGGCCGCTTTTTTTATTATCTTAATATATAATTATTCATTTATTTTCGATTAACTTTACACCCGCGGCATCCATGATCCCAAATAAACAATCATCAAAATCGGTTCAGTAGTTCCGGAGCATATTCAAACAAAAACTTCCATCCTCAATTTTACCCCTTTAACCCTTAGTAGCCTGATTTACGAAAGTGTTTTTTTTTATTACTGTGTTTGCTTGAGAAAAAAAAGTTGGTTGTCTGTAGAACTCCGTCTACTGTCGATATTTGAACTTGACAACGTCTATTACATGGTAATTTTTCTGGGTGCAATGAAATTATTTAAAATAAAGTAATGTATAACATTTATATTTTTATTTAATAGTTTGTTTAAATTTTCTGCTTCTGAAGTTATACATAAATTAATTATTATGAGTAATGTGCACTTGCACACTAAATACAATAAAGTAATGTATAACATTTATATTTTTATTACGTTGCCGTGTGGCGTCAGATCGGCCGTTACGCCGTTCGTGGACTCCGTGTGGCGTCAGATTCGGCCGTTACGGTGTTTTCGAGAATGACTCCACGCCGTACCAATTTAATGGACGTTGTCACGTCAAAAAACAGTTATCAATTTTGATACATCAGACAATAAGGCCATAAAGAAATCAGATACACCTATGCATGAAATAAGGCGAAACATTGGGTTTTTTATTATCGCATAACGACACTTGTTCACGCAAAACGAACATGTCTCAATATTTAAAATTGTCTTGTATATTTTAATTCAAACCTTGCCGCGCTTCACTTCATTCCTACTAAGGTGGTCTATCATCTGTGACTAAAAAAAGGCGCACACGACGCTAGCGCCAACTTAAAAAATATAGAACAAATTTCATGGCATCAGGCTCTTAACCTGCCAAGCTGTAATTAGTAATAATTCATTTTATCATCATAAAACTAGGTAGTTAAGTCAGTAATTAAAGGCAATCAGTGTAAAGAAAAAATATGAAGTGGTTTCAATCATCATCAACCCAATATCTCAGGACGAGATAAGTTCCTGCAACATACCGGGACGGCGTGTACGCAGGTGGTGGTCCAACAACTAACCTAAAACCGGGACCTGGTAAGAGATACAGGTCATAATCATCGAAACTCAACACAAGAACGGAGTATCAGGGCGATATATCGTTCAACACTTTACACTTTTTACAGAACCGAGAGGTAGGTTTCCTACAATTATTAAATTTACACTTAGTTCTAGAATCCATAAATATTTTTTCATGAACAATACAATCGCAACGCACGTCAGTAGAGGGTAGTACTTGTACACCTGTCCGGAGTCTTTTAGAAGGTACTGTAGTATCTTGTCGCTGATGGTACTGGGTCTTCCCTTTTTATGTTTTTTTTTATTTCATATTAGGAAGGAATATTATACAACAGTAAAATACGTACAGCCCATCTATAAAAAAAAAACTAATAGTAATGTGAACGACTCGGTTTAGAAGATTTGTATCAAAATTGAAATTCTAGATTATTAAGTTAACGATATCGACACCGTAAATTTTTGTATGAAAAATTAAGTAATATTTTACATTTAAATGCATAGATGTACTTGATTTTGCTTAGAATTCAATGTAATATTTTTGTGTGGACAGTTTATTGGTTTGTGTTGCGAGTTTGTTTAGTTATTAGGTATTATTCTAACTGTTTGTGTCCCAAATTAAGATATTCACATAAACGTGTGTGGTTACTTACGAACTCATTATTTTTTCTTTTTACATCATCTGTCATTATAGGTGTGAAGCGACCTGTACTATCTTCCTGAGACAGTCGCGTTTCGACTTCTCTGTCTTGATTTGTCACACCAGTTGTCCCATCTGACTTCCTTTGTTTGGTGTTTTGCACCAATAATCCTATTTGAAATGTTAAGTTTAGTAGTTTCCAGTTATTTGTATGTATACAAAATATGTGAACCAATGATATTTGTCTGTATATAAAATATGTGACCCAATTGTACTTGCTTCGGCAGTACATATACTAAATTGGAACGATACAGAGAAGATTAGCATGGCCCCTGCGCAAGAATGACACGCAAAATCGTGAAGCGTTCCACATTTTTCATTAATACGCAGTGTACTGGAATCATTAATACGCAGTTTACTGGAATATCATTAATACGCAGTGTACTGGAATATTGCTCAGTTGTTTGGTCTCCTTACTATGATCAACACAGAAATAGGATTGAGTCTGTACAAAGGCGATTTGTAAGGCATTTGAGTACAAAAGTGGGTTTGAGGAGGAAGCTTCAAACTTATGAAAAAAGACTAGAGCACTTCAAAATGGACTCTTTGGAAAATAGAAGATATTTGCACAGTTATGCGGTACTATTCAAAGTTGTAAATTCATTGTGGGATACAAGTCAATTATTACATCAGATTAAGCTTACGTTTGGTAGACATCAAAATCAAAAATCGTTTCACGTGCCACTATTGACATATAATGTTCTTACAACGATCTATTGTATCGGGGTGTGCAGGAATTACAATACATCCACAATGAAGTGGATATATTCCACCAGTCATTGACGGCGTTTTTGAGAAATATTTATGCTAAACAAATAATGAACCAGCCATCAAATAAATACCAACCATAAATAACATTGGTACCTATAATAAAAAAATTTCAATAAAAAGAAAAAGTACTTAATTGCAATCTAGGTTCTAACTTTTAAATTTAATAATGTACACAATTGTAATTGTTCCAAGCTTACGTTTATATAATTTAGTTAATCTATACTAATATTATAAAGCTGAAGAGTTTGTTTGTTTGAACGCGCTAATCTCTGGAACTCCTGGTTCGAATTGAAAAATTATTTTTTTATTGAATAGCCCATTAATCGAGGAAGGCTTTAGGCTACATAACATCACGCTGCAACTAATAGGAGCGAAGAATAAATGGAAAATGTGGAAAAAACGGTGAAAATTATTCATCTTTGAGGGCTTCCGTTGCGTGCGCTGCGAAAACGGTTCTAGATACCAAAAAAATATATATGAAAGAATTATTCCTCTTAAAATGATCTAAAAAAATGCCCGCGACAGTATATATCTATCTTTTAATGTTAACTCACTAGAATCGTTTTTATGGTGATCAATTTGGATATGTCGCGTTGTCAAGATCGGGTAACAGCTGAGGTGGTTGTTTGCAAAAATAAATATGATGCTCAAAATAACTATTCCACGCGGACGAAGTCGCTGGCACAGCTAGTATTATGTATTAATCTTGGTTTGTGAACTGTAATTGTGTCTAAATAAATAAATAAAAAATAAATAAAATAATAAATAATGATATTGGTCTGTATATAAAATAGGTGACCCAATGATATTTGTCTGTATATAAAATATGTGAACCAATGATATTTGTCTGTATATAAAATAGGTGACCCAATGATATTTCTAATGACCTTGCGTTGATTTTGTTTACATTTTGTATCGTTTCCTGTTGTGCGTTCACGCAACTAATAGCTACGCTTTTGTAGTCTAAAATAAATCAATGTTATACGTATTTAGGAATATTGAACATCGCTAGATAGTGGGCATGAATTGCTTTAGGAAAGTAATCGCTAGACACAACTTGTATGTAGGATACACTGAGGTACTACCTCCAGTAACCTAACTTAAGAATAACAATTGCTAAAAAATGGGCAGATTGTATATAAAATAGTCAGAATTATATAGGTGCAAAACCAAGGAAACTTTTGAGACCATTCCAATCCAATCCTATGGTAACAACATTTCCGGTATATACTTTTTAAAGGGAACTTAGATTGCTGTGTCAGGAGCTTTTTATTTACTTGCTATAGTGCAGATTTTGTTAAGTGTACGTGCACTTGTATTTTGCACGTGATACGGTTTCATTTGAGACCTCACCCGAGTAAATTTTAATTTAAACCCTTTAAAAATTTAAACCCGAGTAAAACTACTGGCACAAATTGGAGACAGTATGCCAACATACATGTCAACATCAAAGAAGACTCGCTTATAAGTCAATTTTAATACAAAAAAGAAATGTTGCTTCACCCGTTCAAGAGCTATGAGGCCAAAGAAACATACAGGCATAGATACTTCAAACTTATTACACTCCTCTTTTTGCGTTGGGGATTAATAAGGACAATAAACTCAAAAACTAACATACCTAAAACAAGAATTGTGTAGACGATAAATCCATATCGAGCACAAAAATTACATATCCACATTGTAGGAAAGTAGCGAGGAAAAATTTTGCAATATTTTTAATCTGTTTATATCAAGCACTGGGCGCTTGATTAAAAGACTTGAACCATTTTTCAACAATCAATGTTCTCTGATTATTCTTTATGTGCGAGTTCATTGAGAATTGAGGATTTTGATAAGAGGAGATCAAAAATGAGGCCCGCAGAATTTCTTGATTGTTCTTCTCTTGTTGTTTTCTTCTTGATTGGTTTTCCTTTCCGAACAGGGTAACTTTTTATCTTAGATGTGCGTTTAATTTGCGTCGATATTTTATTTTATTCCTTCCATTTACACCAATTAGCTTGTGTTTGGGATTAGGGTGTTTCTTCTTCTTTCACTTCACTTTTTTTTTCTTTACGAGGCCATGGGAACACTTGCGGACGACCACCACGACCCTGCCGGCGTATGGCGACTAGCGCCCACTCCGTGCCGTCACAAGGGCGGCCGCCGGACATCTCCTGCTATCCACCGACCCAAAATGGGTCCCCTGGACGACAACTACTCCCTCTTAAAAAGAAAGGAGGCTTCGCCCGTCCGCCACTGGCCGCTAGAAGCGGCCCGTCATGTTGGACCCGGCCATCCCACGCCCCCCCTCTCGGGGAGCCCTCTGTCAGACTATTAGCCGTCAAGACGTTGTCCAGGATGCACTACGTTATCCAGGTTATCTGACATCGCACCCCTCTTAATAGTAATAAATCTTACATCATGGCGTAAGTTTGTGTACTCATTGGAATTTCCCGATCCCCACATTTCATGGCGACCCTGCCAAAGAAATATAGAAGAATATTCTAATAGTTACACTGGTTGAAGATCTGATAAAAAAAATGTGTAGGTCAACCGTGGAAAAAAAAGAGGTTTTCGTTAGCCAAAATGCAGCCGGCGGAAACAACGAAACTACTTTGAAGGATATCGGAGGACACGTGGAGAACCTCAACATAGCTGTCATCGTGGTGTCTATAATAGCAGTTATTCTTCTTATATACGTCAGAGCTCGTTTGTATAAAAAATAACTCGTATTTGGTAAATTATGTCGCATACTTTCTCGACTTTGTGATAATGTCGAACCATTATATAATATAGACAATTACCCGTTGCAACTAAAGTATAGATTACAAATAGCTAGTGCTGACGCAAAGAAAAATTTGGATTGTAACAAAGTGAAACGAAAAATGCAATACTCGTATGATTGTACTATAAACTCAATTAAATATGATAAAAATGATTTGTATAAAGGTCCATATAAAGTGTTAGAAGACTTAGGTTGTAATGTTAAAATATGTAAGAATAATAAAGAAAAACTAGTACATAAAAATAGAACTAAGCCATACTATCAATAAATATATTATGTAAAGAAAAAATGTTGCAACAATTTTTTTTTATCTCACCCCCGGAGGTGAATTGTGTGCATATCATGCGTAACGTTACATAATAGTTATGTTATGTACTTAGCTAGTAAGTGTAGTAGTTAATTAAAAGTTAGTAATAAATCTTACATCATGGTGTAAGGTTGTGTACTCATTGGAATTTCCCGATCCCCACATTTCAGCGCCATAAACCGACTTCCGCGCATATGTAGCCGTGAGCAAATGCTATGACCCTTAACCCTCTATAGACCCAATCCCGAAATCCACGCGGGCGAAGCCGCGGGCAGTAAGCTAATAAATAATATATGCATAATTTATTTAAGGTATCTACTTAATTGGATAAAGTTTAATGTTGTATTGTTTACGATCACTTCGTAAATAACCATTTTTTAGTAAAGGACAAGAAATGGTTATGGTGGGTTATCTCTAAGAGATAGATTTATACCATCGCGGACTTTTTTGTTGAACTATTTAAGGTGGACAATACTGTGGTCCATTATTTTGGTCTATCTCGTAGGGTTCAGCCACCGTTTTTTGCAATATAAGCGCAAGAAAACGTGCTTATTTACGACATCACATTAGAGACCTCTAAATTTATCAGTGTTTCTCTACTATATTATGCATGTATTATACATATAAACCTTCCTTAAGAATCACTCTATCTATTAAAGAAACCGCATCAAAATCCGTTGCGTAGTTTTAAAGATCTTAGCACACATAGGGACAGTGATAATAATATTTTTGGTAGAAATATATATTAACAACAATGACTAAGGTACTACAAATGCTCATATTCTCTGCTCCCCACGGAACTAAAACCCGGGACTTTAGAGATGGCGATACTTTTTAAAGGAAACTTAGGTTATTGTGTCGGGATTTTTTTCAATTTTTAATTATTAGTAGTATTTTTTTTTGTTCGAGTTCCCACCGGGACTCGAACTCGATATCTCACTCTCTCTTCTCTATCTTCACTCGGATTAGGTATATCTGTTGCTATCAAAGTTTAATTGAAACTATACAACATTGTGCAGATGTTTTATTAGGATTATTCTCACGTCCACGCCTTGGTCATAAGGGCCTTTATGACCAAAGCTCAGGTTGAATTTAGTCGGTAGGCCATTCCAGTCGAGCCGCCTCCATAAGTTTGGAGTCCAACATCACCGTGGCATTTGGTTGCAGTGGTATTCATAAGGATTCTCAACCTTTCCTCTCCAGAGGAAATAACACATTTTAATAAAGCAACAATGTAAATGCAATGTCCATGATATATTGGACCTTTCTCTGCACATTAGAGATGTGTCAATTTTTACAGAAACGACTCAGTGAGTCGTTTCTTCCAAGTGATTCACTGATTCAAATCTCTAAGAGCGCTTCTAATGAATCATTCGCTCAATTGCATCTCGGTTTCATTGGAAACGCGACGCTCACACGATTGACTCAGGGTCACTGATACAAATGTATCAATATTGATACATTTGTACCAGAAAATTTGTATCAGTGACTCTGAACCGATTTAATCGGTTCAGAATCATTGATGCAAATGAAGCACTTTACTGATTCGAATCTTTGTACTGATCCGGATACAAATGATCCAATCTCAGCAAAGATACGTTTTTTCCATCATTACTTAATATATTGACATTGTGGTCACCCCACTTGACAAAATTTGACTAACTCCTGTACTCCTGTACGTATTGGTGGCTGGTTCAGCGGTTGCGGAGGCTCCACCGATGTCCAGTCAAACCGTCAGCGACGTTAACCACTATTTTCTTGCAGTATCACCGAGTTCAATCTTTGCACACGCAAACTGTGTGTCGCGTCGTGTCTTAGGTCCGGGGATAGGTCAAGGGAAAGGTCAGGGAAAGCTAGGTATTTTATATAATATAATATAATACTTTATTGTACAATAAAAAAAAAAAAAAAATTGTAGTTATTCACAGTGTACAAGGGCGGACTTATCTCTAAAAGCGATCTCTTCCAGCCAACCCAAATAGTGGTGCAAGACGTTAAAATTGCAGGGGTAATTAAGTGTTTAACCTATTCAAAAGTACACATTATTAAGCATATATATACAAATACATACTTACACATAAATAAATATATGCACACATATAAATATATATACATAAATACATATATATATAATATATAATTATATAATTTAATACAATTATTTAGACAGATAGTACTCTTTCAGAAGACATTTGAAAGATGTAAGGGATGGTCTCTCACGAATGGAAGCGGGCAAACTATTCCACAGCTTGGCAGCACGAACGGAAAAGGATTTTTGAAAAAATACGGAATTGGACTTAGGAATTTCAAGGACATTTTTACTAACACAGGATCGCTTGGGGCGGGAGCTTTCGGCACAAAATTTAAAACGGGTTCGAAGGTAAGTTGGAAACTGGGGATAGTGGAGAATTTTGTACACAAGGGAAAGCATCTGTAGATTTCTACGCAAGCGAATAGGTAGCCACCCTAACTGCTTACGATAATCAGACACGTGGTCAAATTTACGCAGACTGAATATAAAGCGAATGGCAAAATTTTTAAGGTATCCCGTTTATTTTCCCATTTATTTTATGTATCCCGTAGATAGTGTGCAGGTGAAGGCGGGCGAGTGCCCGCCTAGTGACCCTGCCGAGAAGGCAGCGAGCGCGGCTGGCCACCACGCATGTAGTTCAGTGCCTCGCTACCTGGGGGATTGTCCTAGTGTTTTCGGATAATCCTCACCCTTGGCGGAGGCTCGACCATCTACCATCAATGGTCGAGCCGGCTCATGGGCGTTGTGACGATAGAATCACGAAAAAAAAGGTATTTTACAAGCTTCTATTTACTTTCACCTGTCCCGTTGTCTGTCGTTCTGTAATCAAATCTTGCAACTTAAATTTGATCCACTTCCCGGTTTCCGATTGAGCTGAAATTTGGTATACACGTTTAGTTCGGATGACAATGCATGATTAACTGTGTGACGTCATTCTATATCCAACATGGCGGCGTATCCAATATGGCGGACCATTATTTTTTAATGCACTCCTACAATATGGGTATCAAATAAAAGGGCTTGCCAAGAATAACTAGAAAAATAATGTGACGTCATTCTAAATCCAACATGGCGGCGTATCCAATATGGCGGACCAATTATTTTTTAATGCACTCCTACAATATGGGTATCAAATAAAAGGCCTTGCCAAGAATAACTAGAAAAAAAATAATGTTACGTCACTCTTAATCCAATACGGCGGAAACACAAAATGGCGGATAATTTTCTTTTATTCGTTCCTACAATAGGTATCAAATGAAATCAAGGGCTTGTTCTCAGCAAGCTGTAGAGGTACTAAAAAGTTAAAAATAAAATTAAAGAAAAAAAACCTTTTTAAAAACAAGCTTTTATTATCTTATACTAATATTATAAGAGGAAAGATTTGTTTGTTTTTTTGTTTGTTTGTAATGAATAGGCTCCGAAACTACTGGACCGATTTCAAAAATTCTTTCACCTTTGGAAAGCTACTTTATCCCCGCGTAACATTGGCTACTTTTTATCCCGGAAAAATCGTCAGATCCCACGGGATGCGCAATAAAGGCTTCGCTCAAAAACTACTGCACAGCTTTTCATGCGGTTTTCATCAATAGATAGAGTGATTCTTGAGCAAGGTTTTGCGGTATTTTTTTATCTCGGAAAAACGGATAGTCCACGGGAAGCGCGATAAAACCTTCGCACCATAAACCGACTTCCGCGCATATGTAGCCGTGGGGCAAAAGCTATGACCCTTAACCCTCTATAGACCCAATCCCGAAATCCACGCAGGCGAAGCGCGGGCAGAAAGCTAGTTTGTTTATAAAATGAACTAAAAAGTTAAAAATAAATTATTAACACTAAAACTTTTCACAATACATAATTATTCAATCTCGTCCCCCCTCTTTATCATAGTCCCCATTTATAAATAAAAGCGTGTTACATTGTGATAGCTTGAGGAAAATGTTGTGTTGTATTAAATGTAACACGCTTTTATTTATAAATGGGGACTATGATAAAGAGGGGGGTCGAGATTGAATAATTATGTATGACAAAAGGTTAGTGTTAATAATTTATTTTTAATTTTTTAGTTCATTTTATTTTTAACTTTTTAGTTCATTTTATAAACAAATAATAAAAGCTTGTTTTTAAAAAGGTTTTTTTCTCTCTTTAATTTTATGTATATTGCCAATAGGTGGCACTAACACATTGAGACAGGTCATACGTTGCTTGTAATAACGCCGATTTTCTTGGTGTGTTTCTGACTATCCCTTCCGTCTTCTCAGTCTCTTGTGTGTATAAAGTGTAGCAGTGTTTAAAGGGTACTGTAGACCATATGGATTGTGGTGGAAGTAAGATAGAGAAGCATTGAAATACATTTATTAGTTTATTAATAGGGTACTTCCCTCTATATTAGAAAAGATCTAAAAGCATATAACTATGATAGCTTATGCATTAAATAGTCGGAACCATCATGTTTAAGTACATAAAATAACAAAAATAATATAAAAATTAGTTTCAAAAGTATTCACTTTTTAATCTATACGTAAAACAAGAGCGAAACATAGGCCGCCATGTCATGACATCATAAGGTACTGTAAACTTATGCGTGTCAATGTCATTATGAATCATAGTACGTATAAAGCCGCAAAACAATAAAAAAAGAAATTTGTAGGTTGCTTTTTTAATGTAAAGAACGTCATAAATACGTAAGTTAAATTGAAATCGCACGTGAATCACACTATGGAAAACAGTTTTATAAAAGGAGACTAGTATAAAAGGAGATAGTACAAATTTACCAAAAATAAATGCATTAATGGTCGGAAAATTCTTTGCTGCAAATCCCGACTTTTGTTCTGGCGAGTTACGGAGTATTAAAACATCGGTGTCAGTATTACTCTTTTATTATTATTCCTTTATTAGTTGTTTATATATAGACAATAACTCATTTTTAAATTATGAATATAATAATAAATAGCATCAAACATAGAGCTTTGTTTATTATTTACATGCCGTATTGACGTCATCGCTACAGAGTAACAACTCGTGCGGCGCCTTCGTCTAATTACGCGGGAAATTTGAAAATATTAAATTTTAATGCAATTTTTATAGTACTTAACGAGTGTATAAAGTTTTTATATTTTTAGTATATGGTTTACTGACACGCAAGGATCAAATTAAGATTCTTTTCAAAAAAGAGATTAATTCCCTATTGTTGAAATATCAATTTAATTTAACCCTTCCATTGATTTTTAAAGGAACTAGTCCTTTGATAGACTGAAATTTCTCTTGAACCCTATCATTTTCAGGAACAGGCTCCTGAAAATTGTACTTTTCAGCTATAACTGGCACTTTTTCAAGATAATTAGGACTTGACATTTTGTAGAAATCCCTTTTTGGAATATTTGTACCTGTTTTATGAATAGTTGGCGTAATATCTTTTTTTTTATAGTTGTCGTTATTGCTGTCGCTTACTTGATCATCAAACCATAAGCTTTCGGTTTTGGCTTTAGGTTCATTTTCTTCATGGTCATCATTTCTATCGTAATCGTGAACTGTTTTAGATAGAGTAATATCGGTTACGTATCCTGTTTTGATTGTAACTTTTTTATGATTAGCTGGCGTTTCATCTTCCTGATCATATTTGTCTTTATCGTTGACACTCACTATATCATCGAACCATAAGGTTTCTGTTTTGGCTTTAGGGTGTTCATGGTAATTATTTATATCGTATTCGTCAACTGTTTTCGACGGAGGATTATCTATTACTGATCCTGTTTTATTTGTACTCTTTGACGCTTTATGGTTTTCATATATGTCTTGATCTCGTTTCGGTATTACATAATCTTCATAGCTGTCATTCACATGCGATATTTTGATCTTTTTAAATGGCATGTTGTAATCATCTTCACTAATATCTTTGTATGCTTTGATATTTCTATTTTTATCCACCTTAGTTTTTTCTCTTGGTTTCAACTTTGTTTGTATATTGTATTGCATAGTATTTTCAGATGTTTTTTGAAAAGGAATCTCACGATGTCTTCCCTTTTCTGAATTAACAATAGGTTTTTCAACGTATCCATTCGCAGTTTTGTATGTCTTGCGATCTTGCTTCATTCTGTAGTCTTCGTAGCTGTAACTGTGTAACTCTGTTTCAGAAAACATCTTGCCTTCATCTTTTACGTACGGTTTATTGGATTCAGTTGCTATATTTTCTTCATAATAATTTTCATTACTACCTGCCTTTTGATTTCCTTTTGTTTCTTTTGTAACAGCGTGGATTCTTTCCTTTTTATGTTGTTTATTATTACTAAGAATTTCATCTTGTTCATTAGTATTTTTAACGTGAGATTTTCTCGGCAGTTTATCTTGGTTGTCTATTTCTCTGAAATAATCTAAACCACTTTGTAGATTTGTTTTAGAAATTACACTGTCCCCAGATTGATCAATATATTTGGGTGCAATATTTTTCTCAGGACTAGGAGTACGTTTGACCATATCACTGTGTAATCTTTGTTTGATTTGTTCAACTAAATATTCAAAATCAATTTTTGATGGTTCATAATTTTTCGTTGCTAATTTAAGTTTGTTTCTTTTGCTTGTTGAACCACTGACCGCAACCTGTTCCTGTTCGCTTGATTCGTAATCTGCTTCGGATTCTTCTGAATCAAGTTGACCATCATTAACAGAAGTTGCAGAGGCTAATTTTGCTAATTGTAAAGCGAGTTTCTCTGGCACGATTTTTTTCGCTAAAGTTTTAAAGTCTTCTAAATTGCCAGTAAGTACTACATAGGAATGTGATTTGCTAATTATTGCGATGACATCTAAAATATTACAATTTATGTGAATTTTGTGAAATTATTAGTAACCAAAAGTTTTCTTAAATTATACGTAAATTTTTAGTTGCTATACAGTCTACTGTGTATTCTCAGTTGCATATATTTATTTATCTACTATCATGCTATTAATCCTCTATAAAAGAACCTATAACAATTAGCTTATTGCCAACATTCAATGATATTATGATCATGATATCATCCAAACGCGTGATATTATGAATTTCAAAAAAAGAACATTCTCATGCAATTACATTTACACCAGATCGCAAAAATTTCGAAAAGGAACAATAAAATTTTGCCATAAGAGAAAAAATAGACTAATTCGTAAATTCGCATTCTCGTCTTATCGTGTTATTTACCGCCATTTTTTCACTCGAATATTGTAAATTTTTTATAGAGGAGTCATCAATCATGATTGTAGATAGAGTCTTGTATGCAACTGTTATAATTAGGTATTAAAACACTCATGTGATACTATTATTATATTATATAAACCCACATTCGTGTTCTAATACCCCTGATTAACAACAGTTGCATAAATAACTATTTGGGTTTGCTATTTTTATTAGCTAGATAAGTAGTTTTGTCTGAAAGATCCACACACACACATAGACATAGACACTTGTTATAGTTTGCAGCATAATTAAATGTCCCAGCGTTTCATCTTTGGGTCACGGCTGAAAATTGGTCTTCTTTTCGTCAGAAAATCACACACCGAGCCTAGACCCTTCTTGCTGCTGAATACACGTCCAATACCACTGGACATCTTGTCTCTTATGTATAATATGTACTTCATGTAATATGTGTGAATGTGTGTGTTGTCTATACTAATATTATAAAGAGGAAAGATTTGTTTGTTTGTTTGTATGTAATGAATAGGCTCCGAAACTACTGGACCGATTTCAAAAATTCTTTCACCTTTGGAAAGCTACATTATCCTTGAGTAACATAGGCTACTTTGTATCCCGGAAAAATCGACAGATCTCACGGGATGTGCAATAAAGGCTTCGCTAAAAAACTACTGCACAGATTTTCATGCGGTTTTCATCAATAGATAGAGTGATTCTTGAGCAAGGTATTGCGGTATTTTTTATCTCGGAAAAACGGATAGTCCCATGGGAAGCACGATAAAACCTTCACGCCATGACTTCCGCGCATATGTAGCCGTGGGCAAAAGCTGTGACCCTTAACCCTCTATAGACCCAATCCCGAAATCCACGCAGGCGAAGCCGCAGGCAGAAAGCTAGTAATAAATAAATAACTAACTATCTATCTACTAGCTTTTGCCCGCGACTTCGTCCGCGTGGAATAGTGACTTCCGGCAGATTTTTGGTTTTTCCCACATAGTTCCCGTTCTTGCGGGATTTTCGGAATGGTCGAGTTTCCGCAGAATTTTTAGTATTATTATGTTGATACAACTAAACAAATTATTTCGACCAAATTTGGTACCATAAAAACGGTCATTGTGACTAAACCTTAAAAGATAGACATATGCCGTCGCGGACTTTTTTTTAGATCATGTATAGAGGAATAATTCTTTCATACATATTTTTTGTGTATCTTGAACCGTTTTCGCAGCGCACGCAAAGAAAGCCTTCAAAAATGAATAATTTTCCCCGTTTTTTACACATTTACCGCTCTGTCTTTGCTCCTATTGGTCATAGCGTAATGTTATTTAGCCTATAGCCTTCCTCGATAAATGGACTATCCAACAAAAAAAGAATTATTCAAATCGCACCAGTAGTTTTGGAGATTAGCGCGTTCAAACAAACAAACAAACAAACTCTTCAGCTTTATTATATTAGTATAGATAACTGACAAATAATGTATTCTAATTCTAATGGGATAAGGAATTAGCTTGTCTACCTTCCGTTCTATTTGCAATCTGATAAGTGTAAGTATTTCGATGTTTTGTTGTCAAACGTCTGAACTGTTTTTTCACCGTCTTTATGAACAATTATTTTTTAATAAGTATAAATCTAATCTTAACGAGAGCAATATGTTAGAGTACACTTCATATTGTTACAAGCCACACTTACATATCAGCACTAAGCATTTCCCCATTTTACGACAGCAGTATTATATCGTTATATAATGAAAACAATTTTCTTTTGGCGAGTTTATGTGAATACAGCGTTCGATAAGGAATGCGGTAAGTGTTTTATTTATTGTATTATAACTAACATAAGGCCAACGCAATGTGGAGTTATTTGTTACTATAACAGAGAGGTGGCTTTCATACCACCATTTCTTGTATCACTATTATTGTAGTATAGCTTACTTTCTACACTTGGATTATACAGTGTGTTAGGGATCGGACTTCCGATACTTTACCAACGTGTTGTATGTTAAGTTTTATCGACAAAAACCTATACAAATGGGGGTCGCATCCCTCACCCCTATGAATGAGAGCTATTTTAAAATTTTATTTCTCGTATTTTAAGGAGTTTATTAAATCTTGCTGTTTTACGATTTTATTTGATCTACATACACAAAAGTGGCCTTATTTCAAAGTTAATGAGCTGTGCTAGCATTTAACAATAAATTTGTTAAGAAATTCTTTACAATAATAAACAATATCCTTTGATTTAGACGGAAAACTGGGTAAAATTATCTATTTTTTTTTAGTTATTGGGCTCTACCTAAAATTCCGGGCCCTTGACATATCATTTTTTGTAAGTAAGTGTGTAAAGTATCGGAAGTCCGATCCCTAACACTCTATATGTCTTTTGCTAGCAAATTTTTATTGTATTTTGCTACATAATCTATAGTAATTTATACTATTAATATAATTTACCATAGATTATGGAAGGGCGTTCGCTGCATTAAGCGGGTGCCCGTCGCGTGTGCCTGCGCCGTCGCGGGCGACGGTTATCCGCCTCATGCAGCGCTGCTCTATGAAATGACATAAAATAAAGCCCGCGAAGCGGACGCCCGCGCCGTGTGCTCGCTTCACGCAGCCAACGCCCTAACAAGTATATTGTTTTTAATCTTCTAAATGTGGTTTGAATTTAAGTACAAACGTACGCGTCATCTATAAACAGACTTTAAAAGCTAATTTCTCACTCGGAAAATCTCTCTTTCCATTTGAAATTTATTTATTGTTGGTACAATAAATGTTTATTATATTTTTAGCAAAATAAGACTGAAACTATGGTACGTCAGTTGCATAATATATTGTACTAGTACAAATCAATAACACTTGAGGTAAGTCAGAGCCAGTCGTTACGTCACGGAATAAATATACAAAAAAGTCAATTTAGGAATACGTAATACACGAATTTTACCATTTCAAATGCGAATTTGAAATCTATTTGTATGTGAAATAGGTCTAGAGGAAAACACACACATTTATTTTAGCCCTGACTAATATATTGTTTGCATTTCAACATATATGTTTATTAGACTTCGCAAGACATATTGTCTTAAAATATTAATTTAACTCTTATAAAGAGGAAATGTGCCTATTACACAAAGCTGATATTAATTTCCCTTTGCTGGCGTTGTTGCTGTTGAAGCTCTGTTGAGGATTAGTGTTCGAGACCAGGAGACCTATTTTTGAATTACGAATGCGTTTTCGAAATCACCGCTGACTAAATAGTCAGCGGTGACTTTGAGGTCACGGATTCCTAAACATCCAATTTTTGAAAGTCGATCGCAAAGCTGCAACATAAATAAAGTACACACATAAATGTAGATGAAGCGAAAGAAGATATGTAAGGACCGTAGCAAGTGGAAGTACGTAATCTCTGCCTACCCCCATGGGAAAAAGGCATGAGTGTATGTATGTAGTATGATTTCGAAGTCGCATTCGTAATTCAAAAATAGGTCTCCTGAAACCCGAACTTATTCGTACTAATATTGTAAACCTGAAAGTTTGTAAGTATTACGTAGAATGTTTGCTACTCTTTCACGTATAAACTACTGAATAGATTTTAATGAAACTAACTATAATATCTTAATATATATAAATCTCATGTCACAATGTTTGTGCTCAATGAACTCCTAAACTACTTAACCGATTATAATAAAATTCGCACACCATGTGCAGTTCGATCCAACTTGAGAGATAGGATAGTTTAAATCTCAAATTATCGTTGCAATTTTAATTTATTGCTAATTATTTTGCTGTTATTATTTGACAGTCACAATTATCTTTTAACTCCAAATGATTCTAACAGATGTCGATACCTTTCGACTGGGTTGAGTAAGTAATCAATAGATGGCGCTGCTATGATAAATCTTAATATTATAAAACGTTTACAGGTTTTTTACTAGGTTCCCTCATGATAAGGCCGGCGTCACTTTGACTTCCCGCGCCTCTTCTAGCGCTTTTTGGTCCCCTTTATGGGCCTGCGCTGCATCGTCCCTCTCCTGAGGGGCGGTCGCCCTCACGATTTGCCTATATGGTTTTAGAACCTAGGCCAGGCTGAGTTTAGTCGGTAGGTCACGTGGCTGGACCGCTCCGGTCGCGTGGAGTCCGACATAACCTCCGTGACACTTGCCGTTGCGGGGGTATCCTGGGTAACGTTTCGTGCTCCTTGTGAGGATTCTCAGCCTTCCTCTCCTGAGGAAAAAAAAAAAAAAAAAAACAGTGTATTTAGTATCTGCATTGTACCCGTGCGAAGTCGGGGCGGGTCGCTAGTCTAATATATATAAATCTCATGTCACAATGTTTGTGCTCAATGAACTCCTAAACTACTTAACCGATTATAATAAAATTCGCACACCATGTGCAGTTCCATCCAACTTGATAGATAGGATAGTTTAAATCTCAAATTATCGTTGCAATTTTAATTTATTGCTAATTATTTTGCTGTTATTATTTGACAGTCACAATTATCTGTTAACTCCAAATGATTCTAACAGATGTCGATACCTTTCGACTGGGTTGAGTAAGTAATCAATAGATGGCGCTGCTATGATAAATCTTAATATTATAAAACGTTTACAGGTTTTTTGCAGTGTATTTAGTATCTGCATTGTACCCGTGCGAAGTCGGGGCGGGTCGCTAGTAGATTATATATCAGAATAACACATAGGCTAAAATTTAAAAAGATTTACGTCACGCTAATATAAGCTACTCGAAATTCTTATCCTAGTTTGACATAACTGAAATTGGTTTTACAAATAAACTTGGTTATATTGTATTGTTGTACATAGCTTTCGTCAAAATAGCATATCATTATAATTGACTAAAGATAAACCGGCTTAACCATTATATTGTAAGGTTTAATAATAATTAAATAAAAAACTAAAGATAAAAAATGAAATTCATAGCTCATGTAAATATTTAATTCATTTTCAATGATAATAAATAATACTTACATCACTCGATGTTCAAATGGTAACACTACATTTTGTCCAAAACGTTATCCCTTAAATATCTTAATTCGAAAACATGTTCATTATTTAACATCTCCCGCGTAATTAACTTTTAACATTATTATAATTGAGTATTTGTTAACAATAATAGTGGAATTAAATTACAGAATACAAAACATTCAACAAACTCACTCCAGCCTGAAGAGCTTGTTGAATTTGACAAAAATGGCGAACTAAAAATGGCGTCGAGCTTTTTTTTTAATTTTATGACCTGGTAACATAGACCTTTAAGTCATAACTTAAAATAAAGAAGATTGGCAAGCCTGGTACCCATCACATTGTTAAATGTACGATTCTGATTTTTTAATATTTTGTAAACGGTAACTGGTTACCTATTTTTCTTTAACTGAGAAAAATCTATAACTTTTGTAAATAAAGAAAAATTGAAGTTACAATTTCAGGGAATATTGATAACAAAACGTATTTATGTGCCAAGCAATATTAAAACGCAATATGCATAAGAAAAATAACTTTCATTCGTTACAGATATATCGATTATAGATTAATACATATTCTGATAATTGATTAATGACAGTTAGAATACCGATAATATCACTAGAATTTATTAATGTAATATTACTATTCCTAGCTGAGTCTTGTATTTTTAGATATAAATGAAAAATCTGTCACCATTATGTCAACTGGCAAAGTTAAGTTAACGTCACAGATTAGTATATTATGTTAACATACGTAGCTTCTACTACTTTGTCTGTGGTCACATGCAATATCATTTATGGTCGTGTCGTGCATAGATTCTTCTTCTTCTTATTTTTGTAACTGGCAATTTACTTCTCTTCAAAACTGAGAATTACTGTTGCCATTTTCACGTGTTAATGGAATCACCGTGCATAGATTATGTCAATATTATTAAATCAATCACATATTTTGACATTTACAACGTTTTGATAACACATAGTTATCGACAAAGCGTCGCAAAAGTCAAAACATAAGTGATTTATGACGTTTCGTTACCTCTATGCTCTATTTTTTAAATGAGTTTATCTTTTTATTTAGCAGTTGCAGACATATGGTGCGATTACCTTTTTTGTTATATTATTAAAAACGAAGAAATACATGGTATTTTTATCGCCGTACACTTAGTCTAACTATGGTACCAACAATGTACAGTTTCCTGCCAATCTTCTTTTTGGGTTGTACAAAGCACATAGTCTTTCCACAATGACTAGGAACCTTTTCTAACTAAGAACTAGCGACTTCGTGAAAATCAGTATGTCAGCTGCGAAGCTGTTATTTCTGATTTGAACGTAATTAATTCATATTTTGAAAGTAATTTTATTTTTCTAATAATTGACGTAATGTAATACGCCATGACCTGAAAAATCTGATATTTGTTTATTTTCTCTTTCAAATGGTGCAGAAAATAAAATAAGAAATACTTTTTAACAACCTTGTCACAATTATGTTTTTTTTTTTTGCTTTAACATACATTGTTTGTAAATATCTGTATCTATATACTGAACGTTACTCAATTTGTCAGTTACATTATATTTTACTAATAACAGTATCGATAATTTCACCTTAATTATTGTGATATATTAAAGTCGAAGTTCAACCTTTCATTTCAATATTTAACGGCCTGTATTAGTATTTATCTGCCCCCTGATTATGTAACTCTGATATTATCAAATTTGATTGAATTTGACAGAGCAGTTACACTGTTGTTTTATTAAGATTCAATGTAACAATAATGTAAATTAAACAGTAATATAACTGCACTATCTATAACTTTCAATAAAAATGTGATAGCAACAGAGTTATATAACTATATTTTATTTTATATACTGTTGAATATTTATTATGATGTCCTTAGTAACTCTATCATATACACATAGAAGTACCTAATAATACGATAAATAGTAAAAAATTGCTACACATTTTCTTTATCAAAATCCGCAGAGATAAGTTACAAGCCCATAGTAAAATCAGAATTTCTCTTATAAAAAAGATCGTGTAACATTTTTGTAAGAATTATGCAGATTTCGTGTCATTATTAATACTCCTCGCCAGCCTTATGTTTTCTGTGTACAGATCTGTGAAAAGATAAAAAATAATTGATATAGTCTATACGAAATAACTGGGTAGAGGGGTGAGGCAGGGAGACCCTCTATCACCGAAATTATTCATTGCCATCTTAGAATACGTCTTTAGGAAATTGGACTGGAGAAAACAAGGTATCCTCATAGATAATAAGTACTTAAGCCACTTAAGGTTTGCAGACGATATTGTTTTATTTGCGGACAACTCTAAAAAGTTACAAGAAATGATAGAACAACTTGACATGCAGAGCAGAACAGTAGGGCTGGAAATGAATGCTGATAAAACAAAAATTATGACAAATGATAAGAGATTTAAGATATATGCACAAAATAGAGAGATAGACTATGTTGATGAATATATATACCTTGGAAAACTAGTTTCATTTAAAGACAATAATAATGAAGAAGAAGTAGAAAGAAGGGTTAATAAAAGTTGGAAGTGCTTCTGGTCACAAAAAGAAATATTAAAAGGGTCATACGATATGGAAGAAAAGAAAATCATAATGGACACTTGCATACTTCCTTGTCTTGCATATGGATGTCAAACGTGGACATACAATAACAAAATAAAAAACAAAATAAACACTTGCCAAAGAGCGATGGAACGTAGTATTCTGAAAATCAGGAAAATATATAAAATAAATAGCAAAATAATTAGAAAGAAAACAAAAATAACAGATGCCCTAAATCAAGCCCTGAAAATAAAATGGCGATTGGCAGGTCACCTGGCAAGACAGGAGGATCACAGGTGGACAATAAACACAACTGTTTGGTCAGGACCTAAATCAGACAAAAGAAAAGTAGGAAGACCCAGATTACGTTGGAAAGATGATCTAGAGGCAGTGGCAGGAAAAAATTGGGCGAATATTGCTAGAGACAGGGAGAAATGGAAAAGGATGGAGGAGGCTTTCACTCGTCAAGGGATCCCAACATTAATATTGTTTTTCTTTAAATTATTTATTGGTTAATTGTAAAAAGGGGAAATAAAAAAAGCTATTATTATTATACGGAATAAAAGCTTAATTAGCGCAACGCACGAGTGACAGCCCTGGTGTTGCAAGTGTCCATAGGTTACGGTAACCGCTCACCATCAGGCGGGCCGTAGTTGCCTGTTAAAAAAAATATTTTCACTTCAAATGAACATTCAACTGATTAATTTTACACACTTGTAATATTATCTTGCTGGCCCTATAGCACTTCTTATTCTTTTAAACGGAAAGAATACAAATCTACGATTTTCATTAAGGGTTTTTTTACAGCGTATACCAAACACTACCGTAAGGCAATTCCCTGCCGAGTCGGGGTGAGAAGTTGACATTTCTGCCCAGACGTGGTGAGAAATACTTGGTCCTAGGGTCTATCTGATCTGGGTCCGCCTTGTATCTGTAAAAACATAATATAATTGTTAATTTAAGAATTCAGGCAAAACAGTTATTTTTTGAAGTTATACAATAAACTGTTCAGTTGTTATCATGGCTGAAAATATCAATAGAAATATTATTTACTAGCTGTTGCCCGCGACTTCGTCTGCGTAAATTTCGAGTTGAATGTTATTGATACACAAATCATATTAATATACGATTTTACCGATTAAAATATTTTTGGTATAAAGCAATTCCTTTGAGGTAAAGTAAACTCAAAGAATTTCTTTATATACCACATTATTCGTTTTTCCTTCAGGGGCTAAAAAAAACAAATGCTCTGCACTGCTGACTCGTGAGCAAGCCACGTAAAGTTGGCCGTGGGAAAAAAAGTTATATCTCAAATCCATTTTGATGAAACAAAGTTTAGATATTATTCTGAGTTAAAACAAAGCAAATAGTGAAAGTTTCAAGCAAATCGGTTCAGTACTTTCGGAGATAAACGTGAACAAACATACAGACAGACAGACAGACAGACAGACAGACAAAAAATTCCAAAATTTTTTTTTTGCTTTCTAATAATCTATTTAAGTGCCCCTCTATCCATTTCAGTCAAAAATACTAAATGTACAGACAAAATATTTTTACTGTCTTATATTATCATGCCTTGAGTTCATTAAAATGACGATAACTTTTTTTTTAATGAACCGATTTTGATGAAACAAAGTTTAGATATTATTCTGAGTTAAAACAAAGCAAATAGTGAAAGTTTCAAGCAAATCGGTTCAGTACTTTCGGAGATAAACGTGAACAAACATACAGACAGACAAAAAATTCCAAAAAATTTTTTTTGCTTTCTACTAATCTATTTAAGTGCCACTCTATCCATTTCAGTCAAAAATACTAAATGTACAGACAAAATATTTTTACTGTCTTATTATATGTATAGATTTATGTCTAAACTAGCGCCTCGCCCTGGCTTCGCACTTGTGCAACGCTGATACTAAATACACTACAGAAAAACTGTGAACGTTGTTTATAATAAAATATAGTTTAAAAAAACTAAAAGAACACGCTTTTGAAATTAATTGATTTAAAAGATTAAAAGTAAAACTGTATAGTAATCAAGTGAAAAAGTGATATTATTGAACAAAACACGCGGAGTGCTTATGTTATTATTGTATGTATGTAATACTATCTTTGGCCCGCGACTTCGTTCGCGTGGACTTCAGGTTCGTCCCGTCTAGTCTAGTAATAAGTAAGAAATACGGTAACTAAGCACTGCAGAGCCCTAATCATAGGCCTATAGGTAGCTACTGCAGTATGCTCCTATAAACTACATTTAACGATCTTTTTCCTTTTGTGGGTTATTCCTAAGAGATAAACATATACTGTGGCATGACCCACTCTTGCGCAATCACGGACTTTTGACGTGAAACGTCTTTAAAATCGCGCCGAAACATACGGGTACCAGGTTTAAAAAGTGGACCGTAACGAAAAGGTCTATATTATCGTACCTTAATAATTAAAAAACTATTAGTCTTAGAAACAAAAATGTGGTGTGAATATTTCACTTATATAGTCAGCTCGCTGTTGTGACATTGAGTTTTTTATTAAAATACTTAAAACACCGTCAATCTTGTTTTTATTTCAATCTTCTACTTTAAAAGCGATTCCCTAACATAGACGTTTCGCTTTAAAACCAACGGCCGTGTTTTGTAGACCTTTTTAAGTTGTACAATACTGTAGTAAATTGTTTTGATCTATCTTGTAGGATTCAGTCAGCGTTTGCAATGTAAGCGCAAAAAATGTGGTTTTTTTTTACGACCTCATAGAAACCTCAAAAATTGTAGCCTATGTGTTATTCTGATGTATAAGCTATATTGTGGTAAAGTTTCATTCAAATCCATTCAGTAGTTTTTACGTGAAAGAGTAACAAACATCCATACTTACAAACTTTCGCCTTTATAATAGTAAATAGGATTATTATATTATCATAGATATAAACCTTCCTCTTCAATCACTCTATCTATTAAAAACCGCATCAAAATCCGTTGCATAGTTTTAAAGATTTCAGGGACAGAGAAAGCGACTTTTTTTATACTACGAGTATGTAGTGATAAGCTTTGAAATACGATAAATATATGCACCGCCCCGGTCTGGAGGGCGGGAGCGTTAGTTCAAGCCGATACCCAGGCCTTCCGCCCGACCAAAGGCTGTAGGTAGTGTTTAGTTGGTAGGCTGGCCTTCTGCTAGAGTCCAACATAACCACCCGCCGTAGACCGGTTGCGGGTGGTATCCGGTGCAAGGTCGTCCGAGCACCAGGGGGTTGTCATAGCGACCACTGTGGTGGCGCGCCCCCTATGAGGATTCTATACCATCCCCCGTGGGAAAAAGAAAAAAAAAATAAACGATAAATATTGAGTAGTGACCGACCGAAGTTTCGAAATTTCGGGCAAAAAATATTTTTCGGTTTCGGACAAAATAAACTTTATTTCAACCTCGCCGAAACTCGAGTCTTCGTGAATTTTTGTGTGTCGCTTGGTAAACTTGACAGCTAACTCGTGCGTACTCGCCGGAGGCCGCTCACGCAATAGGCCACCGTCTATTTATTTGTGACTTCAGGTTATGTTTTGAAAGTATAGTTGTCACGTACGTAATGTTTTTATTTTTTAACACTACTTAACTGTCTGTCTGTATATGTATAAATATATACAACTCTTTTGTGTTAGTAAAACAGCAAATAATCGTAATTTTAAATGTATTAATAAGTTTTGGTTTCGGCCGAAACAAAGAGTACGATCGAAAATCATAATAGGGTACTTCCCTCTATATTAGAAAAGATCTAAAAGCATATAACTATGATAGCTTATGCATTAAATAGTCAGAACCATCATGTTTAAGTACATAAAATAACAAAAATAATATAAAAATTAGTTTCAAAGTATTCACTTTTTTAATCTATACGTAAAACAAGAGCGAAACATAGGCCGCCATGTCGTGACGTCATAAGGTACTGTAAACTTATGCGTGTAATGTCATTATGAATCATAGTACGTATAAAGCCGCAAAACAATAAAGAAACAAGTTTGTAGGTTGCTTTTTTAATGTAAGAGAACGGTGTAAATACGTAAGTTAAATTGAAATCGCACGTGAATCACACTATGGAAAGCAGTTTTGTAAAAGGAGATAGTACGAATTTACCAAAAATAAATGCATTAATGGTCGGAAAATTCTTTGCTGCAAATCCCGACTTTGGTTCTGCCGAGTTACGGAGTCAGTATTACTATTTTTATTATTATTCCTTTATTAGTTGTTTATATATAAAAGATAATAACTCATATTTGTGGCTACTGATTAACCTATGCTACTAAATAAATACAACCAAAGCTAAACTAAATTAAATCTAAAAAAGGTTTCTCCGGCATTGTACCTAGGGTTCTGGTAGCGTCTGCTCGCTGAATTGCTAAGCTACGTTGAGCGAGGAAACTGCCAGCTACTTACATTTGTTGGTCTGGTGGTGTCACTGCGAATGATTCTGACAATCTCCTGCCCAGTCGAGGAGTGAACTCTACATTCTCGAAGCTTTTATCCGGATATATACTGTTCAAATTTCTCCCTAGTTTCGGAGTGAAAATCACTTTTTTTGTCACTGTGAAAAAGTTATCAACACTTTAGGGTGGAGTAAAGAATTTTTTTTTAATTATACCTTTTCATTCTAGTATTTTCTATATAAATTTTTCCTTTTCAATATACCTCACAATTATTATATAATAAGTCTAATAGTGTAATATTTAGAGTTCCTTTTTGTTTGATGCTTTATCATTAAGGTCTTTCCGCTTTACTCACACAGTTCTTACCTCTAGCCTCTGGGTCGTCGGCTTGGGCTTCGTAAAATGGCAACTGGTCGTAATAGAACTTCAGAGCGTCCGCCGCTTCCAACAATCGCAAAAATGTTTGCCTAAAAGAAAATTTACATAATGCATATTCGGAGAATTTTAGACAAGAAATTTAGATACCAACGTATATTATGAGTATACAAAACCAAATTTAGATACGGATAGCAACCGCTATTAAGCGTTAATGATATCTAAATGTGACAATACAACAAATAATTTTAGATACGGATACAAATAGCTACTGAGCGTTACTGATATCTAAATATGAACATACAACAAATACATAAAATTGTTTTTTTTTTGTCCACATTTGTGTCAACATATACCAGCGTTGCCAGACGTCCCGATTTTGGCGGGAGGTCCCCATTTTTTTTATTCTAAAGACGAATTTTACGATAGAGTAAATCTGATTTAAAATATTAAATGGAATTTTTTGTTAAAATACATTTTCTATGGGTACTTTTGCTGTATTGTCACGTAAACGTAATTTTAAGTCAAATAAAAAGATAAATATTTGGAAACCTTTGATTGTACGTTTTTTTACTATGTCCCGCTTCTGACGGAAGAATCCGCTATTTTCTTTCTGACTTTGTACTGACTCTGACTTTGGTACTTTTTCACTCAAAAAGTACCAAAGTCTCGACTTGGCAAAACAAAAACTGGCAACGCTGACATATACTCTCTTATTACAAAAACTTCTAAAACTCGGGTTTAAGCCAGGTCTATGTAGTTCGGGTCTAAACCAAGGTCTATGTAGTTCGGGTCTAAACCAAAGTCTCTGGTTTAGACCGGACTTTATTACAAAAACAAATTCTAGTACGATCTTCCAAAACCCGAGTCTAAAGAAAATTATTCATTCATTCGTTCGTTTTTAACGGTTTTAGCACCCTAGTTTTAGCCAATTTTATTAGTAAACCAATAATCGTTCCATTTCACGCAGCTTCGTTTGTAACCGACTTCATAACTATAGTGTAAATAAAACTACAAAGTTGATAAAAACATTTATTTTTTAAGATAAATTTAATTTTAAAGTATATATAAGAAGAAATGTAAGTATGAAAGAAAATATTCGTACTTACATTTCTTCTTATATATACTAGAAAATATAATAATACATTTCACGTTGTAAAAATTGCTTGTTGGAACGTAAATTAAGTACCTATTCAACATTTGCTGCCCTTTTGACACCAAAACATTTAACTAAACGAAACTATTTAATATAGAAGAAAATGAAAATAAGATTTGGCTAGATGGTTAAAAAAACCAAAGCCGTAAAACTTTTATTAAAAAAAAAACAAAATTATTTCGTTTTCTTTGAATTTTACAATGATATCTTTAATAAACTTATATAAAAATGGAAAATAATAAGAGATCCTATAATTGGTGCCAAGAAGACAAGGTATGTACTTACCTAGTTCATATTTTAATAAAGAACTTTTGAAAATTAAAATGTTAACTGTGCATAATTCTAAGTTCATAATACAATGATTATTTAACTTATTACTACCTACTTTAATTACTTTGCTTTAGGGTATTTTACGGCATTTATTCATTTAGTTAGAGATACGTATGCACAAACTACAAATTGTCAGCTGTCGAAAATCATAATTTCGTTTTGAAACCAGACTTAAACTAAGGGGTAGCCTAGTTTATCTTTAAACCAGAGATAAACCGGGTTCTTTGGGTAAACCGTGTCTTGTAATATCAATTTCATTAAAATGTAAGTTGAGCCCAAGTTTTCGTTTAGACCAGGCCTAAACCAGGTCATGGAATAACACGGATTCGGTTCTCGAGGTAGGTGTATGCCCAGGAATTCGGCACCAGTAGACTTCTTACAAGGTGGATTGACAATTTGGTAAGCAGCGTTACCGTGGGAGAGCCATGCTTAGGCACGAATTGGGCCGGCTCGACCAGAGTGATACCACGGCCAAAAATAGCGCTAACAGAAAACCGGCGTAAAATAGCGCTTGCGCTGTGTTTCGCCGAGTGAGTGAGGGTACCGGAGGCCCAACCCCCCTTACTCCCCCTTTATTCCCCTTATTCCCATTTAAAAGGCCGACAACGCATCTGTGACTCCTCTGGTGTTGCGGGTGTCCATGGGCAACGGTTATCGCTTACCATCAGGTGATCCGTTTGCTCGTAGAACTGATCTGTGTGAAGATGCTTAGGAAGGTCTAAGCAGTGAGCGTTTCTTAGCTAAAATGACTATGATGTAAAGTGCAATTTTCACCTGTTATCTTCACCGTGTAGTTTTAACGAACGCTTGCCCAACCTCGGTCCAAACCATAACGCGCCCCGGTCGCTAGCGATACGATCCTATGGAATAAATGAAGCGTCGTAAATAAGTAACAATGCTAAAACACAGTGTTGCCAGAGGCAGTTTTGTAAATTCCCCTCGTCGACCTGTATAATGTATATTCCACCTTTTTGTAGCGAAATTTCAGCCAGAAATTAAAAAAAAAAAGAAACTTTTGCTATATAATTACAGTTAACTTTAAACATTTTTCCTTTCAATCCTTTTTATCTTTCAAAGATGTGTGATTCCTCCTTGTTCAGTACCACAAATAAATCATTATTGATTTGACTCTATGCTCAACAAACTGTTATACAAATTAAAGGAGAATAGCTTGTAACCCTTAGTTCTACTCTAGATGGCGTTACAATATTATCAAAATTATACACATTAGTTTGCTATAGCGCCATCTATCGACTGCTTTATTCTATACTAATATTATAAAGAAGTAAGTTTGTGTGTTTGTATATTTGTTAAATTGTACTTAACATCAGGAGACCTATTTTTGAATTACGAATGCGATTTCGAAATCACTGCTGACTAAATAGTCAGCGGTGACTTTGAGATCACCGATTCCTAAACATCCAATTTTTGAAAGTCGATCGCAGAGCTGCCAACATAGATAAAGTACACACATAAATGTAAGAGTTATATATATATATATATATATATATATATATATATATATATATATATATATATATATATATATATATATACTATGAAACAAATTAAAATAAATAATTCTTGCCGTTCCGATATCAATACGTTACCTCACTTTTTTACTGCATATGATGTAAAACTAAGATATTTCGTATTATCTATGAATTCGACAATTTTATTATTTATTTTCACAACTGTATCTACAGTTACAGTATTCGTGGTGAACTGTAAAATTTTGTAACTAGGAAGTAGACTCTGTACCAGGGTGGTCTGCATGGGTACCTCCGTCTTAGCTATTTCCACCGCCAAACAGCAGGATTCGCTTTGCTGTGTTCCGGCGTGAAGGGTAAGATAGGCAGTGAAATTACTGGGTACTGTGACTTTACATCTTATGTCACAAGTTGGCAACGTACACTGTGGTTCTTATGAGGTTTGCAGATTTGCTGCGAATCTCGTGGGAACCACATGTACTATAGGCGACTGTTACCACTTACCATCAGGTGGGCAGCCTGTTTGTTTGTCAACTTATAGCAATAAAAAAAAAAAAAAAAGAACATATCTTGCATTATTTCGTAATTTTGCTTGTTTATGCTTGACGAATAAAATTTGTTTTAAAACATTCAATAGAATGACTTTAATGATACTTTATATAAGTATAATTATATTTATTGAAAGTACTTTAAAGATTTATTCGTACTTGCTTGACACTTTGTAATAATTATTTTATCGAGACAACGATAGTTATGGCCTCATGCGGCTCTTTTTTTTACTATTATTTATTATTTTTACTTTTCCTCGTTCATTTATTTAATCTGTTCCTTTTTTAAAACTCTACTCACTCAAAAAAGATGATGGCTGAAAATCAGTGATTTGTCTAAATAAGGCAAATATTTAGCTGAACCTTGACCTTTTGCTTTCTGCAGCAAACATATATTTATGGTGTTTGATTGTATGTTTGTTTTTTACAAGCTTTTATATTAGCTTCACTTGTAACTATATAAGAAAATCTTGGAATCTTAATTTGACCCACTTCCCGGTCTCCGATTGAGCTGAAATTTTGCATGCACGTGTAAGTCGGATGACAATGCATGGTTATGTGTGTGACATCATTCTAAATCCAACATGGCGGCATTGCCAAGATGGCGGATCAATTATTTTTAATGCACCCCTACAATATGGTTATCAAATGAAAGGGCTTGCAAAGAACACTTCAATAAATAATGTGACGTCACTCTTAATCCAATATGGTGGACTTTCTCAAGATGGCGGACCTATTATTTATAATGCACCCCTACAATATGGGTATCAAATGAAAGGGTTTGCTAAGCTTGGTTTTTTAGTCGGAAAATATATTATAGATTTTATTAAATGCGCTAAAAAGAACGAAATAAACTTTTACATATAAAAGCTTGTCGTTAAAAGTATTTTATAAGTAAGTAAATCTCGCGACAATTTTTTTTTTTTACTTTTATTCTCAATTATTACCATTGTTTTATTAGATATTTATGTGTATTATGCAGAAATTAATAAACGCTTTATCTATCTACTTTTCTTAGGACACTGCCATTTGTATTAAATTATAGCAAGACAATATCTTTTTATTTGGTTGTATGAAATCGGTTATTATTCTAAAGAAATATAGAAATTACCTTGACGTCGTCTATGGCCAGAACGCTGTGCTGAACTATTATCAGAACAATAAAGAAATTTGATGTGAGTATTAACATTTTAAATTTATATAACAAATACATATACTTGAAAATTGAAAGTCTGCTGTTTTTGGCTGTAACATCACCCTGTGCACTGAAGATGGTGACGAAGAATCTGCTTTTTATACGGGAGCAGATTGAAAATCTATGGTAATGAAGAGGGGAGACCGGGGCTATGAAATCTTTGCTTTTAAATTTCATTTACGGTTATAACATACTAATCATTTGTTTATTTGACACACAAAACAGAATACAATCGATATTTCAATTTCTTGTACAATGTAGCAGACCAGATTATATTCCTCCATATAACTAGAGCAGTAAACGTATTTCCAAGGATAATAAGCCACAGATGACAATTTAAAATTTCAATGTTCAAATGAAACAACATAAACATATAATGTAATAGTCACATGTTAAATAATACATTGAGCAATGCTCTTTTTGAACTTTGTGAGACTTTATCCAAAAATATCTATTATCTCGTGATGAGTTTCCGAGATATCATTCAGTATTGACGATTGTAATTAAAAGACTATAGAAATAGAGTGCATGCAGAGCCACCTTAAACTTATTTTTATAAAAACACAAATGATGAAAACAAATAATTTTACAATTTCTGAATTTTGCAAATAAGAATTCTGTATGTTTTCACACAAACTTATCATACCAGTCAATATTCCTTACTAAAAAAATCTACTAACTAGACGAAAGTTGACGTTGTGAGCTTCAGAGTAAGCTTGTCTCCTCGATATATTGTGATCTCATTTATGTAAGCTTATATTTTTTTTTGTTTTCCTGAGGAAAATGCATTAAGTTGCATACCGAAAATGCATTAAGTTGGTTATGTGGGACTCTCCTCCCCAGAAGGGGGAGGCCTACCCACTAAAAACCTCAGGGATGGCCTTCCTCAGGCATGTAGGGAGCCCCCGGGCTCCTACACGCCAAGCTACTTCCGGGAACCCCCAGCCTCCGCTCCCCCGCCGATACAGGGGAGCCCTCCTCGTGGGAGGCTACAATACCTCCCCCGATCTCCACCACCGACGACGCCCCCCGGCCACGGAAGGGGCGTGGTCCCTCCCGGGTCGCCGTATCCGCGGTTACCTCGCACCCGCCGGCGACCCGCGGCAGCGCCGCCGTTGTGCTACCGAGCCCGGCGCCGCCTCCATCGAACGGGATCGGCCATCTCCCGACCCCGCAAGTAAGCCAATACACTTTAGTGGCATTTATTTAGATTTCTATAAAATCCATTCATTCCCACTTACTATCTATGGTAATAATCGATAATAAATTCCTTATAGGAAATTTAGGAGTAGCGAATTGAAATAGTGACACTATAAAAAGGGTTTATTGTTACGCAGATTAATCTTGATCTAGGTATTTAATATTTCAATGGTTAGCTTATATCTAACTTCAAAGAAACACTTTTAAATTTGATAAAAAAGAACTATGTAAAGCGTGGCAGTTGACTCAAGCTGACTTGCTTTACATATTTTATTAAGGGTATTTGCATTGGTTTTCTGAAATCTATAGTTTACTTACATCCTCTGGAGATGGTTGAAAGAAATTCATTCAAAAGAGTGTTTCTTCTATATCCTTCTGTAAATCATTTAATTAGAGAATACAAACAAATATTTTATGTACAAAGTTTTGTTTTATTGGTACGTTTCTTTTCCGTGGGTTTACAACTGTTTCGAACAGCAATTATTAATGGTAACATTAAACATACGTCAAATACTTGTGTATTTTAAGTAAGTCGTGAAGATATAATGTATATATTGCTACAAATAAAAAAAATTAAGTACTTATATTTTGTTTAATTATATAGTTATTATATTATTACCTGCTGAACACTTTATTATATTATTAGTCC
The DNA here is from genome assembly GCA_036419045.1 of Scirpophaga incertulas. NCBI lineage: Eukaryota > Metazoa > Arthropoda > Insecta > Lepidoptera > Crambidae > Scirpophaga > Scirpophaga incertulas. Next base: position 4,965,751 of record CM071647.1, on the reverse strand, counting down.
TAACTTCTTTACGATATGGGAGATATGCTTAAATATAACGAGAGTAATTTCATGTATTTTTATGTGATTTACTAGCGGACCCAACAGACTTCGTCCTGTCAAAAAGATCTGTAAAGTTTTTTGTTCCTATTTTATAGATAATGTCGCATAGCCAACCAAATTGCAGAAAGGTCCAAATGAACTATTACATTTTGTGACTATTCAACTTTGGAACGTGGCATTAAATCCTCCGACGATGTATTCTGTGCTCCAACGCACACACGCGCACTGTTTCGATAGATATGATTGAATTTCAACTTTATACAGCTACAGTTAATACAGCGTAAATTGATTTTCTGATGTTAGGAACAAACCTTCATTGCTTAGACATAAGTGAATGCTTGCAATATGAACTTTATTCAATAACATTAAAGCTCAAATTGACTGTACGCTTTAGTTAGAAGACGTTTGTATGGAAAAAGGGTTGTTTTAAGGTTTTTCCGATAATTATTCGAATTTTTCTCGCCGTAAAAACCTTTCTTGAACTTCGACAAATATTTTAAAAAAGAATTGGCCAAATTGGTCCAGGCGTTGTCGAGTTATGCGCTTACCAACACATTTTGCGACTCATTTTTATATATTAGATTGACAAATAAGCAGATTGCCCATCTAAAAGTATGTGACTATAATCGCCTATAGTAGTATGCACCACCGCAAAATCTCCTATTTTGCGACAAAATTTGAAAAGACTCAGGGACCCACGTTGACGATTAGGGTATAATCTATGATCTCATGTGTGTTTATTGGGCTATATTAGGTTAATTTATTATGTCAGTATAGTTAATATGTAAGAGTGCATACAAATGCTAGTAATTGAAAATAAAATAAAATTTTAGTTTCAGCTATATCCTATAGCCCCTACTCACCCTGCCTTAAGAAGTATTAGGAGAAAATTGAGATAAATCTATTCCATTGGTTCGAATTAATAAAGGGGATGTACGGAATCACTATATATAGATAAAACGATTTGACTCCAATTGTCTGCCAATTTAATAAATTATTAACGATTTAAATTAATCATTTACGTTCATGCTATCAAGTTTTAGTAATCTGTATAAGTATAAAAAATAAATTGGAATTTGTCGAAGTCTGTAATTCATTTAAGGCAGCAGAATCGCATGATATGGTAATATTCTTTTTTTTTATCAACCGACTTCAGAAAAAAGGAGGTCATCAATTCGACCCGTGTGTATGTAATATTTCCAGAACTGCCCAGTTTTCGTATATGTTAGTCTATATCAGCGTCTGAACAAATCTGCATGTATGACGACCTCCATAGTCGAGTGGATAATACACCGGTTTCAAGGTGTCGCCATCTCTGAGGTCCCGGGTTCGAATACCGGTGGGGGCAGATGTTTGTGTGATGAATGCGAGCATTTGTACCTTAGTCATGGTTGTTGATATATATTTCAATAAAAATTATTTATATATGTATAATATATGTATGTCTATCCGTTACCCTAGATCCCATAGCACAAGCCTTACAGAGCTTAGTTTGGGCTAGGCTAATTGCTGTAAGTGTAACAAATATTTATTTATTTATTTATATTTATTTATTTATGTATGTTATTATGTCTGTGTTCGCATACCTCCAGAACTACAAGTCCAATCTAAGTAATTCTTTTTTTGTTTTACTAAACTCCAGCCGCTAAGAGAATGCGGTTCTGACAGGTGCTGTCATTTCCTTACATACTTGGAATAAGGTTCATATTTGTATAATACTAACCACGATTCTAGTATTATACAAATATGAACCTTATTCCATGTACGTAAGGAAATGACAGCACCTGTTAGAAGCGCATTCTCTTAGCGGCTGGAGTGTAGGCGTTGTTCAACTTAGGGATACTGCAAGATTCATCGAAATCGGTTGCGTGCTTTTGGAGATAGGGATTTTTTTTAACCGACTTCTTTTGTGTGGATTTGATCGACTAATCAAATATAAATATGTCTGCGGATCTTGGCATTATAATTTCATTTCCATAGACAAATTTCTTTTGATCGAGCAAAGCAAGTAATGTTACGAACCACATTATTGACATTATTTATTATTCGGATAAAATGAGCAGAGTTTGTATAGATAATTTCTATGAATAACAAACGTATTGCAACTGAAATAAACAGTATAACCTCAAATGTAAATAAAGCAAGTTGCGTATAGGTAAAATTTACGTTTGTAATAAAGTCTTGTGTTTTTATGCTCCACTATCCGGAAAGTTTTTGTTCTTGTATTATTTTCGAATATTTTTTATTTTATTTTTTTTAGTTCTCCCTGTCTTAGGGAAGACAAAGGGATCTAAGCCCATACAGCCTTGTTGATATATTATGCTTCTTTACTGGATAATTTCACGATTTTAGATTTTTGTGACTGTAGATTTTATGAACTTGCACACATCCAAATACGTGTTTGAATTGCCTAAAAGAATTCTTAGGTCGCGCGGAATTTATTTTTTCTTATAGTTTCGGTATACAGTGCGGGAATAAGATCGAAAGCGTGTCATGAGAATTTTTTTTTGCCGATGTATAGTAACTTTTGGATAAGGGATATATTTTCAGTGTTTATTTTATTTAAGAAATACATTTAGGTAGCACGGACTTCTCTGAAATGTTGCCTATATCGACCCGTCTATAAGGGGTCTATAAGCGGTCTATGTCTACAAAACAAAAGTTTGCCTAGATTCAACAACAGGATTGTTGAGTATGAGGCATACTTTTATAAAAACGAGCTTTGGTAATAATGTGAGGATGAAAATATCGAGAAAAGACGCAAGCAAAAGTAAGTTGTAAATTCGACACAAATTACAAAATATCCGTTCAGTAACCATTGAACTGTTCTAATGTAATTTTACACCTAATTACTCAGTTAATTTTCACTCAAATTCAATGGCGGTCGCTATTTTGGTAATGTATGTCAGAAAGGTATCTGTATCAATATTGTATGTCGCCAAGACTATGTAAGTTTATGTTACAGTGACGCTTTGAATTAGAAAGGGATAGCAAGAAAATAAAATAACGTTTCTTTTTCTATCTGTATTTATACGAATTTTAATCCAGTTTAATATATGAATAAGGTCCAAGTTTAGTCGCGCCATGATCTCAGAAAGATTGTCCATCATTAAGGTCCTTTGTCCCCTAGCTGGTCAGAGGGCGTCCACAGTGAGCCTCCATCCCGCATAGTCTTGAGCTTCGCGTTTGATTTCACTCCAGGTTTTTCCAATGGCTTTTGCTTTGCCAATGACAGTCCGCCGCCAGGTCTGTTTTGGACCACCACGTTTGATCAAGATGAGCAAGATCGTTTTAAAAAAGATTATATATATATATATATATATATATATATATATATATATATATTAAAAAAAGGAATAAAAAATAGATTAACCCTGTTTCCTGTGTATTATTTTGACACATATTTAACGATTTCAAAATTTGGCGGCAAAATAAAAATTATGTACTCACTACAACACACTGCATAAATAGTTTATTACAAAATTTTAATATACAAAATAAACTAATATATACTACAATAATAACTAAACGTTTTAGAGATTAATTACAAGCTAATAACAAAAATATTTTTAATGTGAAAGGAGAATGCCCACATTTGCCCCACTGGTCCCAAAGCTATAACAAAATGCAAATAAATATAAAAATAAAATTACGAATTTTAGTGGCATTTATTTCGCAAATAGGCGTGCGAGAGAAAAACACAATAAAATAAATGGCAATCCCAACTAATATTATAAATGCGAAAGTGTGTTTGTTTGTTTATTTGTTTGTTTGTTTGTTACCTCTTCACGCTTAAACTACTGGACCGATTTCAAAAATTCTTTCACCTTTGGAAAGCTACATTCTCCCCGAGTAACATAGGCTACTTTTTATCCCGGAAAAATCGACAGATCCCACGGGATGCGCAATAAAGGCTTCGCTCAAAAACTACTGCACAGATTTTTATGCGGTTTTCATCAATAGATAGAGTGATTCTTGAGGAGTTTTGCGGCATTTTTTATCTCGGAAAAACGGATAGTCCCACGGGAAGCGCGATAAAATCTTCGCACCATAAACCGACTTCCGCGTATATGTAGCCGTGGGCAAAAGCTATGACCCTTAACCCTCTATACACCCAATCCCGAAATCCACGCGGGCGAAGCCGCGGGCAGAAAGCTAGTATTACATAAATACGAAACCGAGTAATATGGCCGATTAATATGGCCAAAAGTTAAAACGACGCATTAAATTAATTAAAATTCTATTATTAAACTGCACATAATGTAAGTTACTTAAAATCAATGAAAAGGCTAAAAATACTGTAATTCAAACTAAATAAACAAGCGTTCTTATTTCAGTAAGTATATTTAATAAACTTATTTTTACATTGCACATGTGCTATGTAAAAATAAATTCTCTTTTTTACACTATGGTGTAAACTGCTAAAAATAAACGAAAATGCTAGGAATATACTGTGATTCCAACTAAGTACATTATACATACCTTTCTTTTTATAAAAAAAAAATGTATGTCAAACAAAATGCATATCTTCGTCTTACAGCTTTGCTAATAAATATTATTAGGCGCTCATTTAATTTGTTTAATATCTTTATTTTCGCACAAAGTTTTGACTTATATCTGCTTCATTTAAAAATCTATGCTAATTTCGCACTCATTAAAAAGTAATATAATAATAGCATTAAAAAATCTCATTAGTGGGCATGCATATGCATGTGACTGGGGCACAGCTCTTTATAATTTGGGCATTGTCCTTTGAGCTTGATGTGTTTTGATAATTTCATTTATATTTGGTCGTAAAAATGACAATACTACTCTCATATTGTCTTCTACATTTAACAATCTTGATCTTTTTTTAGTTTTAATGTTGGCTAATGCTGAAAAAACGAATTCACACAAATAAGATGTGGAAAATTGTAATAATATGTTTAAAGCTTTTTGGCTATCATTGGATAATCGCATCTGATTTTAATCCAAAATGAATTAATTGATTCTTTTGAATGTTTTAAAATTAAATCTCGATTATTGGAAAACAAAATGAGTCTTTCCTCTTCATTGTCTTGTTGTCTTAAAATATTTTTCTTTTTAAATGATATAATTTAATAATATTAACAGTATTATATATTTGTAAAATTTGGCGGCACAATATCGAAATTTGACGGCACACAAAAGTGCCGCGGCTCAGTGGTTAAGTATCACCAAAGAATATATTTACTGCTAGACGTTTTTATTGTTTTGTTTTTTCGTACTTGGGATTTTTTTTTTCTGGCTTGTGCGAATTGTGCATTAGCCAATACTTGTAATATTAAGTAAAGGTAAGATTACAAAGATTATATATGTACTTCAGATAATCTGTGTTATTGTACCACAGATCTTACTTACAAGTAAGTATTACGGTGCGTACATTCTTAAGTTGGACTGTTTTCCGTCTAATTATTTACCACATATTTGAAAGTTGATTAAATAATATAATATAAAATAGTAATGGTATTAATTAGGATTAAATACATAAATTCGTGTTATGAATTGTTACTCGTGCCTATTATCACTACTGTGGTTAAGCAGAATATCAGTGCAGCAGGCTGTGCTTGCAGCTTATACAGAGCTTAGTTTAGGTGACGGTATGTGTTATCCTTATGTTGTTTATATCTATTTATTTATTTATTGAGAGATAACAAACAGTTACAATATATAAAGTATAATTTTAAAGTAAATTAAACCAACAACGTTATCCACAAATCAAAAAAGAACAAAAATAATACGCTAGACTTGACCTCGGCACCGCACAGCACACACACTTACTGTAAAAGCTCTGGATATCATTCACAAATAGTCACAACACTCAAAGTGTTTAATTATTACTACAAAATATAACACTAGTGCAACTGTTAAATTTTTATGAATAATTCAGTACGGAGCCGAAATCAGCACCGCATACGCAGACGCATAAGTATTACAAATCTATACTAATATTATAAAGCTGAAGAGTTTGTTTGTTTGAACGTGCTAATCTCAGGAACTCCTGGTTCGAATTGGAAAATTCTTTTTTTATTAAATAGGTAATTTATCGAGGTAGGCTTTAGGCATGTAGCCTAAAGCCTACCTCGATAAAGAATCATGCTGCTATTATTCGCAGTAATGGAAAATGTGGAAAAAACGGGGAAAATTATTCATCTTTGAGGGCTTCCGTTGTGTGCGCTGCGAAAACGGTTCAAGATTCAAAAAAATAAGTATAAAAGAATTATTCATCGTGAAACGATCCAAAAAAATGTCCGCGACAGTATATTTATATCTATCTTTTAAGGTTAACTCACTAGAATCGCTTTTATGGTAATCAAATTTGGATATGTCGCGTTGTCAAGATCGGGTTGCGGAGAAAACCAATAAGTTCTTCTGCCATGAGAAAATAAAACTAAAAATATAATTAACGCAGAAGTACTTTAAATTTAAAAACTTAAAACTGAATTGTCTAAGATAATAACAGAAATTGCCGCGGACAAAGTCGTGGGTAGCTGAGGTGGATGTATGCAAAAATAAATATAATGCTCAAAATAACTATTCCACGCGGACGAAGTCGCGGGCACATCTAGTGATATCACGCGTTGTTATAAGATACGGATCTTTATAAGGCGTGCGCGGGGATATAGATCCAACGCGTAGAGGCCATTTAAGCAAAAGTTAATGATCGCGTACATGAAGTGTACCAACTAGGTCTAATCTACATCTGTACAATGAGACATACAGCTAAAGACTATACCCAGTTAGATACACAGGAACTATTTTCAGTACTGGTCAAAACGATTGTGGACTATCGCATCGATTTTGGTAGTAATAAGAACCGGGCTTTGGAAGAGACTCTGGTCACCTGCCTTCTCAAAGTCTCTTAATTGATTGATTCAGATTGATTGATGATATCTTCCGTGACGCAACTCACCGACAGCTCGCCGCAAGCGTCACACAAATCCTGAGGGAGACTGACTGTTTTTTTTTTCTCAGGAGAGGAGGCTGAGAATCCATCATGGATACCAACGCAACAGGCAAGCAGGGATGCGTTGATTATGTCTGACTCCTGGTGCTGTCGAGGCGGCTCGACCACACAGACCTACCGACTAAACTCAGCCTAGCCTTGGCCATAAGGGCCCTACGGCTTGAATGGAATGGTTGGCGCACCCTCAGGAGAGGGCACGTCAGCGCTGCCCTCCGAAGAGAACATATGCACGAAAGAAGGCTCGGTACGCCAGAGTGGGTCCGGCCTTGAAATGATGGGGCCTACTCGTACATGTGCAGCAAGCTGCGAAGTATGGACTAACTAAGGGATGGCGGCGCAGATGCCGCCTCTCGCAAGGCTTGAAGAGCCAGCGTTAATGAGTCGGGAGGGTCAGAAAGTGTCATAGAGTTTATATTTTGAATTTAATACTGGCTGGGTTGTATTGGTAAAAGTGAAGTTTGAAGTTTGTTTAAATATATTGCTGTCATTATTTTTATATATTAGAAGATTATGGGTTTGGAGTTTTATAATGTAATTATGTAAAAGTATGATTTAAATATATTGTGTGAGTGTAATGATGATGTAATTTATTTTGTAAAAAGAAAATTCTACCTACAACAGAAAGGACGTGTCTGGGTCGACGATGTTCTGTATTACGCGGATTGAGACTGACTGCACTGATCGGGTATTAAATACCCCATCAGTGAGCGAGGGGTTCGTCACTTCCCTACGCACAATTAGTAATAATATGTATTGTTTTGTTCTTTTTTTTTTTAATTTATTAAGGAACTGCAAACCGCTACAAAATATCTTCTTCTTCTTCTTCTTCCTGCCCTTTTCCCACCTTAAGTAGGGTCGGCACAACATGTTTTCCTCTTCCATTCTCCTCTGTCACTCGTCAGCTCAACATCGACTTCCTTTACTCTCATATCAGAATTCACACATTCAATCTATCGCTTTCTTGGTCTACCTCTCATCCTAGGTCCATCTATATTCATATCCATCATTCTTCTTGTTATATGGCTTTCATCCCTCCTCATTACATGCCCAAACCATGCTAACCTACTGCTCCTTATCTTCTCAGTCACTGGCGCTACTTTCAAACTTCCTCTTATATACTCATTCTTGATCTTGTCCATTCTTGTAACCCCACACATCCATCGCAACATTCGCATCTCTGAAGCGTGCAGTTTCCTTTCGTCCTTCGCTTTCGTTGCCCAACATTCAGATCCATACATAAGGACAGGTCTAACGACTGCTTTATAAACTTTCCCCTTAAGCTTAAGGGGCAGTCTTGGGTCGCATACAACTCCAGAAACCTGTCGCCATTTCATCCATCCCGCAGTTATTCTATTCCTTACAGCACGGTCAATATCGCCATCGTTTTGGAATAATGATCCAAGGTACCGGAAATCGGAACAAACCGGAAGAGTTTCGCCGCTTAAGGCAATGTTCGCGAAACTGGATGCCTCACCGAATGGGCAGAACAAGTGTTTGAAACCGCTACAAAATATAAATAAACATAAAACATTACATAAAAGTTGGCAATATTGTAGCCCACAACGCTATCCACGTGCAATTAATATTAATAATAACAAAAGCACAGTCGCGAGCCGCTGTATAATACTAACAGTAAAAAAAAGAAAAATTCAATTGTGTTACAAAGTGGTACAGAAAATAAAATTCTTCTTATTGTGGTAGCGTTGTGTGGTTCAAAATAAATATTTCTTTCTACTGATTCTAATCAGGCCTTATACCAGGAGACCTATTTTTTAATTACGAATGCGACTTCGAAATCACCGATGTGACTAATAATCACCGATTTTCAATAATTCTTATTTTTGAATATCACTGATGTGACTACCTTAGTCACAGGTGTGATTTCATTACGAGTGCCTTCACCCACTCGTAATCAAGTCATACTTGTGGAAATGTTATCTGTGTTTTGTTTGGAGAATATATATATACACACACATATATATATATATGAATGTAGTATATATATGATATATATATATATAATAACCATGATGGTTTAGCCGGCAATAACCGGCAGCGGCTTCATTCTGCGTGAAACCGAACTCTTACATTTATGTGTGTACTTTATATATGTTGGCAGCTCTGCGATCGACTTTCAAAAATTGGATGTTTAGGAATCCGTCACTGTATGTAAAGTCACTGCTGACTATTTAGTCAGCGGTGATTTCGAAATCGCATTCGTAATTCAAAAATAGGTCTCCAGGAGACCTCGATTTATTTAGCTGTCTAAAGGAATCCTAAATCCGCCATTCAATAGTCACTAAATCACTATTATTACACAATTGAACTAGCAGACTTCGAAACATACGAACACAATACATCATTGATCTATTTTAGGTGTTGACAGGGTCGTAATGTAATGCAACACCACATTATGAACTATCATCTTAAATTGCTTGGAAATAGGCCATAGTGCAAGTGAACACCATACATACTTCAGTAGAGTAACTATTGTCTCATTTCGTGTGGAAATAAAGTTGTTTTTTTTTTTGTTTAGCTGAGGTAATGCATTGAATTGCATACCCGAGAACCTGTGGTTATATGGGGCTCTCCTCCCCAGAAAGTAGAGGTCTTTTTTTTTTTTTGTTCCCCTGAGGAAAATGCATTAAATTGCATACCCCGGCTGTGGCGAGCCGGGGTTATGTGGGGCTCTCCTCCCCAGAAGGGGGAGGCCTACCCACTAAAAACCTCAGGGATGGCCTTCCTCAGGCATGTAGGGAGCCCCCGGGAACACAAAGGCCACTTCCAGGAACCCCCAGCCTCCGCTCCCCTTTCTAGAGGGGAACCCTCCTCGGGGGAAGCTACCACCTCCCCGGTCCCCTCCACCGACGACGCCCCCCGGCCACGGAAGGGGCGTGGTCCATCCCGGGTCGCCGTAGCGGTCGCGACTTCCTCGCGCCCGCCGGCGACCCGCGGCGGCGCCGCAGCTGTGCTACCGAGCCCGGCGCCGCCTCCTTCGAGCGGCATCGGCCATCTCCCGACTCCGCTCGGCGGCCTCCTTCTAGAGCATTACTGCTTCACAGAAGGAGGCCACAGAAAGTAGAGGCCTACCCACTAAAACCTTTCCGATCCTCTGAAGAACTGCATCGCGCCCTGATGAGGCCATGGGATCCCTTGCGGACAAACACCACGATCCCGTCGGCGTATGGCGACAAGTCGCCCACAGCATACCACCCAAAGGTAGCCGTCGGATACATCCGGTCATCCCCCGTTTCAAAATTGGTCCTAGAGCCTCAGACACCCTCTCTTGAAGAAGAAAGGAGACTTCGCCCGTCCGGCACTGGCCGCTAGATCCGTCAGGTTGGACCCAAGCCGGAAAATAATGATCATAATAAATCAAATTTGGTATATTTTATTGGTACCAGGTGCACAGTATTAATCAAACAAAAGTCTCATCAAATCACACATTTGAACTATAATAACAATTTCCTGCGTAGTGTATAATCAGTCTCAAGGTCAACATGTATAGTTACAGAAGTATATACTTTATTTAATATTACTGTCAAATAAAAAAAAAACAAAATATTGATTGTTCACTACTGCTGTAACTCTACACTATGTAATCCCAGAGGCTGGACCGCGTTATGCAAAAAGTATTTATAAAACTGTCATAAAATTGATAAATTGTTTTTCACCAACTACTAATAAAATCAAATTAATAATCAAATCTAATTAATAATTAATAATAATCAATACTAATCAAATCAAATTAAATCAAAATTAACTTTTTTCAAATATACTAGACTTTATAGAAAGCTCTTTTGAATAGTTCAAATATTTTCCTACCACCCATTCAGGACGTATATTTTGGCTGATTAGAAGAATATAGAAATTACTACAATTATACACAAAGCATAATTACATTCAATATTCATTATCTTTACTAAAATATTTCTTAATGACCATTTCTACTAATTACATACAACTAATTGAAGGTATTTACTGATAAAAAAAGGTTGACATTATGCAGATTAGTTCCAGCGGGTGTATTATTAATTTATCAGGTTTTTGATGACAACAAGACTTCTTTAAAGAAAGTCTCAGATTGGGGTAGACTTAATTTGGTCCAATTTAACCCCACAAAGACTCAAGTCTGCGCGTTCACAGCAAAAAAGCTCCCGTTTGTCGTGTCTCCTCGTTTTGAGAGCACTCCCTTAACCGCCTCAGCCAAAATTGGGATTCTTGGTGTCGACATATCGAGCGTAGTTCAGTTCCGTGGTCACTTAGAGGGTAAGGCTAAACTAGCCTCGAAGAAGCTTGGTGTGCTCAATAGATCGAGGCGGTATTTCACACCGGCCCACCGTCTGCAACTTTATAAGGCACAGGTCCGGCCTCATATGGAATACTGTTCTCATCTTTGGGCAGGGGCGCCCCAATACCAGCTTCTCCCTCTAGACCGGATTCAACGGAGAGCGATTCGCATCGTCGACCACCAGGAAACTTCAGGTCGGCTTGACCCTTTGGCATTGCGTAGAGACGTAACTTCTCTCTGCATACTCTATCGCATTTATTACGGAGAATGCTGAGAGGAATTATTTGGACTAATCCCTGCAACTACTTTCCGACATCGTTCCACGCGACAAACCTTCCATCCTCACCATCTCAATACTTGGCAGTCCACCACTGTGCGTTTCTCTAGAAACTTTCTGCCTCGCACAGCTAAACTGTGGAATGAATTGTCGCCTGCAGTGTTTCCGAAGCGTTACGATATCCAAACCTTCAAGAAAAGAGCGTACTCCCATTTAAAAGGCCGGCAACGCGCTTGTGACTCCTCTGGTGTTGCGGGCGTTCATGGGCGGCGGTAATTGCTTACCATCGGGTGATCCGTCTGCTCGTTTGCCCCCTATCACATAAAAAAAAACAAGCAAACTTAACAAAGACAAGCTTTCTGCACATTCTATGTATCACAATGTGTATTTTATTATAACACCATTTTTTAGGGTTCCGTAGTCAAATGGCAAAAAAGGAACCTCTATAGATTCGTCATGTCCGTCTGTCCGTCCGTATGTCACAGCCATTTTTTTCCGGAACTATAAGAACTATACTGTTGAAACTTGGTAGGTAAAAACAATAATAAATATTGGGGGCTCCCCATACTTATATTTTTAATTATATCATCAAACACATACGTGTGGGGTCTATGGATAGGTCTTCAAAAATGATACCGAGGTTTCTAAATGATTTTTTTTCTAAAATGAATAGTTTACGTGACAGACGCTTCCAAATAGGAAAAAAAAATCGGGTGGGGCTGTGCTGGGGCACACGGCCGTTGGCTTTAACGTGAAACGGCTATGTTAGGGAATCGCTTTTAAAGTAAAAGATTGAAATAAAAAAAACAAGATTGACGGTGTTTTAAGTATTTTAATAAAAAACTCAATGTCACAATAGCGAGCTGACTATATAAGTGAAATATTCACACCACATTTTTGTTTCTAAGACTAATAGTTTTTTAATTATTAAGGTACGATGATATAGACCTTTTCGTTACGGTCCACTTTTTAAACCTGGTACCCGTATGTTTCGCCCCGATTTTAAAGACGTTTCAAGACAAAATGGTCCCCCCTGCCTCTAATTTCTAAAATAAGAAAATGAAAAATCTAAAAAAAACATACAATGAAAACTACCAACGAAAATTGTTTTGAACGAGATCTAGGAAGTAGTTTTTTTTTAATACCTCGTAAATCGTAAACCGCTTCCTTTAATTTCTTAAATCAATGGCACGGAACCCTTTGTGCGTGAATCCGACACGCACTTGTTTTATTGGCTGTCACAAAATCATTCTTTAAGATCAATGGCCATTCGTATAGATTGCATCGATCAATAGTAATTTTACTGTAACTGAGAAAGTACACCGAAAGTAATTCAATTCATCTGTCTCTCTCTGTTAATTTTTAAGACCATGCTCTATATAAGGTGATAGATAAAAAGATTATGAAAATTTAATATAATAATTTTATTATTTCAAAATGTTTAGTTCGAAATTTAAAAATCGAATATCACAATTTGATCACATTGTAATGTTGTTATTATAATAATAATGTATTTTGTACAAATTTGGGTACAATAATAAGCAATATTATTTATGATTTGAAAACAGCAAATCCTACCTTGCCAAGTGTATATGCATTTTTTTAATAATACAATATAAAAAGATATTAAATTTTAGAACATTTATTATATTACTAGCTTACCCCCATTTCGATCGGCATAATATTAATAATCCTTTTTTAGTATAGAGTGTTATGTTTTAATTTCTAACTGTAATATTTCAAAAACGACTTTTTGTAACTTAATTATCAAATTTAGACTTATGCTGTCGTTGACTTTTTTGTAGGCATTTTCAAGCTTCACTTCTTTTCTCTGTAACTCTTTTACTCCTACTCGAGAGAGGGAAATAAAAGGTCCATATAGTTGCAAGTACAATGTACGAGGGGTGATCCAAAAGTAATGAGAATAGGTATATTAAGATAACTATATACTTAAAAATTAAATTTATTTTTCTCCTAACAGTTCGATACACTTAGTCCATCTCATTTCTAAACCAACAATACCTTTAAAAAAAAATTCATTATCTTGACTCTCCCAAAATGCCTCTACAGCGGCCATCACTGCGTCATTATCTTCAAATTTCTTGCCCCAGAGGTGTTCCTTGAGCCGAGCAAACAAATAAAAGTCGCTGGGGGCTAGATCTGGAGAATAGGGTGGGTGCTCCACCAGCTGGAAGCCGGCTTCTTGAATGGCAGCCATTGCAACTTCAGCTTTGTGTGCAGGTGCATTGTCTTGATGAAACAGCACTTTTGCGCGCAGTTTACCCCGTCTTTTTTCCTTGATGGCCTCTCGCAATCTTTTAATTTGTTCAGCATAGTAGGAGCCTGTTATTGTAGCTCCCTTATCAAGGTATTCAACCATAATTATTCCCTCGGCATCCCAGAAAACAGATTCCATAACCTTGCCAGCACAGCTTGAAACTTTGAATTTCTTTGGTGTTGGTGAGGATGGCCTTTTCCATGGATCAAAATGATGAATCCACGTTTCATCGAGCCAAAAAATTTCTACGGAAATTTCTTGATCAGCCTGGAACATTTCAAGATTGGTCCTTGAAATGTCAAGTCGTTTTTTCTTTTGTTCGTCGGTTAACATTCTCGGGACCCAACGCGCGGAGACCTTTCTCATGTTCATCTCGGTAGTTAAGATTCTTTGAATGCTACCAAATGAGATGCCTGTGTTCTCAGCTAAATGGCGAATGGTCACTCTTCGGTCTGCCAAATTCAGATCTTCAACTTTTTTGACGTTTTCCTCAGTGAGGGAACAGGATGGGCGGCCTTCGCGGTGTTCGTCTTCCGTGGATGTTCTTCCCATCTTAAGCTCCTTGCACCAGCGTGCAGTTGTAGAATATGGAGGCGCAGAGTCCCCTAATGTTTCCACCAAGTCTGTATGAATGTCTTTGGTGGATATTTTTTTCAAGCAGAAGTATTTGATGACGCTTCGTACTTCTTGTTTCTCCATTTTGATGTTATCACTCCGACTGCTCGTATTCAAATGAATGTAACTTTTAAAAATGATGTCCTATTTATACCATTTTTTGTCCGGGAACTTGTGCAGGACCAGGGAGTTGAACAAATATTTTTTCAGAATTTTATTATATTTAGACATATCCGTTTATCATTACTTTTTGATCACCCCTCGTATATTGTCTAAAAGTAAAAGTAGGTCGTGGAAACAAGAATTGGTATTCGCATCCGAATAGTCCCTATATCAAACACCACTGCCCTTTTTGATCCGGTCGTAGTCCGCGCCGGTAGGTAGTCGGGACCGCGACGGCAGGCAGCCGGAGAGACCCAAATTGTAGGTGCAGAATCTTTTTTTTTTTCATTCTTAATTTTTAACGAGGCTTTTAACACTTTGGGTGAACATGTCAGCCTCATAGGAATAATCACATATTTACATAACTTTACACATACACAATTGTTATATACACAAATATTAGTTTGCCTCCTCAAAGGACAAGCAAACAAACATGTATAATTTTTTGGCTAAGCCAGACAATGGTTCCGTCAGCAAACAATTTATATTGCCATTAGCCAAATCCATTCCCACGAGAAGTCTTTCTCTTAGCTCAGAGTTTCGGGCACATTCCAACAACATGTGATAAACATCATCGACCCTGGAACACAGCTGGTTATCGCACAAAGGTGAGGATTTCACACCAACAAGATGATAAAACTTGTTTGTTGGAACATGCCCAGACCGTAATCGGAAAGCAGAAACTAAAAGCTTTCTATTAAGGTTGGATGAGTCACTGTCAAACCAAGGATTCCATGTAGGTTTGTTCTGGATTGTACCATACCAAACTCCAACGCCTCTGACCAGGGTCTCCCCAAAATGATATTCCTATTTTTCCAAACATGTTTTCTTTATTATTGGAATAAATTCACTAGCCAGGGGTCCAGAATCCAGCACGATACCATCCAAGGTAGCTTCCTTTGCAAGACCATCTGCAGCCTCATTACCAAGTAACCCGACGTGGGAAGGGATCCATTGGATCTTAATACACTTATTGCTACAATTCATTCTATGTATTAAGTCTAAGGCTTCAAAAGCGACGGGCATACCGCCCCGTCCCGACACACAACGAGAGAGATGCTGAAGGGCACTCCTTGAATCCGACAGAATGACAACAGGAAGGCTGTTTTGTAAATTATTTGCATACACTAATGCTTCTTTAATTGCTGTGAGTTCAGCTCTCAGGTGCAGAATCGCAGCGTAGACTCGGTAGCATAGACTCCCCAATTCGGGGATCACACTACACTTATTATGTTTTTATATAAGATTATATTTACAACGTAGTAGTAGTATTCAATTGCTTTAATATATTATTCAGTTTCTAATATGCGGATAATTGTCTTTTAGTGTTTAGAATGACAACTCGCAGAGACGACTATTCACAATCCGAAATCAGAATGTTCTCGTAATACTTAGTGGCTGACAGCTCGCATAAATTCGTTCACTTTCGCTTTTCGCCGCGCGCACAGATGATTTATATCCAATGCCCGTTGAGCGGCGGTCACTCAGAAACCAGTTATATGGGCAATAGTAAGAGAAATTAGGAATGCGCGAGCGCAAAGCACCGCGAATCCTTGCGGCCACGCGTTCTTGGAAGTTCCGTAGTATCAAATTTAATTTTATGTTTTAGTGTTAGAATGTATAAGTATATAGTTTTAATATTTAATAGATTCTTAATTAGTTGTGTAGTTTAGTTTAATTAATTAGTTTAAATTGAAGTTTGTGTAGTTAATGCTTAATTAAGTTTTAAATATTTATTTTTTTGTTATAAGTTTATATAAGTGTTACTTTTAAATATAAAAAATAACACCGTTACATCTCTAGAACTCAAAAATATATCTTTCATAGTTAAGGCAGCGTTCGTAAGGAACGTTTTCATTCGACCGTTTTTTCTCTGATTCAGTTTGCAAAACGGACTACCACGTAAAAGCCTTTTTTTTTGTTTTTTTATAGAAGCTATGACACTCAGCAATAATGTGGCTATTGGTGAAAGAATTTTTCAAATCGGTTCAGTAGATCCCGAGAATACCCCTTACAATTTAACAAATATACAAACACACAAATTTTACTTTTTTATAATGTTAGTATAAATAACATTTTAATACACTGTTGGAAAGTATTAATAAATTACCCTCTATTTTTCATAAAATCTTTCAGACGATAGAAACATTTACTACAAATTATCATTGAATTGTACAATTGACTTGTATTACATGTATTGTTTACTAGCTGTGCCAGCGACTTCGTCCGCGTGGAATAGTTATTTTGAGCATCATATTTATTTTTGCAAACAACCACCGCAGCTGTTACCCGATCTTGACAACGCGACATATCCAAATTTCATCACCATAAAAACGATTCTAGTGAGTTAACATTAAAAGATACACATATACTGTCGCGGAATTTTTTTTAAATCATTTTTAGAGGAATAATTTTTTCATACATATTTTTTTGGTATCTAGAACAGTTTTCGCAGCGCACGCGACGGAAGCCCTCAAATATGAATATTTTATCCCCGTTTTTTCCACATTTTCCATTATTTCTTCGCTCCTATTATTCGCAGCATGATGTTATATAGCCTAAAGCCTTCCTCGATAATTAGGCTATTCAATAAAAAAAGAATTTTTCAATTCCAAAGAGGTTCCAGAGATTAGCGCGTCCAAACAAACAAACAATCAAACAAAGAAACTCTTCAGCTTTATAATATAAACGTGTTTCATAGATACACACACAGAAAAAAACTCACTTTTTTTTTTAAGTTTTTATAAGTCACGATTTCTCACAAACAAAAATGTATATGTACATACATTCCTACTAATATTATAAAAGCGAACATTTGTATGGATGGATGGTTGTTAACTCTTCAACGTAAAAACTGCTCAATGGATTTTAATGAAACTCCATAAAAATATAGCTTAATTTAGCACATAAGGTACAATTTATAAAGCTATATCTCACGCTAATATAACCAACTCGAAATACTAATGCTGCATAAGCATAGTAATAGGGTAGACGACTTCGACTGATTATGGTCGTTTTTATACTATAATTATCTGATTTGAGCAATTTATATCTAACTAGCTTTCTGCCCGCGGCTTCGCCTGCGTGGATTTCGGGATTAGGTCTATGGAGGGTTTTTTTTTAAAAAAAAAAAAAACGGTCTATGGAGGGTTAAGGGTCATAGCTTTTGCCCACGGCTACATATGCGCGGAAGTCGATTTACGGCGCGAAGTTTTATCGCGCTTCCCGTGGGTCTATCCGTTTTTCCAAGATGAAAAATACCGCAATACCTTGCTCAAGAATCACTCTATCTATTGATGAAAACCGCATGAAAATCTGTGCAGTAGTTTTTGAGCGAAGCCTTTATTGCGCATCCCGTGGGACCTGTCGATTTTTCCGGGATAAAAAGTAGCCTATGTTACTCGGGGATAATGTAGCTTTCCAAAGGTGAAAGAATTTTTGAAATCGGTTCAGTAGTTTCGGAGCCTATTCATTACAAACAAACAAACAAACAAATCTTTCCTCTTTATAATATTAGTATAGATGAAAGTATGTCAATATAGAAATTTCAGTTTAATCAATAACATTAAATAATTCTAATAACATTGAATGCATTAAAATGCTCTATTATTCATATGTGCGTAGTGTGTTGGAGTACTGCAGTAACATCTGGAATCCAAAATATATGATCTATGTCCACGATATTGAAAAAATTCAAATAAAATTTATTGAGACCTTAAATTATCGTACTCAAACCGGAAAGGATGCATATGGGGAGTCGTGTAAACATCACAAGCTAATGCCGCTAAAAGATCGACGTACGTTGTTGCAGATGTTATTCTTGCATGACGTCTGTAATAATAAAGTGGATTGCTTGGAGTTAACATCTCAATGTCTCCGGTTGAAAGCGCCTGTCACACGCACTAGACATACAAAATTATTCCATGTTCCCTTAAGTCATACCAACTACGCCCAGAACTCTGTCATGCCCCGCATACTCAACACATACAATGGAAATTTCTCCTCACACGACATTTTTCATAATTCAAAGGGCAGTTTCAAACGTCTTTATCTGATTTACACTCGCGCGCGAGTCGCGAGACGAGGCGCGAGCCGAGGCATGAGACGAGAGTGTAAATAGGCGCTCGCGTCCGGAGCGGTATTTTGGACACGAGTCAAAGGACCTCGCAACAAACGCGAGCATGGTGTTTATATTCGCGCGCTCACTTCATTCGAGTTTTAACCTTGTGCCGCACAGGTTGTGACTTGCAAATTGCCAAAATGGAGTGGTCGCAAGAAGAAACATTTCGGTTTTTGGAACTATCCCAAAAAGAACACATTATTTGGGATCCCAAAGATAAGTCTCATAAAAATAGTAAAAAAGTGAACGATGCTTGGGAGAGGTTAAGTGTACAAATGGGTAGATCTTCAAGTGACTTGAAAATTTAAAAAAAATCCCTCATGACAACCATTCGTCAGCATTTGCGGCGAAAAAAACAATCATTGAAATCCGGTGCAGGAGAAGATGATGTTTATAAGCCAGTGTGGCTGTATTATGACGCCATGGAGACATTTCTAGCATCGGTTTACAAATGTCATGCCACAATAAATACCGAAGAAGGACATAATGAAGAAAGAAGAATAAGCTCGAACACAACTGAACTTACCACGAGAGTGTGAACAGACATCTCATTTACCATCGCTTACGCGAGGCGCGAGCGCGAGGCGAGACGATGCACGAGGCGAGAGTGTAAATCTAGTATTACGCGAGGCGCGAGCGCGAGGCGAGACGATGCACGAGGCGAGAGTGTGAATCTAGTATAACTGACGATAACACTTAGCAAGCACATTCTCTTGCATGCATTGCTCGCGTGCACACAAATACACTACACACACATACACATAAATGCGTACCCTAACTTCCTCATTTCTTTTTGATTTTGAATTCTTTTTTGTTTGAATATGTCTTTTTGTTTTGTTTTTAATGTAAATTTAACTGTTAATCTAGACCTACCTCACGACATAACAGTCACACGTACACAGTGAGAATCTGTAACTGGCTTTAAGTCTGTTGTATTTATAATCCTAACGAGCTGTAGATTCTATGATTAAATAAAAAAAAAATTATTAATTTATATTGTTTTTAGATTTCTAAAAAAAAAATAGCAATAATTATTTACGTAATTCTAATGAAACGAACACATTCCTAGCATTCTCACATTAAATGTAACATCAAACAGCATTTGTTACCAAAAATTGACTAAAAATATGGAACAAGCATGCCTTATGCAGTTTTCACTAATAGTTACTTTTTTTTTAACTTAAAACAATAATAACAATGTTACTTACTTATTTAAACAATTTTTTGTCACATTTCCAAAGAAGTCAGCATTAATCCTATGAACGAAGTAATTGTGTTATGTCATGAATAAATCAACATGCATAGAGTGATTACAGTTAAAATTAACTAGTACTCTCCTATATATATTTCTTTGCAGCGATTTGACTTTATTAATATATGCACTTTAAATCCTGCTTGATGCCGTAACGTTGAATGCCACCAAAGCAAACGCGATAACAACAGTGAGATCTAAACAGGCATTGGGGTCGCACAGACGCAGCCACGGCATAAGCATGTGTGAGTAATGTTTCCTTCCTCATTACGATTTTATCCTTGTTACAAATCTAGTCTTGTAAATAGAATACGTTACTATTTTCGTTAATGTAAAACACTATTTTTCTCTACAGACACATCATATATCCTCTAAAATAGATTTACGGCCGTTTTCAATAACCTATCTATCCTTTGTTTTTGCTACTAAAGATAGTAATTTTTTTTTTTTTTCCAAAATCTTTTATTGGAACATAAGCAATATATATACATAAACTTAAAGTAAAACGATAATGTCTGCAATAGTTCAGAACTGTGTCGCAGACATTAACGCCCACCTC
The DNA here is from genome assembly GCA_036419045.1 of Scirpophaga incertulas. Lineage (NCBI taxonomy): Eukaryota > Metazoa > Arthropoda > Insecta > Lepidoptera > Crambidae > Scirpophaga > Scirpophaga incertulas. The sequence goes on along the minus strand of CM071647.1, from coordinate 4,945,170 downwards.
CAGAGGTTAGGCAAACAGCGTTCCAGGGCTTAATCTAGGAAGTCTATATAAACAAAAACTTTTAATATGATTAAAAATATGATATCGTCTAAAAATGTCTATGTGTGTGTGTATGTGTGTGTGTGAGTGTGACAGAGAGAGACTGAAGATATCATTTGCGAATGGGATAGTGATGTGTTTATATATTACTAGCTTTCTGCCCGCGGCTTCGCCCGCGTGGATTTCGGGATTGGGTGTATAGAGGGTTAAGGGTCATAGCTTTTGCCCACGGCTACATATACGCGGAAGTCGGTTTATGGTGCGAAGATTTTATCGCGCTTCCCGTGGGACTATCCGTTTTTCCGAGATAAAAAATGCCGCAAAAACTCCTCAAGAATCACTCTATCTATTGATGAAAACCGCATAAAAATCTGTGCAGTAGTTTTTGAGCGAAGCCTTTATTGCGCATCCCGTGGGATCTGTCGATTTTTCCGGGATAAAAAGTAGCCTATGTTACTCGGGGAGAATGTAGCTTTCCAAAGGTGAAAGAATTTTTGAAATCGGTCCAGTAGTTTAAGCGTGAAGAGGTAACAAACAAACAAACAAACAAACAAATAAACAAACAAACAAACAAACACACTTTCGCATTTATAATATTAGTTGGGATTAGTTGGGATATACTAGGTCCATACAAACAACTACCGATTAATTCTTCAGTAGCAGTGTATGTTAAACTTTTTAACCATTCAACAATGGAAGACTTGCAGTAGAAAATCTATCCTTATGCCCTAACTTGCGTTTCAATAACCTACTGATGGATAGCATCGCCTACCGAAGTTACCTATCCATCGTCGGGAGGACGGATAGCTTACTAGAGATAGGGATGCTCATACAAATCTGACGTAACTGCATTTCAAAAAAGTTTCAACTTACTCTCCGATAGGCGGAGCTATCAATAGTGACGACATTTGGCTATCTGTCAATATCGGTGGATTAAACACAGATAGGCTTCGAAAAAATTAACTATAATAACATTATAACTTAAATTACAAAAGTATCGTAAATCCAGATACTTACAGAACTCATTTTTTCCACTTTTGCTTATATTTTATATCAAAAACATGTAATACACACAAATTGGCGGCAACAAATTATCTGTCAGTAATGTTCGAATGACATCACTTGTCATTTATAAACGTTTCGTTCTATGATTTTTATAAAGAACACCAGCAAATAAAGTGAAAATGACGATCTAAGATTTTTTTTTTTCAATTATAGTATCATTGTATGCACTTTTTACAACATAATATTTAAATATAAAATACATCAATAAATTGTACATATGTTTTAAACGTACTAAAGTTTTATGGTTAGCAACGAACAAAACGTTCTACAGGGCTTGGATAGACGAGAGGGCATAAAGCTATTATTAGTTAGACAAAGATAGATAGCTCGTATCTTTGATTGTGAAGCGCAGACTACAGATAGATAACAGCTTACTGCTAATCGGAGATAGCAATTTATCTTTGATCTTAGATAGGTTATTGAAAACGCCGTTAGAAAATAAGGTTTAGAAAAATAGGTTATAAAAATTGTCACACATTTCATACTAATTTTCAAATGCATAATTTAAACACAAGAAATAAAAATAAACTTGCCGTTCCAACGTACAGGCTGCAATAAACTAGACGTTCGTTTGTGGGCAAATGTATAAATTTTTATAACAAGTTTCCACATAGTGTAGCTGGATTGCCTCCTTATAAGTTCAAGGTAAATGTTAAAAATACGCTAATGAGGATATTACAAAGTCAATGATTATTTAAATGATGCCAATGCTGGGTGGTGATTTGAAGATATTACATTCTAAATTGTAAATATTTGTTTTCCAGTATGAATTGTAAACACATATGTATGTAAACACAATTGTATGATAATGACTTTATTTATTGTAAATATTGTTATTACTTTTGATAAAGCTGATAAGTTTCTTGCGCCCATTCTTCTTATCAGCTAAAAAATACGTCCAGAATGGCTGGTAGGGTAAAGGTATTAGACGATTCAAAAGAGCTTTCTATAAAGTCATATTTGTATAAAGTTAATTTTCATTTTGATTTGATTTTGAATAAAAAATTTCTAATCTGTGGTTGTTGTGTTACTGATATTGAATAAGGTCATCAACTTCAAAGGAGATGTCCTCTTATTACAAGGAGGTTGGTTTTTTTTGTGATCAGCGTTAACTAACAAACACCAAACTACATTAAATTGAAAGCCGAAAAAATATGAAGTATGAAACAAATAAAATAAATATTTTTACCACCCCCAATTATTTTTAAATAAATAAAACATGTTTATAAGAAATATTTCATTATGGCAACACCTTAATGATGTTTTTATTAATCTGTGACTACCGGTATCTTACTCTAGAAAATGAAAATAAGATTTGGCTAGATGGTTAAAAAAAACCAAAGCCGTAAAACTTTTAATATAAAAAAATATATATCTTACTCTATGTTTGATATTTTCCGTTGAGTTGAATCATAGAATACATTTACTCGGTCTGATCATAATCATAAAATCAAAACTATGACATTGACAGCAGGTGCCTGACTTGTCAGTTGATTTTTTATTAATATTTTTTTCTGGCTCTAGATAACATACATTAAGTAACATAGCAGTCCCTATATTTTGTTAGTTAAAAACTTCTTAAAATTAGAAATATTCGGTTCATTAAAGCAATTATGTATGTATTTAGATTTTTAAAAGGCTTGTTGGTAAATTTTTTTAAGCAATGTGTAATTATTGCATTAAAGATATTTCATTTTTTATTATACTAGAATACGAATTATTAAAAATCGGGGGTCTTGAAAATGACTTACGGCGATTACTTTCTTTTAGAGCCTTCTATCCAAATATATCAAATTTACCCGAGTTAGTTACTATAATCCAATATGGGACGTCTCCTTTGGAATATCTTCTACAATTATATACAACATTTAAATAGGCCCCAATTCTAATATTTATGGAAATCGATATCCAATGAGTACGTCATGAGATCAGTAAGTTTTCTTTTTGAATGTCGATATGACAATAATTTTATCTATGTGAGAATTGGGAAGTAGTTATTCAAATTGTTTAACAAACTTTACAAAATAGTATTCTTTTTTTATTTATATACATTGAAACTATAATACTCTATTTCTAAATCTTATGTTTCTTTCTGTTACTTACTTTCCTGATCCACTAAATGCTACCGTAAAATCCCAATTTCCTTAATATACCGTTTCTCTAACAATAAACTTGTTGTGGCTAATACTCGAGCCGTGTCAGCCAAAAGAGAAAGAGAAAAAATATTTAACAAAGAATATTCACATTCATGATATGTTATATATGTAGTCGTTGTACGGCTGCTAAATGTGCTGTTATCTGAAAATTGATACGCAACAACTGAACTAAAAGGAGAAAAAATCCAGTAGATTGCAATGCAACAGATTGTACTCGGTGACCGATTTGGTTTAAGCGTCAACACGGTATGATCGAGATCCGGCCTAATTGAATATTGGTTTGAATTTATTTTTTTGAAGTGAAAACTTCTTTAGCTGCGCTGAGCACTTTTTGTATGTGTAAAAACTTCCAAACTCGCGTCAGGGTCACGTGATGCTAATCGAAAAAGCGTAAGATCGAGGGGAAGGGAGAGGAACTAGTATCTCCCACTCTTTCTACCGCGCCTGAGTGTGCTGCTCGGTTTAGGCGGCACAGGGCGCTTGCGAATGTCTGTCATATTTGTGTACGATAGCGCAATAAATAAACATTGTATTCTACCTCATAAATGATAGTACTTTTGTACTTATAATTAAACACAACGTTAATATTGAAGTTTTCACTTCTGCCGGCACTCCCGGAGTGCTACCGCTGTTTTTTTTATTTTGTATACCGCAACGGTGGCTAAAGGACTTATGGCCTGCCTGATCTTAAACAGTCACGGCAGCCCGTAGACGCACCATAGCAGAGGCATAACAAGCAAGTCAACCACAGCATATATATGTCTTATTTCTCTCTTTTATATTTAAGTCACAAAAAGTAGTTTTTGACGTGAAACGTCTTTAAGATCGCGCCGAAACATACGGGTAGCAGGTTTAAAAAGTGGACCGTAACGAAAAGGTCTATATCATCGTACCTTAATAATTAAAAAACTATTAGCCTTAGAAACAAAAATGTGGTGTGAATATTTCACTTATATAGTCAGCTCACTGTTGTGATATTGAGTTTTTTATTAAAATACTTAAAACACCGCCAATCTTGTTTTTATTTCAATCTTTTACTTTAGAAGCGATTCCCCTAACATAGACGTTTCACGTTTAAACCAACGGCCGTGTGCACAGCCTCACCCGATTTTTTAATATTAGTATAGATAATTTAATTTTTAATATTAATAAAATAATTCAAATCATTTGGTCATATTTATTAGACATATATTACTAAAAATTATGAATCTTTATGAAAATAAGTTAACTCATCGTCTTAAGTGTGACGGCCAAAGCAACGGACGGCGCGCGATGGCTTCGGGTTTAATTCGGTTCGCGTTCGTGCTCGCTTCGGGGATTATTATGTATAAAGGTATACCACATTACTTATTTGTATAATGATGAAAGTATATTTTCTTCAGGGAAGCTACTAATTTTAACATCACTCGGAGTAGCTATTGGTTATCCCACAACCACGGAAGTGGACCCCACTGCGTACGAAACTACGAATGCAGGTGTCAATGTTACAAAACTCTACAAGGACGTGGCGTTGGTGTCGTATATACAGAACTTCAAGAATGTCATGGCAGCATATGTCAGCTCACAGTACAAAAACTTGACAGTGACAGAAATGGAGAAAGTCAAAGTTACATTGGAGGAGTTTTTGACCAGCTTTGCGAAGGATTTGCGAGATGTATTGCAAGGTAAGTTAAAGTGAGGTAAACTGACATTTATATATATATAAACTCTTTATTGTTGTTGCACCTTGTCATTATAAAATTATTTAGTAATAGCAACACCATTTTGCCCCTCTCCTTCTTCCTCCTTGTACCGAGCTTATAGTCGATGCAAGTGGTATATTAAATAAAGTGTGTTTCATTAATATAATACTTTTATTACACATTGAAAGTATAACAAACTAGCTTTTTGCCCGCGGCTTCGCCTGCGTGGATTTCGGGATTGGGTCTATAGAGGGTTAAGGGTCATAGCTTTTGCCTACGGCTACATATTTAGATTTTATGGCGCTTCCCGTGGGACTATCCGTATTTCCGAGATAAAAAATACCGCAAAACATTGCTCAAGAATCACTCTATCTGTTGATGAAAACCGCATGAAAACCGCATGAAAATCTGTGCAATAGTTTTTGAGCGAAGCCTTTAATCCCGTGGGATCTGTAAATTTTTCCGGGATAAAAAGTAGGCAATGTTACTCGGGGATAATGTATCTTTCCAAAGGTGAAAGAATTTTTGAAATCGGTCCAGTAGTTTCGGAGCCTATTCATTACAAACAAACAAATCTTTCCTCTTTATAATATTAGTATAGATGGCGACAAGGCAAAAACAGATAACGTGTGATAATAAATTTTGCAGAAGATAGTAAAAAAAGTAGTAAAAAAAAGTGGGATTTAAGGTGCATAGATTAATAAAGCCAAATCGCTGCAAAGAAATCGCTATTGTTCAGCAATCTACACTAATAAAAAGAGGAAAGATTTGTATTTTTGTATGTAACGAATAAACTCAAAAAATACTGGACCGATTTTAATAATTCTTTTTTCATTAGGAAGCTACATTATCACTGAGTAACATAGGCTATATTTAGCACTAGATTACTATAGAAATATATAAACAACACAAATCGTCCGAGGGTGAATCCGCGGGACACAGCTAGTACACAATAAAGCAAAGTTACAATAAAAATAAAATAAAATATTAGCAGGTACCAAATTAATTGGTCCAAAGGCGGACTTATCTCTCAGAGAGATTTCTTATCTATACTAATATTATAAAGAGGAAAGATTTGTTTGTTTGTTTGTTTGTAATGAATAGGCTCCGAAACTACTAGACCGATTTCAAAAATTCTTTCACCTTTGGAAAGCTACATTATCCCCGAGTAACATAGGCTACTTTTTATCCCGGAGAAATCAACAGATCTCACGGGATGCGTAATAAAGGCTTCGCTCAAAAACTACTGCACAGATTTTCATGCGGTTTTCATCAATAAATGGAGTGATTCTTGAGCAAGGTTTTGCGGTATTTTTATCTCGGAAAAACGGATAGTCCCACGGGAAGCGCGATAAAACCTTCGCGCCATAAACCGACTTCTGCGCATATGTAGCCGTGGGCAAAAGCTATGACCCTTAACCCTCTATAGACCCAATCCCGAAATCCACGCAGGCGAAGCCGCGGGCAGAAAGCTAGTAAATAATAATTATAAAGAATATTTATACTACATACATTATTAAAATAGATATGATTAATTGATTTGATAGAAAGAAAGAAAGAAAAATTATTTATTTGGCGCTTAGTAGTGTTTACAAAAAGGAACAAAATTAACAAATTATTAATTATAATTATAATATAAGCGACCAAAACCGACTCCACTCAGCTCTAAGTCACAGAACACTGTGACGCTGATTTTCAGTGAAGCCGCTAGAACGACAGCGGGGTTTCCATCACCGTGAATATGCGCAGACCTCTGACGTCCTCCAAAGCATGACACAACTTACACTACTCATCAGATATTACTTACAACCTTAAAACTAGTACAAGAATATTACAAACCCAGCAACAATAGGAACATTACACAACTATATAATAACTATATACAACGGGCACAGAATAATTTGGACACCTGCTTAAGAATTAATACGAGCCAGATATTTAACTAATTTTGTTTTGGGCATTTAACAAATACTTCCGATAGTTGCTCTTGAAGGAATAGATCGAAGTAGCATTCCTGTTAGGTGGGGGTAGATTATTCCAGCACTTCGTTGCAGCATATCTAAAGCTTCCACGAAACGCTGCTGTTCTAAAAGCAGGACATATTAATCTTACAGCATGACGTACCCCAAGCGGTGAGAAGTGTAATTTATTATACAAGTATGATGGCTTTTTCTCCTTCAATACTCCAAAAAGCAGTGTTGCAAAATGCAATTCTCGTCTGCCTGCCATATTTAGTAATTTATTATTATTCAAATAGGGTGTTATATGAGAACGACGAGGAACCACAAAGCAAAAACGCACACATGCATTCTGAATTCGTTGTATCATCTTTACACATATACATAATCATAAATATTTAAATATGATATTATCAAGTGCAGAAAGTAGTCTAAAACAAACTACATAGGTAATGTTCCTTTAGATTGCGCTTTAAAACCAGCAATTTTTGACTATCTTGAACACTAGCTGACAGCACATTCCACAATTTAGTAGCACGAACAGTAAAGGAGTATGTTGAACTCAGCCGCATTCATGTTTATTTCAATGGCAATTATTTTGTTCTATCAAAAAAAATTGGTTGTCTGTAGAACTCCGTCTACTGCCGATATTTGAACGTGAAAACGTCTATTACATGGTAATTTTCTCTGGGTGCAATGAAATTATTTAAAATAAAGTAATTACAAAGGATATTGGTTACGTTTGCTGATTCCGCGCAGTTGATGATGACTTGTCCAACAAGCAGACAAGGTCGACACGTGTTTCGTCTCTCAGCGAGATATCTTCAGGATCTGACTGACTGATCAGATCCTGAAGATGTCTCGCTGAGAGACGAAACACGTGTCGACCTTGTCTGCTTGTTGGACAAGTCATCATCAACTGCGCGGAATCAGCAAACGTAACCAATATCCTTTGTAATACAATGGACTTCCGCAAAATAACACCTGCTACAATAGAGTAAATAAAGTAATGTATAACATTTATATTTTTATTACGTTGCCGTGTGGCGTCAGATCGGCTGTTACGCCGTTTTCGAGTATGCCTTCGGGCGCTCTAGGGGTGGGGGTAAAGTAGGCGTGGACTCCGTGTGGCGTCAGATTCGGCCGTTACGGTGTTTTCGAGAATGACTCCACGCCGTACCAATTTAATAGACGTTGTCACGTCAAAAAGTAAAACATTTACTGTGGAGATTCATGTCCCATCTTGTTTTTTTGTTACCAACACATGCACACATCCTTACTATATCCTTACTATTATTATAAATCGGAAAGTGAGTTTGTTTATTTGTTTGTTGCGCTTTCACGCCGTAACTACTGAACCGATTGCTTTGAAATTTTGCAGACGTAAAGATAAAAGTCCGGATTAAATAATAGGCTACTTTATATACTGGAAAAAATTGATATTCCCGAGGAAAAACAAAAATATTGTTTGCTTGATGGATGGATTTTAGATGGCGCTGTGTGTCATTTAAAACAAGGTAAAATATTGCAAACGAATATGAAAATGTAAATAGAAGCTAAATGATACGATAATGAGTCCCTGAAAATGAGGAATTCCCAAGGGATGACGTACAATTTGTTTTATCGTCTAAACTGTTTTTCAAACCGGATTCCACGCGGGCGAAGCCGCGGGCGGCAAGCTAGTTAATATTATAAATCGGAAAGTGAGTTTGTGTGTTTGTTCCGCTTTCACGCCGTAACTACTGAACCGATTGCTTTGAAATTTTGCAGACGTAAAGATAAAAGTCCGGGTTAAATAATTATTTCTTACACTTACACATCATTGGCCTAGCCCAAAATAAGCTCTGTGATGTTTGTGTTATGTGATCTAAAGTAACAGATAGACACTCATATATTATACATATATAAATATTGATAAACATATGACAACAACCATGATTAAGGTACAAATGCTCGCATTCATCACACAAACATCTGCCCCACCGGAACTCGAACCCGGGACCTCAGAGTACAGGGAGCGTTCAAGTATTACGTAACCCTTGTAACGCACCGTAACGTTAAACAACTTGCGTCAAAAAATTAAAAATGACGACCATACTAATACAATCGAGGGATTCCCCGTAAAACGTAAACGAAAAGGGTTGCCAATCTATACTAATATTATAAAGAGGAAAGATTTGTTTGTTTGTAATGAATAGGCTCCGAAACTACTAGACCGATTTCAAAAATTCTTTCACCTTTGGAAAGCTACATTATCCCCGAGTAACATAGGCTACTTTTTATCCCGGAGAAATCAACAGATCCCACGGGATGCGTAATAAAGGCTTCGCTCAAAAACTACTGCACAGATTTTCATGCGGTTTTCATCAATAGATAGAGTGATTCTTGAGCAAGGTTTTGCGGTGTTTTTATCTCGGAAAAACGGATAGTCCCACGGGAAGCGCGATAAAACCTTCGCGCCATAAACCGACTTCTGCGCATATGTAGCCGGGGGCAAAAGCCCTTAACCCTCTACAGACCCAATCCCGAAATCCACGCAGGCGAAGCCGCGGGCAGAAAGCTAGTTTGTTATAAAAAAAAGAAACAATGTTACATACGGTGTTGTAAGAAAGACCCGCTCCTGTCCCTATACCGCATCGTAACCTTTTACCGAGACCCCCCCCCCCTAAATTGCGTTACGTAATAATTGAACGCCCCCACACCTTGAAACCGGTGTAGGTACTAACAAGTCAAACGAAGTCGTCAAATTGTGAATATATTACCCTATTCTTAACATTAATCTGATTTCTTATACATCTACTATTTTCTGCTTTACCAATATGAGATCTAGGATTAAAATGATTTCCAATTGCTCTACCTGGACACAAAGTAATTTTCGAGAATCCTGTTCAGGATAATATAAAATTTAACCTTATTCCTTAGATGACCTAACAGTTACATATTCCCTCAGCGGCCGAATTGACTAATACAAAAATCCAACCCAAAAGTATATTTATCAATCATTTGCAGGCGACATTGAAGAAGTCCCAGACAAGGTAACAGGAGACGGCATTCCAGACGGGACATTTAAAGATATAAAAACCAAGATCGTACAGGAGTTTCCCGATATAAAAGAAGAGACTGCAGAGACCATAGTGCTCAAACTCCGGAAGAACCTTTTCGAGACACGGCATAGACTAGATCAAATTATCAGAGATTCCCAACGGGCACAAATTGCATATTCTTAGTTTATAAATAAACTAGCTTAATCGCGTAGAATAGTGACTTTGCGTTGCATTTTTTATTTTCAACCCCTATTTTCATTTATTATGTTCTTAATGGTAAAATTTTTACTAAATTTTAAATATCAGATTTATTTATGTCTAATCAGCAGATTAATTTTTAATCTGTTTCAAGTTTCTTTAGTAATAATTTCTAATTTGTAAAACTTGTCCTTGTTCAAGTAGTTGGTAAATTGTATATATTTACATTTATTTGTAAAAATAAATTTTCTTTTAAATAGCTATGTAAAGCATCTCATCTGGAGCTATTAGGATCATCGCGCTCCAGTAGCTGGGTGGAAGCTTCCAGAAAGATGCATGAAAATCTTGTAACTGTAATGTAATAGTTCAGATTTGATTGAACCGAGTTACTCTGCCGAGTACTCGGCTGAAAAGAAATTCAAATGATTTGTGATAATTCTGTAACTCGCCATTAATTTATTATAGTTTATAAATATAATTTGGGTATAAAAAATACTTGGATCTTAAGTGATCGGAAAAAATGCAGTTAATGAAATCAATAATACATAAAAATATGTCGCTAATGTCTATCACTGTCATTATTATTATGCACAATAAGACGTATGGGTTACTTATTAGACGATAACTGCCAATAATAATAAATTGTGAAGTCAAGATATTCACTAAAGAGCCATAAGCGACAGCCCAAGAGCGCATATGAGCACAATAAGCTTTTTGCAATCCATTGCGTAACGAACAAGAAAAGTACCTGTAAAGTGACTGCTATTTGTTAGATAAGGATTAAAGGAATAGGTTAGGAATTAGAACGACAAAGTTTTTATTAATAAGATAATTTATTGTTTTTTCCTAACTCCAGAGAATTAGATTTTAAGAATTTGCTCATTATAAAATATATATACACTATAAATTGACAAAAAATTCAGGTCTTCGTTATCGTCGTCGAGAGAACTTCTTCATCTTAAGTTTCGTAACTCTTCTTATAATCCGATAAGAGCACGTACGTTCCACGGTACTTGCTCTAGTTTATTCCAGCAGAGGCATATCTTACCTGACGAAGGATTTGAAGAGATCTGTGGTGGCTGTGGTTGTTGGGGTTGTTGCGGCTGCTGCGGTTGCTGCGGCTGCTGTGGTTGTTGCGGCTGCTGCGGCTGCTGCGGCTGCTGTGGTTGTTGCGGCTGCTGCGGTTGCTGTGGTCCTTGTGGCTGCTGCGGTTGCTGTGGCAGTTGTGGCTGCTGCGGCTGTTGCGGCTGCTGCGGTTGTTGTGGTTGTTGCGGTTGCTGCGGCTGCTGTGGTTGTTGCGGCTGCTGCGGCTGCTGCGGCTGCTGTGGTTGTTGCGGCTGCTGCGGCTGCTGCGGCTGCTGTGGTTGTTGCGGCTGCTGCGGTTGCTGTGGTCCTTGTGGCTGCTGCGGTTGCTGTGGCTGTTGTGGCTGCTGCGGCTGTTGCGGCTGCTGCGGTTGTTGTGGTTGTTGCGGTTGCTGCGGCTGCTGTGGTTGTTGCGGCTGCTGCGGTTGCTGTGGTCCTTGTGGCTGCTGCGGTTGCTGCGGCTGCTGTGGTTGCTGCGGCTGTTGTGGCTGCTGCGGCTGTTGCGGCTGCTGCGGCTGCTGTGGTTGCTGCGGTTGTTGTGGTTGCTGCGGCTGCTGCGGCTGCTGTGGCTGCTGTGGTTGTTGCGGCTGCTGCGGCTGCTGTGGTTGTTGCGGCTGCTGCGGCTGTTGCGGCTGCTGCGGCTGCTGTGGCTGCTGCGGTTGTTGTGGTTGCTGCGGCTGCTGCGGCTGTTGTGGCTGCTGCGGTTGTTGTGGTTGCTGCGGCTGCTGCGGCTGTTGTGGCTGCTGCGGCTGTTGCGGCTGCTGCGGTTGTTGTGGTTGTTGCGGTTGCTGCGGCTGCTGTGGTTGTTGCGGCTGCTGCGGTTGCTGTGGTCCTTGTGGCTGCTGCGGTTGCTGCGGCTGCTGTGGTTGCTGCGGCTGTTGTGGCTGCTGCGGCTGTTGCGGCTGCTGCGGCTGCTGTGGCTGCTGCGGTTGTTGTGGTTGCTGCGGCTGCTGCGGCTGCTGTGGTTGTTGCGGCTGCTGCGGCTGTTGCGGCTGCTGCGGCTGCTGTGGCTGCTGCGGTTGTTGTGGTTGTTGCGGCTGCTGCGGCTGTTGTGGCTGCTGCGGCTGTTGCGGCTGCTGCGGTTGTTGTGGTTGTTGCGGTTGCTGCGGCTGCTGTGGTTGTTGCGGCTGCTGCGGTTGCTGTGGTCCTTGTGGCTGCTGCGGTTGCTGCGGCTGCTGTGGTTGCTGCGGCTGTTGTGGCTGCTGCGGCTGTTGCGGCTGCTGCGGCTGCTGTGGCTGCTGCGGTTGTTGTGGTTGCTGCGGCTGCTGCGGCTGCTGTGGCTGCTGTGGTTGTTGCGGCTGCTGTGGTTGTTGCGGCTGCTGCGGTTGTTGTGGCTGCTGCGGTTGTTGCGGCTGCTGTGGCTGTTGTGGCTGCTGTGGTTGTTGTGGCTGCTGCGGTTGCTGCGGCTGCTGTGGTTGCTGCGGCTGTTGCGGCTGCTGCGGCTGCTGTGGCTGCTGCGGTTGTTGTGGTTGCTGCGGCTGCTGCGGTTGCTGCGGTCCTTGTGGTTGCTGCGGCTGCTGTGGTTGTTGTGGTTGCTGCGGCTGCTGCGGTTGTTGCGGCTGCTGCGGTTGCTGTGGTTGCTGCGGCTGCTGTGGTTGTTGCGGCTGCTGCGGTTGTTGTGGTTGTTGCGGCTGCTGCGGTTGTTGCGGCTGCTGTGGTTGTTGTGGTTGCTGCGGCTGTTGTGGTTGTTGCGGCTGCTGCGGCTGCTGTGGTTGTTGCGGCTGCTGCGGTTGTTGTGGCTGCTGCGGTTGTTGCGGCTGCTGCGGTTGTTGCGGCTGCTGCGGTTGTTGCGGCTGCTGTGGTTGTTGCGGCTGCTGTGGTTGCTGCGGCTGCTGCGGTTGTTGTGGCTGCTGTGGTTGTTGCGGCTGCTGCGGTTGTTGTGGCTGTTGTGGCTGCTGCGGTTGTTGTGGTTGCTGCGGCTGTTGTGGTTGTTGCGGCTGTTGCGGTTGTTGCGGCTGCTGTGGTTGCTGTGGCTGCTGCGGTTGTTGCGGCTGCTGTGGCTGTTGTGGCTGCTGTGGTTGTTGTGGCTGCTGCGGTTGCTGCGGCTGCTGTGGTTGCTGCGGCTGTTGCGGCTGCTGCGGCTGCTGTGGCTGCTGCGGTTGTTGTGGTTGCTGCGGCTGCTGCGGTTGCTGCGGTCCTTGTGGTTGCTGCGGCTGCTGTGGTTGTTGTGGTTGCTGCGGCTGCTGCGGTTGTTGCGGCTGCTGCGGTTGCTGTGGTTGTTGCGGCTGTTGCGGTTGTTGCGGCTGCTGTGGTTGTTGTGGTTGCTGCGGCTGCTGCGGTTGTTGCGGCTGTTGCGGTTGCTGTGGTTGCTGCGGCTGCTGTGGTTGTTGTGGTTGCTGCGGCTGCTGCGGTTGCTGTGGTTGTTGCGGCTGTTGCGGTTGTTGCGGCTGCTGTGGTTGTTGTGGTTGCTGCGGCTGCTGCGGTTGTTGCGGCTGTTGCGGTTGCTGTGGTTGCTGCGGCTGCTGTGGTTGTTGCGGCTGCTGCGGTTGTTGCGGCTGTTGCGGTTGTTGCGGCTGCTGTGGTTGCTGTGGTTGCTGCGGCTGCTGTGGTTGCTGCGGCTGCTGTGGCTGCTGTGGTTGTTGCGGCTGCTGCGGCTGTTGCGGCTGCTGCGGTTGCTGCGGTCCTTGTGGTTGCTGCGGCTGCTGTGGTTGTTGTGGTTGCTGCGGCTGCTGCGGTTGTTGCGGCTGTTGCGGTTGCTGTGGTTGCTGCGGCTGCTGTGGTTGTTGCGGCTGCTGCGGTTGTTGCGGCTGTTGCGGTTGTTGCGGCTGCTGTGGTTGCTGTGGTTGCTGCGGCTGCTGTGGTTGCTGCGGCTGCTGTGGCTGCTGTGGTTGTTGCGGCTGCTGCGGCTGTTGCGGCTGCTGCGGTTGCTGCGGTCCTTGTGGTTGCTGCGGCTGCTGTGGTTGTTGTGGTTGCTGCGGCTGCTGCGGTTGTTGCGGCTGTTGCGGTTGCTGTGGTTGCTGCGGCTGCTGTGGTTGTTGCGGCTGCTGCGGTTGTTGTGGTTGTTGTGGTTGTTGCGGCTGCTGCGGCTGCTGTGGTTGTTGCGGCTGCTGCGGTTGTTGTGGCTGCTGCGGTTGTTGCGGCTGCTGCGGTTGTTGCGGCTGCTGTGGTTGCTGCGGCTGCTGTGGTTGTTGCGGCTGCTGCGGTTGTTGTGGCTGCTGTGGTTGTTGCGGCTGCTGCGGTTGTTGTGGTTGCTGCGGCTGTTGCGGCTGCTGTGGTTGCTGTGGTTGCTGCGGCTGCTGCGGCTGTTGTGGTTGTTGCGGCTGCTGCGGTTGTTGTGGCTGCTGTGGTTGTTGCGGCTGCTGCGGTTGTTGTGGCTGCTGCGGTTGCTGTGGTTGCTGCGGCTGCTGTGGTTGTTGCGGTTGCTGCGGCTGCTGCGGTTGTTGCGGCTGCTGCGGTTGCTGTGGTTGCTGCGGCTGCTGTGGTTGTTGCGGCTGCTGCGGCTGCTGCGGTTGTTGCGGCTGCTGTGGTTGCTGCGGCTGTTGCGGCTGCTGCGGCTGTTGTGGTTGTTGCGGCTGCTGCGGCTGCTGCGGCTGCTGCGGTTGTTGTGGTTGCTGCGGCTGCTGTGGTTGTTGTGGTTGCTGCGGCTGCTGTGGCTGCTGCGGTTGTTGTGGTTGTTGCGGCTGCTGCGGTTGTTGCGGCTGCTGCGGTTGCTGTGGTTGCTGCGGCTGCTGTGGTTGTTGCGGTTGCTGCGGCTGCTGCGGTTGTTGCGGCTGCTGTGGTTGTTGCGGCTGCTGCGGCTGCTGTGGTTGCTGCGGCTGTTGCGGCTGCTGCGGCTGTTGCGGCTGCTGCGGCTGTTGTGGTTGTTGCGGCTGCTGCGGCTGCTGTGGCTGCTGCGGTTGTTGTGGTTGTTGCGGCTGCTGTGGTTGCTGCGGCTGTTGCGGCTGCTGCGGCTGTTGTGGCTGCTGCGGCTGCTGTGGTTGTTGTGGCTGTTGTGGCCATTGTGGCCACTGAGGCCATTGAGGTTGTTGCGGCTGCTGAGGGTTACCTTTAAATAAAAAGATTTCATTAAATTGTTATTTATATGCAGATTATGATAGATACCCATACAGATGCAGAAACATAGATAGTTTGGATTTATTTTAGATACATGTCTATCGTGTGTGATGCATTGTCTATCGAATCAATTGTAATTTTAAAATAATAAATGGGTCCAATAGAATAAAATAGTTATTTGCGACCTCAAGAGGATTACGTCACAGAGCCTAAATGTCTTGAAAGCATATACTAATACATACTTATGTAAGTTCGACCTTGGTTGGTAATAAAACACAGGAAAGACAAATTTAATTTTAGGAGTAATAGCTTCGACTACTGCTTGTGCATCATCTGTGAATTATCCTGTCCTTGACTGGTATTAATTTGTTTGTGTGACTGATGACATATACAATCGACGTAAGCCAGGAAAATAACCATGAGTTTTAAATCTGTCGAGCGAAGGAAGGAAAGGACTTGGGATTTTGACGAAATCATTTACTACCACCTGCAGCCAAACTTCACAACAATATCAATAAGTTTACAAAAATAGTAATCATAATGTTTTAATGATGCGGCACTTAAGCGAAAACTTGCCAGAAATTAGTCTTAGCAAAAGAAACAGCAAATGGAGAGAAAATGCCTCTTGTTCAGGTTAGGAAGGAATAAGTTCATTTAATTTTTGAAGGTAGGCGGAAAGTCTGTTTTGAGGAAACTCGTAATCATTATTCGAATGAGAGCAATTTGTTTTCAAGAGACAGCGAATTAAAACTTACATCAGGACAGTGATTTTACAAATTTTATATACACATATATAGACTGAGAGCCAAAGGAGATAATGTTTTTTAGGCCCACTAGAAAACGGCAACGTTTATTGATATCACTGAACTCTAAAATAACAATTTATTATTAAAAAGCAATTGCACGATATTATGAGTAAAAATGAAACGGGAATAAAAAAATCAATTAATTAAACTTAGTAATGACTTTTGACATTTGAGGTAAAGGAACTAACGTTTTTTAAATCAACATGAAAGATGATTTAATATATATACAAATAAAATATAAATATAATAATAGATAAAGGATAGTGTATTATTTCTTTTTTATTTTATTTAAAAGTATTGAACTCTCAATAATTATTTTAATACTATTTTAGATTATTTTAACTATTAGTTTGTCAGTCCAGTATCGTCGTGAAACGGAACGCGTCATCTTTTTTTACAGCGACAGCGACAATGACATCCAATTGACGTCGGTTTGTTTTCAACCGAATTCTGTGTTTACGTTTCCAACGGCTTGATTTTGTTTTCTTTCCCGTATCCAGTATTTAGAATGCAAAAAAATAATACGATTTCAGGCGTTTGGTAGTGGCCAAAGAAGATTGTATTTTTCAAGAATAAAAAAGGGTTAAATAGCAATTACGTAAGAAACAATTTGATTACAAATCAAAATAAAGCTACTAACTACTAAGAATTTTTAGGTTATTTCTATATATATATCTTCATGTTTTAATTGATTTCTCAATATTCCCGTTAGATAAAAACAATCAAATGTTCTTTATAATATCTAGGGTTAATAAGAAATTATTTAACGTATGTCTCATTAATAAACGTTACATTTTGTAGTGGGCCTATTCTCCATACAATAAAAATTATCTCCTTTCGGCAAACATCTTCAGACAAGTACAATCAAAATCTTCGCAGTGCCAGCGGGACCATTACTAATGACAAAAGAATTTGGGCTACCTATAACGTCAAAAAAACATATCATGTATATAAACAAATGTTGTGGTAAGGTGCATTTGAGCGAATTTGATTGTATTAATAATACTTCTATTGATGTATTATTTTATAAATTTTAATCAACAATTAGAAAGTTACGTAATATATTTAAGTATAAGTGGGTTCAAAGAAAAATAATATAATAAACTTACCAGGCTGCTGTGGTTGTTGTGGTTGCTGCGGCTGCTGTGGTTGCTGCGGCTGCTGCGGTTGTTGCGGCTGCTGTGGTTGCTGTGGCTGCTGTGGTTGCTGCGGCTGCTGCGGTTGTTGTGGTTGTTGCGGCTGCTGTGGTTGTTGTGCTGCTGCGGCTGCTGTGGTTGCTGCGGCTGCTGTGGTTGCTGTGGCTGCTGTGGTTGCTGCGGCTGCTGCGGTTGTTGTGGTTGTTGCGGCTGCTGTGGTTGCTGCGGCTGCTGCGGTTGTTGCGGCTGCTGCGGTTGTTGTGGTTGTTGCGGCTGCTGTGGTTGCTGCGGCTGCTGCGGTTGTTGCGGCTGCTGTGGTTGCTGTGGCTGCTGTGGTTGCTGCGGCTGCTGCGGTTGTTGCGGCTGCTGCGGTTGTTGCGGCTGCTGTGGTTGTTGCGGCTGCTGCGGTTGTTGCGGCTGCTGTGGTCCTTGCGGCTGCTGTGTTGTTGTGGCTGCTGCGGCTGCTGTGGTTGTTGCGGCTGCTGTGGTTGCTGTGGTTGTTGGCTGCTGCGGTGCGGTAGCTGTGGTTGTTGCGGCTGCTGCGGTTGTTGTGGTTGTTGCGGCTGCTGTGGTTGCTGTGGTCCTGCGGCTGTGTGGTTGCTGCGGCTGCTGCGGCTGCTGTGTTGTTGCGCTGCTGTGGTGTGTTGTTGCGGCTGCTGTGGTTGTTGTGGTTGCTGTGGCTGCTGTGGTTGCTGCGGCTGCTGCGGCTGCTGTGGTTGTTGCGGCTGCTGCGGCGATTGCGGCTGCTGTGGTTGTTGCGGCTGCTGCGGCTGTTGCGGCTGCTGTGGTTGTTGTGGTTGCTGCGGCTGCTGTGGTTGCTGTGGTCCTTGCGGCTGCTGTGGTTGCTGCGGCTGCTGCGGCTGCTGTGGTTGTTGTGGCTGCTGCGGCTGCTGTGGTTGTTGCGGCTGCTGTGGTTGTTGTGGTTGCTGTGGCTGCTGTGGTTGCTGCGGCTGCTGCGGCTGCTGTGGTTGTTGCGGCTGCTGCGGCGATTGCGGCTGCTGTGGTTGTTGCGGCTGCTGCGGCGATTGCGGCTGCTGTGGTTGTTGCGGCTGCTGCGGCTGTTGCGGCTGCTGTGGTTGTTGTGGTTGCTGCGGCTGCTGTGGTTGCTGCGGCTGCTGCGGTTGTTGTGGTTGTTTTGGGGCTGCTGTGGTGCTGTGGTTTGTTGGCTGCTGCGGTTGTTGCGGTGCTGTGGTTGTTTGCTGCGGCTGGCTTGTGCTGTGGCTGCTGTGGTTGTGCGTGCTGCGGTTGTTGCGGCTGCTGCGGTTGTTGGGCTGCTGTGGTTGTTGCGGCTGCTGCGGTTGTTGCGGCTGCTGTGGTCCTTGCGGCTGCTGTGGTTGTTGTGGCTGCTGCGGCTGCTGTGGTTGTTGCGGCTGCTGTGGTTGTTGCGGCTGCTGCGGCTGTTGCGGCTGCTGTGGTTGTTGTGGTTGCTGCGGCTGCTGTGGTTGCTGTGGTCCTTGCGGCTGCTGTGGTTGCTGCGGCTGCTGCGGCTGCTGCGGTTGTTGCGGCTGCTGTGGTTGTTGCGGCTGCTGCGGTTGTTGCGGCTTGCTGTGGTCCTTGCGGCTGCTGGTGTTGTTGTGGCTGCTGCGGCTGCTGTGGTTGTTGCGTGCTGTGGTTGCTGTGGTTGTGTGCGGCTGCTGCGGTTGTTGCGGCTGCTGGTGGTTGTTGCGGCTGCTGCGGTGTTGTGTGTGTGTTGCGGCTGCTGTGGTTGCTGTGGTCCTTGCGGCTGCTGTGGTTGCTGCGGCTGCTGCGGCTGCTGTGGTTGTTGCGGCTGCTGTGTTGTTGCGGCTGCTGTGGTTGTTGCGGCTGCTGTGGTTGTTGTGGTTGTTGTGGTGGCTGGTGGTTGCTGCGGCTGCTGCGGCTGCTGTGGTTGTTGCGCTGCTGCGGCGATTGCGGCTGCTGTGGTTGTTGCGGCTGCTGCGGCTGTTGCGGCTGCTGTGGTTGTTGTGGTTGCTGCGGCTGCTGTGGTTGCTGTGGTCCTTGCGGCTGCTGTGGTTGCTGCGGCTGCTGCGGCTGCTGTGGTTGTTGTGGCTGCTGCGGCTGCTGTGGTTGTTGCGGCTGCTGTGGTTGTTGTGGTTGCTGTGGCTGCTGTGGTTGCTGCGGCTGCTGCGGCTGCTGTGGTTGTTGCGGCTGCTGCGGCGATTGCGGCTGCTGTGGTTGTTGCGGCTGCTGTGGTTGCTGCGGCTGCTGCGGCTGCTGTGGTTGTTGCGGCTGCTGTGGTTGTTGCGGCTGCTGTGGTTGTTGTGGTTGCTGTGGCTGCTGTGGTTGCTGCGGCTGCTGCGGCTGCTGTGGTTGTTGCGGCTGCTGCGGCGATTGCGGCTGCTGTGGTTGTTGCGGCTGCTGCGGCTGTTGCGGCTGCTGTGTTGTTGTGGTTGCTGCGGCTGCTGTGGTTGTGTGTGTTCCTGCGGCTGCTGTGGTTGCTGCGGCTGCTGCGGCTGCTGTGGTTGTTGTGGCTGCTGCGGCTGCTGTGGTTGTTGCGGCTGCTGTGGTTGTTGTGGTTGCTGTGGCTGCTGTGGTTGCTGCGGCTGCTGCGGCTGCTGTGGTTGTTGCGGCTGCTGCGGCGATTGCGGCTGCTGTGGTTGTTGCGGCTGCTGCGGCTGTTGCGGCTGCTGTGGTTGTTGTGGTTGCTGCGGCTGCTGTGGTTGCTGCGGCTGCTGCGGTTGTTGTGGTTGTTGCGGCTGCTGTGGTTGCTGTGGTTGTTGCGGCTGCTGCGGTTGTTGCGGCTGCTGTGGTTGTTGCGGCTGCTGCGGTTGTTGTGGTTGTTGCGGCTGCTGTGGTTGCTGTGGTCCTTGCGGCTGCTGTGGTTGTTGTGGTTGTTGCGGCTGCTGTGGTTGCTGCGGCTGCTGCGGCTGCTGCGGTTGTTGTGGCTGCTGCGGCTGCTGTGGCTGTTGTGGTTGTTGTGGTTGTTGCGGCTGCTGTGGTTGCTGCGGCTGCTGCGGTTGTTGCGGCTGCTGTGGTTGTTGCGGCTGCTGCGGCTGCTGTGGTTGTTGCGGCTGCTGCGGCTGCTGTGGTTGTTGCGGCTGCTGCGGTTGTTGCGGCTGCTGTGGTTGCTGTGGCTGCTGTGGTTGCTGCGGCTGCTGCGGTTGTTGCGGCTGCTGTGGTTGCTGTGGCTGCTGTGGTTGCTGCGGCTGCTGCGGTTGTTGTGGTTGTTGCGGCTGCTGTGGTTGCTGCGGCTGCTGCGGTTGTTGCGGCTGCTGTGGTTGCTGTGGCTGCTGTGGTTGCTGCGGCTGCTGCGGTTGTTGCGGCTGCTGCGGTTGTTGCGGCTGCTGTGGTTGTTGCGGCTGCTGCGGTTGTTGCGGCTGCTGTGGTCCTTGCGGCTGCTGTGGTTGTTGTGGCTGCTGCGGCTGCTGTGGTTGTTGCGGCTGCTGTGGTTGCTGTGGTTGTTGCGGCTGCTGCGGTTGTTGCGGCTGCTGTGGTTGTTGCGGCTGCTGCGGTTGTTGTGGTTGTTGCGGCTGCTGTGGTTGCTGTGGTCCTTGCGGCTGCTGTGGTTGTTGTGGTTGTTGCGGCTGCTGTGGTTGCTGCGGCTGCTGCGGTTGTTGCGGCTGCTGTGGTCGTTGCGGCTGCTGCGGTTGTTGTGGTTGTTGCGGCTGCTGTGGTTGCTGTGGTCCTTGCGGCTGCTGTGGTTGTTGTGGTTGTTGCGGCTGCTGTGGTTGCTGCGGCTGCTGCGGTTGTTGCGGCTGCTGCGGCTGCTGTGGTTGTTGCGGCTGCTGTGGTTGTTGCGGCTGCTGCGGCTGTTGCGGCTGCTGTGGCTGCTGTGGTTGTTGCGGCTGCTGTGGTTGTTGTGGTTGCTGTGGCTGCTGTGGTTGCTGCGGCTGTTGCGGTTGCTGTGGTTGTTGCGGCTGCTGCGGTTGTTGCGGCTGCTGTGGTCCTTGCGGCTGCTGTGGTTGTTGTGGTTGTTGCGGCTGCTGTGGTTGCTGCGGCTGCTGTGGTTGTTGCGGCTGCTGCGGCTGCTGTGGTTGTTGTGGCTGCTGCGGCTGCTGTGGTTGTTGCGGCTGCTGTGGTTGTTGCGGCTGCTGCGGCTGTTGCGGCTGCTGTGGTTGTTGCGGCTGCTGCGGCTGTTGCGGCTGCTGTGGTTGTTGTGGTTGCTGCGGCTGCTGTGGTTGTTGGCTGCTGCTGCGGCTGCTGTGGTTGTTGTGGCTGCTGGCGGCTGCTGTGGTTGTTGCGGCTGCTGTGGTTGTTGCGGCTGCTGTGGTTGTTGCGGCTGCTGTGGTTGTTGCGGCTGCTGCGGTTGTTGCGGCTGCTGTGGTCCTTGCGGCTGCTGTGGTTGTTGTGGTTGTTGCGGCTGCTGTGGTTGCTGCGGCTGCTGTGGTTTTTGCGGCTGCTGCGGCTGCTGTGGTTGTTGTGGCTGCTGCGGCTGCTGTGGTTGTTGCGGCTGCTGTGGTTGTTGCGGCTGCTGCGGCTGTTGCGGCTGCTGTGGTTGTTGCGGCTGCTGCGGCTGTTGCGGCTGCTGTGGTTGTTGTGGTTGCTGCGGCTGCTGTGGTTGTTGCGGCTGCTGCGGCTGCTGTGGTTGTTGTGGCTGCTGCGGCTGCTGTGGTTGTTGCGGCTGCTGTGGTTGTTGCGGCTGCTGTGGTTGTTGCGGCTGCTGTGGTTGTTGCGGCTGCTGCGGCTGTTGCGGCTGCTGTGGTTGTTGCGGCTGCTGTGGTTGTTGCGGCTGCTGCGGCTGTTGCGGCTGCTGTGGTTGTTGCGGCTGCTGCGGCTGTTGCGGCTGCTGTGGTTGTTGTGGTTGCTGCGGCTGCTGTGGTCCTTGCGGCTGCTGTGGTTGTTGTGGTTGTTGCGGCTGCTGTGGTTGCTGCGGCTGCTGCGGCTGCTGTGGTTGTTGTGGCTGCTGCGGCTGCTGTGGTTGTTGCGGCTGCTGTGGTTGTTGTGGTTGCTGTGGTCCTTGCGGCTGCTGTGGTTGTTGTGGTTGTTGCGGCTGCTGTGGTTGCTGCGGCTGCTGCGGTTGTTGCGGCTGCTGTGGTTGTTGCGGCTGCTGCGGTTGCTGTGGCTGCTGTGGTTGCTGCGGCTGCTGCGGTTGTTGTGGTTGTTGCGGCTGCTGTGGTTGCTGCGGCTGCTGCGGTTGTTGCGGCTGCTGTGGTTGCTGTGGCTGCTGTGGTTGCTGCGGCTGCTGCGGTTGTTGCGGCTGCTGCGGTTGCTGCGGCTGCTGTGGTCCTTGCGGCTGCTGTGGTTGTTGTGGTTGTTGCGGCTGCTGTGGTTGCTGCGGCTGCTGCGGCTGCTGTGGTTGTTGTGGCTGCTGCGGCTGCTGTGGTTGTTGCGGCTGCTGTGGTTGTTGTGGTTGCTGCGGCTGCTGTGGTTGCTGCGGCTGCTGCGGTTGTTGTGGTTGTTGCGGCTGCTGTGGTTGCTGTGGTTGTTGCGGCTGCTGCGGTTGTTGCGGCTGCTGTGGCTGCTGTGGTTGCTGCGGCTGCTGCGGTTGTTGTGGTTGTTGCGGCTGCTGTGGTTGCTGTGGTCCTTGCGGCTGCTGTGGTGTTGTTGCGTTGTTGCGGCTGCTGTGGTTGCTGCGGCTGCTGCGGTTGTTGCGGCTGCTGCGGCTGCTGTGGTTGTTGCGGCTGCTGTGGTTGTTGCGGCTGTTGCGGCTGCTGTGGCTGCTGTGGTTGCTGCGGCTGCTGCGGTTGTTGCGGCTGCTGCGGCTGCTGTGGTTGTTGCGGCTGCTGTGGTTGTTGCGGCTGCTGCGGCTGTTGCGGCTGCTGTGGTTGTTGCGGCTGCTGTGGTTGCTGTGGCTGTTGTGGTTGCTGCGGCTGCTGCGGTTGTTGCGGCTGCTGTGGTTGTTGCGGCTGCTGCGGTTGCTGTGGCTGCTGTGGTTGCTGCGGCTGCTGCGGTTGTTGTGGTTGTTGCGGCTGCTGTGGTTGCTGCGGCTGCTGCGGTTGTTGCGGCTGCTGTGGTTGCTGTGGCTGCTGTGGTTGCTGCGGCTGCTGCGGTTGTTGCGGCTGCTGCGGTTGTTGCGGCTGCTGTGGTTGTTGCGGCTGCTGTGGTTGTTGTGGCTGCTGCGGCTGCTGTGGTTGTTGCGGCTGCTGTGGTTGTTGCGGCTGCTGCGGCTGTTGCGGCTGCTGTGGTTGTTGCGGCTGCTGCGGCTGTTGCGGCTGCTGTGGTTGTTGCGGCTGCTGTGGTTGTTGCGGCTGCTGCGGCTGTTGCGGCTGCTGTGGTTGTTGCGGCTGCTGTGGTTGTTGCGGCTGCTGCGGCTGTTGCGGCTGCTGTGGTTGCTGCGGTTGTTGTGGTTGCTGCGGCTGCTGTGGTTGTTGCGGCTGCTGTGGTTGTTGTGGTTGTTGCGGCTGCTGTGGTTGCTGCGGCTGTTGCGGCTGCTGCGGCTGTTGTGGCTGCTGTGGTTGTTGTGGTTGTTGCGGCTGCTGTGGTTGCTGCGGCTGTTGCGGTTGTTGTGGTTGTTGCGGCTGCTGCGGCTGCTGTGGTTGTTGTGGCTGCTGCGGCTGCTGTGGTCCTTGCGGCTGCTGTGGTTGCTGCGGCTGCTGTGGTTGTTGTGGTTGCTGCGGCTGCTGTGGTTGTTGTGGTTGCTGCGGCTGCTGTGGTTGTTGCGGCTGCTGTGGTTGCTGCGGCTGCTGTGGTTGTTGTGGGTTGCCTGAATGGTAAAAATTTTATGTTTTAGTGCTTTAAGTTTCTTGCCATTTAGTCTAATTTCAATAAATATATTAGGTACAAGTTAAGTGGTCCAAAGGCGGACTTATCTGTCAAGAGACATTTCTTCCAGCCAACCCTAGATGGTTATGTGACTTTTTAAAGAAAAATTTGCTGGGACACAGTATTGTTTTTTAAAATGTACATAATAGAAAAGTCATATTTATACTACATATAACACATACATTATTAAAATAGTTATGATTAATTAATTTGATTCTCATTCCACAATCTAGCAGCACGAACAGTAAATGAACGGGAGTAGAATTTGGAGTTCGAAAAAGGAACATTTAAAATAAGGTATGACGCACAAGCACGGTGAGGCCGGGTAGGTGGCAGTAAGTCAAATCTACATCGTAAGTATTGAGGAAATGTAGGGGTTCTAAGAATCTTATAAACAAGACATAGGATATGTATATCTCGTCGATATCTGATGGGCAGCCACTTCAAACGAGAGCGATAATCAGAGATTTTGTCGAATTTACGTAAACAGTAAATGAATCTGATTGCCAAGTTCTGAAGTCGCTCTAACTTATTTAAAAGATTTTCGGTTGCATCTAGAAAACAAACGTCAGCGTAGTCAAGGGTGGGGAGTAGTAGGGATTGAGCAAGTGTAACTCTGGTCTCAAAAGGCAAAAAGTACTGAAGACGATTGAGAGAATGATAAGTGAAATGCATGCGACGGCTCACCTCATTGATATGATTCGACCATGTCAAATTATGATCAATTATCAAGCCCAAATTTGTACACTTGTCTGCAAACAGGATTACAAACAACCCCATCAAAATACACCATTTGTAATTTCAACAAGTCAAAGCGTCGGTACATTCTACTACCTGCCACGATCATAGCTTGGGACTTTCTGGGATTAACTATAAGACAATATGATTTGGCCCATTCCTTTATTAAAAGAAGATCTTGATTAATTAACAAAATAGTAGAATTCAAATGATCAATATCAGTTTGTCTATTTGAAGATCATCCGCATACTAGTGGTTGTGATATATATATCAATAACAAAATTACTTTAAAGCTCCTGGTTCCTGGTGAAATTCCTGTTTAAATTGGAAAATTTCTTTGAAATTCCAATTCAATGGATGGCTTACTACGCTCTTTAATATAATTTTCAGGACCACTACCATTCCAAACTCATTAAAAACAACAGAGCTAATATAGCGAACTGTGGAAATTATATAACAATCAAGTTGATAGTTGATAGATGTCTTGACAAACAAGCAGACTGCCCACTTGATGATAAGTGGTTACTGTTGCCTATATTAGATCAGTATGTCTGCAACCCCCACTAAAACCACAATGTATTGCCAAAATTCACGTCCTTCTCGTCGGAACAAAGCAACGCAAACATTGCGGCAGATATAGCTAAGACAGTAGTAACCAAGTATACGATCTCGGTATAGGGTCTCCATGTCAGAATTTGGGAACGCATGCTAAATAAAGGTATTCAATCTCTCTAGAAAATATTACCCAACTAATTTAGGATCACGCATTTAGAATCAATAAAAGATTCTATTCAAACCCTCCGTATACTTATAAATAAATACCGCAACAAAAAAATTATGTTGCATCTACTATTAATCGACTTTTTAAAAGTTCTATCAAATAGAGGGTCTCAAAGACTAATATGGCAAAAACTTGGAGCACAGCATCTGCTTCAAACCTACATTTAACATAGAACATGTACTACTACGATGTCGTTACTCAGGCTAGAAGCCCGGTGGATGTTAGTCGGGCATTACAGGATAATATTGGAAGCCACCAAGACTCAGCGCTAGGTCCTCTTCTTTCTAACATTGTAATAGACTTCATTGCCAAAAACATCCAAGTGCCATTACCCTGGGATCTCATGTGAGCTGATGACATCATGTTTGCAGTCAAAATCTACAAACTGCACTACTTACATGAATGAATACGCTGGAAAACGCCGAACTGGAAGTAACTAATGTGTTGAACTTTTTTTAAATTACCTGAATTTACGGAGTGTTTAAGTGCGATTACATCAATTATCGAAATCGAGGAGACATTTTAGGTGACTTTAATGTACATCCTAATGAGTTAAATAAAGAAATAATCAATTTCTCTGACGAGCAAAAGTGGGTATGTGTAGACGTTAAGAGTCAGGATCGTATTCTTCTGTAAGCGAAGCTCACGGTAGTGTAAGGTGATTGGACCACTGTATTGTCACAGAATTTGACAGTTAAATAATTAATATTCACGTGAAATACGATGTTTAATGGTCGAACCACTTTCCACTTATACTTGATTGTGATTTTTTTGAGGTGAAACCGAAAATAACTTTACCCTCACGTAACCTCAAAAATGAACAGTCTAGAATAATACGGGGGGAAGGTACATTTCTCAAATGCAAAAATACAATGAAATTAGTCATTCTAAGCTTAGAGAAATAACCTTTCCCAAAGAATTGGGCCAATGTTGTGATGATTATTGTAACAATCCCGAGCGTCCGAATATCATCAATGAAATACACATTCTGTCAAATGCTGCATCAGTTACGTTCGTAGAAAATGTTTCTAGAAAGAATGGTTCTATAGCGACTCTGAGTACGACTCAGATTTAATATATGGGAAGAACGGGGAAACCGCTGATAGGTAAAATTCATGATGAAATGTTGAAAAGTAGAAACATTTTTAGAAGTAAATTAAAATGGTGTCAAATAGATAAGATTAATTAAAAATGAATAGTTTAGCTTCAGACTTATCGGGGAAAAATTTTGGTAAATGGGCTAAATCATCAAACATCACAAGAAGCAGTTCCATATAGTAAGGACATGCGAAGGAGCAGTAAGTATGGTGTAAAAATTATACTAAGTTAAGCCGAATATAAAAGAAGTCGCTCTCTGTACACCTGGTGGACCACTATGGCCAAATGAACAATATTTTACAAATAGAAGCCCGGTGTAAATTACCTAAAATATCCAACTATAGTAAAGCGCCACCTTTAAAATAAAGAGTGATTGATTTTGACATTCTGTTTGGATATAGTCTAACAGTTTAGTCAGAGCGGTCACTATATATATAAAATCTTTATTCTACACAATAAAACTAAGTTACAATAGAAAAATAAATAAATATTAGCAGGTACCAAGTTAATTGATATAAATCTATTACAGGAATTAACATGATAATGTTACGTACCGAATTTTATTGCCTGACGTTTCGACCAAATTGCACCGGCATTATCGTGTAACATTATCGTGTGACGTAAAATTATCGTGTTAATTCCCGTAATAGATTTATATTGATTATGCAACATGAAAGTTTGAAAGTTACCAAATTAATTGGTCCAATGGCGGTCTTATCTCATAGAGAGCCACTATACGAAATATAACTCGCTATTTCGATTGAGAAGGGGTGAAAATCATCATCACAGCTCAAATCTATTCCTACTAAAAGAGCACGAGCCTCTCTAATTGTGTTAGGACAAGGTCCGTTAGGCATACTTCAGACACCTTAAAATTTCTTCAAAGCACACTTGATAAGTAGTACTGACCCATCGACCCCATTCGAATGCCAGTGCAATATTCAAATACTACATTACCACTGACGGACAAAACTGCTGATATACGAATAATTTGACAGAGGATTTAGTAAATTAAGTTCTAAAGGAAGTCTCGAAGTGATTGTAATGTGTGAAGGTAGAGATAGATTTCAAATTTAAGGATTGGCAAATTATATTTGTGACATTAATATTGAAGAGCTCCAAAATGCTCCAAAGTATGAATTATATATTTTCAATCAATTAAACATTCAGTAGTTTTTTTATATCTACGAAAAACTGGGGTCGGGGGTGTATGATGCGCTGGCATTATGCTGAGTAGATATACTTATACGTTATTTATATTTGTTATTATATGGTTATTATTATCTGCATTGTTTTGTATGTGTCAGTATGAATAAATGTTTTCTTTCTTTATTTCAATTTATTTATATGTCGTCATGCGATCCTTGTTATTCATACATGACTACTTTTAGCAATGACTGCTATGTCAGAAAATAAAGATAAGAAAAAGAAGAAATAAAAGTAATGACTACTCACTAGGTTGTTGCGGCTGCTGTGGTTGCTGCGGCTGCTGTGGCTGCTGTGGTTGTTGCGGCTGCTGTGGTTGTTGCGGCTGCTGCGGCTGCTGCGGCTGCTGTGGTTGTTGCGGCTGCTGCGGCTGCTGTGGCTGCTGCGGCTGCTGTGGCTGCTGTGGTTGTTGCGGCTGCTGTGGTTGTTGCGGCTGCTGTGGTTGTTGCGGCTGCTGTGGTTGTTGTGGCTGCTGCGGCTGCTGTGGCTGTTGCGGCTGCTGTGGTTGTTGCGGCTGCTGTGGTTGTTGCGGCTGCTGCGGCTGCTGTGGCTGCTGTGGCTGTTGCGGCTGCTGTGGTTGTGGTTGTTGCGGCTGCTGTGGTTGTTGCGGCTGCTGTGGTTGTTGCGGCTGCTGTGGTTGTTGTGGCTGCTGCGGCTGCTGTGGCTGTTGCGGCTGCTGTGGTTGCTGCGGCTGCTGTGGTTGTTGCGGATGCTGTGGTTGTTGCGGCTGCTGTGGTTGTTGTGGCTGCTGCGGCTGCTGTGGCTGCTGTGGCTGTTGCGGCTGCTGTGGTTGTTGCGGCTGCTGTGGTTGTTGCGGCTGCTGCGGCTGCTGTGGTTGTTGCGGCTGCTGTGGTTGTTGCGGCTGCTGTGGTTGTTGCGGCTGCTGCGGCTGCTGTGGTTGTTGCGGCTGCTGCGGCTGTTGCGGCTGCTGCGGTTGCTGCGGCTGCTGTGGTTGTTGCGGCTGCTGTGGCTGCTGTGGTTGTTGCGGCTGCTGCGGCTGCTGTGGTTGTTGCGGCTGCTGCGGCTGCTGTGGTTGTTGCGGCTGCTGTGGTTGTTGCGGCTGCTGTGGTTGTTGCGGCTGCTGTGGTTGTTGCGGCTGCTGCGGCTGCTGTGGTTGTTGCGGCTGTTGCGGCTGCTGTGGTTGTTGCGGCTGCTGTGGTTGTTGCGGCTGCTGCGGCTGCTGTGGTTGTTGTGGCTGCTGTGGCTGCTGCGGCTGCTGCGGCTGCTGCGGCTGCTGCGGCTGCTGTGGTTGTTGCGGCTGCTGCGGCTGCTGTGGTTGTTGCGGCTGCTGTGGCTGCTGTGGTTGTTGCGGCTGCTGTGGTTGTTGCGGCTGCTGTGGTTGTTGCGGCTGCTGTGGTTGTTGTGGCTGCTGCGGCTGCTGTGGCTGTTGCGGCTGCTGTGGTTGTTGCGGCTGCTGTGGTTGTTGCGGCTGCTGTGGTTGTTGTGGCTGCTGCGGCTGCTGTGGCTGCTGTGGCTGTTGCGGCTGCTGTGGTTGTTGCGGCTGCTGTGGTTGTTGCGGCTGCTGCGGCTGCTGTGGTTGTTGCGGCTGCTGTGGTTGTTGCGGCTGCTGTGGTTGTTGCGGCTGCTGTGGTTGTTGCGGCTGCTGTGGTTGTTGCGGCTGCTGTGGCTGCTGTGGTTGTTGCGGCTGCTGTGGTTGTTGCGGCTGCTGTGGTTGTTGCGGCTGCTGCGGCTGTTGCGGCTGCTGCGGTTGCTGTGGTTGTTGCGGCTGCTGTGGTTGTTGCGGCTGCTGTGGTTGTTGCGGCTGCTGTGGTTGTTGCGGCTGTTCCGGCTGCTGCGGCTGCTGTGGTTGTTGTGGCTGCTGTGGTTGTTGCGGCTGCTGCGGCTGCTGTGGTTGTTGTGGCTGCTGTGGTTGTTGTGGCTGCTGTGGTTGTTGTGGCTGCTGTGGTTGTTGCGGCTGCTGCGGCTGCTGTGGTTGTTGCGGCTGCTGTGGTTGTTGTGGCTGCTGTGGCTGCTGCGGCTGCTGCGGCTGCTGTGGCTGTTGCGGCTGCTGCGGCTGTTGCGGCTGCTGCGGTTGCTGTGGTTGTTGCGGCTGCTGCGGCTGCTGTGGCTGTTGCGGCTGCTGTGGCTGTTGCGGCTGCTGTGGTTGTTGCGGCTGCTGTGGTTGTTGCGGCTGCTGTGGTTGTTGTGGCTGCTGCGGCTGCTGTGGCTGCTGTGGCTGTTGCGGCTGCTGTGGTTGTTGCGGCTGCTGTGGTTGTTGCGGCTGCTGTGGTTGTTGCGGCTGCTGTGGTTGTTGCGGCTGCTGTGGTTGTTGCGGCTGCTGTGGTTGTTGCGGCTGCTGTGGTTGTTGCGGCTGCTGCGGCTGCTGTGGTTGTTGCGGCTGCTGCGGCTGTTGCGGCTGCTGCGGTTGCTGCGGTTGTTGCGGCTGCTGCGGCTGTTGCGGCTGCTGCGGCTGCTGTGGTTGTTGCGGCTGCTGTGGTTGTTGTGGCTGCTGCTGTGTCTTTGTTTGCGGCTGTGCGGTTTGCTGTGGTTGTTGCTTTGTGGTTGTTGTGTTGGTGTTGGTTGTGCGGCTGCCCGGGCTGCTGGTTTGTTGCGGCTGCTGGGCTGCTGCGGCTTGCGGCTGCTGTGGTTGTTGTGGTTGCTGCGGGCTGCGGCTGCTGTGTGCTTGCGTGCGGGTTGTTGTCTGCTGCGCTGCCTGTGGTTGTTGCGGTTGTTTTGTTGCGCCTGCTGTGGTCTGCTGCGGTTGTTGGGATGCTGGCTGTTGTTGCGCTGCTGTGGTTGTTTGCGGCTGGGCTGCTAGGTCGCGTTGTGCGGCTGTGGGCTGTTGCTTTTTGTTGCGGCTGCTGTGGCTGTTGCGGCTGCTGTGGTTGCTGGCGGCTGTGCTGTGCGGCTTGGCATGTTGTGGCTGGCGGCCTTGGTTGTTGGGCTGCTGCGGTGCTGGGTTGTGTGGTTGTTTGCGGCTGCTGCGGTTGTTGCGCGCTGCTGTGGTTGTTTGCGGCTGCTGTGGTTTTGTTGGGCGGCTTTGGTTGTTGCGGCTGCTGCGGGCTGTTTGCGGCGGCTGCTGTTGCGCTTGTGGTAATTGGCCCTGCTGCGGTTTTGCGGTTGTTGCGGCCTGCGGCTGTGCGCTGCTGCGCTGCTGTGGTTGTTTGCGTGTTGTCTGTGTGGTTGTTGCGGCTGCTGTGGTTGTTGCGGCTGCTGTGGCTTGTTGCGGCTGCTTGCGGCTTGTTGTTGCGGCTTGGTATTGTTGGGGTTGTTAGCCTGCTGTGCGGTGCTGCTGCGGTTTGGGCTGCGGTTTGTCGGCTTGCTGCGGTTGCTGTGGTTGTTGCGGCTGCTGTGGTTGTTGTGGCTGCTGTGGTTGTTGCGGCTGCTGCGGCTGCTGTGGTTGTTGCGGTTGCTGTGGTTGTTGCGGCTGCTGCGGCTGCTGTGGCTGCTGTGGTTGTTGTGGCTGCTGCGGCTGCTGTGGCTGCTGCGGCTGCTGTGGTTGTTGCGGCTGCTGCGGCTGCTGTGGTTGTTGCGGTTGCTGTGGTTGTTGCGGCTGCTGTGGTTGCTGCGGCTGCTGTGGTTGTTGCGGCTGCTGCGGCTGCTGTGGTTGTTGCGGCTGCTGCGGCTGCTGTGGTTGTTGCGGCTGCTGTGGCTGCTGTGGCTGCTGTGGTTGTTGCGGCTGTTGTGGTTGTTGTGTGCCTCCACTACAATGTTTTCTCTTTGTTTTGCTGTGACTGCTTGATGAGGAAGTTGAAGACGTAGAAGATGCCTGAGAGCTCTGGCTTGAGCTACTTATTTGGGACGAGCCTAAAATAGATAAAAAAAAAATATTTTGTAAATATTCTGGCCAATGTTCAAATAATAGTCTGCTAACGACTTTATTATGCCAGTTGAGTTCTAATAAACGCTTTACGACTGTTTCTTTGTGTGTATAGAACCGGTTCTGAATACTGTTTTAACTGGCTAAATAAAATAAATAAGGAACCTGGGAAACCACTCGAATTCTATTATTTTTTATTTGAAATTAATTAACACACGTAACACACATAACGTGAAGTAATTAAATATTACTTCATGTTATTATACGTTACTGTATTAAATGTACTCAAAGCATATTATCTGCAATAAGCATGGAAAATCCGAATACTCCACTGATTGCATTCGGTCATTCCAAACAAGTATTGAATGAGGCCGGGCCCAAGATGCCTGCGTCTCCCTGACGACGCCACTTGAGAGAAATAAAGATCTCCAATGAGAGAAATAAAGAAGTCTATCATTTAGTTTCTGTTGTTACTTTGTTTTTCCCAAACATGAATTTATTTCGAAACAAATAACAAAATTCTAAAAATGAACTAGATATTCCTAAAAAAACAAAAAGATATGTTATTCTAAACAAGTTATAAAAAGAAACAAAAAGTCTAGCAAGTTAGCTTGCAGCATGGATCTTGTTATGCTGGCGACGTTACCTCTCTGCACCACCAAAGCGATACGTTGGTTAAGGTCTCCTGTAGTTTAGACCAGTCGTGCCAAGAAAGCTTTAACAAAATCTTTTTTAACATCTTTGCTCGTAAAGCTGATGTAATTCCACCGGTTTTAAATATGTAAAGCGGGTCATAAAAACGCGTGAGTTACCAAAGCAAATAGTTAAGTTATAGTCCATACACATTCCATAACAGTATTGCCCGCGCTGTTGCTATTCAAATTTAGTACTGATCGCCGCGCGGCGTCAGTCAGTAGTAAAATGGCGGGGAAGTAACGGTGTGTATTCACAAATTGAGCTTATTTAAATGTTTTTTTTTCTGTTTCCTCGCAAATGTGTTAAAAACGTCGTACGCTATACGTGCGTATTGGTTATAACTCGGCTCGGCTTCGGCTCGGGCTGAAATTCCGCCTCGCATGTTATAACCATAATTACGCACTAATATCGTAAAGTACTATTATGTCGGCTGACCAAGAGCCATTGTCTCTACCGCGAGCACCACAAAGTACGTAGTCGTTCAATAGGGACAATTATCTGCAGCACTTAATAACCTGGGCCTCGTCAGCCACAGGCCCAGCTTTTAAACGCGTAACCACGATGTGGAACTGTGCCAAGATTGTTTTGTTTTGCCAATTACTAGTACTTGGTATTAAAAACATCTATATATCGGCATTTATCGGTTCTTAGTTAACAAGTTAGTAGTTATTCCCTACTACACGAAAGGGGGTGTTTGTATTAATCACTCGGATCCAGTACGTGTTAATGTGTATTGTTAGATTTTTTTTCCTTCATCGTCTTCTTCAACAACTTAGGACCATTGGGGAACTGGGGCTGGGGATGGAATCCATGGGACCGATTGTTGTGGGGTCAGCTAGGGCACATGAACAGGCACTGGTCCTACTATAGAAGGTGTACTGAATAAGCCAACAGTTACTTCTATAACTATGTTCGTATATCAGGACGCATAAATAAATTATTTTTGTTACATCTAACTTTCACTTTTGTAATTGATTTTTTTAACTCTCGTTACTTATCCACTTTTTTCCATTTTATCCCCGGATATATTTGAGTACGACCTAATTATATTTCGAAAACTAACTGAGGGTAGTTTGTGTATCAGTGACTCTGAACCGATTAAATCGGTTCGGTCACTTATACAAATATTCTGATATATGATACAAATACACTGATATAAATATTGATATTGATTCATTTGTATCAGTGAATCGTGTAAACCGAGAAGCAATTGAGCGACGTGATCCGAAGCGCTCCGACTCTGAAGTATTTACTTATCTTACTCGTGCGAGAGCCGCGTGCCGATTGAAACCGAGATGCAATTGAGCGAATGATTTTTTGACGCCTATAGATATTTGAATCAGTGAATCACTTGGAAGAAACGACTCACTGAGTCGTTTCTGTAAAGATTAACACATCTCTACTTCACGCTGCGACACAGCAAACACTGCCATTTTGCGGCAGAAATAGGTAAGACGGAATCACTCAAGCAAACAACTCTGGTATAGAGTCTACAACCTAGGACCTCCATTAGTGACTAATTTAGAATTTACTAAATATAAATGTAACCGTTTTTTTTTTTATTGAGTGAGGGTAGTTAGAAATGTTTTTAACATCGAGTGAGAAGAACACAGCTACCTCTCTAGACTTCTTGCGATCACGGCTAGTGTAACCTAACTGAAAGGTAAATTTATCGATTTATTGATTTAAGAGACTGGTATCCGTACTAGAGGGGTAACTAGAAGAGTACCAGAAATTCCTCAATGTACTAACAAGTATCCGCACTAGGTAGTGTGAATAGTTAAGATAGTAAATTGACTTTATAATTGATGTGTATTTCGTACCAACAATAAACACGGAATAGAATTATTATTCATATGATAAGACTTGATGATTTTTTTGTTTATTTTTTTCAACGTAGCTCTCAAGTTTCAATAATCTATGGCTTTTTTAGTGCTCCATCATTAATATATTTCTTACACCAATTAGCCTAAACCCAAAATAAGTAATGTAACCCTTGTGTTATAGGATCTAGGACAACGGATAGGCATACATATATTATACCCATATAAATATTTTTTATAAAATATGAATTGTAAGAACCAATGACTAAGGTACAAATGCGATTGCGATTGTATTCATCACACAAGAATCTGTCCCCATAGGAACTCGCCCCCCATAGGAGCCCGGAGATGGCGACACCTTAAACCCGGTGTTCTAACCTGTTGATTGATCGACACATTCAGTTACAGACAGTCTCTCGGTCGTCTCTCTATCTTATGTCGTCTGTTTACGGTTGCTTTATCGAAAAATAAAAAATTCGGTCTGATTTATTGTAAAAGAGGAACATTTGCCTTTCTAAACAGTTTATAATCTTCCTTTATCACCCACCGCAGAGATGGAAACCTTTTTATTTTTTTTTTTGTTCTCCCTGAGGAAAATGCATTAAGTTGAATACCACGGCTGTGGCGAGCCGGCGGTTACGTGGGGCTTTCCTCCCCAGAAGGGGGAGGCCTACCCACTAAAAACCTCAGGGATGGCCTTCCTCAGGCATGTAGGGAGCCCCCGGGAACACCAAGCTACTTCCGGGAACCCCCAGCCTCCGCTCCCCCGCCGATACAGGGGAGCCCTCCTCGGGAGAGGCTACAATACCTCCGCTGATCTCCACCACCGACGACGCCCCCCGGCCACGGAAGGGGCGTGGTCCCTCCCGGGTCGCCGTATCCGCGGGCGTAATTTCCTCGCGCCAGCCGGCGACCCGCGGCGGCGCCGCAGCTGTGCTACCGAGCCCGGCGCCGCATAGATGGAAGCCTTAAAACTGGTGTACTGACCATTCGGCTAGTAAGTTGTTATTGGCTACCCGTGTCCCATTGCTGAAGAAATCATGTTATATGTTACACTTACCTGATTGTTGGGAGTTGCTGCTGCTGCTGCTTTGTTGTGAAGAACTAGAGCTCTGGGACGACGAGCTGCTCTGAGCAACCTGTTGGCTAGAGGTGACGATGGAGCCTTTCTTTTCTGTAATAACGATATACAATAATTAGTCTCTAGTAATTGAGTGGGTGAAGGCAAGACTGTATTTTGCACTCCACAAAAAAATGTAAAATGACATGATTTTATGATATGCTTTGTGAATACATTCATAAATTCTTCGTTCTTGAACAACTTTTTCCATTTTGTTTCAGTTTGATTTCGTCCTCTATGGCTTTGTATGTTCATCCAGATTCGTCGTTCTTGATTTCCTCTTCACTACGGCCTTAAAATACTTCATTCTAAACACTATCTCCATCAACTTTGCAAAATAAAATTCACAAAGCCACATTTACTGTTTCATTTTAATTTTTTACCATACGTCGCATATCATGGCTCGGAATCGTATCATACAAACTTGATGAAGATATCTGAAGACGTTACTTACCGATCGGAACCAGCTTCATAGTTACAACAGGTTTACCATTCTCAATAGTTTCGTATGTTATCACTTCATAATCTACATCACTGACATCTGAAAAAACATTGGGCGTTGAGACAAAAGTTGGGTAATCTTGGTGTTTGTAGATGTGTACCTTCCTTCTTGTGCGACTCCGAAGCTAGCTACGGCTCTTCACATCTTGTGAGTGAGGCTAATCCTGATGTTTAAGAATTTAATGACTCGAATGTGTGAAATAGCTTTATTGCAGTTAATAATGATCATGTTGAACATGAATAACTTATAACTAATGTGTTATTTATTGAAAAAAGTGTGACGAGCTGAAATGTACGAGGAGATGTAATATTGTATGATATGTTCTCGGGTTTTTATGCATCATAATGTTAAGCAGGCAAATTGTATACCTCAAATGGCAATGAGAATAATTATCACCGAAATTGATTCGAAATACATTGCTAGTTTGTTTCAAAGTACTTCTATTGATTCAACTTATAGTCAAGCAATGAATTTTAAATCGTTTACGGTGAGAAATATATTCCTTTTTCATTTGGGTTACGCAATAAAGATTTTGAATTCAACTATCACCAACACTTTACAACTTTACTGGAAACCATAAAATTTTGGTGCAATGGTTGATCTCAAAATCTGTTGAAAGTTAAGATTGTTGATATATCGGAAAATTTACCTGGTAAAGCGAAGTCCACCACTTTGTGATGCCCTGTGAAATAAGAGTTCAAATTAATATTGTGATAATTTCAACGTCCACTGCTGGAGATAAATATTATCTTTACAGGGACAAAATGAAGAACTAGCTCCGTGCATCATACTGGACTATCGCGTTGGTCATATTTTTAGGTTTTGTCGTCACGTCAAGCCATAGGGTCACTAGGACTATTGACTTAGGCTGAGTTTAGTCGGTAAGTCAGTTGGATCGAGCCGCCTCGATTCGTTTGGACTGACATAATCTGAAAATTCTCAGGAAAAAATATCTTCAAGAATATCAAAATCACCTTTATTCAAATATCATTATCAGAAAGCTCTTTTGAATCATCCAATTTTTTTCCCTACCACCCTTATCATTTTTTAGCTGATAAGAAAAATGGGCGCAAGAAACTTATCAGCTTTATCAAAAGTAATAACAACATTTACAATAAATTATGTCGTTATGATACAATGTATGTGTTTACAGTTTATACGGGAAAACAAATATTTACACTTTAGAATGCAATATCTTCAAATCAACACCAATCATTGGCATCATTTAAATAATCATTTGACTTTGTATATAAGCATACACAAGTTGCTGAAACGATCCTTAATTTTAGTGTAAGTTAAGCAAGAGGCTTTAGTATTTCAAGATTTAAGTTTTTCATTGCAATTCTTATAAATCGAAAAAGCAATGAGGTATTTTCCAAATTTATAAACATTTTTCAAACATACTTCCCTACCTTCCTTGACTTTCATTATTACATCGCTTATTTGGGTCAAGTATGTTTGTCTGTGTCGTGACTTCGTACTGACCCATTCATATTTGCAGAATTACAACGTACCTTTTTTTGTGTGGCTACTGCTAGAAGACGCAGAATCGGAGAAGGTGTCTTCAACTGTAGTCGTGATGCCATTCGCTGCTTCCAAGAACTTCTGTTCGAGGGTTTCTGAACTTGATGCTGAAGCAGAGTTTTGCGCCGAGTAAGAAGACTCACTGACGCCATTTGATGCTGAATTGTACAAAAACGACATGTCAATATCAATTAATTCTCTTCAACTTACTAGTTATAGAAAGAAAAGATACATTTAGATTATTTAGACTATTTATCTGACACCAGTCTTCTAATTGCCCGCTCACCAAGGGATGGCTTCGGTAGCGCACCCTTATGAGGATTGACTGCCCCCTGCCGCAAGGATAACAAAACTCGCTGTCCCAGTACCTCTGTAATCTGCATTACCTGCGTATGCTAGACCAATACATCAAACTATAACCCAATATCTAATGAGACTGTGTAGCATTAGGGAGTGAAGGCTGGGGGTTCCCGGAAGTCACTTAGCGTTCCCGGGGGCTCCCTGCACGCCTAAGTAAGGCCATCGCTGAGGTTTTTAGTGGGTAGGCCTACCCCTTCTGGGGAGGAGAGTCCCACAAAACGCTGGCTTCCCGCAGCCGGGGTATACAATGTAATGCATTATTGCTCAACGTAACAAAAAGAAAAGGATTTGTGGCACTGTTTCGCAGAAAATAATATATGATATATTTTGTGCGTGCAAAATGTATATAATTCACTGTTTTCTATACTTTTTAGTAATTATTGTTTGTTTATTTTTAACTAGCGCCCCGCCCCGGCGTCGCACGGGTGCAATTCTGATATTAATACATTACAGAAGAACTGTGTATAATAAATTATAGCTCAAATTTTTAGGTATTAAACTTACTTTAAAATTTAATTTTTTATGTTATATTTGTAATACAATTGGTCTGTAATTATGCTGTATACACTATTTTGGATTGTTTTTTTTTTCCTCAGGAGAGGAAGGCTGAGAATCCAACACAAGGAGCACGAAACGTGCCCAGGATACCCCCGCAACGGGAAGTGTTACGCAGGTTATGTCGGACTGCTCGCGGCCAGAGCGGTTTGACCACGTGACCTGTCGACTAAATTCAGCCTATGCCTAAGTTTTAAGAACCATATAGGCAAATCGTGGAGGCATTTTGGATTGCTATCATGTTACTGTGATACTTTTATTATCATTACAGCTTATATACGTCCCCACCGAAGGGCACGAGGCTATGCTATCTATGATAGGGCGATTGGGCCTTAGTCAACCATGCAGGTAACCTAAAGATCTTTTCCTTCTGCGCAGGAGTATCAGATAAATGTACATATGAAATTCTAAAAACAAAACACACGTAGACACATGGCAGGATCGATCCCAGGATCCCCGAATCAAAAGATTCGATAACCATTGCCAAGAACACAGCGCCACCGACGTGTTGCTTAAATAAATAAAATTCACACTCCCTTAACCACCTCAGCCAAAATTGGAATTCTTGGTGTCGACATATCGAGCGTAGTTCAGTTCCGTGGTCACTTAGAGGGTAAGGCTAAACTAGCCTCGAAGAAGCTTGGTGTGCTCAATAGATCGAGGCGGTATTTCACACCGGCCCACCGTCTGCAACTTTATAAGGCACAGGTCCGGCCTCATATGGAATACTGTTCTCATCTTTGGGCAGGGGCTCCCCAATACCAGCTTCTCCCTCTAGACCGGATTCAACGGAGAGCGATTCGCATCGTCGACCACCAGGAAACTTCAAGTCGGCTTGACCCTTTGGCATTGCGTAGAGATGTAGCTTCTCTCTGCATACTCTATCGCATTTATTACGGAGAATGCTTAGAGGAATTATTTGGACTAATCCCTGCAACTACTTTCCAACATCGTTCCACGCGACAAACCTTCCATCCTCACCATCTCAATACTTGGCAGTCCACCACTGTGCGTTTCTCTAGAAACTTTCTGCCTCGCACAGCTAAACTGTGGAATGAATTGTCGCCTGCAGTGTTTCCGAAGAGTTACGATATCCAAACCTTCAAGAAAAGAGCGTACTCCCATTTAAAAGGCCGGCAACGCGCTTGTGACCCCTCTGGTGTTGCGGGCGTTCATGGGCGGCGGTAATTGCTTACCATCGGGTGATCCGTCTGCTCGTTTGCCCCCTATCACATAAAAAAAAAAAAATAAAAAAATAATAATGAACACTTACATGACGATGATGACGACGAAGATGACGACGACGATGATGAAGACGATTTCTGCGATGCGGATGCTGGAGATAAACAACGATAATAGATAAAGGTTAGTCAAGTATCGTCTTTAAGGAAACATTACAGTACTTTAGATTGTCAAGCGATGAAGTGTTTCTTATACCTATTTGCTATTAAATGGATGTGAACCATTTATATAAAACCTCAACGAACTATAGAAATCTGTATTACGATTTATGAAATAAGAGAAATTCAAAAAATCTTGCTAAATAATGTAATGTTTGTAGCAATTAAATAATATTGTGAATAGTATTTTACGCTATACAACAGAGCATACACGTTGGTTTTCGAAAATGCTTATTTATTTTGTTTCCTTTTTTTTTACATGTTTAAATGCGATTAATACGCTCTTATTCCACTTACACTATCTACAATTTACTTACATTTTTCCTTACAATTTTAAAATCTACAATTTTTCTAAAAGTATTGCCTTTAATTTCTTTTTAAAAACGTTTATTTTACCACTTTGTTCTATATCTGGCTTTAATTGGTTAAATAATTTGGGTATCAAATATCTGCGCGTTCTCTGACCAAAATAATTATTACTAACAATTTCAATGTATCTTTTCTGAGTTCTTTCTCTAAGGTTTCTTGATATATTTTTTAATATTTTGAAATTGTCAATGCCAAAGTCTTCAACACATATCAAATATATAATTTTTTCCTGAATTGGTAATATTTTTAATTTTTTCTTTTATTTCTTGCTATTTCTGTTTTTCAAATATTTGCCGATGTTTATGGACTGTATTAATAAAATTTTTAAGTCTAGTTTAGTGAATTAATTTCTTTATTTATTCACAGTAATTTGCTCAGTATGTCTTACAAATTTACCTTTTCAATGTATTGTGACAATACAATGATAATATACAATATTATACAAAGCAAAAACTGTGTTATTGTCTCAGTCAGTCTTTTAATAAATGTCATAAGTTAGATAGAGAAACAAACGTAGATTAAATAAATCTGGTTTACCTTAACTTTATCAATA
The DNA here is from genome assembly GCA_036419045.1 of Scirpophaga incertulas. Taxonomy (NCBI): domain Eukaryota; kingdom Metazoa; phylum Arthropoda; class Insecta; order Lepidoptera; family Crambidae; genus Scirpophaga; species Scirpophaga incertulas. The sequence continues at coordinate 4,904,904 of CM071647.1, read as the reverse complement.
CGGGTTCTAGACATTAATATTTTTGCGCTTGGCAAGATTCAAATTTAATGATAAATTTTTCTATGTAGCAACCCTCCAAATTTATGTAAATGTCTCTAAATAAAAGTATAATTTGAACAAAATAATGTGATTAACTTACATTGACTCGATTGGTACTGACCTGTAAAAAAGGAGCAACGTTAGAAACGTATTGGTTATAAAAATGGGGAAAAACTTTGTTAGTTGCACTGTTAATATATATGTCAAAATACTTTATCTAAATTAAATTACGGTATGTAATGGCATAGATAAAGTTAAGCAAATAGATCGCTAACTCAACACACATTTTTTTTTGTTCGCGTAAGTTATTAATCTTGCTTGTTGCTCACTTAGTTCGAATTATTATAACTAGATGGCGTTATAACATTAATATAATACGTTTACACATTAGATCATACAACGCCATCTATCGTTTGATTATTAAATATTGTAATAAGTGCAATTAACAATAAAATGTTTCTTTTCTTGTCATTTATTAATACTCACTCACAACTCCTGCATGAGTGCTCAGTACCTGTACAAAGAGAGTACAATAGAAATTAGTAAGCTCAGAATAGGATATTACAGTCTAATTCAAAAAGTGTTTTAATTTAATCTGTTATTGATAAAATACCACAAAAAAATATAAATACATTTTTTTTATTCCAATTATTTCATAAAAACGTGTTTTAATTTTACAATTCAAATTTGGGCGCGAAAACGCCAATTCTCAGACCGCCATGTCTGTGACGTCACGGGCATTGTAAACATTACGCTTCGCTGAAAGAAATAAACATATTTTCGAAATAAATAACGAAATATTTCGAAATAAATATTTCGTATAATAACTGAGAAACTTCGTTAATCTAATATATTACATAGTAGACATGTACAACAAAAACCGAGGTTGTTTATTTACAAGTCCAGCGACGTCACAGCGAATGCAAACATGGCGTACAGCGTTTTTGACATTCGAAGCACAGATAAAAAAACTTGTATTTTCAAATTGAAATATTTAATTTATTTTGCAGTTTTATGAATACAAATTAATATTTTTCGTTTGTTTTTTCATAAATGAACTATAAAAACATAAATTTAGATTTTATTTTTCATAGTGCGTAATACCCTATTATTGTACCTATAATTTTCTACCCGCGACTTCGCCCGTGTTATATGTAATTATCCATTGGAAATATATATTTTTCCCTCGGTAAAAATAGTCTTATGTTCCCATAGTAGTATAGTAGATTCTACGCCTATTCAGTTCTGAGACTGTTCACAATTTTATTTAGGGTCGGCGCAATATATTTTCTTCCACTCTCCTCTATGTTGGCGCATGCGTAAAAGCCATGCTTGCCATTTTTTGACGCTTTCATTTCTTAGACCTTGTCAAATAAATTTTTCACGAGTTTAAACGTACATTTATAGATTCTCATTAATTTCCACATATACGAGTATGTATTTTGCATTTATACAGCACAATATTTATTACTAGCTTTCTGCCCGCGGCTTCGCCTGCGTGGATTTCGGGATTGGGTCTATAGAGGGTTAAGGGTCATAGCTTTTGCCCACGGCTACATATGCGCGGAGGTCGGTTTATGGCGCGAAGGTTTTATCGCGCTTCCCGTGGGACTATCCGTTTTTCAGAGATAAAAAATACCGCAAAGCCTTGCTCAAGAATCACTCTATCTATTGATGAAAACCGCATGAAAATATGAGCATTTTTATAATTCAAGAAATCATTGAGCATGAAAATATGAGCAGTAGTTTTTGAGCGAAGCCTTTATTGCGTATCCCGTGGGATCTGTCAATTTTTCCGGGATAAAAAGTAACCTATGTTACTCGGGGATAATGTAGCTTTCCAAAGGTGAAAGAATTTTTGAAATCGATCCAGTAGTTTCGGAGACTATTCATTACAAACAAACAAACAAACAAATCTTTCCTCTTTATAATATTAGTATAGATACGCGCTATTTCGCAACTCACAACTTCCATGACTTTCCTAGTGACATCTTTTCTTATTACATGATCATACTAAGAAAATCTCTTTTCTTTCAATTTTTCAATATAATAGAGGCTACTTTCAGACAACCTCTGATATATTCATTCTTCACTTGTCACTCCACGCATCCATCTTTTTTACCTACCCTACGCATTTATTATATGAACAGTGCAATATGTTGACTGTCCGCCAGTTTTTTATAATGCACTCAGTATTAAAACAACATACTGCTCTTGCCTATAATGTAAATATTAATAGTATAAGGCGGAAAGATATCGTCTGCTATAGGAATTTTACCTCAAAATATAAATTTACAAATAGATTTTTTTCATTTCTTGGTCCTTTTCTTTATATTAAGTTAAATAGAATTTTAAAAATATATGATTTAAATTACTATAATTGTAAACAAATCCTGTACAACCACATTCAAAACTTAACTTACGAAGAGACAGAAGAGTTACTTGCAGTCTGTAAATAGATATTATGTTCTCGATATTTTCTATCAAGTAGTTTATTTATCACTTAGTTATAACAAACTTAGATATAAGCATATAAATGGTGCGCTACTATTATATTACTCAGATTAGGTTAATTTGTTAGTCGTCACTAGGTATGATTATTATGAAACTTATCAAGAATTATTGTGATTATAGATTGTAGTTTATACCTATGCAATTTAGCATGTAAGCATTTATTCGCCTGAAACACAGGTTTAACCTAGTTCAGGTATTTTAATATTTACTATATTTTTATTTATATCAAAGATCTTTTTATATGTACATGACCAATGTTAATAATAAATAAATTATTATTGTTATTATTATTATCTTAATTTCAGCATGACAGACAGACAGACAGTAACGCTTTTATAATATTAGTAAGGATACTAGAACTACAGAACAATGGTCAGTTATCAAACCTTGTATACTGGTGATTGCAATGGTAAAAGAAAATGCTTTTAAAACGTCAAGTGCCTATTAAAAGGAAAGAAGTTGCAGATGATTCTAGAAGAGAATCGGCCATGTTAATGGTGAATGCTGACACAGCATTTCCCATTCACGGCAACAACAGCGAATAAGGATACAAAAATAAAATTTCTACTTACGCCGAGCGCACATAAGACTGCTATTGATTTCAACCACTGCATTTTGGCCTATGGAACTATGTCCCACTATGACCAGTGATGTCTGTAAGACTATATTCTGTTAGATGGCCTAGACAGTATTTATAGGCACCATGGGTGCTCTATGCAAGATGAATATCTGTCTCTTTAACATCTGGATAAATAAGCCCATTGTTTTTGATCATCAATAAATAATAATTATGTAAATATAGACGGACATGTTTGGATGAAGTAACGATTTATAGCTCAAACAAACGTCACTGTGGCTTGTAAAGATTTTCTATCATTCGCTTTGGAAGTGATCAGAATGACCCTTACGTCTTACAGGTTACAGGTCGCTGACTCGAAGACAGGATCAATTGATAACTGAACGACGAAAAGTGGAAGTTTTCATTTTCATTAACGTGATGTAGTAAAACTGATGTAACTTAACATCAGTTTTTATCTATCTCGCTCTAGGTTGTAAGCGTTGAGTCAACTAATCCGAACGTAGCTTGCACTCAGACATATTGAAGACATTTTGACACCTTAGGGGAAATGCACCTTATGCACCTTGACACCACGCTGGCTAGGCGCGGCCGTGTGTGGGGCTCTCCGGTCAGACAGGGCCGGCCTTAGCGATGGGCGACTCGAGTTATTTAACTCGAGTAACTCGGGCTAGACCGTAAGCGAGACAGCCCGAGTTGACTCGAAGAACGAGCGCGGAGAGTGGCGACTATGGCGAGCGCCGCGAGCGGTGCGTTCGGGTTGGCGGCCCGAAGCTAGGCCGGGCCGGGCTACCCGGCCGCCTAGCCCACGAGTCGCGAGTTCCGAACGACTCCGAGTGAGCCCGAATCTGCCCGACGACCGAACGTCCGAGCCGCGAGAGAAAGAGATAATTCTCGTTGTTGGTTTCTTATCAGACGGTTAGTCAGAATTTGAGATAGCCAGCTCGCTTATTTGTTTTATTTACATTTTTGTTATTGTTGCTTTTAAAAGAAATGTTGCGTGGGAGATTTTTTCTAAAACTGAAAACAACACTAATATTCAATAAAAATTAAATCCTGATTATGTATTGCAATCAAGAAAAAAAATATCTCAAATGCTGGAAGAAAAATTCAATATATGCAGTTCTGAAATATAACAAAAATTACAAAATGTAGAACATATTGCTCTAACAACGGACATTTGGAGTTCAGATAGTCAAAAAAGTTATATTATTCCCATTTCATTCAAAGTTCAAAATTACAATCGCTTGTTATCTAAACGTCTGATTTTTGAACGGGATCAATTATATTGACTCGACGCCACGCAACGCCGCTTGACCCACACGGCGAACCGTGAACGATGCACCTAGTTGAGCATTTACTGACTCGGACGGACGACCCGACGACGCGGCGACGCGACGGATCTTAAGGCAGACCGAGTCGAGTCAACTCGAGTTGCAGCCCGAGTTGGTAACCGGGTCAACTCGAGTTACTCGAGTTACCGAAAAGTCGACTCGGCCCATCGCTAGCCGGCCTACCCACAAAAACCCCCCTGAGTTCTCTAGGCGCATGCGGGGCACATGGCGGGGTGCGCTTTCGCGATTCTACCGCCATAAACGCTTTGACACCTGATATAAATAATCCTCATTTTTTCTCTTTATATCTAAATTATATTTATTGAAAGGCGGAATTATACAACAACGTGGAATAAGTAAATTAGACTTAAAAAATTGGTTGTCTGTAGAACTCCGTCTACTGCCGATATTTGAACGTGACAACGTCTATTACATGGTATTTTTTTCTGGGTGCAATGAAATTATTTAAAATAAAGTAATGTATAACATTTATATTTTTATTTAATAGTTTGTTTAAATTTTCTGCTTCTGAAGTTATACATAAATTAATTATTATGAGTAATGTGCGTGGCTCCGTGTGGCGTCAGATTCGGCCGTTAATTCCTAATCAAAATCCCTTATCACTAGAGATCGGATAATCAGATGCATATTTACCTAAAGTTAATTTAAGACAAAGTATGGAAACGGCTTTTTATTGTTTTGTTAAATATTTTTTTTTTACCTTTTCTGTTTTTTATTCAATTATTTAATTGGTTATTGTTTTAGTCAAACTAGCTCACTACTTTCGTATAACACTCTTCATGTAATAAATCGTACATTCATAAATCTCACGGGGAACTGAAACTAAACTTCATGTAAATACGTATGCATAGTTGTATAAATGAACCCGGATCTCGGTCGTTTGAAAATAAATACCACGTGCTAATTTAGTAATTTTCAAACAATATCATTACGTTAAATTTGCAGTCCCGTATTTTCCCGGGATTTTTATTTAACAAAATGTATTTTAAAAAGCCGCTTCCATAATTTGTGAGCCAAAAATTAACTTTATGTAAATATGCATCCGATATCCCTATGTATGTGACTACCTTAGTCACAGATGTGATTTCATTACGAGTGCCCTCACCCACTCGTAATCAAGTCATACTTGTGGAAATGTTATCTATGTTTTGTTTGATTTTTCAGTCTATATATACAATATATATATGAATGTAGCATATATATACTCGTATATATATATTTATATATATATCGGCCGTTCGCCAAACTGCCATATTAACTGTGCCATGTACTTTATATTAACACTATACCAACATTTAACATATTATTAAATTTTCCATTTTGCATAGACAACCAAGGTTTTTTTTTAATTTTATGACCTGGTAACCTTATAGACCTTTAAGTCAGACAACTAAGAGGGACCACGTTAAAACAGATTAAAATTGACTTAAAAAATATGATGCATTATTTGAATAAGTACAGCTTGGCAAAAAAATTTAGAAAAAAATGGGGACCCTTGTGAGCCATTTATAGACTAGGTAATTAGTTGAAATAAACGTTCTCACTAGTAACAATTTAGTAAAAACGAAAAAAACACTAACGCACAATACAATAAATATTAATAAATTTCAAAGATTTAAAAAAATAAACAAGATTCACAAAACAAAGAAAACAGAACAAACCTATACTCCGTTTGTTTAGGTAATTAACTAAAGGTAAACAATAAAAATGGCGGCGTTCAGGGATTTTCAACCTTTTATTACAATGTTTATTTGAATATTGAGGTGTATAAAAACTACATTGCATTAGAAATTATTTATTACGTAACAACATATTTGTAATCATCCATTATAACAATTAAAATATTACAACAACAAAATACAAACAATAACAAAATAAGAAAACAGTAAAGAAACTCAAAAATGCGACGAAAGTAAAGCGTTAAGCGAACGAAACGAATGGCGTCTGGTAACCCGGATAATTGAAATTACAGTTAAACGTGTTGCCGCTCTATCGTGCAGGTTTACTTTTTAATTTAGTAGGGTTATTTTAACTATGAATTTACAAGAAATGTTTTGAACACCAGTCTTTTTAGGTTCTTTACAGTAGTCACACCTTGCAATACTTGTGTGAAACTATTATAATCTAAGTTATTTATTATTTTTAAACTAAAGAAATAATATTTACTGTTTAAAATCGAGGTAGTTATACATAGAAAGATATAATAGTAATTATTATGTTTAAATGAACCAATAATTTGTTTTGGTTACATTTTATCTCGGAATAAAAAGTGGACCTATAAAAGAAACCTTTTTATGATTTGTTTACATTTAGTTAATTACCTAAACAAACGGAGTATGGTGAAATTAGTTCCGTTTCTACACTTTTTTGCCAAGCTGTACAATATTACTTATTTAATTTAATAAATATTTAAATTCTGATTGTTTACTTTACGAACTACAAAAACAAAACATTAGGAATAAAATGTAAATGTAAACATTAAATAGAATTAGGAAATTATTCTTTCGTGAGAATGCAACATACGAGTAAGATTGACTCGTCTTATGACAAACGCTATCTATATTTTGTAATGCCAACATTTTCTGTATTATTTATATTTTCTGTCAGAAAATTATATAAAAACTAGCTGGCCCAACAGACGTTGTCCTGTCAAATGTCTCAAATGTCAAATGTCTCAAATGTCAAATGTCTCAAATGTCACGTTGTCTCACGTTGTCTCAAATGTTTTTAAATAAATAATTTAGCTGAAAAACAATATCTATATGACCGTATTGTGAATCTAAACCATTCTCAAGCCCCTGGAATACACACAAAAATTTCATCAAAATTGGTCCAGTCGTTTAGGAGGAGTTCAGTCACATACACACGCACACAAGAAATATATATATTAAGATTTCAAGGATAAATATCTAAAAAAAATAGTATTTATGACAGTTTAATATTTATTTCAGTTCAACAATATTACTTCGCAGAGAACACCGCACGGGGGCGTGAAATTGTCTGAAGACATTACAACAGCTGCACAAATATGTATGAATGCAGAAATATAATAATAGATTGACTGTCAACACAATTTCTGTCAGAATGATAACACATTGATGAAATAAAGTAGTAAAGTAGCGGAAAAACACCTAGACCAACCTAACAAACATTTCAGGATCACATAACTCACTTTATAAACTAGAGATGAAGAATAAAGATAACATTTAACAAGTGTAAATATAGTTACGATTGCGACTTTATGGCGTCATTTTGTTAAAGCTTTCAAATCAAATCAAATCAAAATAATATTTATTCAACATAGACCTCTACTTGCACTTATTGACGTCAACAAACAAAACAAAAAAAAAAGCTTAAATAAAAAAAAACAAAAACCTTGTCCGTACGTACGAATAAGGAAAAAAAAAAAGAAAAAATATATTGAATCGACACCTGTTCGGAAATTGGGAGAGCCTTCTCGAGAAGAACAGGCAAGAAACTCTGAAGGTCTATTTTTTTATCTCCTCTTTTCAATGTTAACAATCACAATAATACAATACAAAAATACAATATAGTACAAGATACAATCACACCTAACACGATTACAGTCGTATGTATGTTTACATACACATCAATACATAGTATAAAAAAAGTCGCTTTCGCTGTATGTCCGTATGTATGCTTAGATCTTTAAAACTACGCAACGGATTTTGACGCGGTTTTTTTTAATAGATAGAGTGATTCTTAAGGAAGGTTTGTATGTATAATATGTATAATAAATGCATAATATAGTAGAGAAACACTGATAATTTAAAGGTTTCTAAAGTGATGTCGTAAATAAGCACGTTTTTTTTGCGCTTATATTGCAAACGCTGGCTGAACCCTACGAGATAGACCAAAATAATGTACTTACAGTATAGTACAACTTACAAAAATCCACAAAAAAGTCCGCGATGGTATATGTCTATCTCTTAGGGATAACCCACCATAACATTTTTTTCACTGCACCCGTGCGAAGCCGGGGCGGGTCGCTAGTATAATATAATACAATATTATAAATAATGTTGTTACCAAACATGGCTCTATGAATAGTGTCCCTATTCCCAAACAGTGTGATCATTAAGATAGTCACTTTCTTTATAATAACCTTTACTCATGAGTGTCTTTTTGATATGGTTTTTAAATTTATATAAAGGCAAATCATTCATCATCATCATCTGGATTGTCGGCACGACTGGTCCAAACTACAGACCTTAAGGCTTACTTCTCCCAACGTATCGCTCTGACGGTGCAAAAAGGTAATGCCGTCAGGTCATAATGGGATCCATGCCGCTAGCTAACTTGCTGCATATTTTTTCCACGGGCGATGGTAGTGACTCCTCATAAGGGGTGAGCCACTATTGTGCTCGTCTTAATAACCCCTTGGTGTTCGGACGACCTCACACCGGATACCACTCGCGCCCGGTCTACGGCAGGTGGTTATGTTGGACTCTCGTCTGTTCTAAGGCTAGCTTATCAACAAAACACTACCTTCAAGCCTTTGGTCGGGCAGAAGGCCTGGGACCTTATCAGCTTTGGACTGCAGCTCCCGCCCTCCAGAGCGGTGGGCGGTGAAACTTGCTGCACGAGGTTTTCTTTTTATAACTGGATTACTTTTTATGTTTTTTTTTGTATTTAGATAAGCTTAGAGCTATATATCTCCCTGATTCTAGGATTGATTATTTTAAAATTAGATAAATCAACATAACAATTAACTATATATCCATATAACAAATACTATCTCTAATAATTATTTAGTAAAATTAAAAACTAAACTATAAATAAAAATATTTGAAATAAATCGCTGCCGTCAGGCAACGTCCCCATAAGACTAGCAGCATTGCCACGTTGTATGGCGATGCTGATTCGCTGCGCTAGATATGATCCAGCTTTCTGGTCACATGTAGCCTCGGTCAATCTATAGCTGCACTCTTTAAAAACTCTGTGGGCACTTTCCCCCCAGGGCCCCAGAGTTTCCACCCCAAAAGGCTCAAATATGCAACCACTATTTATGTTTGCATACTTGCGCCGTTTGAGGAGTTCAGCCGAGTTAGCAGCAGACCCAGCCCTAATTGCGGTGCCACGAAGATGGGACTGCGCTAGAGTATCAGCACATATCGCGTCCCAAACTAGTGGTCGTCCCATCCTCCATTGCACGAGGGTCATGCCGTCGGGTCTCTTACCGTCGTCACGGCTAATGCCGGCCGGTTCTAAAACAGCCGGTGCTCCCGCACTGGCTAAGGCCCTAAGGATGACGTCGTTAAGGCTGGCATGGCGAGAGGCACGCCCCGCGCTTCTGCTGCAAGATAGGCCGTGATGACCTAGTTGGTCAACATGATCACCACAACGACAGCGATGGCACAACGCAGGTCGCTCCCAGGTGAAGAGCAACTGATAAACGGAATGTCGTGTTATCTAAAAAGGTTCCTAAATTGTAAGAAGGTAGAGCTTGGAGCCATTGCCCAGATCCCATTCAGCGCTGACAATGAGGCGAGCGCGCTCTCAGGGCTGGTTGCCGTATGGTATAGGCTGTATTGGGGTGCGACGTCAGACAACCTCCTCGTGGTGCACCCTGGGCAACGTCTTTTGACGGCCAATAGTCTGACAGAGGCCCCCATGGAGGGGGGCGGTGGATGGCCGAGTTCTACTCGGCGGACCACTTATGTGGCCAACCGCTGCAAGCGGTTGAGGGGCGAAGTTGCTCCTTCTTTTTAGAAGGGGTAGGACTATTGCCCGGAGACCCGTTAAAGGGTCTGTAATAGCATTGAGGCGGTTCTCGCCGTAGCGCTCTGTGCTTTAGACGTCGGTGCTTCCATAGGGAGCGTAGGATGGCCGAGTTCTACTCGGCGGGCCACCTCGTGTGGCCTCGTGTGGCATTATACCGTTACCCGCATTGAGCGGGCCGGGGACCCGGCGCACTGAGCGCCAGGTCACGTGGAAGAAAACCACAATAAAAATTACCCCAACCCTAAGGTCCTCTCCGTGCCGAGGGGGTGCGTGGCTGGTGGAGACCAGTCCCTAGCGGGGAAGGGAATGCATCCCAAAATGCAAATAAATGGAATTCGGTGATAAAACTAAACGTCCCCAGGGGGTATCAATCCCCCCGTAGGACCGCGCAAGGCGGCTGCGGGCAGCCAGGAGTATCTGGGGCTGGCTAAACCGAGTTCCACCCTTTCGAATAGCGATATATGTGAACCCGTTAAGAGCGGGCCATCACCGGTATCCGGGCCGGTTGATGGAACTAAAAGAACCGAGGCGAATGTGGGGAAGACATCTGCTCTCACGACCACCAGTGAGGTTGCAGATGCATCTTTGGTATCGGGAGAATCCGATTTTATGTCGGAAACATCTGTTGCAAGCGCCAGTAATAGTGCGACGCACTTTGTGCGACGCAAACGAGCCCGAGAGACTAGTGCTTGCGGGGAGGATCTCAGCGATGATCTTTCATCAGAAGATATTTCGCTGGCTCTTCGCAAGGCACCAGCCAGAAAAGGCAAAAGGGGGAGAGGCCGCCCGCCTACTACAGGTGAGTACATCCGGCCAATAATGACCAAAGCCCAATCCCGGCGGCAGGAACGCCTAGCCCTCCAGCTTGAAGCCGAAAAGGAAATCGCGGAGATGGAGCCCCGTGAAGTCCGTACCATCTCGCGTACATACGCCGCAACAACATCTGCGGCGGATGTCGCTCCATTAGAGGAGAGCGGAGACGAGCCTACGCATTCTGTTACGGAGCGTATAGCTCGTACACTAGACATTGTTTTGCTTGTGGCGGAAAAGTCCTCTAACCTAAAGGGGACCTTCGTAAAAGCATTAAAAAATGCGGTGAATCACCTCCGGGAGGACGCCAAAACCCTTGCCGAGCGCACTCTTTCGGAGGAGACTGTGTGCCTGCAACAGGCGAACTCCCGTCTTGAAAGAGAACTCAAGGCCCAGAGTGAAAGAATTGGCGAGCTGGAGGCGCATATTCACAGCATGCAACAGAGGAGTCTACCAGCTACCCCTCCAGCTCCAACAAATCCGGCGATGACAGCTTTAGCTCCTCACGACATCGAGGAGCTAGAAAACAGGTTGATGGGGCGTATGGTCGCTCGGCTCAACGCCAGGCTCGAAGGTTTGGAGCCTAGGCTGAACCCCGAGCCACGCCTGCGCCCCTCCCTACAGCATGAGAGACGGGCTGAGGCCTTTTCACATCATACTGTCCAGGAAAGCACCCCCTCAGCGCCAGGTGTTTCCAAAAGGGGAAAAAAATCAGAAGAAATCCGCTGCAGAGAAACCCACAGCAAAAGAGCCACGTGCACTGCCGCCGCCTCCACTCAACACGGAGGAGGTCTGGTCCACAGTGGTAAAGCGTGGCCAGCGTAGAAAACAAAGGATAGCCGGGCAGTTGCTGGCAAGCACCACCACGCCGAAGCAACAGCCTCCACCCCTTCCCAAGAAGAAGGTGCCTCCTCTGCAGCCCAAGTTGAGAGCACCAAAGACAGCTGCAGTAGTTATTACGCTGCAGCCAGGCGCGGAGGAGAAAGGCCATACATATGGTCAAATATTAGCGGTTGCCAGGGCAAAAATAAACCTCTCGGAACTGGGCATAGAGGGGGTCCGGTTTCGCAGGGCCCTGACCGGGGCGGCCGTTTTACTCCTGGCTGGTAGTAACAGGGAGGGGTGTGCGCTTGACCTCGCCAAAGCCCTCAAATTGGTTATCGACCCGGCCATTGCACGGGTGTCGATACCATCTAAGACGGCGGAATTGTTGATTTCGGGCTTAGATCAGTCTGTTAGGCCGGAAGAAGTGAAAGAGGCACTGGCGAAGATCGGCCAGTGCTCAGTTGATGAAGTCCGGATCGGAGAAATCCGCCAGGGGCTCTTTACTCTGGGTACGGTGTGGGCGTGTTGCCCGGTAGAGGCGGCCAAAAAAGTCGCCTCCAGCAAGAGACTACTGGTGGGTTGGTCTGCCGCGACAGTGAAAGTCCTTCAGGCCCGCGAAATGAGGTGCTACAGGTGCCTTAACACGGGACACCTGAGATGTGACTGCAGGGCGGAGGAGGACCGGAGCACGCTGTGCTACCGATGCGGGGAGCCGGGACATAAAGCTGCGACGTGTTCGTCAAAGCCGAAATGTCCCCTTTGCACAGCGGCTGGGAAACCAGCGGATCATCGCCTTGGGGACAAGACATGCTCTTCCCCCAAGACTAATGTGAGCAGGAGACGACAGAGGCGGGCTATAAGACCCGAGACCTCCGAAGAAACGGCGATGGAGGTCACCGATGGCTCCAACGCCCAAGAGACGGCCGCGGGTGGAGAGGAAGCACGCCCTCCTCGCGTTATAAAAATTGTGCAGCCCCGTGACACGTAGTGCCGGGGAATTGCGGTGACGAGAGCCGTGCATGAACACCTGCGTTGCTCCCCACAAGATGCTCAGGGAAAATGGGGGGGGCTTGCTACGGCGAGTACGCACCGACGGGGCCGCGGTTGTGTACTGTGTGTTCCCGTAGCCCCGTCACTTTTCGGTGCAGATGCGAGGTCCGTAGGGTTTTAGTCGGTAGGCCGCATTTACCATCTGGCGGAGAGTCCGACATAACCTCGTGCTGCTCCCGAGCACGAGGTATGCGTAACTGCATTTCCCTACATTAAAAAAAAAAAAAAAAAAATGGTATAGGCTGTATTAGATTATTTAATTTTAGTCAATTATCACTTGTACGGCTCTTATATATATAATAAATTAATACCTTTGATAATATCTTTGATAATAATATCTTTGCAAAGAGTTGAAAAATTTCTCAACGTTTATTTTGCTTTATAACAGTTTTGGTAGGTCCATTTTTGAGTATGGATCTGTCGTATGGAATCCACAAAATTAAAAATTATGGTTGGTGAATATTTAAAAAATACATGTCATAAACAGCTACTACTCTTAGTTACTATCGTTTAAAACATTTTAACGGACGACCGAACGAACGATATTAATTTTGGCATAAGAAAGCCTCAAATGACAACGATGAATTGAATTTGACAGACGAACATTCGCAAAATTTACGTCAAATTTACGATGGTTACAACGACACCTCGAACCGTATCGTATTACTTTTCGCACATTTGACGTAAATTTTGCGAATGTTCGTCTGAAAGAAAGCGATCTCGAAAATACTGTCATTTTTTTCCTTACTATATTGTACTTTTCAGAATGTAACTTAGAGAAAATAATTGTTAAGCATTTGTTTTATTAGGTTGCTGGCGGAAAACGCTATATTTGCAATAATAATAAATTAATGTTTTTTTGTGGAATAAAGCAAACATTATTTATTTCTGTTTAATTCAATGCCTATGAATATGTTTGAAGTTTTCATACAGTTTGTTTTCTTGGTGGTTAAATAAACAAGGACACTTTGCTTGTTTATTTTAAAGAATATGCAATAAAACCTCCAAAGAAATCAGCGATTTCATAGATAAAGAAACATCTATTATTTCGCGACTGGTGGCAAATGTTTACACACGTAAGCCGTGATTTATATGTTTGTACAACTGTCTGTTGATTACCGTGAGCAGTTTAGAACAAAGCCAGTCCGCCATTTTGTTTTGCATGAGCAAACACAGTTTTGTATAAAATGGCGGGTATAGGTATCGTAATCTTAATATCACAAACGGTCATAATAAGTCTGTGCTTAATATATTTCTGCCCTACTTAGAAAGAAAACACATGCACCGTAAGAAAATATGATAACAATATTTTATGCCACCGTTGTATAAGAAGGGTCAAAAAAGACGAACGGCGTATGATGAGAGACTTACTTATATAACATTGCATACAGTACTATTTCTGCGATTATTATTCATATTTTTAATAAAAAGTAATCACTAACTAAATATCCACAAGCAAATCACGATAATCAAGTGAAAAAATCGTGCTTCGAAAAACTATAGATTTGCTTATGGGAAAATGTATATAACTTTGTACAACACAATTCAAGAAAGTGTTATTGTTTTGCCATTTAATAAATATAAATCACTTGTCAAAATACCCTAATGAATAAAGGATATTACAAGGTTAATGATTTCTTAAATAATGTAAATGCATTAATTTCATTTTTAAAGTATTTAATTTAATAAAGGATTCTGTATTAAATAAGTAATTGTTTTTAGTTCAAGTCCAAGTTCAAGTTTCTTCTTGTGTACAAGGTATAAGGTACAATCGTATGGAATACTGCTGTCATCTTTGGGACGGTTCTGCCAAATACCAACTGGCTGCCTTGGACTCAATCGAGAAACGTGCTAGGAAGCTCATTGGTGACCCACGTCTAGTAGAGGCTAAACTGCAGAGCCTCGAACACCGACGCAAGGCCATATAGATGGCCATAGAGGCTACTCTATGGCCATCTTTTATCGGATGCATTTCGGAGAGTGTGCGATGGAACTGCACAATTTGATTCCAGCATCCCCATTCCACCTCAACTAGACGGCGGTTGGGCTTCCACCCTTATGTTGTTGATATATACGCTTAGTGCGTATACCACCTATACGCACTAAGCGTTTCGCTTCTACTTTCATAATGCGCACAGCAAAGGAGTGGAATTCCCTCCCGCCGGATATTTTTCCTGACAAATACAATCTGGGCCTTTTCAAGGCAAGAGTGAATAGGCACTATCTGGACAGGCATGGACTGGAATGACAGGACAATTATGTAATACTATTATGAATAAATTTGGCTACGAGATATAAAGGCATAAGTTATATAGCCCTGCACTTGTATTTTGATTATGTAAGTTTGTTATGAATAAATTTGGCTGGGAGATGTAAAGGCAGACGCTATGCAGCCCTGCACTTGTAACCTGATTATGTAATACTATTATGAATAAATTTGGCTACGAGATATAAAGGCATAAGTTATATAGCCCTGCACTTGTATTTTGATTATCTAAGTTTGTTACGAATAAATTTGGCTGGGAGATGTAAAGGCAGACGCCATGTAGCCCTACACGTGTAACCTGATTTTGTAATACTATTATGAATAAATTTGGCTACGAGATATAAAGGCATAAGTTATATAGCCCTGCACTTGTAGTTTGATTATGTAAGTTTGTTACGAATAAATTTGGCTGGGAGATGTAAAGGCAGACGCTATGCAGCCCTGCACTTGTAACCTGATTATGTAATACTATTATGAATAAATTTGGCTACGAGATATAAAGGCATAAGTTATATAGCCCTGCACTTGTAGTTTGATTATGTAAGTTTGTTACGAATAAATTTGGCTGGGAGATGTAAAGGCAGACGCTATGTAGCCCTGCACTTGTAACCTGATTATGTAATACTATTATGAATAAATTTGGCTACGAGATATAAAGGCATAAGTTATATAGCCCTGCACTTGTAGTTTGATTATGTAAGTTTGTTACGAATAAATTTGGCTGGGAGATGTAAAGGCAGACGCTATGCAGCCCTACACTTGTAACCTGATTATGTAATACTATTATGAATAAATTTGGCTACGAGATATAAAGGCATAAGTTATATAGCCCTGCACTTGTAGTTTGATTATGTAAGTTTGTTACGAATAAATTTTACTGGGAGATGTAAAGGCAGACGCTATGTAGCCCTGCACTTGTAACCTGAAAGACTGCACTTGTAAGATGTAAAGGCAGACGCTATGTAGCCCTGCACTTGTAACCTGATTATGTAATACTATTATGAATAAATGTGGCTACGAGATATAAAGGCATAAGTTATATAGCCCTGTAATACTATTATGAATTAAACTTGTACTTTGATTATGTAATACTACTCGTGTTATGAATAAATTTGGCTACGAGATATAAAGGCATAAGTTATATAGCCCTGTAATACTATTATGAATTAAACTTGTACTTTGATTATGTAATACTACTCGTATTATGAATAAATTTGGCTACGAGATATAAAGGCATAAGTTATATAGCCCTGCACTTGTAGTTTGATTATGTAAGTTTGTTACGAATAAATTTGGCAGGGAGATGTAAAGGCAGATGCTATGTAGCCCTCCTAATAAGTATGATAAGACTTGCATTTTTTTTTAGAATTACGGAAATATGTTGCTATTCATTATCTATAAGATAGCATAATGACACATATCCTCATCCTACAGACCCACCAACTTATCTGTGAAACGGAGAAAACGGGAACTACGGCCGCCATGTTGAATCATTCGATTGTCAGTGTCTACTACATTTGGGTGCTCTGTGTTTAATTAAATTAATAATAAAATTTAATTTTATTTTAATAAAACAATGTTACATATTGTTCAAAATAATATGTTTTTCTAGTTTCTTATCAAACACACCCAATCATGGGGTAAGTTTTAATATTTTGCAACACTAAAGCAACAGTGTCGCCCCCACTCAGTTCACAGATAAGTTGGTAGGTCTGTACTATTTTTCTAATCTAATTATAAACGCAAAAGTTTGTATTACGTAGATAGATAATATTGTTACGAGTGATTCTTCGAACCCTAAATTTTCGATGTCTTGAGGTTTATTTTTGTAAGTAACTGACAAATCAGTCTGCAATTAATTTTATAACATATTTCAGACTATTGTCTATCTTGCACAAGTTATTTTTTTTTAATAATATTATATAAATATTTCAAAAAATATTTAAAAGTAGTTCTTCTGACTAATATGGTGTGTCCGTAACCCAGTTTCTTGAACATTACTAACAATAACATTATTTCATATTGATAAATTGATGTAAATTATAATTATTACGAAAGAATATTAGTTGTTTCTTTACACCAAAAAAAATGGTACTAATATTTACGATTGTTTATTTATAAATAAAAAAATAGTGAGTGTCCGGCACAAAAGTCTGATTCATATTCACGCGCTTCACTCGAACGTACCCAGCTAATTAAGAAACATGAGGCGACCCTTTCCCGCGCTTGGTAGCCAGTGGCTCGGTTGACGTGGTCGTGGCTGAGAAGTGTGGCTGGTTCGTGTCGTCGCGGAGATATAAAGGTAAATATCTGATTCATATAGCCTTGGTACACCTGTGTTTCTGATTAGTATGTTCGTTTTTATAATTAAAGTAAATGGTTTACAAACTTGAATCTGCGGGAAATATAATGCCATTGGGGAACAGAAACCTATGTATAAATAACAATCTTTAATTGCACACGTGTGATGATTTATCGGTGTTTATGGGTAAAATTCTGATTGATATGTGTCTGATTCATATGGTAAAAATACCATATTAATCAGAATGTCACACATATTGTTAATGAAACGTTACATTGGCGGCACGTTACGCCTGTAACAAGTCATTTCGTATGAACCTAATGTTATTTACGTGTCTAAAAACAGTAGCTGTAAATTTCGCAGCAGTCCTAATAACGTCAAAGGGGTTTCATATCTATCGACGAATAAATTTTCGAAAATTAGACTACACCTGAAATTAAAACTAATATATTGGTATTAAACTCCGTTCGTCTAGGTAATAAAATAAGGTAATAAAGGTAAACAATAAAAACAAACTTCGTTTAAATGAGAGTTTAAAAATCAAATTAATTAACTAAATAACATAAATAAAATAATAATGAGTGGTTAATGAAACTACCTACTTACTCAACTATTAGTTTTAGCGGTAGTTTATAGGCTCAAACTACTGCTTAGACGAAAAGGGTAATATACTGTAACAATATATTAACTTTTAAGACCGTTATAACGTAACGTGATAAGTCGTGGGTTCGATTCCCGCTCAAGAATTTTTCTTACAATTTTTACTCACCTTTTAATAGGTATACATTATTCATAATTGGGTTGAAACGTCAGGTCAATAATAACTTGAAATTCCTTAAAATATTGAAATTTCAGTCATGTGTCAAACAGTGTATTATTTGTATACATACCTACTGTAGTGGCAAATACAAATACAATACTGTACCTGCATGTTGTCAAAATTGAGACAGTCTTATTTAAAGGCATTTTTAAGTATGATTATTAATAAATTTGTAATCTTCGTTTTTATATTACAGTACACAAAAATGCCACCAGTACTATCTAAGGAAGAAAAAAGAGAGAAGAAGAAAATTGCAGAACGTATTAAAAAGTAATTAATATTGTGATGATTGATATTGTCAAGTGCCATATTACGCTGTGATGACTAGATTTAGGTATTATGATAAGCATCATGTGCATTTACTGTGATTTTAATAAAAATTGACTGATTTTTCTAACTAGAATTTCATTTCTATCCCTAATTCTGATTCATATGTCACAGATTCTGATTTATATGGCCCCAAAATTTTTAAAGTTAATTATCTCGGAAACCATTTTATCAAAAAGTGTGCCTTTTTCATACATTGTATCTTAGGTTACCATCTTTCGTAAAAATATGTTTTATAAGCTTAAATGTGAAAAAAAAATTAGGCCATATGAATCAGACAAAGAACGCAATTTCGGAGAAACACTCTTACTCTATCACGTCATAACTACTCAATGAATTTTAATTAAACTTTACAATAATATAGTTTATACATCGGAATAACACATAAGCTATAATTAATAAAGATACTAGCTTCCGCCCGCGGCTTCTCCCGCGTGAAATTAGTTTATGTCAATCCTGGTCCCTTATTTCTAAGGTACCAAGATTCATTGTCTTATCTTCAATTCAACCCCTATTTCACCGCCACACTGGTAAAAATTTCAAAATACTATAACAAACGATTTTTTGTTTCTTATAACGTGATATTTGACGAACTTGCATACTAACTTTCAAATCTTATTGCAGCCCCTAGCTGGTCGAAATTTCAAAAATGCTAGAACAAATGTTTAATGATTTCTTATCAAGTGCTTAAATATAAAGTTTCATGGTTTTATCTTTTAAAATTAAGAAGTCCCATACAAACTTTCAACCTCTATTTCAACCCCTCCATCCCATTTTTTTTCGAAATAAAAAGTAGTCGATGTTCTGTCTTAGGGTCTAAAGATTGTACCAAATTTCATCAAAATCGGTTGCGAGGCTTAAACGGGAAAGCGTAACAGACAGACAGAGTTACTTTCGCATTTATAATATTAGTTGGGATACGCCACGCTAATATAAGCTACTCGAAATATTAAACCTGCACAGACAAAGTCGCGGGCACCAACTAGTATACCATAATCAAATATTAACTAAACAAAAAAAAGAAAGTATTCATATAAAATACACATTTTTTAAAGATTACATTTATTATGTAAAAGCTTTTTTTTCCAAAACTCAATGCGATAATCATCATCATAGAATCATTTTAAAATAAACAAACTTTTATTTTAAGAATCATGTTTCTCCTTTTTTAAATTAAGCTATTGTATGTGACATCAGAGTGATGTAAAAAAAAAACAAAAAAGAACACACTTTGATACTTTATTTAAAACGAAATCTTCAGTTATTAAGGATCACATACTCGGTAGCTCCGTCAATCTTTTGAACGTACATTAGTAAAGGCCATAATTTTCCGCGCTTTTCTTCCAAAGTGCGAAGTAACTCCTCTCCATTCTCATCAAGATTAAGTTCCATAACCACAGGCGCATCTCCACTATCCCAGATGTTTTTAACTTTCATTTTCTTTTTAGTTAGGTCATTATTGTCGTCACTTTTACTTTTATGAATATCTTGTTTCATTTGGCCACCTTGGTTTTTTGTTTCAACTCCCGTATTATTTTTAGACTTATTTTCGGGTTTATCTTTGTCGGTTAGCTTAGCGTTATTACTTAAATTGCTGGCTTTATTGTCGTTTGGTCCATAATGTTTATTTTTATGCTGATTATTTGTTGTGTCAGATTTTTTCAAATTTATATCAACTTTATGTGGAATTTCTTTATTGTTTTCATTGATATTTGACTCTTTTTCACCTTTGCTCTTTGATTTATTTTCATTCTCTTTTTGTTGCTTACATTTTTTAGCTTCCTTGTCTTGTTTATTTGTTTCCTGGGGCTTGCCATGACCATCGTTTCCTTCGTTGGATTTCTTAACGTGTTTGTCAATTTCATGATTGACTGTATCCTGAGACTTTTTCACGTTTGAATCTCCTTTACTTGTAATTTGTGAATTGTTTTCATTGTCTTTCTTTGACTTTGTCTTTACAATTTCCTTTTCATTTTTGCTAGTCTCTCGTGATTTCCTTTGATTGTGTTTGGAGTTCTTGTCAGCTTTGCTAGTATCATCGGAGCCACTATGATTGTTTCTTGTTTCACCAGGCTTTTGGGAGTTTTTATCTTCTGGTTTTTTAAGTTGCTCTTTTGTTTTGTTCGCAATTTTGTCTTTGCCATCCAATTTTTCATGTTGATTGTGTGTGTGATTTGGATTATTTATTTTTTTATCCTTTTCTTCATTACTTTCCGATTTTTCGTAATTAGCCGTACTTTTTTTGCAATTTTTATCTTTTTCGTCATTGTTTGCATTGTCGTGTTTTATGCTTGGTTTCTCATTTGGTTTACCACTATTTGTGTTATTTTTAGGATTTGAACCTTTAACAATAGGTGTTTTATCTTTAGTTCCTTTCCCAGGTGCATTGCTATTAGGTTTACCTAATTTATTTCCATCGTGTATCCTTGGTCCATTACTTTCTCTTGGATATTTTGGAGGAGTAGGTCGTGTTTTCTTTTTACCGTCATTTTTAAGTTTGGTTCCTTTAAGATCTGGTTTCGTTTGTGCCGCAGCTTTCAATTCTTTATTTTCACTAACTGTGGCGTTGTCACCATTAAACTTAAGATCCATTGTTGACTTGTAATAATCATCTGGATGTACAGTAGCGCAATCGTTAATCATAAGCTTCATTTCTACCTCTTTTTCTTCGTCATCGTCTTCGATATGTTTCTCTATGCCAATTTTCAGTAAGTATATGTCGAAAATATCATATTCTACTGAGACATTGTACAGGTACTCGCTTACTTTAAATACAATTTCGTTTATCTTATCCTCATTCTCTTTCGTCATTTGGAGACAGTTTTTAGGCTGTGTTAACACAGCAGCTGTAAAAAAACAACGCGATTAGTTAATAACTAGTTTCTGCCTGTTGATTTTTTTCCATGGATATTGAGGTATTATTGGAATGCCTGCATATGCTAGTACAGGCCTTTTAATATTGAGTATACCCAATAGTAGCTGTATTTTTAATAGATTATTATTGGAAAGAACATTTAGATTTTTAAAGACATCTTACACACATATAAAGGTAAGTAGTAATCTAGATTGCCACTCGATTAAAACAACAACGCATCAGTTTTTCGTGTTGACATGAAGACAGCTATTGTGTAACTGATTCTAGAAACGGTTTCTTGAAGCAAATGTAAAACTTAATGTATTATTTACCATACATTTAATTGTAGTAAGATTTGCAAGAAAAGTTCAAACCATAAATAAACAAAGAAAATACGAAAATACTTGGTCCCTAACTATGATATTTTGCTCCTACATTTTTAATTTAAGTATCATAGAAAATATTTTAATCGTTTTAAAAGTAGTAAGGTACAAAACCATAAATACTAACTCTTTTTGTTTGTCGGTAAAGCAGCCACATGATTTAATACCTGCAATATAAAAAATCCATTAAAATTTATTTTTGTAATAGTCATAATAATTTGTAATTGTAATTTTGTAATATATTATAATACACCGGATGCGACAAAGCGCCAAAATAATGACTTGTCTATGGTCTGAAAACATAATTACGTTCCTAGTTGACCGACTATGAATTGAAAGCTAAATCTTTCAAATAATATAAGTAACACATGTCAACTGTTTTGAGGATACATTAGAGCCGAGACATTTGAAATTCACGCGTGATTAATAGACAATCCTAATCAATATTAACTATCCAACATCACGATTTCAAATCCAAATGTATGTTTAAGTGTGTCAATAACATATCCACAGATTATAAATACTGCTGCGACAACGAATCAATAAAGTTATTCTCGAACATTCGAAAAAAATCGGGAATCTTCCAGTATACCGTAGAAGATAATATAAGTATAAATGGGTCATACACAAAACACTCGAAAAAGAAAACGCACAAAATAAAAGTCACGCAATCGATTCAAAATGTTATAATTTTTATATTATCGCACGCCCGTGACTTTGCCTACGTCAACTTACCTCGCGGGAAAATTTTATATAAAGCAAAACAAAGCTAGTTTTGAATAAAGTTGATAGTTATTTGTCGGTAATACTCTAAATCATCAAAATTAATTCAGTAGCATTCAAGTGAAAAGGTTATAAACAATAAACTATGTACATTTATACTTGAAATTAATAAGTCAAGACATATAATAAAGCTTATTTAAATACCAACTTATCAAAAGAATGAACACAAAAGTCTAAATTTCACTTCTGTAGAATTTATCTTTTCTGTAGACATGATATCTGCAGAAGAGATTTCTACAGGAGAGACAAACGAAACAAAAAAAAATAATACAATCAAAATTTTAAGGTTAGAATCTTAACAATGGCACAGTTATAAACTAGTTCTTAAATCACATAATGCCAAAGTAGTTTAACATAAGAAATAGTCATAATTACTTTGCAATAAATCACTAAGAAAAGATGCACTGATGTTTGACAAAAACTTGTGTATTTAATTATGATAATATTTTATCAAAACGTATAGGACTTTCTTCTCAGCATTCAACCGGCAACTGATGCGTGACTCAGTGTTACCAACACAAAAAATAAAAGTTGAATATGCGATCTGTTACGAAAAAATAATCGTTTATTTTTTAGTCTACAGGAAAGATGTCAAAATTTAGAACAACATTTTTATTTATTTTAAATGAATAATTAACACACTTATTTCTGAAAATCTTCATTAAGTGTGTACCTACATACATACATGTCATTCATATAATAAAAATACCTGTTATTTTAAAACCACAAAAGTATTTTTTATTGCCCTCCAAAGATCTGTACTCAGTATCTGAACAGTCTACAGGAGGAGAATTTTATAATGATAAAGTTAAATTTAAATAACTAATTGAATATTTTTATTTTTCCTTTTTATATAATTAAATGGACATAAATGTGATTTTCATAAATTAGAAAACTAAGCAAGTTAAGTAAATACTAAGTTAGCGTTAAAGTAAGTGAACGCTTTTTTTTTAATTTTTGTGTATGACCCAAATTCGAACACATCGAACATTCAGGAAGACTATAAAAAGCTTAAAGAAAATTGTAGAATATTCGAGAAAGGTACCGAGACTCTGTCGGAAAGGCCCTCTAGCGTCCAGTAGCCGTGTTAAAGATCTTTATATAAT
This sequence comes from Scirpophaga incertulas, assembly GCA_036419045.1. NCBI lineage: Eukaryota > Metazoa > Arthropoda > Insecta > Lepidoptera > Crambidae > Scirpophaga > Scirpophaga incertulas. The sequence goes on along the minus strand of CM071647.1, from coordinate 4,881,148 downwards.
CGCCACTCTGGGACCCGGATCGCTCTATAACGCGTATGCACCACTAAGGGTTGCGCTGCCTCGTCCCCTCCTCTGAGAGGACGAGCGCTCAGATAAAGCCGATAGGGCCCCAAGCTTTCTGCCCGGCCAAAGGCATTAATTGGTTTAGTTGGTAGGCTGGCCTTCTGCTAGAGTCCAACATAACATAACCACCCGCCGTAGACCGGTAGCGGGTGGTGTCCGGTGTGAGTTCGTCCAAGCACCAAGGAGTTATTAAGACGGTCACTGTGGTAGCGTGTCCCTTATGAGGATTCACTACCTCCTCCCGCGGGGAAAAAAAAGCCGACAAAGACTGCACCGCGCCATCTCATGAGAAGCGGTCGTTTTCACTTCAAGTCACAGGGTCATTAGGACCATTGGCTTATGCTGAGTTTGGTCGGTAGGTCGCATCGGACGACCCGCCTCGATTGATCTGGAGTCGACGTTGTCGTCGTTTAGACGTTGCAAACCAGCCATGGGAGGTCCGATCTCAGATTACGGTTGACCTCTGTTCAAAAATGACAGTTCATGTGTATCCATAACCTACCTCGCCCATTTTGATGATTCTCTCAATTGCAAATATTTATATTTTTAAGATTTGCAGAATATTGGTATACAAGATAACCTTAAATTTAATCTGAAGCAGTGATAGCAAGGATTTAGAAGATCCGACCTACAAATTAAGGCACCCAGATCGCATAGTATACAAAATATGTCATAATAGACATAATTGGACGATGCATTGTTTCCATAACGTATAATCTACCATTGTGTATAATTGGATACAAAAAGGCATAAATTGAAACAGTTTCTGCTATTTTAATTTGACCAACACAACAAATACAACATGCAAATATGTGACTAATACGAAGTAGTAATTTTTATATGAGATATAAAAGCGTGTATGTACAGGTCAGTACGTTACGTGTACGTTCCCGGCGCCTCGGAAGGCCGTGGAACCATAGCGCGGCCTCGGTTTCCTGAGGCGCTATTTCTAAACCCAGCCGGCGGATCGCCCGCACGACACATGCCACCCCAAGCTCGGCAAGCCTGAGCACCAGCCCGAAGTCGGCCCCAGTCGTAACGACGAAAGTGTCGACACTCATGCCCTGAGGAAGGCTGGTGTGAAAGACCGCGTCGTATGCGAGGTTCCATAGCAGGGGTCCCAACACCGACCCCTGCGGAACGCCGCATTCGACCCTCCTCGACGTTTCCATCCCGTCCCGTCCCATCACGCCGATCGTCCTGTCGCGCAGATAGTCCCCGACCACGGCCCGCAGCTAGGGAGGCAGCTCGTGGTATATGAGCGCCTCCCCAATGGCCTGCCAGGGGAGGGCACCGAAGGCGTTGACGATGTCTAACGACACCGCCAACGCACCCCCCCCCCCTTGGGCTGCGAACTCCAACAGGGAACGAACACGTTGGACGGCGTCCAGCGTTGATCGCCCCCGCGCCGAAATCCAAATTGGCAGTCCGATAGGTCGGGACCCGCGCGCGACAGGTGCTCGCTGATACGAGCGGAGATAACCCTCTCGAAGAGTTTCCCCGCCTCGTTCAGCAAGCAGATCGAACGGAACGAAGACGGAACGTCGCCGGTCCTTCCCTCCTTCCTGAGGAGCACCAGCCTGGCCGACTTCCAGTCGACTGTCAAGCAACCCTATTTCTTACTTAGTAGAATTTAAGTACAAGAACTACGATTAATTAACAGAAATTCGAGTACGCGTCAACGTTTTCACGTACATGTATGCATTATCTTAATTATTATTTAAGTAAAACTTACGCTTAGAAATGCAATGAAGAATATTAAAAAAGACGTAGCCATAACGTCGACATGGAAATACTGTCAAAAAAAATATTATAGAGACCTCCAGTCTACCGTCTGTACGGACACCCACTCACAACTGCAATGTCAAATTTGGGCCAAACTATTATATTATATGTATTAGCAATAGGCTAATAAATTAAATAATTTCAGTTTAATTAATTACATTTGAGCAAACACAGACAATAGTTTTGTGTGTTTAAGTGTACATTTATAAAAATAAGTACTTATTGTTTTTATTCTTCAAACACAATGACGAAGTTTACATGTTAAATGAAATTATGTAGAAACACGTTAAATAAAAATACTTGATGCGTAGTTATATATAAGATCATTGTAAATATATTTACTGCTTTCTTCCAGAACTCTATGGATAAAGACAATGTTTTTTTAATAAGTACTTAGTAATAATAAGTAGTATATAAGTTAAAATGAGAGAAAACGTAACTTAACACTTTTAATTAGGTACTGGAGAAAATTCTGGTTTGCTAACGATACATGAGGCTCAGGGGCTAACGCACCGTAGAGTAATTGTGCTGAGGGGCAGAGAACCAAAAAACCCGGTCACACACGATAGTGTTCCTCATGCTGTAGTGGCTATATACACAAGCTCTCTTATTGCAAAAACTTCTAAAATTCGGGTTTAAACCAGGTCTATGTAGTTCTGGTCTAAACCCGAGTCTAAAGGAAATCATTCATTCATTCGTTCGTTTTTAACGGCTTTGGCACTCTAGTTTTAGCCAATTTTATTAGTAAACCAATAATCGTTCCATTTCACGTAGCTTCATTTGTAACCGACTTCATAACTATAGTGAAAATAAAACTACAAAGTTGATAAAAAACATTTATTTTATAAGATAAATTTAATTTTAAAGTATATATAAGAAGATATTCGTACTTACTTTCTTCTTATATATACTAGAAAATATAATAATACATTTCACGTTGTAAAAATTGCTTGTTGGAACGTAAATTAAGTACCTATTCAACATTTGCCGCCCTTTTGACACCAAAGCATTTAACTAAACAACATTATTTCGTTTTCTTTGAATTTTACAATGACATCTTTAATAAACTTCTATAAAAATGGAAAATAATAAGAGATCCTATAATTGGTGCCAAGAAGACAAGGTATGTAGTTACCTAGCTTATATTTTAATAAACAACTTTTGAAAATTAAAATGTTAAATGTGCATAATTCTAAGTTCATGAAACAATGATTATTTAACTTATTACTACCTACTTTAATTACTTTGCTTTAGGATATTTTACGGCATTTATTCATCTAGTTAGAGATACGTATGCACAAACTACAAATTGTCAGCTGTCAAAAATCATAATTTCGTTTTGAAACCAGACTTAAATTAAGGGGTAACCTAGTTTATCTTTAAACCAGAGATAAACCCGGTTATTTTGGTAAACCGTGCCTTGTAATATCAATTTCATTAAAATCTGAGTTAAACCCGAGTTTTCGTTTAGACCAGGCCTAAACCAGGTCATGGAATAACACGGAAGGAGTCCTTCTTCTATTACTGCAGGGAGCGAGAAGAGGACGACGCCATAAAACGACTGATAACCCCGTCATGCTTAACAACTGATGAAAGGTCAGAAACTACAATCGGCAAATGGCGTTCAAGGACCAAAATAACGCAGCGATCTAGGTACCAATCATTTTCGTTCGTTCAATTTTAACATTATTTAAGGTAATATAAAGTTAATGTTTGTATTCACCTCTCCATTCAAGCCGTAGGGCCCTTATGGCCAAGGCTAGGCTGAGTTTAGTGGTTAGGCTCTGTTGGGTCGAGCCGCCTCGATTCACCAGGAGTCCGGCATAATCACCGCATCCCTGTTTGCCTGTTGCGGTGGTATCCATGAGGATTCTCAGCCTCCTCTCCTGAGGAAAGAAAAAAACAAAAAAGTGTTTGTATTTGGTTTTTTTTTATTGCGATACGCACCAGACGAGCAAGCGGCACACCAGAAAAAATTGAAGAAATATATAAAAATTGGCAAGTTCATTAAAAAAACTGAACAGCTGATAAAGAAACAAAAATATTTTAAAATTAATTTAAAACTCAGAAAGGAGCGTGCTGACTTATTAGATACTATAGATATTTTTGATAGTAAATTAAAACAGAGCAGAACCATGTATAACAGGGATACAAAATGTCTCAATGAAATGATTAAAGATCTCAACATAACTATTGACGCTTTAACTTGCAAGTATGTCAGTTTTCAAAATTCCATTGAGGAGAATAGCCACTCAGTAACTGACTTAGTGCCAACCGTCCAATATAATACATGCCAAGTAGACTCTTTATTTAAAGACATAACCAATAACTCCAATGACTGATTACTACTGGAGTTATTGGCAATTACCAATAACTCCAGTAGTAATCAGTCATTGGTCACCTTTTAAACTTTCTCTGGACTTGTACAAATAATTCAAGATCAAAATAAGCCAAATCGGTCCAACCCTTCTCGAGTTTTAACGAGACAAACGATCAACAATCCATATTACAAGCTTTTATTTAACTTGCAATATGAGTATGTATGTTTATATGTTCGGCTGGAATCTTATAACTTTTTTTAAATTTATAATTTTAATAGGCAGCAAATAAATACGAGTACTTAAATCGCGACAAGCATGTTATAAAAACATATATAAATTGTGTCAAATGTGTTGAAATGACGTTATAAGTTAACTGTAAAAGTTTATTTTTTTCTTTTTAGCGCATTTAAATAGAAACTTGTTTTTAAAGTTTTTTTTTACCTTAATTTAATATATACATAGATATAGATAAGTGTAGGATTGACAACTGAAACATGAGGAAATTCAAAAAAGTCGAAATTATATAGTTAGTTAGGCTTAGGAAAATTCGAGAACATTCGAAATGTATAGAGACGTTACAGGAAATGAATTTTTGAAACAATAGAAAACCAATTTGCATTCGAAATCGTAAGATTCGTATACGAATTACCGAATTCACTATTAATGAACTATAATTTAGTGCGTTGTGCAACGAGTGGTTCAAGCCCACTCGTTTTTGATTTCTACTACTCGTAGTAGAATATCCAACGCTGAAGTAACCTTGACAGTGATCCGTTTCACGTGTGGTTCATCGCCGGATTTTTATTTTGTTGTTGTGATTTTGATTTTTTCTGCGTGAAACGGAATTTAATTAAGAATTTGGTTTTAATGACAACACTGAATGCATGAACACGAGTGATTCAAAAATCTATAAAATTGTTAGCAGTAAAAAATAATTTCGCGCACAATTTGTATTCGTATTCGAATTCCAAATTCACATCTAATGATTCAAAAATACGTCTCCAGTACCACTATCATAAAATATCTCATTGACGGGAAATTTTCTCTACTTAGCTTCTGAGTGCTGGAACAAACCTACACCTCTGAGAATAACAGACTCGAAACCATTGTTTAAAAAATCCCAATTTAGATTTAAAGCCAATAACCAATGATTTCAATACCTGGTGGATATTTATTGGGCGATTTGCGTATTTAATTGGTTCGTGATGGCTATGCAAAAATGTTCTAAATGGGAGGTACAGAGGGCTTTTTTTTCTATGTGGAAAATTCTATTACCCATACCCCGCATCTGGAGAAAGGTACAGTATGTCATACTCTCCGCGGACCAGACTGCGGCATACCGACTAAAAATCGCACATACGCCTGTGGGCGCGAGCGCGTCATCCTTGACGAAGAGCTACATCGTGCCCTGACAAGGCCATGGAAAACCTTTCGGACAATACCACAACCTCGTCGGTGTACTGGCGGCAGAATAGCCCCCTGGGAGTGGCCACTGGATTGTATCCCTCAGAGCGACAACTTAAGGAAGAAGGTCTTCACCCTTTCGCGGCGTAAAGCGGCCCGTCATGTTGAACCTGACCATCCACCTCTGTCCGACTATAAGTCGCCAAAAGACGTTGCCCAGGGTGCACCACATGGTGCCTAGTTAATGTATAATTTATATCTTTGAAATATCTTCTATCAGTAAATATATAACTCTTTATTGCACATAAAAATTTCACAGGAAATAAAATTAAATATAAAATATGTACATAGGTGGACTTATCCCTAATAGTGATTTCTTCCAGCCAACCTAACTGGGGATTTAGTCATAAAATTGCGGATACTACTTAAAATGCAACAAAGTATAGAAAATTTACACTACACAAAACAAAGCAAGACTAATTACTTAAAAAAATACTAACTACATCTATTACTATAAATACATAAATAACAGTATATATAACAATAATATATATTAATAATCATATAATATATATATACATACACACATACATATATCTATAAATATATATACATATTAACATACCTACAATATAAACATGACTAATTAATTGTTCGACTCAAGTTGCGATAAAAAATGCTCTTTCAGTCTAACTTTGAAGGTTTCCACAGATCGACTATCACGAATGCTCTTAGGCAACTTATTCCACAGGCGGGCCGCAGTAATAGTAAATGATTTAACGAAAAATTTTGAATTGGAAGTTCGCTGCTCCAAGGTTTGGGTGACACATGTGCGTCTAGGATATGGTCTTTCGGGCAAGGAAAAGAAACGTGATATATATGTATATAAATACTCATATGCATTGATATCAGCATTTTGTTTCAAAATATGCTTTATTTTAGGATTTTAATACATCTATTTAACCATGGGGTTACGTCCAAAAACCAGTTTAGTTCAATACCGCCGAATTCAGCTTCAGCGAATATGTCCAATCAAAATCGGCAAAGACTTCGCAGACCACGACAAGTCCTTAGCAACCTCCCTAATCAATTAACGCAGGACCTTTAACACCTGCAAGCAGCGGCGACAGATCCGTCGCACCCCTTGCCAACCCCTTCTCGATAGCCTTCTACTTAGCTACGAATAAGGGAACCTACTCAATCTTTAATATAGGCCGGAGCCATTTGGGTGTACGGTGCCTCTTCTAACGCTTATGCTCTCTTTTAGTAAAGGTTATTATAAAGTAAGTGACTATCTAAATGATCACACTATTTGGGAATAAGGACACTATTCATAGAGCCATGTTTGGTAACAACATTATTTATAATATTGTATTCATACATAAATCATACGGACTTCTAGTGAACCCGAAAAAATCTCAAGTAATTGTCGTGGGCAGTGTCCGTTTGAAGTCTAGTCTGCCTCAACCTATGGCCCCAGTTAAATACAATGATGTGATAATCCCATACACCGATAAAGCTCGGAGCCTCGGTCTCACCATGGAGTCGGATCTCTCATGGTCGGCACACATTGCTGACATCAGTAAGCGTGTGCACTTTTCATACCACTCATTGAGACGGATGCAGTATTTTTTGCCCTACGACACAAAGGTCATGCTAGCGCACACGCTGCTGATACCACAGACAGATTATGCTGACGTATGTTTTTTTGGATGTCACTGAAGATCTGTTAAATAAATTGGAGCGCCTTCAAAATCTAGCAATTAGGTTTATCTTTGGTTTGAGAAAGTATGACCATGTCTCTGAATTTCGTGCGCGTCTAAGGTGGCTCTCAATTAGACAACGGCATGAATGGCACATTTTGACCTTTCTATATAAAATCCTCAATAACGCTAAATTCCCCCAGTTTCTCCGTACCCGCTTCTAATACCTTCCGCCATTACCTTATCCAAGGCGTGCATGTGTAACCAAGACACTCGTGCAGCCAGTCTGCAATACCCAAATTCTATCAAAGTCTTTTGTAGTGACGGCTGTGCGTCTATGGAACAGGCTACCGGTAAATATCCGCGAGAGCTCATCCGATACAGTATTTAAAGTGAGGCTAAAGGAGCATTTATTGAAAGTTTCTAGTTAGTTAACTATATTTTTATATAAGTAGTATATAATAATATCTTATGTACTTGATTTAGATTAGTTTTTATTTGATATTTGTATATTTAAGCATAATTATATATTATTAGTATTTATTTTATATAGTTTATGTACCCATGTATCTTGTTTTTTTTTCTCAATCTCTCCCACGTAACAGTATAAGTCACTTGACACCCAGTAAGGTTGGCTGGAAGAGATCCCTTTTAGGGATAAGCCCACCCATGTACACATCCAATCACTGCATATTTTGTTTTACTGTAATGTCTTTTGTGCAATAAAGAATATATATATTATTTTTATATGTGTATGTAAACATACATACGACTGTAATCGTATTAGGTATGATTGTATCTTATACTATATTGTATTTTTATATTATATTATTATAATTATTAACATTGAAAAGAGGAGATAAAAAATAGACCTTCAGAGTTTCTTGCCTGTTCTTCTCGAGAAGGCTCTCCCAATTTCCGAACAGGTGTAGAGTCAATATTTTTTTTCTCCTTATTCGTACGTACGGACAAGGTTTTTGTTTTTTTTTAAGCTTTTTTTTTTTTGTTTTGTCTGTTGACGTCAATAAGTGCCTGTAAAGGTCTATGTTATTATTTTGATTTGATTTGATTTGATTTTATAGAGCAGCGCTGACTGCGCCTCTCCTGAGGTGCGGTCTTCCTTGTCACGTCAAGAGATAAGGTCATTAGGACCCACGGCTATATAAAGTCTAATAAAAATAATAGATACAATATTGTATTGTATAATTAATAATGTTTATTTATAAGTTACTAGCGGACCCGACAGACTTCGTCCTGTCAAAAAGATTTGTACAGTGGCAGTTTTTTGTTCCTAATTATTTTATAAATAATGTCGCATAGCCAACCAAATCGCAAAAAAAAGTCTAAATGACCTATTACATTTTGTGACTATTCAATTTTGGAACGTGACATTAAATCCTCCAACGATGTATTCTGTGCTTCAACGCACGCACGCACACTGTTTTGATAGATTGAATTTCTAAACTAAACTATATGTAGCGTTAATAAAGCGTAAATTGACTCTTTGATGTTAGGAACACACCTTCATTGCTTAGACAACAGTGAGTGCTTGCAATATGAACTTTATACAATAACAATAAAGCTCAATTCGACTGTACGTTTTAGTTAGAAAACGTTTGCATGGGAAAATAAAAGGGCTGTTTTTAGGGTATTTCCGATAATTATTCGAATTTTCCTCATTGTAAAAACCCTCCTTGAACTTCAACGAACATTAAAAAAAGAATTGGTCAAATTGGTCCAGGCGTTGTTGAGTTATGAGCTTACCAACACATTTTGCGATTCATTTTTATATATAAGAAGATATAAGTACACCACAATAATATTTGTGAGGATAGCTACAAGAGAAAACTTTATTAAATTAAAATCGTGTGCACAATACTCAATATTGAATTAGCGTTGATTTGTTATTTTTCTAACAGTTATTACGCGCGTCATTCGGCTGAACGCATATGCGTATGAACCATAAATTACAATTATAAAAGCAAACTCAATTATCGTACTTGTATGTGTATAGAAATGATTTGGCACAATGTGACGTGACGTTCCGTACTTATTAATTTTATATTGACAAAAGATGACGTTAGTACTCTTGTAAGAAGGTTCCGTAATCTAGGGTCCTTTCCAGAAATATGTAAATTAAAAATATAACAATATTAAAATAATAAAACCTAATTATTAGAATACTTAAATAAATTATAAATGCCATACATTGATTTAACAAACTGGCAACACTCAGTCAGACACGTCCTTTCTGACCCTCCCGACTCATTAACGCTGGCTCTTCAAGCCTTGCGAGAGGCGGCATCTGCACCGCCATCCCTTAGTTAGTCCATACTTCGCAGCTTGCTGCACATGTACGAGTAGGCCCCATCATTTCAAGGCCGGACCCACTTTGGCGTACCGAGCCTTCCTTCGCGCATATGTCCTCTTCGGAGGGCAGCGCTTACGTGCCCTCTCCCGAGGGTGCGCCAACCTCTCCATTCAAGCCGTAGGACCCTTATGGCCAAGGCTAGTCTGAGTTTAGTCGGTAGGTCTGTTGGGTCGAGCCGCCTCGATTCACCAGGAGTCCGACATAATCACCGCATCCCTGCTTGCCTGTTGTGGTGGTATCCATGAGAATTCTCAGCCTCCTCTCCTGAGGAAAAAAAACCGATCGGGGGTAGTTCAATACCGCCTCAGTTCAATACCGCCTTCAGCAAACCTTTTCAATCAAAATCGGCAGAGGATTCGTAGACCGTGACACGTCCTTAGCGACCCCCCCAATCAATTAACGCAAGACCTTCAACACCTTTTTTTGAGGGGGTAAATCATGACACCGCGCTGGCAAGGCGCGGTCGTGTGGGGCTCTCCGGTCAAGAGGACCGGCCTACCCACTAAAACCCCCCCATGGTTCTCTAGGCCCATACGGGGCACATGGCGGGGTGTGCTTTCGCGATTCGACCGCCATAGGACCTTCGAGACCTGCAAGTGGCGGCGTCAGAGTCGTCGCGCTCCTTGCCATCTCGAGCCACGAGTAGGTTCCCATCAACATAGGCCGGAGCCACTTTGGTATACCGTGACTCTTCTAGCGTATATGCTCTCTTTGTAGGGCCACGCTGACTGTGCCTCTCCTGAGGCCCTCCCATAGGGTCATAGGGTCAATAGGACCAACGGCTTAGGTTGAGTTTAATCGGTAGGTCTGTCGGGTCGAGCCGCCTCGATTCGTCAGGAGTCCGACATAATAAGGCATGTTAGGCGGTGGTATCATTGAAGATACCACGGCCAAGGCGCCACAGGGCGCTTGCGCGAATGTCTGTCATATTTGTGTACGATAGCACAGTAAATAAACATTGTATTCTACCTTATAAATGATAGTAGGTACTTTGTACTTATAATTAAACGCAACGTTGATAGTGAAGTTTTCACTTCTGCCGGCACTCCCGGAGTGCTACCGGTGTTTTTTTTTTCTTTATTATATTAGAGTTTAATGAATGAAAAGTAAAATGCGGTTTACGATTTATAACGTATTAAAAAGAACTAATTACCTATTCGATCTCGTTCAAAACAATTTTCGTTGCAAGTTTGCATGGTAATGTACATCCGTTATATTATTTTTACATTATTTTAGAAGTCTTGTGCCAACTATTCAGGTTAGAAAAAATTATATTAGAAACCTCAATATCATTTTTCAAGACCTATCCATAGATACCCCACACGTATGGGTTTGATGAAAAAAAATCGAGTTTCAGTTCTAAGTATGGGGAACCCCAAAACTTAATCGTTTTTTTTTTTATTTTTGTATGAAAATCTTAATGCGGTTCACCGAACACATCTACTTACCAAGTTTTGTTACGGAAAAAAGTGTCTGTGACATATGGACGGGCAGACGGACTTACGGACAGACATGACGAATCCATAAGGGTTCCGTTTTTTGCCATTCGGCAACTTAAAAAGGAAAACAAGGACACAGCAAAAATTTTTCTTAATTTTTTATTTAATTAAGTATTAAATTGGTTCAGTTTTGGAGTTTTAAACAGTCAACATAAATCGTTGACTTTGACCTCTATATATCGGTATTGTCCGTCTATATTGTTTTTGTCTCTATCGCACTTTACAGGCAAGTTCGAGTACAGTGCGACAGCAATAGATTTTATAAATATATATTTTTCAATTGTGGCAACCTTGATGTTTTCTCTTAACCTAATCTATAATTGCAAAATACACGAAAACCACGCCCTTCTTACAGCTTTGGCAGGTCTGAACAGTGTGTTTGGTAATAAGCTGAAAAGCCAGCACCAAATTATTTTCAGGACGATGTGTTGAATAATGCAAGCAACTATTTGAATGTCTGACGTCCAATCTGACGAAAGTCGAACACGGTCGGACATAACAAGGGCGAGTTTAAAATTTCAAATTACGACCTTGTCAGGGTCATCATTAAAGGCAAAAAGAAAAGTCTTCTCTGAAACTGGAAAATTCCCATGGAGAATGTTACACTGTTTACAGCAGTGGTGTTGTCGAGCGGGAACGTTCCGGAACATCGTTCCGATACTTTCTTTTTGGACAGGAACGCGTTCCGGAACTAAAGATAACTACTGATGACGAGAATTGGCTGACGTATTGAAAAAATAAAAGAATTGCAGATTATTTTTTTTTTACGAATTTTTATATGTTTTATTATTATAAGCAAGGGTTTAAACCAAACTAGGAACAAAAACCGAACGGGCGAAAATTGGGGGAAATCTCCCAAGTCGTTATCGTTGTCAAGTGTATGAGACCGCACAAAGCGACCGCCTACGGTTTTTTTAAATAGATAGAGTGATTCTTAAGGAAGGTTTATATGTATAATACATGCATAATATAGTACTGATAAATTTAGAAGATTCTAATGTCATGTCGTAAATAAGCACGTATTTTCACTACATTACTAAAACAAAGTCGCTATCCGCCGTCTGTCTGTCCCTATGTATGCTTAGATCTTTAAAACTACGCAACGGATTTTGATGCGGTTTTTTAATAGATAGAGTGATTCTTAAGGAAGTTTATATGTATAATACATGCATAATATAGTACTGATAAATTTAGAAGATTCTAATGTCATGTCGTAAATAAGCACGTATTTTCACTACATTACTAAAACAAAGTCGCTATCCGCCGTCTGTCTGTCCCTATGTATGCTTAGATCTTTAAAACTACGCAACGGATTTTTATGCGGTTGGATGCGGAGAAACACTGATAAATTTTGACGTTTCTAATGTGATGTCGTAAATAAACACGTTATTTTGTGTATAAGGACATTTTGTAGTAGGTACCTATATAGCGAGGGATCGACACATTGCCACCACTGCGCATCCGACCTCGACTCGGCCCAGCACACGCTGGCGGAGTGCCCCGCGTGGGCCTCCGAGCGCCGAGTTTTGGTCGCAGAGATCGGCCGAGATCTGTCTCCGCCGGCATTGATTGCGGCAATGCTGGTGGACGAGGGAGGTTGGAGGGCTGTGGCCTCCTTCTGTGAAGCAGTGATGCTCCAGAAGGAGGCCGCCGGCGGGGTCGGGAGATGGCCGATCCCGCTCGAAGAAGGCGGCGCCGGCTCGGTAGCACAGCTGCGGCGCCGCGCGGGTCGCCGGCAGGCGCGAGGTAGTCGCGACTGCTACGGCGACCCGGGATGGACCACGCCCCTTCCGTGGCCGGGGGGCGTCGTCGGTGGAGGAGACCGGGGGAGGTAGTGTATCCTCCCCCGAGGAGGGCTCCCCCCTAGGCAGGGGAGCGGAGGCTGAGGGTTCCCGGAAGTAGCCGGGGGCTCCCCACATGCCTGAGGAAGGCCATCCCTGTGGTTTTTAGTGGGTAGGCCTCCCCCATCTGGGGAGGAGAGCCCCACATAACCGCCGGCTCGCCACAGCCGGGTTATGCAATTTAGTGTATTTTCCTCAGGGGAAAAAAAGGTACCTATATAGTATTGCACCCGTGCGAAGCCGGGGCGGGTTGCCACTATTTTTATAAATTGTAACCTAAGTGTTATTCTTATATACAAGCCCACAAATTGTAAACTCACTTTAATATACATATGTATTTACTTATTCAATAAAAGTGTATACTTATATACATGTTATCAATTGTAAGCTTTAAGCTAAGTAATGAATACACGCAACGCCGTAGCTTCGTGGATACGTGGCATGTCTTGCATTTTAAATGAACATGAAACCTTGCAAGTGACAAAATTTACGATTAAGGAAAATGCTCTATTTCAAATTTTTCGAGGAAAACTTTTAACCTCTATCTCACCTGAAGACACGACAATATTCCCATTCCCAATTATTGGGGAAATGTATGTCCATTTTAAAATTTTCCATTGAATTAATTAACATCAAAAGACGTAACAAAGCACTTTTTATAGAACGATGGTCGCAAACAGGCCTGCGGCGCCGCGAAGTACCGTATACCTATGGTCACTTGCGCGTTGCCGACTCTTTAAAAACCTATTTACTACAATTTTGAAGAATCCCATACTGTAGCCCTACGGGAAAACCTCAGCAGCGAGCTCATTCCACAATAGATTTTACATAATCCATTTGATTAACAATGTTTTTGATTGGGTCGTATATAGCTGTACACTATACAAATACTATATTTGTATTGTGGTGTCTTGTTCTGTTTCTGAGGCAAAAAATATCCTAACAACTTGGCTCCTATCACTGGACTATACCTCCACGGAAGAAATCCTACGTTGATGTTTTGTGTCTGATATCCCAAGCCACTAATCTTATGTTTTATATGTTTTACACTAATCTCATGTTTTGTATAGTTTTAATTTTTTGTTTATTGTTTTTGTCTGTCATTTTATATAAAACAATGCAGTAAATTAAATAATGCATGGTCCACCAAGATACAGGCCTAGCCTAGTTTGGGGACCTCTGTCTAATTATAGTATGACTGTATTTTGTAACTGCACTGTAATTTAGATTTGTGTATAATGACCGTTTATGTTAAAAATTTACTTGTATGTGCTAAATAAACTAAATTTATTATTATTATATTATTATTAATTAAAAAGTTTTTTAAATTATGAATCGTAAAATTTTACAAAACCTACTATTGTGTTAATTTATTACAAACATAAAAAAAACAATCCTAACCTAGCCTATATTAAAAACGATTTGATTTGATTTGCATTACGCGTTCGCCGGCCTATGTTTGGTCGTCTTGCTCGTGGCATTTTACCTTCACTCAACAACTCAACAATATAAATATAAACACAAAGAAGCAATAATAATTATTATCTCAAATAAAATGAAATGACATTAAATTTGTTTGACAGAACTAACGTCACTTTTATCGTCTTCGATTGTTTTACTAAAGGTTCAAATTGGCTTTTAAGTATTAATACTGTAACGTCTATACTATTAGAACATTCTGGAAAATACTTGGAACTTGCAATTATATGTAAAGTTTTAATCTTCTAACGTCTATATTATTAGAATGTTCTAGAATTTTCTTAGATCTTGCAATTATAAGTAAAATTGTTATCTTTTAACGCAAATCTGCCCATCTGCTAGTTTTCAAGCTACGCTCATGCAATCTACGCATCTGCATTTCTATAATAAATCGTGTCATGCATGTATAGAGTTCAAGTATGGGAATATTGAACACCTCTAGATAGTCGGCACGGATTGCCCTAGGAAAGTGCTCGCTACACCCAACTTGTATGTAGGATACACTGGGGGTACTCCCCCACAGCACTGCCGTTAGTGTTAAGTGAGCTGGACAGAGGTGATCTATTAACACCCAAGCCCAACACAACTTTGTGTTGATTCCATTGGGAATCGCGTATAGTATTACTGTATGTGCAAATGGGTTGTATTCTGTCTGTAATGTGTACTGTAGGAGTACTGTAAGTGTTATGCTTGATATGCTGAGGGCTACGCATATGCTATTAGCTATAAATCATAATCTACTAGAAAACTAATAGATGGACGGATATATTTATTACTGAGTTATATGTATCATTGACTTCTCTGTTGCTACCTACCTATGTAATGTTTAAATATGAGTATTTGGTGTAACTACAAATATGAATGTCTCAACTTTACCTTGGAATAATATATTATTTTCAATTCAACTGTTTACAAATACGTTTAACACTAATAAATCATCTTATATTATGTTGTATCACTAAATTGCACTGTTTTGGTTTATAACTTTCACTTTTAGCACTTTTATTGGACTGAACACTTGTAATTTACTTTTCTCTTTATTTTTTGCTGTATATTTGTTATAATTTCTTAATAAATTTTTATTATTTTCAACGATTTCTCTTGGTTTGTTAGGAACATTCTAGATTTTGACAACGTATGACAACAGTCAGACGTGACGTCACATAATTCCAAATGTCTAAATTTAAATATATTTATTATTTTTTATGCCATGTTGGACTCCTTTTTATGAATTTTATGTCATAATTTTAAATTTTTGTATTTAGTTTCGAACATCATATCTGGCTATTATAAAAGGCGGTCCAGGGGCTCTTGGGGACATTCTACTTCTACTTCTGAAGCTACAAACAACCTTCTATACTATCTTAAGCTCTCTGTGAAGATAAAAGTCTTCAACTCTAAAAGTACTGTGAAAACTCGGCTGCATACTTCATCAAAGGAACCACGTACTATTGCTGCCACATCGAGCCTCCAACGTTCTCTGCCTGCCTGCCTGTTACTGTATCCCTGCCTGCTGCTGCATCCCTGCCTGTCGGCTGCGGAATACTGGCCAGCCTGCTACGGCATACCTATCAGCCTGCTGCAAAATACCTACCAGCCTGCGTTGAATACCTGCCAGCTCGCCGCTGCACACCTGCCAACCTGTTGCTGTGTGTCTACCAGCCTGCTGCGGAATACCTGCCAGCCTGCCGCTGAATACTTGCCTGCCTGCTGCTGTATACTGCCAGTCTACTGATACTTGGTCTACCTAGATCCTGGTACCGCCTTCCTTTCTTTCCCCTTCTCTACCATCTTATTATTGTTATTTTGTATTTTTAATTTATTTATTAAGTTTCGGCCGTGCTGTCTTAATAATTATTTTAATATATTAGTCTCTTGTTCTTATCTTTTTCATATTATCCTTAACCTATTTTGCTCCGTAGCCTTCCGCTGCGTGACAATACAAATTGTTTGTATATGGGAGTATAGAAAGATTTTACACTTTTTCAAGATTTTCTTAAATTTTCTCTACGTACTATCCTTCTCTAGACTTCCACGAATAATTCAAGACCAAAATTAGCCAAATCGGTAAAGGCATTGTTGAGTTATAACATTACAACGAAAAGTGGCATTGATTTTTATATACTTACATATATTAAAAATGAATAGTGACATATATAAATATTATACTTTCACATTAATATATTATATTAAGGTATAATATTAATGGTTGAATGTAATAGTTGTAAAAGCATATTTACGAAGAAACCTATTAAGGTTTCCTTGTCTTGCAGAAATATATAATATTAGTAAGAATTGTTTCGTGACAATTTAACATAATTTCAACTCATCTTAAAACAAAGGGGACTACAATCATCATTAGGCGATGCTGATCAACCCCTCTAACTTGGAGAAAAAGACCTGGACTCAATTTGAGGTTTGAATTTAATTGTTGTTTGGTGGTTAATAGGGTATGTTTTCTTTGAAATGTTCTGATTCGAAACAATACTGTTGGAAAAACTAAAATTTAACATTTAAAAGATTTAGATTCTAACTCGATAATATTCGATTACGATTGTATCGATTTTGCATTCCTGTCTTACGGTTGAATACTAAGACGTTAATATTAGTATCATGTGGACGTATTCTGGCAAATATTTTAAAATCTAGTCTAATTTACAAAATATACATTAAATCAATAATTAAATATTCAAAACCAGATGATAAAAAAAGTACACCTAGTAAGTACTTGTTTGTGGCGTTATTAATTGATACCTTTTTCAAATTAAGAAATGTGGATTCAATTTAACTAGAAAAGTAACGCCATCTATGGGACAGTTTTAGAAAGCTTATTAATCTGTCACTCAGAAATTCCGTCATACAGCTTCTACCGCAAAGAATATATGTACTCGGGGGAGTTCTAACGTTACGGTGTTCAATTGCACCCTATAAAGTATATCGTCGTGTTTTTGACGTGAAACGTCTTTAAAATCGCGCCGAAACATACGGGTACCAGGTTTAAAAAGTGAACCGTAACGAAAAGGTCTATATCATCGTTCCTTAATAATTAAAAAACTATTAGTCTTAGAAACAAAAAAGTGGTGTGAATATTTCACTTATATAGTCAGCTCGCTATTGTGACATTGAGTTTTTTATTAAAATACTTAAAACACCGTCAGACTTGTTTTTTTTAATTTCAATCTTTTACTTTAAAAGCGATTCCCTTACATAGACGTTTTACGTTAAAACCATCGGCCGTGTGCCCCGGCACAGCCCCATTCGATTTTTTTATTAGTAACAAGGGGAAGAAGCTACAGATACGTTGTCTGCTAGAGAGCAGACTGGCCCGTTTCCCTATAAAGATTTAAATATGACGCTGTCACTGTCGCGTCTCAATCTATCGGCTATGCGTTTGCGTTGAAACAAATTAATTAAACGAACGCGGAGGTGGAGAAAATATCGATAAATAATTAAATATATAAAACTTTTATATACTATATGTAATATGATATTTAAAATGATTGAATTTATATAATATAGATAAATGCCATTAATTTACATTAGAAAATATTTTTTTCAATATTACGTTCCTAATCCTCCAATTCTGTAAATATATCATCGATTTTGTTCAGGTATTATTACACGTGACTTGTACTTGAAATAGGATAACAATTTAAAAAATATCCAAATACTTACATTTCACTAAGGTTTGGTAGAAAAAACAGGACTTCAAATGATGTGAAACCACACGTCCATAACCGCCCGTTATGCTGACGCTACGGCACCTGCTGTGGAGGATCTCAAGCGAAGGAAAGAGTTGGCCTAGATTTTGTATTTTTTCAATGCGGTGAAAACTTTTGGAACATAGGATCCTAGTGTAAAATATTTAACTAAGTCCAATGCAAAAGGCTCAGAAGCCTTGGTGACTAATGAACTAGCTCGTTCGTTCTTGAAATCGTCAGTCATTCAAAGAAGAAAAGTTATCAATTTTCTAATCTCTATACTGAGTGTAGCGATTTGAATGATTATTTGTTTATTAACTTTTCATTAATTTATAAAACACTATTCTTGAAAACTATTATAACTTTCAAATAGTGTTGTAAGTGTCCATAGGCTACGGTAACCGCTTACCATCAGGCCAGCCGTAGGCCTGTTTGCCACCATCGTGGTATAAAAAAAAAACTGAAATGAAAATAGATTTCTGACAAATTTATGTAGTATTTTGCAAAAACTAGCGTAAATATTGTGTTTGAAAGAAATTCAAAATGCTTTTAATTTATTTTGCTCAAAAATTTTATTTTAAACGAGAAAAGTTTCATAGCATCATTAATATTCTTATTGTATTCAAATTAATTCTGATATATCAAACTGTAAGGTGACGCTATATAGAAGTTTCTACGAAATTCAAAATTAATCTATGGAGTATCGACATAAAATAGAACAACATAAGACAGCACTATAGATGTCTGTCTTCTTCTACTACTGTGCGAAAAAGCAGTGCAAAAGATAATGACATCATATAATGTAGTTGACAGTTGTCATCTACCATCTTTGTCTATGTTTACGCTCAATCTATAATCCGGCCCTAATGAATGTACGATCGTAATGGCGCTAGTTTCCACCAAACTGTCAAATTAAACTACTTATAACAAATACTCTTCGGAATCGTTTATGACATATTCAACTTGGTAAGGCTTTAGATAAAATGTATCTCTATCACTGTTTAGTGTCTTGACCCTTGTAATTTTATTATCTTTCGTTTCAGTCGTGTGCTCGTGCGCAATCAGTAGTGGTGAATTTGTGTTTGTGCTAAAAAACTGCGAATATTTCTAAGCAAAGCGACCTTTAACGCATTTGAAAAACAAATTCCGTGAAATAACTATTTCTGTGTCTTAGTGTAGTGTGTAATTCGTACGTATTAATTGGATTGCAGTGAAAGTGGAAGGAACGAGGTTATTGAAGGAGTATTTTTTTTTATGTAATTTGTGCGCTATGCCACAGATATTACAGAGGTAAGTAAATTCAATTCGTCATGCTATATTTATTTAGGTATGTTTTATCCATCACTATGTTTAACTCTTTATTTATCAGACTATTCCTTGTATTATGATTTATATATGATTGAAATAACTAAACTAACTTATACACAAACAAACATAATTGAGTCCTGCAAAAAGGCTTCCGATCCTGCTTGCTTAGCCACTCTTAAATTTGTTGATAACCATTATGAACACTTACTGCTTCGCCAAAAGTAATAATGCTCAACAGCAAGATTCTTTTAGATTCAAACATTTTGTTTAAAATATTGGATATTGCAGCGACCAACACTCCAATCCAAGCAAATTATTTGAACAATTCGGTTGTGATACTATTTCGCATTAGTTTCGATTGCAATTTATTGAAGACAAAAATAATCACAATATTCATTTTATCAGACTAAGTAAAAACATTAGAGTTCCATAGGTGCCTGTAATGGTGTATTAAAATGAACTCACTATGAACTATTTATCAAACATTATTTTAGTAGTGTTTCACTTCTATTTGATTATAAACTGCTGTCAAAAAAGATTGTGATATACCAAATATTACAACCAGCCTCAACTATTTTGAAGTATTTTACCAGTTTGAATATAAAACATAGTATTCATGCATTTTTATATCTTTTGAAATTGTGCATAATTATTTAATTTATGATCTTTTTCATGGATCTGTCAATGTGTTCCGATGACCAGAGTAAATTTTACACACCCGAAGTAACCTTATGCATTTAATAAAAAGTATAAGTAGGTAGTTAAAAAAAGAAAACTGTCATGACAAATATTCAAAATAACTGAACTGCTGTTGGTAAGAATTTCACTGACAGATTGGTGATGTTATAAGCTACATTTATGTTAAAAAAAATAAAGTCAGTATAAAATCAAATTCTATGAAATTAAAAATCAACCAAAATAGGTCTAAGTAGCTGTCCATAAATTTTTATACAAGTTAGGTCTTGCAGGTACTCAATAACACCCGATAGCATCTTGTCGAGAATAATAGAAGACAATGTATTATTCTCGTTTGATTCATCATTGAAATAATTTCAATATTTCATGGCAATGTATGGAAGTGATTGATATTTCAGCATTATCACCATAATTTTCATTTCAGTGAGATGAAACTGAATGTCATGAATGTTGCTTTAGCTATAGGCTTAAACAAGAAACTTAAGATAAACAATTACTGAAACTTAGAGTCATTTTCTTGTTAATAAGTAGCTTAATATTATGCGTCTTTATAAGACACAGTCATTTATAAGGGGTGCGCAGGGATATAGATCCAACACATCTCTGAGAAAGCAAAATTTTATGAAAATGTGCCTGTGTACCAACTGGGTCTAATCCTCCATCTGCACAATGAGAAATGTGGCTAAAGACTGTATCCAGTTAGATGCACAGAAATTATTGTTGTTACAGGTCAAAACGTTTGTAGACTATTGTATTTCAACTTTGGTGTTAATGAGAACCAGGCTATAGAAATGACTTTGGTCACCTGCCTACTCAAAGCCTACCTAATTATTTTAAATATGGCAGGTGGTGACTCGCCACTCATTAAATGGACCCCCAAAAAAGCAAAGGGAGCACCATTGGTGTGAACAATTAAGGGTGTAGAGAGGTGTGTCTTCATCAGCAATTGAGATGCCAATAGTGTTTGGCATTATTCCACTTCCACACTTATCATTATTATGATATTCAACCAGTTATGCAATATTTATTTCCTGTCATCATTTGGTGGTCAGAACTTTCTGCCTGTCAGCAGGATAAGGTGTGGAGACTTGCTCCACCACCACAGTAAAAAAAATCTCTTTATAACATTAGCCTAGATGGGTATCAAATAAAAATCTATTGACTCATTTATGTTAATGCATATGATGTAAAAATAACCCAGTCAATTACATACTATCATGAATCTTTTTTAATTACAATAAATTATTAAATGCTTTTTAATAGCACTATAGATTAGTGTGCGTCTAAAAATATGTCTCAATATGTGACATTATTTAGTAAGGTATGTTAATGAAGTTCTTTGTTACATAATCAACATTTATCCTATGTCACGTACTGGACACTCACAATTGAAAGAAAGAAGAAATTGAAAACAATTGCTCTTCCGAAGAAATTTAAATGTACACAAAGAGCAATGGTGAGTGCTACACTTAAAGTTTCTCTGTGTGATGGGATCAGAAATCGTGAAATCTGCAGAAGAATGTCATAACTCGAAGTATTGAGAACTTTAAGCTTGCAGTACTAACCGTCATCGGTGCAACCGAGTAAGACACATTTTTTATTAATTAGACATCACCATTAATAGGTTTGAATCCTTCAGTATGAATAGAATCACAAAAGGGTTCTAGATGAAAGAAATTGACGACGCTGATAATATCTCACGCTATAAACGAATCACATTGCTATGCAGATGCTAAATGACCCAGAGAATATAATGCAAACTACTATCAATGTGATGTTACTAAATCTAAAATTTGTCAAAATTGGCACAGTCATGCAAATGTCAAGGGTGTGGTCTAAAATGTACTATCAAATTTGTATACATCAATTTAGTCTCTAGATAAAAAAAACACCGACTATACCTAATATCACCACACAGACGTCGAACAGTCCCCAGTAACAAATTTAATTAGACCTATTTATCTCTAACAACAAATTGTTCCTTCCCTTTCTGTACCCTGTATAGCAGAAGAAGACAGCATCACTTGCACAGACAGACACGAGACGCATTATTAGGTCAGGTCAACTGTTATCTTCGTAGTTGTTATTTGCAAACTGGGTATTATTCTCGACTTAGCAATTGAATAATTACGATAGAAATAGACCTGCTCAAATTAATGCGGGAGCACCCGTATACTAGACGGTGTCAATGTCCTTTTATGTTTAAAAATAAAAATAATTACATAATCTGTTTTGTATATTACCTATGTATGTACATACACCCATATATTCATGCCTCTTTTGCATGGGGTAGACAGAGATCACAGTTTTTCACGTATTATGATTCAAACATACTTTCCTACCTTCTTGGACTTTCTTGAATACTTTCATGCACACTCATCAGTTACAGGTACTCTTGACCTGACCTTCTGTCAACATATCACCTCTTTGGTCCATGTAAGTTTATCTAGGTCGTCCCCTATTAACTGGCTCATTCTTATTTGCCTTATTTTCTTTTGTCAGTTATCAGTTTTATATAGTCTAAGTTGTCCTCTACCAACTTGCCCATTCAAATTTGCTTTATTATTTTTTTTTGTCAGTTGTCTTTCAGCCACACTTTCACTTCACATCGAAGCATTCACTTTTCGATTTTAGTCACTAAATCTTCACACCATATTGTAAACATAAGTTTAGGGATCAGCACCCCTCCATACACAGTCCGTCTGCTGTGTATGGAGGGGTGAAGGAGTATGTATGTATATGTGTATTTTAAACAGTCTGATTGCTAGCCATTTATAACCCCATTTATTTTGTTTCCTGTATTTATTTATCATTCAATTTCAGTCTCATACTTGCAGTCGCTTGTAAAAATAGATCCCAGATACATAAACCCTTCCATCGCTTATTTGGGTTTAATTAAATTCCCCATGCATTAGCTGACCCCGTGAATGTAAATTTGACCCGGTTTTTCACTTCTTGTTACGCCCCAAGAGAAACCATGGAGTATGGCACTAGGACTAATAACAAAAATGCTATAAAACTACAAGCTGTTGAATATGAAGTGTTTATATTTTTAATTTACTGGCACATTATAACTTATTGGTGCCAATAACCAAATTAACTAAAATATCTTAATACCCCTTAGTGATATATAATATATACTTAATACCAACGAATAAGCAACATTTCAAAATTTTTATTTTATAGGACCAATAAAATAATGGACCTTAAAGTCTAACCTAACCTAAACCAATGTGCTGGCTCAAGACCCACCTGTAGCAGCAGCGCTAACATTGATAGATTAACAAAATAATATTGGTTTGCCTTCACCATTTCAAGCCATAGGGCCCGTTCAGCCAAGGCGCAGGGTGTATTCAAATATACAATGTAGCAGCTCTGAATGATCAGCACGTCGGTTGTACATCAAATCTGTAAACTATTTATTATTTATATATTTATTAAATACTTAACAATAATATCTGCAATAATATATAAAATATATAACTCTCTACATCCTCAACAAGCCTTACAGTGCTAACTTTAGACTAGGCTACTACCTACTTTAGACTATTTATGTAAAGTTATTTGCAAAGTAGCTACTTGTGAGCCACTTTTCGCCCCCGCTTGCACCGAGACTGGAAGGAACTTTACACCTAGGTAAAGCGCAGCCAACGCCTGAGGACGGCCATCGCTGAGGTTTTTATTAGGTAGGCCTCACGCTTCTGGGGAGGAGAGCCCCACATAACCACCGGCTCTCCGCAGCCGGGGCTATTAATTCAATGCATTTTTCTCAGCGGAAAAAAGTGGGCTTTACTTTTTTTTTAGCTAAGGTAAGGATAGCGATTTTCGGGGATCGCCTAGCCTTAGGGCTATAAGTAACCAACGAGCGTGCATGAAAATTGAGAAAACGAATAAAATTTTTGGATATTAGTGGAAAATTGTGATCTATGCCTACCCCCATGGGAAAGAGAAGAAAGATTTGAATATATGTATGTATAAACTTATGTGCAAAAGCCTCGGATCGGGAAACTGACTCGCATTATTCCGGGTATTTTGTACTTTCGAATTAGCTAAGGACCCACTGATTCAGATTCATGCGCTTACGCACTATGTATTTTACGCACGAATCTATTGAATCAGCCATTTTGTATTTCTGCGCAATGGTAATTCTAGACGAGAAAACAAAGCCAATAAATTGATGCATACAGCTTTAGTTATGTGACTTGTATCACAAGTGAACATTAACCTATGCCAATAAACATCGGTTATCCCGCGATGCAGATGTGAAAAGGACAGGTGGGTGCGAGCGAGACGCCGTCTTGTCGCAATTAATCTGTTAAGGCAAGGCTTATTTCTGCCGCCACTACATACTGATTGCATTCTTCTAACACGTTTGAAGTCGTTTAAATAAAACAAACTACTCAAATACTTTTCAATTCCTATTTAAATATTGCAGTACAAGTACCTACTATTCACAAAAGATAATAAAACTTATTACTAGTACTTTTTTTTTAAAAGAAAGTCACTGTAAGCGTAACATGGATAAACCAAAAATTTTCTGTTTTTATTTGCTATTCGTTTCTTTACGCTTTTTATTGTAAAATTTTATGTTTACAACTTATTATTATAACAATGAGCTAAAAGATGAAATACTATTTTGTCATCCGAGTTACAAGTGCATGCAGAATTTCAGCTCAATCGGAGACCGGTCAAATTAAGATTCCAAGATTTTATTACATAGTTACAAGTGAAGCTAAAATAAAAGCTTGTAAAATCCTTGCTCATTTTAGTTAAATGACTAAAATAATTGTCAGAATTCTATTCGATTATTATGTCTTAGGATCGTATCAATAATATTGTGTAACGTCGCTTGCCTTAGTTTTCTATATTTTTCTCTTTCTTACTTAGAACTAATTAAATCATCACGTACAATTTTTTTTGCGTATTGAACTGCACTGGAAAGTTATCAGTATTTTCTTCAGATTCGCGAACTCGTATCGCCTTAAATCAAGGACGTCCGATTGCGCGGGTGCAATCCAGCACGCGTCTACTGCGTGACTGGTTATAAAGGTTAGTATAATCGAAAAACCAAGTACCTATTCTTGTGCCGTCGAACTCTACAGTGTCGTTCCGCGGAGACCCGATGTTTTCATGTCCATTTCGATTAAAATTTGTCAACATGAAAATTGTTCGTTCATTACTAGAATTAAGTCTCAAAGGTTTTCCCGTTTTTTCCCAATTATGTTGTAAAAAAAAAACTTTTTATTGTGAAATAACTACAAATTTACGGTGTTGTAACGGAAAGTACCCTATAAGATTTGATTCCTTTGCAAATGTCAAAATATCAATCAATACATAGTATAAAACAAAGTCGCTTTCGCTGTATGTCCGTATGTATGCTTAGATTTTTAAAACTACGCAACGGATTTTGACGCGGTTTTTTTTAATAGATAGAGGTGATTCTTAAGGAAGGTTTGTATGTATAATAAATGCATAATATAGTAGAGAAACACTGATAAATTTAAAGGTTTCTAATGTGATGTCGTAAATAAGCACGTTTTTTTGCGCTTATATTGCAAACGCTGGCTGAACCCTATGAGATAGACCAAAATAATGTACTACAGTATTGTACAACTTACAAAAATCCACAAAAAAGTCCGCGATGGTATATGTCTATCTCTTAGGGATAACCCACCATAACCATTTTTTCACTGCACCCGTGCGAAGCCGGGGCGGGTCGCTAGTGCAATATAAATGGAACATAAACGGCCATATCTTTTTATTGCGTTGATTTGGAAATTAAATTTTTTTATGCCTTGAGAGACAGGAGACCTGAGTATGTGATATTAATTTCAGCTTGATATCTCGACGCGTTTCTGAGAAAAAGGGTCTTGCCAGACGAACGGACAACAAAGTGATCCTATAAGGTTCAGGTTTTACCTTTGGAGGCACGGAACCCTAAAAAAGGATAAGGATATATTAATCAAGTAAAAACAGTTTATAGGGAAAATAAAGGGTTTTTCAATAAGAATTTTGTATATTTTGCACCGGCGGATTGCATTAAAAGTTTTATGGAGACATTCCTATAGATTTACAGCATTATTATATTGTAGCCAATCTCGCAATTGAATCGCGTAAGTCGCGACAGTGACTAAGTTTCTAGAAGAACTCTTTTAGACACGAGTTATATAAAAACTAGCTGACCCGGCAATCGTTTTCTTGCCATATAAATTATTTTTAGGCACGAGTTATATAAAAGCTAGCTGACCCGGCAATCATTTTCTTGCCATATAAATTATTTTTAGGCACGAGTTATATAAAAACTAGCTGACCCGGCAATCGTTTTCTTGCCATATAAATTATTTTTAGGCACGAGTTATATAAAAACTAGCTGACCCGGCAATCGTTTTCTTGCCATATAAATTATTTTTAGGCACGAGTTATATAAAAACTAGCTGACCCGGCAATCATTTTCTTGCCATATAAATTATTTTTAGGCACGAGTTATATAAAAACTAGCTGACCCGGCAATCGTTTTCTTGCCATATAAATTATTTTTAGGCACGAGTTATATAAAAACTAGCTGACCCGGCAATCATTTTCTTGCCATATAAATTATTTTTAGGCACGAGTTATATAAAAACTAGCTGACCCGGCAATCGTTTTCTTGCCATATAAATTATTTTTAGGCACGAGTTATATAAAAACTAGCTGACCCGGCAATCGTTTTCTTGCCATATAAATTATTTTTAGGGATTTTGTAATGTACAAAAGAAATAACTAACGCATGTAAATGACTATTAAAAATAGTTTGATAAAAGGGTGCAAAAATGTTGACAAATAAAAAATTTAATACATAAATAAATCTACAATAAAATATAATGTTAGGGGTGGACTACCCTTCCCGGGGCGCATGGCAGTGGCGTCGCGAAGCGGATCCTGCCATGAGCCCGGAGAACACCGGGGGGTTTTAGTATAGGTAGGCCGATCCTCTCAGACCGGAGAACCCCACACACGGCCGCGCCTTGCCAGCACGGCGTCATAGCGCATAAGGAGCATTTCCTCTCGCAAAAAAAGGGGTGGACTACCCTTATCACTACTTTTTTTTTAAAACGTCGTTCCACGCTAGGATTTTTATCCTGTGTCGTGGGTGCAGTCACTAACATAGAAATCTCACATGCACAAACACCCAGACCGGAACAAATTTTTGTAGGTCATACAAAATATATGTCCCGTGCGGGAATTGGGGGGGCGTTCAAGTATTACGTAACGCAATTTGGGGGGGGGGGGTCTCGGTAAAATGTTACGATGCGTTATAGGGACAGGAGCGAGTCTTTCTTACAACACCGTATGTAACATTGTTTCTTTTTTTATAACTAATTGGCAACCCTTTTCGTTTACGTTTTACGGGGAATCCCTCGATTGTATTAGTCTGGTCGTCATTTTTAATTTTTTCACGCAAGTTGTTTAACGTTACGGTGCGTTACAGGGAAACATCTTCAACAGTTGCGTTACGTAATACTTGAACGCTCCCTGAACATGCGACCCGTTACGTAGAAGCCGATTACTCGACCACTGCGCTTAACGTGTCGTCAATGAAAATCCTACTTACTATTATAAAGGCGATAGTTTGTAAGTATGGATGTTTGTTACTCTTTCACGTAAAAACTACTGAATGGATTTGAATGAAACTTTACCACAATATCCCAACTAATATTATAAATGCGAAAGTGTGTTTGTTTGTTTGTTTGTTTATTTGTTTGTTTGTTTGTTTGTTTGTTACCTCTTCACGCTTAAACTACTGGACCGATTTCAAAAATTCTTTCACCTTTGGAAAGCTACATTCTCCCCGAGTAACATAGGCTACTTTTTATCCCGGAAAAATCGACAGATCCCACGGGATGCGCAATAAAGGCTTCGCTCAAAAACTACTGCACAGATTTTTATGCGGTTTTCATCAATAGATAGAGTGATTCTTGAGGAGTTTTGCGGCATTTTTTATCTCGGAAAAACGAATAGTCCCACGGGAAGCGCGATAAAATCTTCGCACCATAAACCGACTTCCGCGTATATGTAGCCGTGGGCAAAAGCTATGACCCTTAACCCTCTATACACCCAATCCCGAAATCCACGCGGGCGAAGCCGCGGGCAGAAAGCTAGTAGCTTATACATCAGAATAACACATAGGCTACAATTTTTGAGGTTTCTAATGTGAGGTCGTAAAAAAAACACATTTTTTGCGCTTACATTGCAAACGCTGACTGAATCCTACAAGATAGATCAAAACAATTTACTACAGTATTGTACAACTTAAAAAGGTCTACAAAAAAGTCCGTGATGGTATATGTTTACCTCTTAGGAATAACCCACAAAAGGAAAAAGATCGTTAAATGTAGTTTATAGGAGCATACTGCAGTAGCTACCTATAGGCCTATGATTAGGGCTCTGCAGTGCTTAGTTACCGTATTTCTTACTTATTACTAGACTAGACGGGACGAACCTGAAGTCCACGCAAACGAAGTCGCGGGCAAAAGCTAGTGTCTTTATAAATTGTGCCTATGTGTAATTCTGTTGTATTATCTATATTATTGTAAAGTTTCAATAAATTCTTTCAGTAGTGTTTACGCGAAAGAGTAACATACAAACTTTCGCATTTATAATATTAGTAGGGATTTTATTCCATATCACTATGTTACTATGTTATGTTACAGGAAGAATCCAGTAATATATATAATATATATATAATGCTTATACGTCACTTCTAACGCACAGACGCATCGAAAAATTGAATCCGTTTATTATGACTCCGCCTATTTGACCAACCGTTTATTATGACGTCATCACTAGAGATCGGATAATCGGATGCATATTTACCTAAAGTTAATTTTTGGCTCACAAATTATGGAAGCGGCTTTTTAAAATACATTTTGTTAAATAAAAATCCCGGGAAAATACGGCACTGCAAATTTAACGTAGTGATATTGTTTGAAAATTACTAAATTAGCACGTGGTATTTATTTTCAAAAGACCGAGACTCCGGGTTCATTTATACAACTATGCATACGTATTTACATGAAGTTTAGTTTCAGTTCCCCGTTCGATTTATGAATGTACGATGTATCACATGAAGAGTGTTATACGAAAGTAGTGAGCTAGTTTGACTAAAACAATAATCAATTAAATAATTGAATAATAAAACAGAAATGGTGCCCGGGCGTAAGTATGGTCTAGTATCTCACTCTGAGTTAACTTCCGATTTAATGAGTGTGAGTGAGACGGCAGTTGTGAGCAAGTACAGACTACTAGCGACCAGATTCCTGCTGTTGTATAAGAGACATTCGTTAATGTGCTTGTCATGTCATGCTCATATTACCGACTAGTTTTGCATTACCAAAATGTTCTACAGTACCGGAATTCCGGGATTTTTATTTATGGAAATAAAATAAAAAGACAGTTCCATACTTTGTCAAAAACTAAATTAGGTAAATAAATAAACATCCGGCTATCCAATTCCGCAATCCCGGGATTTTTATTTAACAAAACAATAAAAAGCCATTTCCATACTTTGTCTTAAACTAACTTTAGGTAAATATGCATCCGATTATCCGATCTCTAGTCATCACACTACAAAAATTTGGATTAAATTTAAAATTCTTTATAAAA
This sequence comes from Scirpophaga incertulas, assembly GCA_036419045.1. Lineage (NCBI taxonomy): Eukaryota > Metazoa > Arthropoda > Insecta > Lepidoptera > Crambidae > Scirpophaga > Scirpophaga incertulas. The sequence goes on along the minus strand of CM071647.1, from coordinate 4,851,335 downwards.
AAAATCGGATATAATGACTTCCCTTACAGTGACATGTCGCTTATTATGACCCATTTTAAATAAATTATTTATTAATTATTACCATAATGAATAAATAATGCTATGGAACAAATCGAAAGTGATGTGGGGAAGAAGTCGAGGAGGAACCATTACTGCAGAGGAGGCATTAAAAGCTACAGAATTATCATCACGATTTGTTTCATAGCAATATTAAAAATGATAATTTGACCATAGCGATGTCTTCTATACACAAAATGAAAAACATCAAGTAGAATAAAATTACAGATTACTTACATTAAAAAATATATTTGTATGTATATTGTATACATATGTAGTTACTATGTTCCACTATTAAAATACTTTAATATATATTTACATAATAAAGTTTTTTTTTTTCACAGAACGCTTTGTATGATGTCCGCTTATTATAACGTGTTTGTCAATTCCTTTCGATGTCATTATAAACGGATTCGACTGTATATAGATAAACCGCTCAGCTGAACGCGTCGCCATCTTTTTAAATTATTTTGGCGGGAAATTCACAGTGTGAATTAAATCTTGCAGTCTGTTAAATGTTTCCTTATTTTCGAATGTTGTTAGCGTCGTTTTTGGTCGTCCATTGGCTAAGTCTGTATGTGGGCATAAGGAAATAACTGAAGAAATTAAGACTTGTAGAGTTGGGTATGATTAAATTAACAAACCGTTGTCCTTTAAAAAATCATAGAAATAAAAAACATATATTGACCACAAGCACATATATAAATACATACATACATACACTGACGCCTTTTTCCCATGGGGGTAGGCAGAGATTACGTCTTTCCACTTGCTACGGTCTTTACATATCTCTTTCGCTTCATCTACTTTCATAACATTCCTCATACATGCTCGACGATTGCGGGTACTTCTGACCTGGCCTTTTTTGAGGACACTTTCGATTTGTTCGAAATATGTTCTACTGCATTTCTAAATGCAGTAGAACATATATAAAACAGATGATAATTTAATAAATGGCCAATAGGGTAGACCACTGTAACTGATTATGGACATTTTTATACTATAATTATCTGATTTGAGCAATTTATATCTAATGAAAGTATGTCAATATAGAAATTTCGGTTTAATTATTAATTTATATTGTTTTTAGATTTCTAAAAATTAGCAATTATTTTTTACTTAATTCTAATGAAACGAACACATTTCTAGCATTCTCACATTAAATGTAACATTTTTTTATATAGAAAGTATACCTATAAATGTAGAAATAACAGTAATTTTAAAATTTGTTTATACGCTCATACAAATTAGGCGAGTTTACTGAGTTATGACGTCACGATTGCAGTGTTTTTAGTATGGAGCGTTTTCGAGCGACCCGCGACAGCGCCGCAAACATGGCGATGTATCTTCAAAAGTAATAGGTGCAGGTGTACTGTTGGTTCTACAATATTTGTCACTTAAAAGAGTACTCTTATTATATTAGAATTTAAAAAATTTTGGTCTACCCAATTAGGACCCGACCCGATAAGCTGCAAACAGACTAATCTGGCCCTTATGGCCAAGGCACAGGCACGTGGTCAGGCCGCTCTGGCCACGTGGAGCCCGACATAATCTAAATCTAAAGAGTCTCGGTCTTTTGAAAATAAATACCACGTGCTAATTTAGTCATTTTCAAACAATATCACTACGTTAAATTTGCAGTCCCGTATTTTCCCGGTATTTTTATTTAACAAAATGTATTTTAAAAAGCCGCCTCCATAATTTGTGAACCAAAAATTAACTTTAGGTAAATATGCATCCGATTATCCGATCTCTAGTTATTATAGTAATTGCTTAATAGAACTTTTTCCAAGTTATTTTTAAAAATCATTTTTTGTAAGACTAGTACTTTCTAGCTCAGTTGGCAGACTATTAAAGATTAAGGGTACTACCAGGTCTTTCTACATCTTCTTCCATAATAATTATTATATGCAGGCACTTCATATCTTTTGATAATTAAGGGCTGCGTCGTTACCGGACAAGGTCAAGGTATAAAAACCCTTGTCAACCACTATAGCCCGGATACCTTTCTGAGTATCCTAAGCAGTACATCCGCTCTCAACTGACATACGCAGCCCCAGCGTGGTACGCGTTAACTGGCAAGACTGCACGGAAGAAGCTGGCTACGCAGCAGTCTCTGGCGCTCCGAAACATCGTGGGAGCGCCACGATATGTACGGAATGACGTCATAGCGCGGGACCTGCGTATTGAAACCCTAGACTACTATATAAAAAGAATAGCCACCAACTTATTCAGGACAGCCACCAGCTCCATACATCCACACATCCAGGACATAGCGCCCTATCATACCCGGCCACCTGATAGGCACGCGCTCCCAAGAAGCCTGTTCCTCCACCCCACGGGCGAAGAGGAAGACAAGGAACAGGACCTACCACTATGATGCAGTCGCAAGAAGCGACCAATGACACATAACACCCAGAGGTAGCACCCGGAAATCGGTCGAGCTCCTCAAGAAGTCAAGGCGGGGGCACACCAGCCACCGCCGCCCCAAGGACCCAGCCGTTGCCACGGCTGGCGGTAGCTCCCACTGAAAGGGGACAACTTCCCCGAACAGTCACCTTCTGTGGACACACAGAGAAGACAACCCGACTACTTTCTGAGTATCCGCGCAGGTGTATGCAATTCGTTGCAGGTGTTATAGATTACACTTGTCAATGACGAATCAGTCAGTTGATTATTGATTAAGGAAAGATGAGTGGACATTCATAACAATCAGTAATTTATAATTATATACATTTATTATCTTATTACGTGTTGGGAATCACTGATCTTAATGTTGTTGTATAAAAAATAATTATACATATAATTTTTATCCGCGTAAGCTGCGCAACTCTGACCTGTGCATAGATAACATACGCACATTATAAAATCAGTTGTTATTATAAGATTATTGTTGTGCCACACAGTAATGAAATTTGTACTTGTGACTTTGAACTTTCATTATCATTAAGGTCCTTTGTCCCCTAGCAGCGGCAGAGGACGTCCACCAATGAGTCTCCATCCCGCAGGGTCTTGAGTTCGCGTTTGATTTCGCTCCAGGTTTTCCCAATGGCTTTCGCTTCCCCAATGACAGTCCGCCGCCAGGTCTGTTTTGGACGAACACGTTTACGCTTTCCTTGGGGATTCCAGTCTAGGGCTTGCTGCGGTATGTGGTTTAAATCCCTTCGGAGAGTGTGGCCTATCCAACTCCATTTACGGCGTTTGATCTGCTTGTCATGACACGCCCGTACACGGATATCACGTTTGACCGGAATATCTTTAGCTTAACTCTCAGAATTATTTACTTTGTACTTTAATTAAGTTTAGTATATTTAATTACATTTTTCGCATTATTATACTTATCTATACTAATATTATAAAGCTGAAGAGTTTTTTGTTTGTTTGAACGCGCTAATCTCTAGAACTCCTGTAGTCCTGACAAAATGCATGCGCGTCTTTTCTATTCTATTTCTACTATTATAATAGACTAAGCGTTTTCTATCGAAAAATGCTAGACAAAGTGTATCTACTGATAGAATGGCTGTGTCTACCGTGACAGTAGAAAATAGAATAGAAATAGAAAATAATCTACCATGTTTCGCCTTAAGTTCCTTTGCTTATAGAGAAAAAATGCCATTAGGAGGAACTTCAAAACATTTCAAACGTGCGTACTTCACAATTATTTACCTACATTAATTAGGACTAAATTAAACAAACTTTGGATTTGAAATTGAAAATCGTTGCGTAGACATTTATTTAGAGGTAAGTATGAGATTTACAATTAATCATTACAAAAGCGAGTGTCAGTATTGAATTCAAATTAGCTTTGTTTACTTAGGGTTGTTTCAAAATGACATAATATTAATATTTATACAATCAAGATTATATAAAAAGTTTATCAAATTAAAGATCCATACTATTATTGTAATTGCAAAAGTAACTCTTGTCTGTCTGCATTTTTAGGAATAATTTGGCAAAAACACACTATTTTAAAACAACAAACAAACAATCTATCACCAACCTATTGGGTATGAGCAATCGCTTTGTTGAGTAGAAATAGAATAGAACCGTATCTATTTTTTACGTCACAAACTACATTTTGTCTATGAATTTGTATAGAACTCTTCTACTATCAAAATAGAACACAGACGAGCGATAGAATAGAAACACAGTTAGCATCTTGTCTGCGAGTTTTCTATCAGCGTCATCAAGTCACGTGACGTATCTACTGGAAATGTCAGTTCCATACATTTTTTTATGTTATCTATTATAGAAATAGAAAGGCATTTACGCAAATAGAAAGGCATTTTGTCTAGGGGGGTCTTTTTATATTGAATAGCCCATTTATCGAGGAAGGCTTTAGACTAGATAACATCACGCTGCGACTAATAGGAGCGAAGAAATAATGGAAAATGTGGAAAAAAGCGTGGAAAATTATTCATCATTGAGGGCTTCCGTTACGTGCGCTGCGAAAACGGTTCTAGAAACTAAAAAAATATGTATGAAAGAATTATTGCTTTTAAATGATCTAAAAAATGTCCGCGAGTATATGTCTATCTTTTAATGTCAACTCACTAGAATCATTTTTATGGTAATCAAATTTGGATATGTCGCGTTGTCAAAATCGGGTAACAGCTGCGGTGGTTGTTTGCAAAAATAAATATGATGCTCAAAATAACTATTCCACGCGGACGAAGTCGCTGGCACAGCTAGTTATGTATATATTTTGTACAAATTTATTATTGACTCAATTTTTATACCATTTAAAATGAAAAATAAATGATATTAGGGGATAAAGTATGAAATTTGTTATTTTTTATGGAGATTTCAAGGAATTTAGCTTAGAAACTTACACTTTTGGGTTAATAACTTATGTAAAAAATATAGCTTCTATTGCGCTTAAATTAAAAAAAATATATAAAGTTTTAAATACCTACATGGGAAAATCAGCAATTTCATAGTTAAGTACTTATCATTAAGAACATTTTGCAAACCAAAATAATGGCTCCGCGACTATAATTAATTGATTGGCAGCTAACACAAAACATATACATAGTTATTACTTATATTACGAATTCACTTATGCAGTAGTAATTATCACTTTCAAAGTGACATATTGATTATTTTATTATCTCTATTTAATAAGTACTTTAACGTATTAATTAATCGTTAATAATATTAATTAGTAATTAGTAAAGTTATAATTGTTATTGTCTATTATAATATTATTTATAATGACGAGGAATGTTTAATACTGTAATTAATATATATCCATTCATGTACCTCATGAGGTGAAGCATACAGTACACATCACCCTCTGCATCTATGGTTATGAATAGAGATCGGATAATCGGATGCATATTTACCTAAAGTTAGTTTTTGGCTCACAAATTATGGAAGCGGCTTTTTAAAATACATTTTGTCAAATAAAAATCCCGGGAAAATACGGGACTGCAAATTTAACGTAGTGATATTGTTTGAAAATTACTAAATTAGCACGTGGTATTTATTTTCAAAAGACCAAAATGTTCTACAGTACCGGAATTCCGGGATTTTTATTTATGGAAATAAAATAAAAAGACTGTTCCATACTTTGTCCATTCCGTTCAAGCCGTGAGGCCACTAGGGCCAAGGCTAGGCTGAGTTTAGTCGGTAGGTCTGTTGGGTCGAGCCGCCTCGATTCACCAGGAGTCCGACATAATCAACGCATCCCTGCTTGCCTGTTGCGTTGGTATCCATGAGGATTCTCAGCCTCCTCTCCTGAGGAAAAAAAAACCATACTTTGTCAAAAACTAAATTAGGTAAATAAATAAACAGCCGGCTATCCAATTCCGCAATCCCGCGATTTTTATTTAACAAAACAATAAAAAGCCGTTTCCATACTTTGTCTTAAACTAACTTTAGGTAAATATGCATCCAATTATCCGATCTCTAGTTATGAATGAATAAATGATTCTGATTGTATTTGTTTTTATAAAACACGGTCCTTTATGAGCGGGATACAGATCCAACACGTAGAGGTCATTTAAGCAAAATTTAAGGAAAGTGCGTGGAGTGTACCAACTGGGTCCAATGTCTATCTTCACTATGAAAAATGCAGTTAAAGACTTAGTTAGATGCACAGAAACTGGTGAGCGTTTGTGGACTATTGCATTTCGATTTTGGTGGTAAAGAAAGCCGGGCCATGGAAGAGACTCCGGTCAGCTGCCTTCAAAAAGCCTCCTAATTGATATAACTCGCCGCCCATTAAATGGCCCCCCCAAAAAAGCAGACCAATATTGGTGTGATCGGCTAAAGATGTAGTAGAGAGGTGTGTCTGCGATAGCGATCGAGACGCCCTGTCGGCGTTATGACATTTGTAAATTCGTAAAGAGATACGCAAACTTTTTCACTCAGAGGCAAGATGTACAAAATAAGTATACATTGCGGTATAGGACAATGCTGTCCCTTCCTTCATCACAATTAAAATTGCATTCGAGCAGTCCCTTCGTAATGTGTATCAAAATATTCAATAGGCTTCCTACACACATTAGAAATATGCCAGAGGAAAAAATATACTTAAAACAAATAAAAACTTTACTGATTCAAAAGTGCTATTATTCGGTACAGGAATATATGTGCGACCAAAAACTATAAAAACTTAAACAATGACATAATAAATTGATTTGAAAACTATATAATAAAATGCACAAAAATACTTAAATACATATAAAAATAAAATTAAATTGAAATAATATATAATTTATAATCGTAAATTCCACAAAATAATTAATAAAAATGAATATAACAATGATACTTAATTTAATAATAATCTAATTAATCATATGACAGTTAGCTAAATAATAATATAGAGATAATACATAAGAAGATCATTTGACATAGTAATATTCAGTTATGGTTTTCTTTTATTTTTAATAAAAATGATAAGTCATCCTCTCTCCTACATTTGCTGTGCCCGACAGGGTCCATAATGTACAGAATATTTATAACACCTATGATTACCATTGTGGAAAGCAAAATAAATGAAATGAAATGAAATGACATTATTACACTTCCACCCTTCGAGCATCTGCTCTTGCGACTCCACTCTGTCCGGCCGGCTAAGACAAGTCAGAGGCAGGTAACATACCTCCTGAACTACTTGGGAGCCCTCGATGACGCAACTCACTGATAGCTCGCCACAAGCTGCCCTGAGGGAGACTGACTACACTGATGGGGTATTTATAGCAGTTCAGAGGCATTAAATGCCCCACCAGCGGACAATGGGGTCGTCACTGTAGGAAAGCACTTTATTATTATTGTAGCTTAAATCACGCGTCTTATTATTGTAGCTTAAATCACGCGTCTTTATAAGACACGGACCTTTATAAGGCGTGCGCGGGGACACAGATCCTTTCCTCATGACAAGGCCGCCGCTACTTAGGCTTTCCGCGCCTTTTCTAGCGCTTTGGGCCCCTTTATGGGCCTGCGCTGCACTGCCCCTCTCCTGAGGGGCGGTCGCCCTCACGATTTACCTATATGGTTTTAGATCCTAGGCCAGGCTGAGTTTAGTCGGTAGGTCACGTGGCCGGACCGTTCCGGTCGCGTGGAGTCCGACATAACCTCTGTGACACTTGCCGTTGCGGGGGTATCCTGGGTATGTTTCGTACTCCTTGTGAGGATTCTCAGCCTTCCTCTCCTGAGGAAAAAAAACCCACAGATCCAACGCGTAGAGGCCAATGAAGCCAAATCATCAGCTAGGTCTAATCTCCATCTGCACCATAAATGTTGTATTGTATTAAAAGTATAATATATAAATATGTTATATTTAATAATATATTGTTTATTAGCATTAAAATTACTATGAACATAAATGTACCAATATAGTAGCAAAAGATGAGGGTGGATGCAAGTATTAATGAAATAGGAAGCTATGGAAATAAGTTTGGATCGTTGAAAGTGGAAAACTGTGATCTCTGTCTACCCCCATGGGAAAAAGGCGGGACTATATGCATGTATGTAAAAAACTTACTTGATTTTATTTGTCAGAATTCTGGACTAAATTATTATTACAGTCTCAATAATATTGTTTAACGTCTTGCCTTAATAAAACTAATAATATAATAATTATACTTTATTTCAAACAGATGTACAATTTGTGATTTAACGTAAAACCCCCACACTAGGCTATGTCCGTCCTGTGGGAGCTTTCACAATTTGGTTTAAAGGGCACTGGAATGCGGTACCTACGGGCTCAAAGAATACAAAAAGGAAAAGAAAATACCATTGTACTACAACAAAAACACTTAAAAAAAATAACTACAAAATTATTTTAATTATTCAGCAAAATATTCGAAGCGCGGCCAAACGCGCTCCGATTGCTGATATGTCCAAGAAAGGAGCTCTGCCTTTAATTTTAATCTCGCCTGGCGAAGAGTAAGTTGCCTAATATTGAACAATTGGTTGATCCTATTATAAGGCTTTTTGAAAGAGGTGGCTCGTATATATATTATATGCTAGCTGTGCCCGCAACTTCGTCCGCGTAAAATAGTTATTTCAGCATCATATTTATTTTTGCAAACAACCACCTAACCTTAAAAGATAGACATAATGTCGTGGACATTTTTTTAGATCATTTCAAGGGGAATAATTCTTTCATACATATTTTTTTGATATCTTGAACCGTTTTCGCAGCGCACGCAACGGAAGCCCTCAAAGATGAATAATTTTCCCCGTTTTTTCCACATTTTCCATTATTTCTTCGCTTCTATTAGGCACTTCGTGCGCGGGTTCCGGGGCGCTCCCCCGGTCGACACGCCGCGACGCATACGTCGCCGCGTACATGTCGGCCAGGATGTCGAATGGGGGGGGAGCGTCCCAGAACTGTCGCCGCCTCGTACGAGATTGTACGGTAGCCTCGTACGATCCGTATGGCCATTATCCGCTGCAGGCTCCGTAGCAGAGCTCTGCAGCGGGGGGACCTCGCGCAGTCTTGCGACCACACGGGAGCCCCATACATGGCCACGGATCGCACGACGCCCTCGTACAGGCGGCGAACTCCATCCCTCGGTCCCCCGAGATTGGGCAGCAGGCGATGCAATGCGCCCGCCACCCTTTTGGCTCGGGGGACCAACCGCACGAAATGCTCCTCGAAGCTCCAGCGGCGGTCCAGGGTGAGGCCCAGGTACTTGATGTACGGCCCCACCGGGACCACCGCGTCGATAGCATGTAGCCTAAAGCTTTCCTCGATAAATGGGCTATTAAGTAAAAAAAAAATTTTTCAATTCGAACCAGGAGTTCCTGAGATTAGCGCGTTCAAACAAACAAACTCTTCAGCTTTATAATATTAGTATAGACTATATTTTTCTCTTCCTTAGTATATAATCCTTAATCAAATTACTTATAATCATGGTGTCTGCACAGATAACATTTTATATATGTCTTCGTCAGCAAATTCTACAATCCAAGATGGCGATTACGTCATTTGCCGCCGCCGGGAAAATGTGGAGGCAGCTTTAAGTATTGTACAGGAAAACGTTATGTCCAATACGCATATATTTATCTCCGTATCCTCAGCACGATTATTATATGTATAATGTATGTATAATATGTTTACAACTGGTTTAGAAGCATGTTTTTTAATGTGACAGCCGGCGTCGAGTTTTTAGGCATTAAATATACTTACATGTTTTAGGCTGTCACAGACGTAGCTATATATTAATATACCGGACTATAATATATATTATAGCAAACTACCACACACGGAGACGAAGCTATAATATATATTTTTGTACTCATTAGGTCTGTGATCGTTGTTCGAAGTGTACGCTTTTGAAACATATTCATGATAAAGGGTGTATTTATTTTGAAATAAGCACTGTAATATGGATTTTGCAAGCTCACTACTATTGGATTTCATTAATGAATCTTCTGAAGATGATTCTGACGCTGAACTTGATATGCGTGTTGCTTTATCAGACACAAAAATAAGGACGAAATGGATTGAATCACATATAAGGAATAAACAAAGTCGTGGCGAATTTCATTTGTATCGCGACTTATCCTCAAAAAAATTCGCCCAATATTTTAGGAATTCCAGATCGGCATTTAACGAGCTTCATGAATTGATAAGAAATGATATAAGAAAAAATGACACAGTCATGCGCAAAAGTATTAGTTCTGTAGAACGTCTTGCTGTGTGTTTAAGGTAAAGAAAAATAACCCCCCGGAAGATAGAAAAATAGTCGCAAATAAAAGAATAAAGGTGTTCTTTACCTATATACGTTTTGTGCGTATGATTTTTGCAGGACGTCGTTATTTAGCGGTAAGAAAGGTGAAACGGAAGATGTGCGTTCGAATTCGTTGAAGCATGCTGTATATTCAAAATATGTCTTGCATATTCATAATATATATTAATATGTCTTCAGATATAGTACCTCATAGCTTCGTGACGTCATAGAAATATATATTATAGCTGCGTGTGTGGGTTCTAGATAATTTGTATTAGAAAATATATGGTAATATGGTTAGCTATAATATATATTATAGCTACGTCTGTGACAGCCTTTTGTTTTATCAGCTGCCTAAATATTTTTGGTGATTCTAACGAGTTTTATTCTTAGTTTTCCCGTAGGAATATTTTGCCTTAATAATTGAACAAATATTAATTTCCTTTTTGGTGAAATTAGCCTTCTTAATTTTGATGTTGGTCATTGAGCATTTTAATTGAGTTTATTTTTCTGCAATTTTTAGCAAGGTAGGTTCTCCACTCTAATAAGTTATAGCCATTTTGTCTATACGAGGTAGCGATTGCAAATGAAAAGAATTACAAAGGGCAATATTTCCCTATTGTTTTTATTTATAAAATTCTATAGTTCAACAACTCACTATCTTATTGACTAATTAAAGGCACACAACCCCTAGCGTGTGGCGTCGCATGCACGCGTTTGAATGCCGTTTTTGTCAAAACGTTGTACTTGAAAATATTATATATTATAGACTGTCTTAAAGAACTGATATATTTCAGTAACTCAATTTATCTCTAGAATTGATGCTTGAGGAATTAGATCAAAAACTCAGTGTGTCTTTAATTTGTCAATAAGATAAAGAATGTGTGAACTATAGCGGACGATCTATCGTTGGTGCACAATTAACTATATACTTTATTGCCATAATAAGTTACAACAAAAGTAAAAAAAAATGTGGTTCACAAAGGTGGACTTATCTCTATTAGAGATTTCTTCCAGCCAACCTGTAACAATTAATAGTTTGTTATCTCTAACTGACCACACGTTTGGCGTAGCGGTCGAGTGATCGGCTACTACGCAACGGGTCGCTGGTTCAATTCCCGCACGGGACAGATCTTTTGTATGACCTACAAAATTTTGTTCCGGCCTGAGTGTTTGTTCATGTGAGATTTCTATGTTTTGTGACTGCACCCACGACACAGGAGAAAAATCATAGTGTGGGGCGACGTTGAAAAAAGATATTTTTGAATAATTGCTCTTAACCTATGTATATATATATATATATATATGACGACCTCCTTAGTCTAGTGCAGGTTCCCAAACTTTTTTGTGGCGTATACCCCCTACTTATCTGATACTAGCCGACCCGTGCCCACTTCGTTAGGCATAATATTAATAATCCTTTTTAAGTACAGTATATTATGTTTTAATTTCTAACTGTAATATTAAAAAAACTAATTTTTGTAACATAATATAAAAGTTAGACATATGCTGTCGTTGACTTTTTTGTAGGCATTTTCAAGCTCCACATCTTTTCTGTAGAACTCGAAAATATATCTTTCATAGTGAAGGCAGCGTTCGTAAGAAACGCTTTCATTCGACCGTTTTTTCTCCGATTCACTTTGCAAAACGGCCTACCACGTAAAAGCCTTTTTATTTTTCGATTTTTTATATAACCCATGACACTCAGCAATAATGTGGCTTTCTATTGGTGAAAGAATTTTTAAAATCGGTTCAGTAGATCCCGAGATTACCCCTTACAATTTAACAAATATACAAATATACAAACACACAAACTTTACTCCTTTATAATATTAGTTTAGATAGAATATTATACTTTCTTTTAACTTCATAGGTATTTTTAGAAACAATTTACACGTTTTTATATTAAAAAAATTGTGAAATGTAAGCAAATAGGTGCTATCTGTGTATGTTGAGATCCATTATCGTAGACCCCTATTTTCATTTTATGGACGCCAAATTTTTTCGCTTACGCAGATCCCTTGCAGGTTGTCACAGACCCCTAGGTAGATACCCCTCGATAGATATCTCTTTGAGAATAACTGGTCTAGTAGTTGTTATACCGATTTCAAGGTGTCGCCATTTCTGAGGTCCCGGGTTCGAGTCCCGGTGGTAGATGTTTGCGTGATGATTGCGAGCTTATGTCCTTAGTTATGGTTGTTATAATATATTTCTAGCAAATTTATTTATGGATGTCTAATAATATATTGCACTAATAATACAATAGTGTATCAACTCAAAACGTCGTACTTGACATCAATACATAGTATAAAACAAAGTCGCTTTCGCTGTATGTCCGTATGTATGCTTAGATCTTTAAAACTACGCAACGGATTTTGACGCGGTTTTTTTTAATAGATAGAGTGATTCTTAAGGAAGGTTTGTATGTATAATAAATGCATAATATAGTAGAGAAACACTGATAAATTTAAAGGTTTCTAATGTGATGTCGTAAATAAGCACGTTTTTTTGCGCTTATATTGCAAACGCTGGCTGAACCCTACGAGATAGACCAAAATAATGTACTACAGTATTGTACAACTTACAAAAATCCACAAAAAAGTCCGCGATGGTATATGTCTATCTCTTAGGGATAACCCACCATAACCATTTTTTCACTGCACCCGTGCGAAGCCGGGGCGGGTCGCTAGTAATACTATACACACTCGCAAAATTTGATTCCTCACGCGCTTTGATTCATCAAGACCGTCGTTCGATTAGTGCAAAAACAGAATAAGGATAAATTAAAAAACTTATGTGACAGTTATTCAATTTGCAACTATTACATGAAGTGAGTAATAAGTTTTTTGTTGATTCTGAAAAATGTTCGATTTTGAGTTGATACACTATTGTATTATTAGTGCGATATGTCTATCCGTTACCCTAGATCCCATAACACAAGCCTTACAGAGCTTACTTTGGGCTAGGCTAATTGGTGTGAGTGTAAGGCAGTGTTGCCAACTGCACCGTAATTACGGTAAAAACAGCGTTATCTGCCTCGATTTACCACCTACCGTAGCAAACTCATTACGGTAGCAAAAACTACCGTAATACCCATGGAAATTTGAAAAAATCTTACTTTTTAAAATCTAGTAGATAATTTTGATAAGTGTATATTAACTAAAATAATTTCGAGAGATTAAATTGTTATTTTCATAATCAGCTCGGTTATTTTGCAATTTAGACATAGACATAGACATAACTTTATTTGCAACCTTGACACAAAATATACACCAGAACATTATTAAAAATACGTAGGTAACATTGTGCCCTAGTAGCAAACAGGTCTCAGCTCAGCGTTGTGCTTCACATAGCGCGAAGCGCTGATATTCTGCCGAAACCCTTTGAGAGGGTAAGTAAACCAGACAGCAGACACACAGAAAGAAACAGACAAACCTAAGCATACATATTACATTAATAAATAAAGCGCAATACGTGAATGTAGACAGATAATATTAATATATATATACACACATACATACATATACACATACAATTTATTTAACGGCAACACTTAGTTTACACACGGGTCCGCTGCGCCACTTTTTGAACAAAACATTGTTCGAAAAACATAAAGTGGGCGTGGCTGAACAGTTTTGTTCAGTCTATTTTGAAGCGGCCAGTCGTGTTGTATGACATCAAAACAAAAAAACGGAATAAACTACTAACAAAAACCATCAGGGGAAACCTTTTATCGCAGCAGGCGAAAAAATTGTACTTATTAATTTTAATCCCAGTAAACAAATGATTGAGAAACATAATAACGATATGTATAAAAATATGGAAACATTAATACTATCAGATTCTGAATAAAAATATGAGTTTTATTTCAATTCTTATCATGAACGCGCTACTTAATGGGCAAGGTAATTCTACCGTATTTAAAATCTAGATTACAACACAATTTTGGAAAATCTACCGTATTTTTCGAAGAGTGCTACCATCCGATAAATTTTAGAGTTGACAACACTGGTGTAAGGAATATTTATATTTGTTCATAACACCCAGATAAGTGAGTGTTTTGTATTGAGTCATTGAATCACTTCACAATAATGTCGTTGCGTTCGTGTTTTGTGTGTGGAGCTAAGTGCTTCGATCATGAAATATATGATCGAAGGCTAAGTGCCTTAAAAATATATTTTAAGCTAAAATGGTTTGGTTTTTATTTATTTATTTGACTATTTACCGCACTGATGTTTGTTACTCGTTCATGTAATAACTACTGAAAACATAGGCTACAATTTATAAAGATACTAGCTTTCTGCCCGCGGCTTCGCCCGCGTGGAATTCGGGATTAAGTCTATAGAGGGTTAAGGGTCATAGCTTTTGCCCGCGACTACATATGCGCGGAAGTCGGTTTATGGCGCGAAGGTTTTATCGCGCTTCCCGTGGGACTCCGTTTTTCCGAGATAAAAAATACCGCAATACCTTGCTCAAGAATCAGTCTATCTATTGATGAAAACCGCATGAAAATCTGTGCAGTAGTTTTTGAGCGACGCCTTTACAGCGCATCCCGTGGGATCTGTCGGTTTTTCCGGGTTAAAAAGTAGCCTATTATTTAATCCGGACTTTTATCTTTACGTCTGTAAAATTTCAAAGCAATCGGTTCAGTAGTTACGGCGTGAAAGCGGAACAAACAAACAAACAAACTCACTTTCCGATTTATAATATTTGTCTGAATGGTCCAAAATATGAAGATAAGTAATAATAATAAAAACTTTATTTCACTGCCACAGAATACACACACACAGCAAACGGGAATCACAAAGACATAACATTAAACAAAAGCAGTGAACACAATATATAAAACACAACATAAAAACATAGACACACAATATAAAAAATACGGCATAGAACAAACATAGAGCAGCACACAATATTTGCTTGCAAGCAAATTGCTGATTTTCAGCTGTAATCTTGTAATCTAAAAAAATCTACCAAAATCAAAATTAACTATATTCAAATATGACTTTATAGAAAGCTCTTTTGAATCGTCCAATTTTTTTCCCCTACCACCTATTCAGGATGTATTTTTTAGCTGATAACAAGAATGGGCGAAAAAACTTATCAGCTTTATCAAAAGTAATAACAACACTTACAATAACTTATGTCGTTATCATACAATACAATACATATGTGTTTACAATTTATACGGGAAAACAAATATTTACAATTTAGAGTGTAATATCTTCAAATTAACACCAAGCATTGGCATCATTTAAATAATCGTTGACTTTGTAATAGCCCTTACTTTGTAATAGTCTTTTAACATGTACCTCCAACTTATGAAAAGGCAATTCAGCTACACTATGTGGAATCTTGTTATAAAAATTTATACATTTGCCCACAAACGAACCTCTAGTTTTTTGTTTTGTACGTTGGAACGGCAAGTTTATTTTTATTTCCACGTCCAACCAACCATTCAAACGAAATCGCGCGCAAAAGTAGTAGCGATAAGTATCTTGCGCATACGAAGTCGCGAGCACCAGCTAGTGTTATATAATAATAAAAATTACAAAAAAGTTCTTCCAAAACATTACGAAGCCTCTTGCTACGATTCGCAGATAAGAATTAAAATTCTAAATCACAAGCCAGTTACTATCGAGTGACGCGGCGTTACAAAGGTGAACATGCCGTATAACGTCACATATAACGGTTCACGGTATAGTTAAAAAAAAATGTGGGAAAATTTAATGAAGGTTCTATCTATATATAATTTAATAGGTATATAATTTCTTTATATATTCGCGTAAGAGCACATAATGTTCATTTTATTAAACTCCAGGTAACAACATATTCAGATTTCAACGTTAATGATAAAATACGCATTTCGGACCAATGTTATGGGATTCGAAAGTGTTTCTAATAATGACATTGACAGCCAGACAGTTGCTTTTTTTTCCTCTGAGAGGAAGGCTGAGAATCCAACACAAGGAGCACGAAACGTGCCCAGGATACCCCCGCAACGGGAAGTGTTAGAGCGGTCCGGCCACGTGACCTATCGACTAAACCCATTTTTTTTTCCTCAGGAGAGGAGGCTGAGAATCCATCATGGATACCAACGCAACAGGCAAGCAGGGATGCGCTGATTATGTCGGACTCCTGGTACTGTCGAGACGGCTCGACTACACAGACTAAACTCAGCCTAGCCTTTGGTCCTATTGACCCTACTGGCTTTATTGACGAGAGGGCCGCACCTCAGGAGAGGCACGGTTAGCGCTACCCCATGGTGAGGGTATATGCGCTAGAAGAAGGCACGAATCTCCAAAGTAGGACCGGCCAGTATTGACAAGAACCTAATCATGGCTAAGCAGAAGGCTGCCGTTTAGGGGTTGACAAGGGGGAGCGACGGCTCAGACGCCGCCGCTTGCAGGTCTAGAAGTTCCTGCGTGAGTTGGTTAGGGGGGTCGCTAAGGACATGTCGCGGTCTACGTATCCTCTGCCGGTAGTGACTAGTGTTGCCTTGAGACTGGCTCACAGTTGGTGGTGTTGACGGGGACTAAACTCAGCCTGTGCCTTTGCTTATATACACGGCTAACCAAAAATTGGGAACGATTTGTGAACGCGATGTTATTGTTGTTGCCACAAAAATAAACGCGGTCCAAACGTCATAAAATTTTAACATTCTACGTCAAATTACAGATGCGTTCGGCTCTCGAAATAGCAAAATGGCGGAAAGATATTATAATAATGCGTTCAAAAAAAAAACAATTATTTTATTTGAGGTTTTAAAAATATTCTGAATAGATATATGAACTAAGTTATTTGCAAAGATCATCTTTATCCATAAACTATTTTTCGTTATTTTAGGAACAAATGTGACCTTTATTCATTGTGGTTCATTGTTAAAATATTTTTCTTGTGTTCATAAAATTATTTACGGATCCCTGGGTACGTAACGCCTACTCGCACTTGTCCGGGGTTTTTTTTATTATTTATAAGTTACCAATTTATAAAACTGTCCGCAATGCTCTCAAGCTGACAATAACCAATCGCGTATTCAGCGCACAAAGCATATCAACATTATTTGCGTAAGCACATTTATTTTTAGCATCACGTATTAAGCGTGCCACCAAGGGAAAAAGAATTGTATTCCTACTTTACTTAAGATCGAGTTTCGATTGCCTGGTGTGGTGTTTTCATAAAAATTTGCATAAACCTACAATAATCGGTGAAGTACCGAGACCCCGCTGTGTGCGCAGTGTCACATACAAAATTAGTATCTATTCTTGGCAAATAAGCTCGATAATCGCATGTTCGCGATACAAGACAATAGATACACAATTGATCTGCTTTATCGACGTGACTGTCTGGAGTTTTGGCGGGAATAAAAGCTGACATAGTTGTTGATGTATTATTTTTTTATTGCGTGGTGCTTTTGATAAGAATGGCGATATCAAAAATAAGTATGAAATATTGCAAAATAAACGCGCAGCTTTCGGTTTGATGAAAATGAGCTAAAGTTGTATTATCTGTTCGTACATATTCACAGATAAAAATGTGATTCGTTCAGATATAATAAATATGTAATCGAAAAAAAAAATATGGTGATTCAATTACAATGAGTTTTCGGACTATTTCTTTTACTTGCGCCAAATGACATTGTTTTATGCCAAATTTTACAGTTCAAAGTCAAGTTCAAGTTCTTTATATACCTTATACCTTGTATACACAAGGTATAAGGTACAAATACAGCTGTTGAATAATAGAGAATCGCTTATCCTACCTTTTCAGTCCTATGCAGGCTTAATAATCATTTAAATTATTACTAAATGCCTACGACTAATCTAGAAACTCTTCAATACTATAAAAACATTTTCCTATAGCCAATTCTTCACTTTATTTTCAAACATAAAACGTCGTTAAAATTTTCAGGTAGCTTATTATAAATTTTAATGCACATTATAAAAGTTACGTGAAATCGAATGTTAATTTTGCATTTTGCTTGGACAATTTTGTGCCTATGTGTGGAGCGTATATTTCACTTTGATATTACATTATTCTCCTGAAACAAATCTCTGTTGTTATTTTAACGTATTAATTAATCGTTAATAATGTTAATTAGTAATTAGTAAAGTTATAATTGTTATTGTCTATTATAATTTTTTTATAATGACGAGGAATGTTTAATACTGTAATTAATATATATATCCATTCATGTACCTCATGAGGTGAAGCATACAGTACACATCACCCTCTGCATCTATGGTTATGAATAGAGATCGGATAATCGGATGCATATTTACCTAAAGTTAATTTTTGGCTCACAAATTATGGAAGCGGCTTTTTAAAATACATTTTGTTAAATAAAAATCCCGGGAAAATACGGGACTGCAAATTTAACGTAGTGATATTGTTTGAAAATTACTAAATTAGCACGTGGTATTTATTTTCAAAAGACCGAGACTCCGGGTTCATTTATACAACTATGCATACGTATTTACATGAAGTTTAGTTTCAGTTCCCCGTGCGATTTATGAATGTACGATTTATTACATGAAGAGTGTTATACGAAAGTAGTGAGCTAGTTTGACTAAAACAATAATCAATTAAATAATTGAATAAAAACAGAAATTGTGAAAAAATTTATTTAACAAAACAATAAAAAGCCGTTTCCATACTTTGTCTTAAACTAACTTTAGGTAAATATGCATCCGATTATCCGATCTCTAGTTATTATAAATAAATAAACATACATATAAAGAAGAAAAAGTAAGTATATTAACCCCTATAAGTTTTGATTCCTTTGCTAATGTCAAAATATGTTGATCAAACGCGCTTACGGTGTGTGGTTACAACTCATGTTTGCACACCTGCCTATCTTGCAAAATTTGGTATTGTTTGTGTGTTTTTTTTGCTTGTCCACACTTAACGATATTTTCAATTTTATAACCAATTTGATCCTTGAAAATTCCTCTCCTTACATCTATTTTAACATTACTTTCATTGAATAATCCTAATGTAAGGGGGAGCGAGGGGGTTGACGAAGTGTGACATTATGTGACAAGGGGGTGGGAGTGGGGGGTCTCAAATTTCGTGACGTCACATTTCAAAATCTATTTTAAGCTAACTGTTAAAACACAAACTTTAAATTATTACTATTAGTATGAAAAGTGCTGTAATTATTAATTTTTATCGTAAAGTCTGTATACTCTGATAAATAAATAAATGAATAGTGTCTTCTTCAATCTATTAATAGGGATACTTCCGAAAGGTACTATTTTTCTAATTCATTATAGTAGGTGATTTTGAAAAATATAATATGAAAATCATGAAATGACCATATTTATTTAATATTTACTACTTATTTAATATAAGTAATTGTTCTTTGTTTTGTTAATTGATTTGATGTTAGTTTTATTAAAATGGAAATAAAACTGATTTCGAAACCGTTTTTATCATTCAATAATTTCTAAATGTAAATTTTCAAAATATGTGACGTCACACAAGGGGGAGAGTCTCACAAATGTGACTGCTGTGACAAGGACGGAGGGAGGGGCAAAAAATCACGAAATTAGTGTGATGTAATTTATGGATAACCCCTATATATTTATGTAACAATAATATTAAATTAAAAAATCCAACCTTATTTACTTCCTACTTCTACATTTATTTAACCTCAGTTTTGTCGATTAATCCCAATGTATATAACGCTGATTCTATATTATTTTTGTAACAAGAATATTTGATTATTTACCTTCCTCATTTATTCCGATCCTTATATATTTCATTCGTTTACCTACCTTTTACCCTTGTTTGTGGCTAATGCACAAGTCGTGCAAGCCAGAAGAGAGATTAAAAAAAACCTTTAGTAGGGAGTTACATGCAGTTGCTTTCATATCCGCAGCGAGTCTGGAGACGTATTTTTTAATTATTAGACGTGAATTTCGAATTCGAATACAAATCGTGCGCGAAAGTATTTTCTACTGCTTACAATTTTATAGATTTTTGAATCACTCGAATTCAGTGTTGTCATTAAGAACAAATTCTTCATTAAATTCCGTTTCACGCAGAAGAATTCAAAACCACAACAACAAAAATAAAAATCTGCCGATGTCTCTCACGTGGAACGGATCACTGTCAAGGTCACTTCAGCGTTGGATATTCTACTAGTAAAAATCAAAAAAACGAGTGGGTTGAACCACTCGTTGAACAACGCACGAAATGAAAATTCAGAAATAGTGAATTCGGTAATTCGTATACGAATCTCACGATTTCGAATGCGAATTGGTTTTCTATTGTCTCAAAAATTCGTCTCCTGTAACAACAAGAACCATAGTGTACGCTGCCAACTTGTGACAAGGTGTAAAGTCGCGTTACCCAGCAATTTTGCTGCGGTTACTTCCTGCGGCAGCAGAAACCCAAACATATAACCAAGGAATAGTCTCCCTCTGGTAATAGTTTCATCAATTTTACTCTTCTGGGGGTTATTTTATCCCTACTTATATTATGAACGCGAAAGTTTGTAAATATGGATGAACTCTTTCACATAAAAAAACTTTTGCATCATAATTACATTACATACACTCACGCCTTTTTCCCACGGGGGTAGGCAGAGATTACGTCTTTCCACTTGCTACGGTCTTTACATATCTCTTTCGCTTCATCTACTTTCATAACATTCCTCATACATGCTCGACGATTGCGGGTACTTCTGACCTGGCCTTTTTTGAGGACACTTTCGATTTGTTTGAAATATGTTCGCCTAGGTCTTCCTCGTCCCGTATCTCCACTCACTCCAGCTTCATAAATCATTTTGGTCAGTCTACTTTCATCCATCCGTTCCACATGCCCAAACCACCCAAACATCCCTTTCTCTATTCTTGTCACGATATCCTCTTTCAAACCACATTTCTTTCTAATCACTTCATTATACAATCTGTCACTCAATTTTACTCCTGCCATACTCCGCAAAGCTCTCATTTCTACTGCATTTATTCTGCTTTCATGTCGTTTCTCCCATACCCAACTTTCACTTCCGTACATTAATGTTGGGACCAGCACGCCCTCATAATGTGTTAGGCAATAACAAATACACTGCCAAAACCTGAGTTACAAAATATAAAAGTCTACCAGCAGATTGAGTTTCAAAAATAAATTGCGGAAATATATATATCAGAAGAGTTTATTATGATGTGGCATATTTCTTAGTTTATTATCATTACATTTTATCTATTTATGATATCGTCATATGTATATTAGTATATTATTATTAATTATATCTATGTATTTCAATTTAAAATAATTACATTTATTATTATTCATATATTTAATTAATAATCTTAAATTTAAGTTTTTTACAATATAGATATATAAAATAAATATAAATACTATAAAAAACTTAAACCTAGTATGCCGCCGGTAGCGAGGCAAGGCCCCAAACAAACCGGTGGTTAGGGCTGCAGACAGAGAAATCTCCGGACAATACGTGCCGTGTCGAGAATCACTGCTTTTTGTATCCGACCCTTGATCCATCCGTCAAGCGAGAGCCTCTTAAGATGTTGATCGAGACTTTTTGCTATCAAGCCATTCGCAGACACAACTATCGGAACAATGATTGTCGAATCAACATCCCACATGGCGGTTACGTCGTATACCAAGTCAAGGTACTTACTGGCTTTGTCCTTCTCGGCTTTTACGAGGTTTTATTATTATTATTTTTTTCATTTGTGTCATGGGTACATCGATCCCGCTTGTGCATTGTTTTGTAGAAGTGTTGAGATCTTTTTTGTAGACATTAGCTAAGCGTACACGCACGGATTCGCCCGGCGGGCGCTATCCGTCACTTCACTACACACGCTCCCAGGCATCAGTTATAACCGTGACTTTCTTATGAACAGTCGCTATGTCCGATCAGCTAAATATTGCTGTAATTTAATAATAATAATAATAATATATTCTTTATTTCTCCTCACATTGGTAATCTTAATACTAGGTAGGTTTACACAGAATAGTTTTATTATGTGCTGGTGTCCGTGATAGGCATGAATGCCTGTATTACAAATCACCAAGTCCTCACCCCACAGATTTATAGTACAATTTGACCAGTGTAAAATAATTTCAATTACAATTAATTAATATAATATAGCTAGGTACTTAATACAGAGTTTGTTACTAACAATAGAGAAAATAAAGTGGTAACCATATTTTTCTGTAGAATTTTTACATTATGTTTAATTACATATATATATTAGCACCTAGTGTTTTTGTGTATGTGTGTGTGTGTGTGTGTGTGTGTGGTGTGTGTGTGTGTGTGTGTATGTGAATATATAGTATAATATTAATATGAGTTGTGTCAAAAAGAGTGAAGTAAATTTTCAGTAAAAATATAATTTTGCTTACGTAGCCACTCCATGACTAAACTTTTGCATTTAATTTTAGTTAAAGGATATAAATTTAGCTCCCAATTTAATTTATTATATAAATTTGGACCCTGGTAACATAAAAACCTCTGTGCAAATCGAGTTTTAAAAAAATAATACAGAGCAGACAATATCTTTACGACGTTTGTATCGGATTTTATCGGGTTCAAATTTTGTTAGACAATGTTGTCTAACTACAGTGTATAATATGAAAAGTTGTCGCACTGTTAGTACTTCGCTTACTTTGTAGAGTTCAATGGTTGGGTAATAAAATGGAAGCATTAGGCTTACCTTCAGAAGGGCTCTTTGAGCTCTTTCAATTTTAATAAGGCTAGTTTTGCATGCACCACCCCGCGAGGTGATGCAGTAAATTTGTGGTGCTTTAATTTGTCTTGAAGAACGGAAGCGTAGAAGAGTATGGGTGAAGCATGGTAACGTTTTGTACATGTCTATAAAAGCAGTCCAAAACACTTTGTTATCACTAAACGACATTTTGCGATCGATCGATGATTTTTGTAACAAGATTTGAATACGTCCACCTAGATCGTACGCCAGCGCGCTTCTGCCGACGGGCACATCTGAAATAGCTTACACACGCACAGTCAGAGCTCGGATCGTGTCCGATCCGTTCGTTTTGAGCACGGACGACGGGCAAGCAACAGTCAGACACATCCGTGACTTCTCGACACACACGTACTGATATGCCTGACTCTGCATCGCCCCTCTCCTGAGGGGCGGTCGCCCTCACGATTTGCCTATATGGTTTTAGAACCTAGGCCAGGCTGAGTTTAGTCGGTAGGTCACGTGGCCGGACCGTTCCGGTCGCGTGGAGTCCGACATAAGCTCCGTGACACTTGCCGTTGCGGGGGTATCCTGGGTACGTTTCATGCTCCTTGTGAGGATTCTCAGCCTTCCTCTCCTGAGGAAAAAAAATAGATGCCTGTCTGAACCATTTTTCGATAGCTCTCGTTCTTTCAAAAATATACGTAAAAACGGAAATTTGTGACCTTTGACCTCGAATAAAAAACAACGCACAAGCGAGATCGATGGGGTTTTTGACATACTCGTATAATTTGCAAGGACGTATTCGAGGCCTGCACAAAAATCCAGCTTGTTGGGAATTAATGCAAACTGGAATGTCTATTTTGACTGGACTAATATATTTTTGTATTAAATATATAAAAACACTTTCTCATAAAGACTATTACATACCGCGGCGTGGGTCAACCTTGAGTTTCGATCGACCCGAATCGACCTCCAGACTTATAAATATCTGTGATTCTTTCACATAAACAATCATTATTCCACGTACGTGGAATCGAATCTATATCAATGACGTCAATATTATACTGCTTATCTCGGAAGGTAACGTAAGACAGTTGAATATTTAACGTACAGAGGGATCATATGATATACATAATGTAGGTTTATAGGTCCCTTGATTCATGAGCGTTCTGTTTGATTTCACTATGAAATACCTTGGATATCGTATCACCAATAAATATTTTATTTTGAATACAATACACCAGTATCGTGTTCCAATATTAATAAATATTTCAATATATTTTTGTTGATTTTTTCTAATAATAGGTGTACAGCAAATAATTATAATTTAATAGCAAAATAACTATACAAATATTACAAAAAGCAAGAAATAAATAGAATATATTCTAGTTTTCTCTTTGGTGCGTTGGAAAACGTTGTGCGTTGAAAATATATATTTTCCCCTGTCTTAGTTCTCCTTTAGTCCCTTGTTTTCTTCCTGGATAATGATACTAGAGTATTATTTTTTCCAAAAAATCTATGATTTGTGTTATCTATCATATCCCTATATTTTAGTAAAAGAAATACAAATATTTAAACTAAAAAGTCGAAGTTTATCGGTGTACAGTTCCAACTGGAACCGATATCTATTTCCACATAGAGAAATGCACCTAAATATTATACCGGTCAAAAGATTTATGGAGATGTTATATTTTGATTTTGCTTGTATCGGAAGTGATTTTAATATGTCACGTGGTGACTCATTAAATTGTTCCCGTTGCTCAATTAATTGTTGGCGTTAAGACCGCTATTTGCAGTATTGTGAAGACGAAATTAGCAAACTCTTTTTCGGCGCAACTTTCTATCTCAATTTCTTATACTATTTTAATTTGAACAGTTATAATACTAGTACTAAATATCGTTCGAAGGAGACGGCGCCGGGCTCGGTAGCACAGCTGCGGCGCTGCCGCGGGTCGCCGGCGGGCGCGAGGTCGGTGGTGGAGATCGGGGGAGGTATTGTAGCCTCCCCCGAGGCTGGCTGCCGAGCCGGAGGCTGGGGGTTCCCGGGGGCTCCCTACATGCCTGAGGAAGGCCATCCCTGAGGTTTTTAGTGGGGAGGAGAGCCCCACATAACCGCCGGCTCGCCACAGCCGGGGTATGCAACTTAATGCATTTTCCTCAGGGGGAACAAAAAGAAAAAAGTACTAAATATCGTGTCTGTTTTTATTCACATCACAACCATATGCCAAATGTTTCCGAGAATTGGTCAGAAAATAAAACTTCTTTTTGGTCGATTTGCGAATTTGTGTACTATGGCGTGGTGCCAAGAATGCATTTACAATTGCGTTGCGGTCGTGTGACATTTTTTTTTGTACCCACTTAGTCTTTTGATAAAGTGATTCTTTGAAAACAAAGATAATTAATGTCACGTGCGTAATTTGAAAGAGAGATTGTATATTAAAATTGTTTATGTACTCATTATTTATTTTTATATCTATTGTCTTGTTAGAAGAAGAAGCGTCGTTAGCGCTAGTCGAGGCCCGGGATCGAACCGGCCATTTACCAAAGAGTTTTTCGTTTGGTATTTGATTGAGGCCCAATCTCCTATTTTTTTTACCTGTTGATTTGGAAGGCACGTCTCGAAGGCAAATTTACGTCTAATGATTCAAAAATACATCTCCTGGTGCTTACCTGTATGCGCATTTGTCAATATACAGTGCAAACTTAATATAACGTACTTCAATATAACGACTTCCTCGATATAAAAATTTTTTTGTAATCCCCTTGAATTGTCCATAACAGTCAATATAAAATAAATCTTTACATTGTGAAACAATCTCTTTTTAAGGAATTTTCAAGTATCAAAAAATATATGTACATACCTCTTATTAACGAAGGTTTACCCGTATAGCCTCTTTTAACTTATGTCTAGATTATTTTTAAACTACCTGCCGTTTAGGCTCATAGAGACACTGGTATTTTACAGCTTTGGATTGCCAAAGTCCGTTTACAGTTGTAACTGGCTGTGCATGAATTTGTACGTCTGCCAGTTTTCTCGCGACATTAAAAAGGGCTACAATTATTTTTACATAATTATAGGTCTGCAAATCTACAGTATATAACTGACGTCACGGTCGTTTTTTTTCTCACATATCAACTTTTTCTTGTTCCAGAATGCACACACAGATTCCCTGACGAGAAAACATGGGGAGCGCAACTCTAGAAAACACAGCACCACAAATACACGTTATGGCGGACAAGAAATCAATAAAGAAACTGCTGAGCTTCTTCAAAAAGGACAAAAAGAAAGAGCAAGCGAAAGAGAAGGAATTGGAGAAGGAAATTCCGAGCTCGGTGCAAACCGTGCAGAACATACTAGAGAAGATACAAAAATTAGACATAAAAGATAAGAATGAGACTGAAGATGATGAATTGAATAATTTCACATACAAAAATGTTGAAGACGACGATGAATTGAAGAATTTTACTTTTAAATCTGTAGAAGAAGACGTTGGAGAAAGAGTGGATAGATCGGAATCACATTCTTCAGAAGATAGCGGCTTCGCAGAGAAATACGAGGATTATAATGAACAGAGACATAATGAGGCTGAAGAGAGCGAAGATAACGCCGGAGTGGAAGCAGGCGATGAAGACGATGACGTCATAAGCGGCTTGGAGAATCTGAGCATCACTGGAACAAAGAAAAGTAAAAAGAAGAGTGTACTGATAAAAAGAGCCCCATTAAGACACAAGACTGATCTGTGCAAGCAAGTTAGACCTTATTACATGCCCGATACAGATGCATGTCGACAGGTAATTGTATAATTCTAGGTGTGCATTTTTTAACTTTTAGAAAAAATAATAATAAATATAAATAAATATTTCTTACACTTTCACCAATTAGCCTAGCCAAAGTAAGCTCTATAAGCTTGTATTATGGGATCTAGTGTAACGAATAAACATACATACATATATATATATATATATACATACATACATACACTCACGCCTTTTTCCCACGGGGGTAGGCAGAGATTACGTCCTTCCACTTGCTACGGTCCTTACATATCTCTTTCGCTTCATCTACTTTCATAACATTCCTCATACATGCTCGACGATTGCGGGTACTTCTGACCTGGCCTTTTTTATATATATATATATATATACAGGATTACAGGAAAAGTCGTGTTAGATCCGTTAAGGGCGTAGAGTACTCGTCATTTCTAACTTCTTTTACTATGAAACACCCTACCCTAAATTTAACCCTTTCGAGATATTCCACTTTTAATAATTTTATTGATCATTGCCGATTTTTACGCTACTAAACTTAATTTTGTTTCTTTTGTGTGTCTTATTATTATTTTTAGATTTAATTAGAGAAAAATAAATTTTCAAATATTTTTTTAATTTCTTAACTTTCACTTGTTAATTGAATAGGCCGTAGTAGCCTATTCAATTAACTTATGCACTATTTTAATGATTGACGTCCTAAAGCATCTTATTACACATGTAAAAATACAATAAAAAAATGTTTCTTGCTCCTCGTGAGGATTCTCAGCCTCTCTTTCCTGAGGGAAAAAAAATTAATTTTATAATTTGGATGTCACATAACAGGAACCACTGAAACATGAGCTGAACATCCTTATTTTTGACAGCGCGTATTTCAAATGAGTAACAAAATAATTTATTTCAATACCAATAAGGCCGATCAGAATTAAATGTAACACATTTTCCGCGAATAATCTAATAAGTTTGGAAATAATATGTCGGGTTTTCCGCTTTGGGCTTGCTAAATCTGTTTGAATCCATATTGCGTGATCCAGGACACCTATAAATAAATTGTAATAATAACATCTAGTATAAATTTATTATATACTAGCTTCTGCCCGCGGTTTCGCCCGCGTGAAATTAGTTTTGTCAATCCTGGTCCCTTATGTCTAAGTTACCAAGATTCATGGTCTTATCTTCAATTCAACCCCTATTTCACCCCCACACTGGTAAAATGTTCAAAATGCTAGAACAAACGTTTTTTTGTTTCCTATGACGTGATATTTGACGAACTTGCATACTAACTTTTCCCTTATTCACCCCCTAGCTGGTCGAAATATCCAAAATGCTAGAACAAATGTTTAATGATTTCTTATCAAGTGCTTAAATATTTAGAAATCCCATACAAACTTTCAACCTCTATTTCAACCCCTTCATCCCTTTTTTTTTTCGAAATATAAAGTAGCCTATGTTCTGTCTAAGGGTCTAAACATTGTCTGTACCAAATTTCATCAAAATCGGTTGCGAGACTTAAGCGGGAAAGCGTAACAGACAGACAGACAGAGTTACTTTCGCATTTATAATATTAGTTGGGATAATATATTATACTTTATTTTACAAGCCGCTCAAGGACAATACATTAAATCAGAGGTTCCCAAACTTTTTTATGTCGTAGCCCCGTTGCCATATTTTACGGTTTTGGGTAGACCCCTACTTCCATCCACTTCATTGGGTAGACATCCTACAACATACAAAAAGTATGTATATATATATATACATTTTTTTTATTCATACTTATACTTCTTCTAATATAAAGACATACATTTACTATATATATAATTTGTCTAGGTTGTTTATCTTTACATCCGAAAAGGGAAACATTTATTTATTTATTCCCTTACATTGTCCTTACAGGTTTATACCTAATGCGGCCGTGTAGTATTTAGTGTTGCCCAAATGCAAGAACAAGACGAGACTTAGCCAGTCTTGGTCTTGGTCTTGCGCCAATACACCTGGTCTTGGTCTTGGTCTTGGTCTTGCGCCAATACACCTGGTCTTGGTCTTGGTCTTGGTCTTGCGCTCCCAGTCTTGGTCTTGGTCTTGCAGCAAGAGTCTTGCAAGTCTTGCAATTACCTATTAGTCTATTACTATTTATTAAAGTTTACTTTAAATCTTAGAAAAACGTATTAGAATTGGAACATTGTGAGCTTGAATTAACATTGCCATAGTAAAGATCAAGCAGATTAATAAATAACTGAAGATTGGATAAGAAATTCGAAAAATCAACTGACCTATATGTCGTTTTCCATGGAAGTAACTGTTTCTTAATAAACATTTATGATTTATAAGCTTACATTTGCTAAAACATGTAAAAAACAAATTAATTACAATAACTTGACTGTATTTTAAAGAACAATACTTATCTGTCTAGAAAGAGATTGAACCCTCAACTTATAAGAAATTTAATAAAAGAGTTTTACGATTTATCATTTATTTGAATAAAAAATAAAATACAACACAAATCAACAGCTTTATCATTAGGTTATGAAACTTTATATAATTTTTTTTGACCAAGAATTAATACAAAGTAACCATCTGGCTGACTCATCACTTAACCTATTTCTATGTTTTCTAATTACTAATGATGCTTAAAATGACCTCTCAGCAGGTACTGAAGTTGCAGGTATTGAGAGAAAATCACGGGCCATTTTCGATAAAATCGGATACTCTGTCTCATGCGTCCTCCACCAATCTAAAATGTCTTCCGAGCTGGCAGTTCTTGGTTTTCTCAGGTACTCCTCCAACTCGTCTATCACTAAGCCTTGAAGACAAGATCCAGATGACGTCGAGGGACATTCATAGAGTTTATCAAAGTCTATTACGTCTTCATCTTCATCACATACTTTATTTTTTTTTTCTGGTAATTCCAGAGATTTGTTCAGTGAGTGTAGACTTTTATATTCTTCATAAAGTTCATTGAACTTGCGCAAACTTTCTGTTTTAAGTTGCTTCCCCCACATTGTCAGGTCAAAAGTCTGAGCCTTATGCCTTGGGTCTAAAATTTTTATTCGCTATGTTTATGGTATTAGTCGTAATGCGCATAGGTCCAGTTTTTCATATTCTTTGATACAGTTTTTTGCGTCTCATAGAATTCCTAAGAGTACCTACCTATACACCGAACTGTTACACCTAACTACTCAGTGAAATAGCGCTAAGTCCTAGCTGCAAGACGCAAGAGTCTTGCAGGCTATGTCTTGTTCTTGCTCAAGTCTTGCACGATCAGTCTTGGTCTTGGTCTTGCTAAAAATACGCGGTCTTGTTCTTGGTCTTGGTCTTGCAAAAACGCAAGAACAAGACCAAGACTGCAAGACCAAGACTGAATTTGGGCAACACTAGTAGTATTTGTAACTATGTTTAAATATCTGGGACTAATCTAATGTTAATAATTATTAATTGACTGTCTATTTACAACTTAACACGACGAATAATACGACAGATACGTAGACATATGTATACATAGACACACGCATAATATATATACAACAACGCTACATACTAAAATATACCCATCACGTACAATATAACATAATTATGAATCCTATCCTAGCATCTATAAGACATAAAAAATACAGTTCTCTTGGTAACAACATAACAACATAAGGGTTTGACATGTTTTTTAGTACAGGCAGGGCAACATGGTTGTATATAAGGAAATCCCATTGCCGAGTACATTCTTTTTAACATCATTTATAAAAAAAAATACAAGAGCAGTGGATGTGTTTAAGCCGGCGCCGCGTTCATTTCGTTAAATGTTGTTAAGATCTATCTCAAATTCCTCTCTTCCGCAGATTCAAATAAACAAAAACACACTCACTGGCGGCGAGGTCATAGTCAACGTGAACAAGCACAACGACTCCATTGAATTCGACAACGCCCTCAAACATGTCCAGGAAACCTCCCAATTCTCCCAGCACGAGCACGGAGGCGACTGGCTGAACATAGTCACAGAATACATACAGGAAGATTCCAAATCAGACACAGTGGACGACATATTGTCCGAGTTCCTACAAATACAAGATGGCTGCCAGAATACACAAAATGGCTGCCAGGTTCTCACGCCGCCGCACCAAAATGAGATCGTCGAGAATCCAATTGAGGAGTTTTCGAATCACGTTCAATATAATGATTTAGACTTGACGACTCTAAATGATTTAGACATGGCGATTATGCAACCACAATTTTTCCCGACACCACCACATTCAGAGAACGCGTCCAGTCCCATGTCAGATTCACAGAGTTACAAGAATTCGGAGTACACCTACTCCCCGGAAAGGTAAGAATGTGAACCTTGACGCCCACTATTACGTACATATTTTGTTTATCAGAACAAGTCTATACCAGGGTCCTCTACTTGGGTACCTCTGTGTTACCTCTTTCTTCCGCAAGGAGCAGTTACCGCATTTCTGTGTTCCGGCTTATCGGTTGCTCATTGTTCATTCTATGACTATATTTTCTGCAAGAGAGTTCATCGCTATATGGTGGTTCGAAGGACAGGAAACTACCGGTAATAATAACTAATTATTGTACCGTATCTTAGTATTATCCTAGAATATTCTCTAGTCTGCTAGAACGTTCGGTAGTCTTCTTGGTAATAATAAAATTACTGGTTATAGTAACTGTTCATTGTTACGTATCATTGTATTATCCTAGAATGTTCTTCAGTCTGCTAGAACGTACAAAGTACAAAGTCTTCTTGAGAATAATAAAATTTTCAACTGTAAATAAAAATTCGTCCGTCTCCAGTTCTTATTCTTATATATAAAAATGAATCGCAAAACTTGTTGGTAAGCGCATAACTCAACAACCTCTGGACCAATTTCAGCCAATTCTTTTTTAAAATGTTCGTTGAAGTTCAAGGATGGTTTTTATGACGAGAAAAATTCGAATAATTATCGGAAAAATCCTAAAAACAGCCCCCTTTTCCCCATACAACGTCTTCTAACTAAAACGTACAGTCGATTTGAGCTTTATTGTTATTGTTTAAAGTTCATATTGCAAGCACTCACTGTTGTCTACGCAAATATAGGTGTGTTCCTAACATCTGAGTCAATTTCTGCTTTATTAACGCTATATAAAATTGAAATTCAATCATATCTATCAAAACAGTGTGCGTGTGTGCGTTGGAGAACAGAATACATGGTTGGAGGATCTAATGTCACGTTCCAAAATTGAATAGTCATAAAATGTAATAGTTCATTTGAACCTTTTTTGGAATCTGGTTGGCTATGCGGTATACTGCCACTTTACAATTCTTTGTCAAATTCAAATTTGACAGGAGGAAGTCTGTCGAGTCCGCTAGTATACGAGTATTATATAAGTTAAGGTTTAGAAATATTGAAAATTACAAAATCTTTAGCCCTATTATCAACACTTGCTCAATATGATCGAAACGCGTAAAGGAATAACCGACAACTTCAAATAGTAATGTAGTTATTAGTATAGATATGATATGCTTTACAGGTCCACAACCCTGTCCCCTGAGAGGGCATCCCCAGTCTACAACAGCGACTACGAAAAATTCCAAGAGATATCACACTTCGACACGACCGTAGACGAAAAGCCTCGAGAGAGGAAAAACTCCTTATCTATGACCATGAAGCAATACAAGGATATGCAGAAGGAGATTTCTCTGAACTTCTCCAAGAAAGAGTGCTGTCAACTGTCAAGGAAACCTTGCAAACAAGCGTTTGTGGACTTCCTTAAAAGTCTAAAGCCGGAAGATCGGAAAGAAATATGCTTAAAAGTCGCCAAATTGGATTTAAAGTACGCGTATGGGTAAGTGCAAAAAGTATCCAGATTCCTATATCCTTATATCGCTCTTTTGTTGTGTCAACATGACCATTCCTCTCTATGCAACGTCATCTCACTAACGGCCGTTTTCAATAACCTATCTATCCTTTGTTTTTGCTACTAAAGATAGTAAAATCTATCCTTATGCCCTAACTTGCGTTTCAATAACCTACTGATGGATAGCATCGCCTACCGAAGTTACCTATCCATCGTCGGGAGGACGGATAGCTTACTAGAGATAGGGACGCTCATACAAATCTGACGTAACTGCATTTCAAAAAAGTTTCAACTTACTCTCCGATAGGCGGAGCTATCTCTAGTGACGACATTTGGCTATCTGTCAATATCGGTGGATTAAAACACAGATAGGCTTCGAAAAAATTAACTATAATAACATTATAACTTAAATTACAAAAGTATCGTAAATCCAGATACTTACAGAACTCATTTTTTCCACTTTTGCTTATATTTAATATCAAAAACATGTAATACACACAAATTGGCGGCAACAAATTATCTGTCAGTAATGTTCGAATGACATCACTTGTCATTTATAAACGTGAAAAGTGAAAATGATGATCTAAGATTTTTTTTTTCAATTATAGTATCATTATATGCACTTTTTACAACATAATATTTAAATATAAAATACATCAATAAATTGTACATATGTTTTAAACGTACTAAAGCTTTATGGTTAGCAACGAACAAAACGTTCTACAGGGCTTGGATAGACGAGAGGGCATAAAGCTATCCTTAGTTAGACAAAGATAGATAGCTCGTATCTTTGATTGTGAAACGCAGACTACAGATAGATAACAGCTTACTGCTAATTGGAGATAGCAATTTATCTTTGATCTTAGATAGGTTATTGAAAACGGCCGTAAGATTCTTCACGTAATCCATCCATTCTTTCACCCTAAGCTTATTTTCATCCACAGTCATTTCATAGCTGTTCTGGTATTATATTGTTTCATTTATGGGTTTAAATTATGCTGTCTCCAATAACAACGTATATGTTCTGGCGTGATGAATATTTATACTTTATGAATCTAGTTAATTAATTGCCTTTCTACGACCCAAGGGTAAATTGGACCGCATTATCTAAGACAGTTAAAATGTGAAAATTATGTTAAAAGAAAAATCTAAATGGCCAATTTAGTCGCATTTTGCCGGTTATATGCGCGCTGTAAATAAACCGGTCTGGTACCTGATTAAGCATTCCGTACACAGTAACTTGTCGTGAACAACTCGTGTGCCAAGAACTGGTTACATAGTGGCTGTCCGCATTTGAGAATCGACATACGATACACATCTAGACAGTATATCTATTATACATACATATATATATATATATATATATATATATAGATGACAAAACATATAGGAAAGATAATCGATAGGAAAAAACTTATTTTTGTACCGATTAGTTCCACTTATTAAATCTAGATAGCGTTACTAGATTAACGTATTCAGTATATTAGTATGCTGCAGCGCCATCTGACGAGTACTTATTAACGATTAAAAATTAAGCTTTTTCAGAATTCTTCAGATCTCCGTAGTTGAGTATTAGTAGTGAAGCTTTTAGAAAAAAATTAAGACGATGATAGATGTGCTTATGAATAAATAACTTGTTATCAAATGTCTGATATATAAAAATGTATCAATCGTGATCACATTTCGAATGTTTCATTTAGAAAACTGTTCCAATAACATCAACCTACATTTCATAATTTAAAAAAATATATTTCGTATTTACCAAATCGTCTAGCCTAGGGATGGGCAACCTTTTTGTAATGCGGGCCAAAATTGAAAACAACCCAACTTGAGCGGGCCATTAACATTGATTTTGTAGGTAAATGAAAATTATGTACTCAGAAAACGGTGAAGAAAACTTTTTTGAAGTTGAACAAAAATTAAATATTTCTGATAATTAATTTATAATACTTTTTATTACTGCACCTACAACATTACAAAAAATTAATAATAAGTCGTACACTGCCACCACTGCTTATTTCTGGATAAGGTACCACTTATGTCTGGTTCAATTTTATTAGTAGCAAGTACTAAGCTACTTTCTAAATTCTCGTCTGTAATTCGCGATCTATATTTGGATTTAAAAAAAGTCGTTTTTGAAAAAAAATTGTTCGCATTTCTTCTTCAGTAATATTAAAATTTTTATCAATTCCTCTTATAAAAATGCATGATTGGAAACTGTCAGTTAAATCTTTTCTCACATCGACCGCTAGTGAATACCACTAAAAATCTTTTATTTTTTCACTTAATGTCATTGGACATTTTATCAACGCTATGTTATTTACTTTAGTAATGAATGTCATTATAAATAACTCAATATTTTGATAAATATCATTAAAACGTTTGAATAAGGGCCGGCCATCATATAAAGGAGATATTTTATTCTTATATGGAGAATAGGCCCACTACAAAATGTAACGTTTATTAAAGAGACATAGTTTAAATAATTTCTTATTAACCCTAGATATTATAAGGAACATTAGCTTGTTTTTATCTAACGGGAATATTGAGAAATCAATCAAAACATGAAGATTAAATAACCTAAAAATTCTTAGTAGTTAGTAGCTTTATATTGATTTGTATTCAAACTATTTTTTACGTAAATGCTATTTAACACTTTTTTATTCTTGAAAAATACAATCTTCTTTGGCCACTACCAAACGCCCGAAATCGTATTATTTTTTTGCATTCTAAATACTGGATACGGGAAAGAAAATGAAATCAAGCCGTTTGAAACGTAAACACAGAATTTGGGTGAAAACAAACCGACGTCAATTGGATGTCAGTCAGTATAGTGTAGGTACCATTCTGTCGCTGTCAAAAA
Organism: Scirpophaga incertulas; assembly: GCA_036419045.1. NCBI lineage: Eukaryota > Metazoa > Arthropoda > Insecta > Lepidoptera > Crambidae > Scirpophaga > Scirpophaga incertulas. Next base: position 4,815,948 of record CM071647.1, on the reverse strand, counting down.
TGATGACGCGTTCCGATTCACGACGATACTGGACTGACGAACTAATAGTTAAAATAATCTAAAATAGTATTAAAATAATTATAGAGAGTTCAATACTTTTAAATAAAATAAAAAAGAAATAATACACTATTCTTTATCTATTATTATATTTATATATTATTTGTATTTATATTAAATCATCTTTCATTTTGATTTAAATAAGTTCCTTTAGCTCAAATGTCAAAAGTCATTACTAAGTTTAATTAATTGATTTTATTATTCCCGTTTCATTTTTAGTCATAATATCGTGCAATTGCTTTTAATTATTTATTGATATTTTAGAGTTCAGTAATATCAATAAACGTTGCCGTTTTCTAGTGGGCCTAAAAAAAATTATCTCCTTTAAATATGTTCGCGGGCCAAAGTTTATGTAGCCGCAGGTTGCCCACCCCTGAGTCTAGCCCAAACTAAGCTCTGTAAGGCTTGTGTTATGGGATCTAAGGTAACGGATGGACGTACATATATTATACATATATCATTTTTTTTTATAGAAATATATATTAACAACCATGAGTAAGGAACAAATGCTTGCATTCATCACACAAACATCTGCCCCCACCGGGACTCGAACCCGAGACCTCGGAGACGGCGACACCTTGAAACCGGTGTGCCAACCACTTGACTACGGAAATCGTCAATGCAAATGCAACAACTCTTTAAATTTCTCGTAATTTTTGTACATCGATGATGCGAGCAAGACGCTCCGCAATAATGATGCAGAAAACGTATCTTTGTTGAGATTGGATCATTTGTATCCGGTACAGTACAAAGAATCGAATCAGTAAAGTGCTTCATTTGCATCATTTGTATCAGTAGTACTGATAGAAATATTCTGATATCTGATACAAATACACTGATATAAATATTGATATTGATTCATTTGTATCAGTGACTCTGAGTCAATCGTGTAAACGTCGCGTATCGAATGAAACCGAGATGCAATTGCGCGACGTGATCCGAAGCGCTCCGATTCTGAACTACAGTCGGGTCAATTTAATAGGCCACATTTGACATTTCATTAAAATTCCTCAACTAACCTTGTAATGGCGGACATAAAATATTCAATATTTTTTTAGTTTGGAAATGCACAAATGGTCGTTGTTACAATGTTGCGTTCAGTGAAGTCTATACGTAAGTGATGTCCCTCAAAAAATCGAATGAATGCAATGATTACTTGTGAAGGGATTATTCACCATGAATGTACGGAAGTGAAAGTTGGGTATGGGAGAAACGACATGAAAGCAGAATAAATGCAGTAGAAATGAGAGCTTTGCGGAGTATGGCAGGAGTAAAACTGAGTGACAGATTGTATAATGAAGTGATTAGAAAGAAATGTGGTTTGAAAGAGGATATCGTGACAAGAATAGAGAAAGGGATGCTTGGGTGGTTTGGGCATGTGGAACGGATGGATGAAAGTAGACTGACCAAAATGATTTATGAAGCTGGAGTGAGTGGAGATACGGGACGAGGAAGACCTAGGCGAACATATTTCGAACAAATCGAAAGTGTCCTCAAAAAAGGCCAGGTCAGAAGTACCCGCAATCGTCGAGCATGTATGAGGAATGTTATGAAAGTAGATGAAGCGAAAGAGATATGTAAAGACCGTAGCAAGTGGAAAGACGTAATCTCTGCCTACCCCCATGGGAAAAAGGCGTGAGTGTATGTATGTAAAACATGTTGTTCTTTTGTTTTATAATAAAAAACTTCATAAACAGAGAAATAATTGATGTTAAAAAAAAATGTAAAAATAATTTTAAAAAATATATTAATGCAGTACCTATAAAAAAGAGCGTATTCCCATTTAAAAGGCCGGCAGCGATAATCACTTAATATCAAGTAATCCATTTGCTCGTTTGCCTATTACAGTTATTGTGGAAAAGTACTTTTTTTTATAAGATAGGGATCTTATAAAAAAAGTACTTTTCCATAATAACTGTATTCGATTCACATATGTTTGAAGTAAATATCGATTTTTTCACCATAATCGGAGTGTTTAACCAGGTCACCTCACTATGAACAAATGTCAAATGTGGCCTATTAAATTGACCCGACTGTAGTTACTTATCTCAATCGTGCGAGCGCCGCATGTCGATTGAAATCCAGATGCAATTGAGCGAATGATTCATTTGAAGCGTTGTTAGATTTGAATCAGTGTATCACTTGAATGAAACGACTCTCTGAGTCGTTTCTCTAAAGATTGACACACCTCTACTCCGCAATATGACACCAAACTCCACATAAACGTGAATCATACAATGTCCGGTGTTATATATGTTTAATAAGTTAGATTTCAATAATGGATTTTTAATTGCACTTCGCCAAATGTGTCATACGTATGCCTTGAAAGTAAACATGTCACTTTCTCCCTCTATTCGCGTACGTTAGAGCGAGATGCGCAAACGCATGCGTCAGACCAAATTACTCACACGATTTAAACACAATTAAATCACCTTTTATCAGCGGTTATTTATTAGTTAGGTACTAGACGGAGTTAGGTAGCAATGACATGTACATATGTACAATTGAATTCGAATTGTATAATAATAATTGCGTAACCAAATTATTAATTAATTAATAATATATAAAAATGAATCGCAAAATGTGTTGGTAAGCGCATAACTCTAGCGCATAACTTACATAATTTTATACAAAAGCTTAATTAGACCTCAAATCGAGTATTGCACACAAGTTTGGAACCCATTTTATGCTAAATATCGTGATCAGTTAGAAACAATTCAACGAAAATTTTTAAAGTCTTTAAATTACAGGTGTTGTCGGATAAAACTGTCATATTCCAAATTATTAAAAAAATTCTCGCTTCCAACTTTGGCAGCTAGGAGGTTGCTCATGGATCAAATGCTATTGCATAGTATTTGTCACAACAAGTTAGATTGTAATTTCTTAATGAACAATATATATATATATACGTGTCCCGAGTCGTTCTCAACGTATTCGAGACACTCATAGTCATAAGCTATTCGCTCCAAAACTGTGCAAAACCAACGCAGGTGAACGTGCACCTTTGACACGACTTCTGAAATGCTACAATGAGCACTTTATTGATATTGACATTTTCTCAATGTCACACGACAGTCTTAGAAACCGTGTGTTAGAACATCTTGCGGATGATTAGTTGCTTTAAGCCTAGTATTTATTTTTACTCTTTCTCTAATAAAATAACTACTTTGTAAGACACAACGCAGGTTAAAGGATCTCTTGTCGTCTCTTGTCGAATCTGGCAAGGGAGTACTACTCTAATAATTAATATGTGTTGTGTCTAGTGTTCTCCTAGTCAATAATATTGTAAATCTGGGGTTAATGGTGTTGGTTGTGCAATTATTAAGTCTTATTGTTACATTTATTTGTTATAATTACCTCATTGTACAATTGTTTATTTGACCTCAATAAAATTAAAAAAAAAAAACTCAACAACACCTGAACCAATTTGGTCAATTCTTTTTTTTAATCTTCGTTGAAGTTCAACGATGGTTTTTAGGGCGAGAAAAATTCGCATAATTATCGGAAAACCCCTAAAAACAGCCCTTCTTTTTCCTATACAAACGTTTTCGAACTAAAACGTACAGTCAATTTGAGCTTTATTGTTATGCTATAAAGTTCATATTGCAAGCACTCACTGTTGTCTAAGCAATGTAGGTGTGTTCCTAACATTAGAGTCAATTTGCGCTTTATTAACGCTACATATAGTTGAAATTCAATCATATCTATCAAAACAGTGTGCGTGTGTGCGTTGGAGCACAGAATACATCGTTGGAGGATTTAATGTCACGTTCCAAAATTGAATAGTCACAAAAATTTAACAGTTCATTTGGACCTTTTTTGCAATGAATTATTTTTTATTCACAACCCCCTACCTTTTTAGTGTTTTAGTGGGGTAAAGACCGGGGGTTTTTAATGGGGTAGGCCGGTCCTCTACCGGAGAGAGCCACACACGACCGCACAAAAAAATAAAGTAATGTATAACATTTATATTTTTATTTAATAGTTTGTTTAAATTTTCTGCTTCTGAAGTTATACATAAATTAATTATTATGAGTAATGTGCACTTGCACACTAAATACAATAAAGTAATGTATAACATTTATATTTTTATTACGTTGCCGTGTGGTGTCAGATCGGCCGTTACGCCGTTCGTGGACTCCGTGTGGCGTCAGATTCGGCCGTTACGGTGTTTTCGAGAATGACTCCACGCCGTACCAATTTAATAGACGTTGTCACGTCAAAAAAAGGTGTCGGTTTTGTACAGGAGAATTTTTAGCCCTGACTATAAAATAATTAGGAACAATAAACTGCCACTTTACAAATCTTTGTGACAAGACGAAGTCTGTCGGGTCCGCCAGTCCATAATATAAATCCTTGCTAATATTAAAAATGCGAAAGTTTGCAAGTATGGATGTCACAATAACACATAGGCAACAATTTATAAAGATATACGTTACTCGAAATACTAAACATGTGCAGACGAATTCGCGGGCGCCAGCTAGTTATTCATAATAGGGAATTAATCTCTTTTTTGAAAAGAATCTTAATTTGATCCTTGCGTGTCAGTTAACCATATAGTAAAAATATAAAAATTTTATACACTCGTTAAGTACTATAAAAATTGCATTAAAATTTAATATTTTCAAATTTCGCGCGTAATTTGACGAAGGCGCCGCACGAGTTGTTACTCTGTAGCGATGACGTCAATACGGCATGTAAATAATAAACAAAGCTCTATGTTTGATGCTATGTATTATTATATTCATAATTTAAAAATGAGTTATTATCTTTTATATATAAACAACTAATAAAGGATTAATAATAAAGGAATAAAAGAGTAATACTGACGTCGATGTTTTAACACTCCGTAACTCGGCAGAACGAAAGTCGGGATTTGCAGCAAAGAATTTTCCGACCATTAATGCATTTATTTTTGATAAATTCGTACTAAAGTCTAATCATTAATTCACTGGAGTAAACTGACGTTTACGGTGTTACCACTTTATGATGAACAGAAAATAGTGTTGTGACTAGAATATTGAAATCAAACTCATTCATTCAATTTCATTGCGTCCTCAAATCACATTACTCATTTTATTTACTTTATTAAGAAATCTTAATCCAATTTTGTTTAATCGATGTAATAATATTAGCATGGTACCTTTAGGGCAAATAGGTGATAACTTTGAAATGGCGTAATTACTCGATTATATATATGAAATGAAACAAAAATATTCAATGGATAGATTTTTATTCGTCATCGTCAGACATAATTTTATCACTATCGTCGTCGCTGTCAGTGACACTTATTATAAAACGGTCCGTAATATTGTCCATCATATGGTCGAGATTAAACATTTTATTTTCTAAGTTTATTACATAATGGTTTTAGAACGAGTCAGTGTGATTTTTATTTTAGAACGGGATCAAGTGATTGATGACGTAATTTGGCTGATGTTCTTGTACCAGTAACCAGTAATAACCAGCGATAAATAAAAATAAAAACTTGACGTAAAATTGTCGTGGTTATATCCATTACAACGATAAATAATTTACAGAATTATGTTTTGTCTAAAATGAAATACAATAACTACTATTACACAGTGGTTAATGTGTATTTTTGTTAAAAAAAATTGCAATAATTAAAGTACTTCCAAATGTTCTAATAATTACAGCTCAAAAAATTGATTTACTGATTAACTGAACGGATAGTTCGGGAACGCTAGCAAGTGAGTGAATTTCATTTTTTATATCTGATAGAATTCATGTACCTATATTATAATTAATTGAGTACTTTTTTTTAATAAACGTTGTTACTGACTTTGAGTTAGTGATCTGAATAACAACGAAGGGTGAAATCCTTATCGATTTATTCAATTTATCCAATTATATTTGCAGGTCACCTCACTAGTACGATAAATATGGCAGCATAATTTTACAATGTGACATTAGCATCTGTCAGTTTACTCCAGTGAATTAATAATCAGACTTTATCTCCTTTTACAAAACTGCTTTCCATAGTGTGATTCACGTGCGATTTCAATTTAACTTACGTATTTATAACGTTCTCTTACACTAAAAAAGCAATCTACAAACTTCTTTTTTTATTGTTTTGCGGCTTTGTACGTACTATGATTCATAATGACATTGACACGCATAAGTTTACAGTACCTTATGACGTCACGACATGGCGGCCTATGTTTCGCTCTTGTTTTACGTATAGATTAAAAAAGTGAATACTTTGAAACTAATTTTTATATTATTTTTGTTATTTTATGTACTTAAACATGATGGTTCCGACTATTTAATGCATAAGCTATCATAGTTATATGCTTTTAGATCTTTTCTAATATAGAGGGAAGTACCCTATTACAAAGTTAACCAAATTATCCATGATTAAAAACGCAGGCGTCCAACGACGACGTTATACATCTACTGACTGTCAAACCACTATATGTGTTTTATACCAAATAGCTCTGCTCTATTGTAACATTTTTATTACACTTTAATAACTCTCAACAATATTGATTATTAGTCTCAACTAGTCATAAATAAAAGAACGAAGCAAATTTCTTTTTTCTTTTTACAATAACAATCATTGATCCATAGGTCGCTGGTTCATATCCGGCTCGAAGGACCAATGATTGGGGGTTGATGTCAATTAAATCTAAATGTCAACTTAAACTAATGTCAAATGTCAATGAGTGCCAAAAAGAATAAATTAAAATGCAAGGCGAGAGTTGTTGTCACGATTTCTAATTGAACACTAAATAAAAACTATGTACAATTTAACCATTACGGCAACAGATCGCAGTTCATTGCACTGATATTTGTAGGTCGCGATCAAAGTGCAGAATTGACGCGCCTAATTGACAAAAATATAAAATCTTATAATTGCAATTTGCACTGTACTTTGTACACAATGCGTTTACGTAAGAAACCAACATTTTGAAAAATCTCACGACATCTCACCAGGAGGGGAGAGAGGGACAGAAAATTTAAGAAAACACCTCACGTAATTTATAAACGCCCCCTTAGCGGAGTACAATATTATCTATGTTGGTAATGATAATATAAATGTGTACTTACCCCCCCAGGGTCCTTCAGAACATCCTGATGAACCTCGCGCATGGCTGTGAACAAGAAGCAGTGCACTACACAGTGTTTTGTTTGGTTTGTGAGCGAATTCTGAACCAGGAGCCGGCTTGGTTCGTCGAGGATTTCGGTAAGTCTTATCCACGTCAAGTGAAGCAGTAACAGTTATTTTATATTTAAAAAGTAACAGTTACTTCATAGTGAATAAGTGAAAGGACATCACCCATTTTGGGCTATTTTTTTTTTAGCCGGCCAACAAAAAATAACTAAATTTTATCATAGGCATAATTATAATAAACATTTTGTATTATGACAGTAAAGCTCGAAACCTATTGGTTAAGATGATAATCAGTCTCAAAGTATTTATTTTATTACCTACGGCTTGCACCCGTCTTGCGTGGTGAGCTCGTGATTTCCAGGTAAAACAAGCTCGCGTTCCGCAGGGGTCGGTGTTGGGACCCCTGCTATGGAACCTCGCATACGACGCGGTCCTTCGCACCAGCCTTCCTCGCGGCGTCAGTGTCGTCTGCTACGCTGACGACACTCTCGTCGTGACGACTGGGGCCGACTTCGGGCCGGTGCCGGTGCTCAGGCTTGCCGAGCTTGGGGTGGCATGTGTCGTGCGGGCGATCCGCCGGCTGGGCTTAGAAATAGCGCCTCACAAAACCGAGGCGCAATGGTTCCACGGCCTTCCGAGGCGCCGGGAACCACCCAGCTGCCGGATCCGGGTGGGTGACGCGGTGGTCCCGGTGGGGCCGTACATCAAGTACCTGGGCCTCACCCTGGACCGCCGCTGGAGCTTCGAGGAGCATTTCGTGCGGTTGGTCCCCCGAGCCAAAAGGGTGGCGGGCGCATTGCATTGCCTGCTGCCCAATCTCGGGGGACCGAGGGATAGTTCGCCGCCTGTACGAGGGCGTCGTGCGATCCGTGGCCATGTATGGGGCTCCCGTGTGGTCGCAAGACTGCGCGAGGTCCCCCCGCTGCAGAGCTCTGCTACGGAGCCTGCAGCGGATAATGGCCATACGGATCGTACGAGGCTACCGTACAATCTCGTTACGAGGCGGCGACGGTTCTGGGACGCTCCCCCCCATTCGACATCCTTGCCGACATGTACGCGGCGACGTATGCGTCGCGGCGTGTCGACCGGGGGAGCGGTGGGGGGAGCGCCCTGGAACCCGCGCACGAAGTGCCTAAGCGGGAGTGGCACCGACGGATTGTGGCGGCCTGGCGTGCGCAGCTCGAAATACGGAGCTGCGCGCGCCAGCGGGCGAAGCTTGGCTCCACGGGAAGGAGGAGGTCACCTACCGATTGACTCAGATACTCACCGGGCACGGCTGCTTCGGTGAGTATATGTGTCGAATAGGACGGGAGGGATCGACACATTGTCACCACTGCGCATCCGACCTCGACTCGGCCTAGCACACGCTGGCGGAGTGCCCCGCGTGGGCTGAGTCTTGGTCGCAGAGATCGGGCGAGATCTGTTTCCGCCGGCATTGATTGCGGCAATGCTGGCGGACGAGGGAGGTTGGAGGGCTGTGGCCTCCTTCTGTGAAGCAGTGATGCTCCAGAAGGAGGCCGCAGAGCGGGGTCGGGAGATGGCCGATCCCGCTCGAAGAAGGCGGCGCCGGGCTCGGTAGCACAGCTGCGTCGCCGCCGCGGGTCGCCGGCGGGCGCGAGGAAGTCGCGACTGCTACGGCGACCCGGGATGGACCACGCCCCTTCCGTGGCCGAGGGGCGTCGTCGGTGGAGGAGACCGGGGGAGGCAGTAGCCTCCCCCGAGGAGGGTTCCCCTCTAGATAGGGGAGCGGAGGCTGGGGGTTCCCGGAAGGGCCTTGATGTTCCCGGGGGCTCCCTACATGCCTGAGGAAGGCCATCCCTGAGGTTTTTAGTGGGTAGGCCTTCCCCTTCTGGGGAGGAGAGCCCCACATAACCGCCGGCTCGCCAACAGCCGGGGTATGCAATTTAATGCATTTTCCTCAGGGAAACAAAAAAAAAAAAAGGTAAAACAAGCTCGTGATTTCCAGGTAAAACAAATATTAAACAGTTATTGTTAATGGTGTGCGAGCGAGAAGACGTTACAAGTACATACATTTACCTGCCGAGTTGCATGTATGAGCAAGAGACATAAAAGGTACGCGAGCGAGAAGACGTTACGAGTACATTTACCTGCCGAGTTGCAAGTGTGAGCAAGATAGGGCTCTCGAAGGGCGACAGGCTAAATCGCCCAGCTAAATCGACAGGCTATAAAACACTATTACTGTACATGTAACATTGGCCGAAGAACCATTGGCTGCTGCTCACACGTCGTGTGCATTGTGTGGTACATGGGGTTTGCCAGGCACGAGCCAACGATACACATTGCTGCCGAAGATTTAGAAGATATTATTGTAAGGCCAGGAGAGTTGTAAATATTTAACTGGAACACCAACACCATTAACAATAATGTTTACCTGGAAATCACGAGCTCACCCCGCAAGCCGGGTGCAAGCCGTAGGTAATAAAATAAATACTTTGAGGCTGATTATCATCTCAACCAATAGGTTTCGAGCTTTACTGTCATAATACAACATGTTTATTATAATTATGCCTATGATAAAATTTAGTTATTTTTTGTTGGCCGGCTAAAAAAAAAATAGCCCAAATTTGTATGAAGCCTGAATGATGTCCTTTACTTTATAGTCAAAAAGTAACAATTACTTCATAGTGAAAAAGTAACAATTACTTCATAGTGAAAAAGTAAAAATTACTTTATAGTAAAAAAGTAATAGGTACTTCATAGTGTAAAAGTAAACGTTAGTTTATAGTAAATAAAAGTAATGTGACTGTTCATAGTAAATAAGTAAAAGTTAACTCATCATAAAAAAGTCACAGTTATTTCATAGTGAAAAAGTAACAGTTTCTTTATCACTAAGAAGTAACACTTAATTAAAGTGAAAAAGTAACAATTATTTCATAGTGAACAAGTGAAAGTTATTTTATAGTCAAAAAGGAACAGTTACTTCATAGTGATTAAGTAAAAGTTACTTTATAGTGAAAAAGTAACTGTTACTTTATAATAAGAAAGTAACAGTTACTTCAAAGTGAATAAGTAAAAATTACTTTATAGTGAAAAGGTAACCGTTACTTTATAGTAAAAAATTAAAAGAAAAAAATAATTAATACAAGCTTTTATTAAATGCGCTAAAAAGAACAAAATAAACTTTCACATATAAAAGCTTGTGTTCAAATTTACTTATAAAATACTTTTAACGACTTTTCGTTTCTAGCTGTTCGTTCTTGGGGGAAATGTATATCTATGTTTAACAAGCTTCCGCAAAGTGTCATTGATTTGCCTTTATATAAATTTAAAACCCATATCAAAAAGATACTCATGAGTAAAGGCTATTATAAAGTAAGTGACTATCTAAATGATCACACTATTTGGAATAGGGACACTATTCATAGAGCCATGTTTGGTAACAACATTATTTATAATATTGTATTATTTTTATATGTGTATGTAAACATACATACGACTGTAATCGTATTAGGTATAATTGTATCTTATATTATATTGCATTATTATATTATAATTATTAACTTTGAAAAGAGGAGATAAAAAATAGACCTTCAGAGTTTCTTGCCTGTTCTTCTCGAGAAGGCTCTCCCAATTTCCGAACAGGTGTAGAGTCAATATTATTGAAGTGAAAACTTCTTTAGCGGCGCTGAGCACTTTTTGTATGAGTAAAAACTTCCAAACTCGCGTCAGGGTCACGTGATGCTGATCGAAAAAGCGTAAGATCGAGGGGAAGGGAGAGGAACTAGTATCTCCCACTCTTTGTACCGCGCCAGAGTGTGCTGCTCCGTTTAGGCGGCACAGGGCACTTGCTAATGTCTGACATATTTGTGTACGATAGCGCAATAAATAAACATTGTATTCTACCTCATAAATGATAGTACTTTTGTACTTTCTGCCGGCACTCCCGGAGTGCTACCGCTGTTTTTTTTTTTTGTTTTGACGTCAATAAGTCCCTGTAAAGGTCTATGTTGAATAAAGATTATTTTGATTTTGATTTAGATCAGTTCTCCACTTGCCACGATCCAAAAAATACTTCCCTCGACTTTCATTAATGAAGTTTTGTTTTAAATATTGCTTCTTCATCCCCAGGCCTTAACCTGCTAAAGTCGTCAGCCCTCAGGTGCTCCCACAAACCCTTACTGACCAGATACTTGGTGGAGTGCGTCAGAACTGTAATGCGGCAGAACGGGACTCTATTGCAAGGACGAGAGTGCGTGTTTCACGAAGTAAGTTAAAATATTCAACACTTAACGGCGCCCGCGACTTCGTACCTATGCGCAGGATTAGATTTTCGAGTGGCTTATATTAGCGTGGCGTAGAAAAGAAGTAACATTACGACATTAAAATTATCGCATACATAAATAATAATAATTCTACTAGCATCTTGATAACGGACACATTCCACCAACAAGAATACAACAGTTGCATAAATAACTATTGCAGGTAGACGCGCTAGGCGATACATTGGTCAGCGCATGCGTTCGTAGGGGCGACTCTTGCGCAGACGTGCTGTCGGAGCTGACGCGGCCGCAGCCCGGCCAGATCCCGCTGTTCCGGGTGCAGCACGTGAATGCTGACGGTACGTCTCGTGCGGAGCGATGCCGGCCATACACACATTTCATGGTTCTTCACACATACACACATCCTCAGTCTTATTATAACAAGATAATAATAATTTAAAACAATATCAAATCTTATTTGCACTTTACACACTATTCGTTTTAAACTATGGTTTTATAATGGAATGTCTGCAACTTAATGTTTTTATTACAAAATTGCCTCATTTAGATCTGAATGTACGCTGATATAAGAAACGGTATATTTTTTAAATAACATTCTTAAATTCGTTTTCTTTTTACTTCGGTGAAATTAGAGTATTATAGATCTCTACTATTATATACCTCTTTGCAAACCAAGGGCGGCAACGTCGACCTGTCACAAATAGGGTTGTCGAAATATAAATAATAACTCCCAAGTGTGAATTAACGGTGGTTCCTTCAATTTTTGAATTTTTTTATTTAACGCTCTGCTATACCTACTGCTGTTCGATATAAACATGATTAAAGTCCTTTAAAATAATGTAAAACAAAGTTGAGCATATTACACGGTTTTGTTTACTAAAAATTCAAGACTAATTTATCTTGGGAACTTAATAGTTAAAGAATTATTAACTATCATATTTCTGTAATGAAATCGTAACACAGTGGTTAGTGCACGAGACGCGCAGTAACGTAGTGATTTTTGTGGTGGTCAGGAGCGTCAGCGCTGCACGTGGCTTGCATGGAGCACAGCGCGGCCGCGCCCAGGCTGCACTGCGCGCACGTGCTGCTGCAGCACGCCGCAGACATATGGCAGGGCGTGAGTACTGTCATACACAGCCCGCAGCTTGCCACGGGCGCCCACACAGCCCAGGCTGCACTGCGCGCACGTGCTGCTGCAGCACGCCGCCGCAGACATATGGCAGGGCGTGAGTACTGTCATACACAGCCCGCAGCTTGCCACGGGCGCCCACACAGCCCAGGCTGCACTGCGCGCACGTGCTGCTGCAGCACGCCGCCGCAGACATATGGCAGGGCGTGAGTACTGTCATACACAGCCCGCAGCTTGCCACGGGCGCCCACACAGCCCGGCTGCACTGCGCGCACGTGCTGCTGCAGCACGCCGCCGCAGACATATGGCAGGGCGTGAGTACTGTCATACACAGCCCGCAGCTTGCCACGGGCGCCCACACAGCCCAGGCTGCACTGCGCGCACGTGCTGCTGCAGCACGCCGCCGCAGACATATGGCAGGGCGTGAGTACTGTCATACACAGCCCGCAGCTTGCCACGGGCGCCCACACAGCCCAGGCTGCACTGCGCGCACGTGCTGCTGCAGCACGCCGCCGCAGACATATGGCAGGGCGTGAGTACTGTCATACACAGCCCGCAGCTTGCCGCGGGCGCCCACACAACAGCAGGCTGCACTGCGCGCACGTGCTGCTGCAGCACGCCGCCGCAGACATATGGCAGGGCGTGAGTACTGTCATACACAGCCCGCAGCTTGCCACGGGCGCCCACACAGCCCAGGCTGCACTGCGCGCACGTGCTGCTGCAGCACGCCGCCGCAGACATATGGCAGGGCGTGAGTACTGTCATACACAGCCCGCAGCTTGCCACGGGCGCCCACACAGCCCAGGCTGCACTGCGCGCACGTGCTGCTGCAGCACGCCGCCGCAGACATATGGCAGGGCGTGAGTACTGTCATACACAGCCCGCAGCTTGCCACGGGCGCCCACACAGCCCAGGCTGCACTGCGCGCACGTGCTGCTGCAGCACGCCGCCGCAGACATATGGCAGGGCGTGAGTACTGTCATACACAGCCCGCAGCTTGCCACGGGCGCCCACACAGCCCAGGCTGCACTGCGCGCACGTGCTGCTGCAGCACGCCGCCGCAGACATATGGCAGGGCGTGAGTACTGTCATACACAGCCCGCAGCTTGCCACGGGCGCCCACACAGCCCAGGCTGCACTGCGCGCACGTGCTGCTGCAGCACGCCGCCGCAGACATATGGCAGGGCGTGAGTACTGTCATACACAGCGATATATTGTTCTACCCACCGAATGGTTCGTGGTCACAGTCGCCTATAGATCACATGATACATTACAAATTTGCAGCTTAAATGTAAAAAGTTTGTATGTGTATATGCATGTGTGTGGTATATCTGTTGTGTATATATTCCTATAATTTAAAGTATTTAGATATATTGAATTTTATATGTGTTCCTCATTTAGGCCGCCGTTTGTACATTTTTTTTGGTGTATATTGTGCAAAAAGTTTAAATAAAATAAAAAAAAAATCAATAGGTAAGACACGGTACCCAGCATCTTCTGTTTCGGTACCCACTGGTATATTGGTAGTGTGTTATTATTGGATAACTATACACATATGGTTGATATATAATATATATGGCCGTTCCTCCAGGACGCCAAAGCGGGAGACACGGCGCTCCACATGGCGGTGGCCGCGCGCGGCTGCGACCTGCGGCTCATCATGGTGCTGTTCCGGCACCTCGACCGCAAGCTGTGGAAGCGGCTGGCCCACGTGCCCAACATGTGGTGAGTGACCGCTGGACACACGGGCAGCCCCGTCACGCTGGCCCACGTGCCCAACATGTGGTGAGTGGCCGCCGGACACACGGGCAGCCCCGTCATGCTGGCCCACGTGCCCAACATGTGGTGAGTGGCCGCCGGACACACGGGCAGCCCCGTCATGCTGGCCCACGTGCCCAACATGTGGTGAGTGGCCGCCGGACACACGGGCAGCCCCGTCATGCTGGCCCACGTGCCCAGCATGTGGTGAGTGGCCGCCGGACACACGGGCAGCCCCGTCACGCTGGCCCACGTGCCCACATGTGGTGAGTGGCCGCCGGACACACGGGCAGGCCCCGATGCTGGCCCACGTGCCCAGCATGTGGTGAGTGGCCGCCGGACACACGGGCAGCCCCGTCACGCTGGCCACGTGCCCAACATGTGGTGAGTGGCCGCCGGACACACGGGCAGCCCCGTCATGCTGGCCCACGTGCCCAACATGTGGTGAGTGGCCGCCGGACACACGGGCAGCCCCGTCATGCTGGCCACGTGCCCAGCATGTGGTGAGTGGCCGCCGGACACACGGGCAGCCCCGTCACGCTGGCCCACGTGCCCAACATGTGGTGAGTGGCCGCCGGACACACGGGCAGCCCCGTCATGCTGGCCCACGTGCCCAACATGTGGTGAGTGGCCGCCGACACACGGGCAGCCCCGTCATGCTGGCCCACGTGCCCAGCATGTGGTGAGTGGCCGCCGGACACACGGGCAGCCCCGTCACGCTGGCCCACGTGCCCAACATGTGGTGAGTGGCCGCCGGACACACGGGCAGCCCCGTCATGCTGGCCCACGTGCCCAACATGTGGTGAGTGGCCGCCGGACACACGGGCAGCCCCGTCATGCTGGCCCACGTGCCCAGCATGTGGTGAGTGGCCGCCGGACACACGGGCAGCCCCGTCACGCTGGCCCACGTGCCCAACATGTGGTGAGTGGCCGCCGGACACACGGGCAGCCCCGTCATGCTGGCCCACGTGCCCAACATGTGGTGAGTGGCCGCCGGACACACGGGCAGCCCCGTCACGCTGGCCCACGTGCCCAACATGTGGTGAGTGGCCGCCGGACACACGGGCAGCCCCGTCACGCTGGCCCACGTGCCCAACATGTGGTGAGTGGCCGCCGGACACACGGGCAGCCCCGTCACGCTGGCCCACGTGCCCAACATGTGGTGAGTGGCCGCCGGACACACGGGCAGCCCCGTCATGCTGGCCCACGTGCCCAACATGTGGTGAGTGGCCGCCGGACACACGGGCAGCCCCGTCGCTGGCCCACGTGCCCAACATGTGGTGAGTGGCCGCCGGACACACGGGCAGCCCCGTCATGCTGGCCCACGTGCCCAACATGTGGTGAGTGGCCGCCGGACACACGGGCAGCCCCGTCATGCTGGCCCACGTGCCCAACATGTGGTGAGTGGCCGCCGGACACACGGGCAGCCCCGTCATGCTGGCCCACGTGCCCAACATGTGGTGAGTGGCCGCCGGACACACGGGCAGCCCCGTCATGCTGGCCCACGTGCCCAACATGTGGTGAGTGGCCGCCGGACACACGGGCAGCCCCGTCATGCTGGCCCACGTGCCCAACATGTGGTGAGTGGCCGCCGGACACACGGGCAGCCCCGTCATGCTGCCCACGTGCCCAACATGTGGTGAGTGGCCGCCGGACACACGGGCAGCCCCGTCATGCTGGCCCACGTGCCCAACATGTGGTGAGTGGCCGCCGGACACACGGGCAGCCCCGTCATGCTGGCCCACGTGCCCAACATGTGGTGAGTGGCCGCCGGACACACGGGCAGCCCCGTCATGCTGGCCCACGTGCCCAGCATGTGGTGAGTGGCCGCCGGACACACGGGCAGCCCCGTCACGCTGGCCCACGTGCCCAACATGTGGTGAGTGGCCGCCGGACACACGGGCAGCCCCGTCATGCTGGCCCACGTGCCCAACATGTGGTGAGTGGCCGCCGGACACACGGGCAGCCCCGTCATGCTGGCCCACGTGCCCAGCATGTGGTGAGTGGCCGCCGGACACACGGGCAGCCCCGTCACGCTGGCCCACGTGCCCAACATGTGGTGAGTGGCCGCCGGACACACGGGCAGCCCCGTCACGCTGGCCCACGTGCCCAACATGTGGTGAGTGGCCGCCGGACACACGGGCAGCCCCGTCACGCTGGCCCACGTGCCCAACATGTGGTGAGTGGCCGCCGGACACACGGGCAGCCCCGTCATGCTGGCCCACGTGCCCAACATGTGGTGAGTGGCCGCCGGACACACGGGCAGCCCCGTCATGCTGGCCCACGTGCCCAGCATGTGGTGAGTGGCCGCCGGACACACTGGCAGCCCCGTCATGCTGGCCCACGTGCCCAACATGTGGTGAGTGGCCGCCGGACACACGGGCAGCCCCGTCACGCTGGCCCACGTGCCCAACATGTGGTGAGTGGCCGCCGGACACACGGGCAGCCCCGTCACGCTGGCCCACGTGCCCAACATGTGGTGAGTGGCCGCCGGACACACGGGCAGCCCCGTCATGCTGGCCCACGTGCCCAACATGTGGTGAGTGGCCGCCGGACACACGGGCAGCCCCGTCATGCTGGCCCACGTGCCCAACATGTGGTGAGTGGCCGCCGGACACACGGGCAGCCCCGTCACGCTGGCCCACGTGCCCAACATGGGTGAGTGGCCGCCGGACACACGGGCAGCCCCGTCATGCTGGCCCACGTGCCAACATGTGGTGAGTGGCCGCCGGACACACGGGCAGCCCCGTCATGCTGGCCCACGTGCCCAGCATGTGGTGAGTGGCCGCCGGACACACGGGCAGCCCCGTCATGCTGGCCCACGTGCCCAACATGTGGTGAGTGGCCGCCGGACACACGGGCAGCCCCGTCACGCTGGCCCACGTGCCCAACATGTGGTGAGTGGCCGCCGGACACACGGGCAGCCCCGTCACGCTGGCCCACGTGCCCAACATGTGGTGAGTGGCCGCGGACACACGGGCAGCCCCGTCATGCTGGCCCACGTGCCCAACATGTGGTGAGTGGCCGCCGGACACACGGGCAGCCCCGTCATGCTGGCCCACGTGCCCAGCATGTGGTGAGTGGCCGCCGGACACACGGGCAGCCCCGTCATGCTGGCCCACGTGCCCAACATGTGGTGAGTGGCCGCCGGACACACGGGCAGCCCCGTCATGCTGGCCCACGTGCCCAGCATGTGGTGAGTGGCCGCCGGACACACGGGCAGCCCCGTCATGCTGGCCCACGTGCCCAACATGTGGTGAGTGGCCGCCGGACACACGGGCAGCCCCGTCACGCTGGCCCACGTGCCCAACATGTGGTGAGTGGCCGCCGGACACACGGGCAGCCCCGTCACGCTGGCCCACGTGCCCAACATGTGGTGAGTGGCCGCCGGACACACGGGCAGCCCCGTCATGCTGGCCCACGTGCCCAACATGTGGTGAGTGGCCGCGGACACACGGGCAGCCCGTCATGCTGGCCCACGTGCCCAACATGTGGTGAGTGGCCGCCGGACACACGGGCAGCCCCGTCATGCTGGCCCACGTGCCCAACATGTGGTGAGTGGCCGCCGGACACACGGGCAGCCCCGTCATGCTGGCCCACGTGCCCAGCATGTGGTGAGTGGCCGCCGGACACACGGGCAGCCCCGTCACGCTGGCCCACGTGCCCAACATGTGGTGAGTGGCCGCCGGACACACGGGCAGCCCCGTCATGCTGGCCACGTGCCCAACATGTGGTGAGTGGCCGCCGGACACACGGGCAGCCCCGTCATGCTGGCCCACGTGCCCAGCATGTGGTGAGTGGCCGCCGGACACACGGGCAGCCCCGTCACGCTGGCCCACGTGCCCAACATGTGGTGAGTGGCCGCCGGACACACGGGCAGCCCCGTCACGCTGGCCACGTGCCCAACATGTGGTGAGTGGCCGCCGGACACACGGGCAGCCCCGTCATGCTGGCCACGTGCCCAACATGTGGTGAGTGGCCGCCGGACACACGGGCAGCCCCGTCATGCTGGCCCACGTGCCCAGCATGTGGTGAGTGGCCGCCGGACACACGGGCAGCCCCGTCACGCTGGCCCACGTGCCCAACATGTGGTGAGTGGCCGCCGGACACACGGGCAGCCCCGTCATGCTGGCCCACGTGCCCAACATGTGGTGAGTGGCCGCCGGACACACGGGCAGCCCCGTCATGCTGGCCCACGTGCCCAAGTGGTGAGTGGCCGCCGGACACACGGGCAGCCCCGTCATGCTGGCCCACGTGCCCAACATGTGGTGAGTGGCCGCCGGACACACGGGCAGCCCCGTCATGCTGGCCCACGTGCCCAGCATGTGGTGAGTGGCCGCCGGACACACGGGCAGCCCCGTCATGCTGGCCCACGTGCCCAACATGTGGTGAGTGGCCGCCGGACACACGGGCAGCCCCGTCACGCTGGCCCACGTGCCCAACATGTGGTGAGTGGCCGCCGGACACACGGGCAGCCCCGTCACGCTGGCCCACGTGCCCAACATGTGGTGAGTGGCCGCCGGACACACGGGCAGCCCCGTCATGCTGGCCCACGTGCCCAACATGTGGTGAGTGGCCGCCGGACACACGGGCAGCCCCGTCATGCTGGCCCACGTGCCCAACATGTGGTGAGTGGCCGCCGGACACACGGGCAGCCCCGTCATGCTGGCCCACGTGCCCAACATGTGGTGAGTGGCCGCCGGACACACGGGCAGCCCCGTCATGCTGGCCCACGTGCCCAGCATGTGGTGAGTGGCCGCCGGACACACGGGCAGCCCCGTCACGCTGGCCCACTGCCCAACATGTGGTGAGTGGCCGCCGGACACACGGGCAGCCCCGTCATGCTGGCCCACGTGCCCAACATGTGGTGAGTGGCCGCCGGACACACGGCAGCCCCGTCATGCTGGCCCACGTGCCCAGCATGTGGTGAGTGGCCGCCGGACACACGGGCAGCCCCGTCATGCTGGCCCACGTGCCCAGCATGTGGTGAGTGGCCGCCGGACACACGGGCAGCCCCGTCACGCTGGCCCACGTGCCCAACATGTGGTGAGTGGCCGCCGGACACACGGGCAGCCCCGTCACGCTGGCCCACGTGCCCAACATGTGGTGAGTGGCCGCCGGACACACGGGCAGCCCCGTCATGCTGGCCCACGTGCCCAACATGTGGTGAGTGGCCGCCGGACACACGGGCAGCCCCGTCATGCTGGCCACGTGCCCAACATGTGGTGAGTGGCCGCCGGACACACGGGCAGCCCCGTCACGCTGGCCCACGTGCCCAACATGTGGTGAGTGGCCGCCGGACACACGGCAGCCCCGTCATGCTGGCCCACGTGCCCAACATGTGGTGAGTGGCCGCCGGACACACGGGCAGCCCCGTCATGCTGGCCCACGTGCCCAACATGTGGTGAGTGGCCGCCGGACACACGGGCAGCCCCGTCATGCTGGCCCACGTGCCCAACATGTGGTGAGTGGCCGCCGGACACACGGGCAGCCCCGTCATGCTGGCCCACGTGCCCAGCATGTGGTGAGTGGCCGCCGGACACACGGGCAGCCCCGTCACGCTGGCCCACGTGCCCAACATGTGGTGAGTGGCCGCCGGACACACGGGCAGCCCCGTCACGCTGGCCCACGTGCCCAACATGTGGTGAGTGGCCGCCGGACACACGGGCAGCCCCGTCACGCTGGCCCACGTGCCCAACATGTGGTGAGTGGCCGCCGGACACACGGGCAGCCCCGTCATGCTGGCCCACGTGCCCAACATGTGGTGAGTGGCCGCCGGACACACGGGCAGCCCCGTCATGCTGGCCCACGTGCCCAACATGTGGTGAGTGGCCGCCGGACACACGGGCAGCCCCGTCATGCTGGCCCACGTGCCCAACATGTGGTGAGTGGCCGCCGGACACACGGGCAGCCCCGTCACGCTGGCCCACGTGCCCAACATGTGGTGAGTGGCCGCCGGACACACGGGCAGCCCCGTCATGCTGGCCCACGTGCCCAACATGTGGTGAGTGGCCGCCGGACACACGGGCAGCCCCGTCATGCTGGCCCACGTGCCCAACATGTGGTGAGTGGCCGCCGGACACACGGGCGGGCAATCAGCCTGATACAAACTGAACCACAAAAACAATTACAGCACAGATCTCGCGTCCATTATAATAACATCTCTCGCAACAGAAAGTTAATGATGTTTTATTGTCCACAGTTCGACCACCCCATTGGAATATGCGCGGTCAGCTATGAAATGCCAAACACGCGAGTATCCCCCAGAAGTGCTAGAGTTTCTCAAGAAATGTCGCTAACTTAGGGTACGTGTCTAGCAGTTTCATAGGTCTATGGTGACATGAATTTCAAAACAAGGTTCGTTGTTATAGTTATCTATGAAAACTTTATTTCTGGAACATTGAAATATAATTACAGAACAAGTCTAAAACTTTTATAAGTCTACGCAGACTTGGCTGTCAAAATATGTTTGACACATAACTGTCAATTTTATTTACATACATAAGTTTTAAACTTAAGTGTTCAATATACATATATGCACAAATATGTGTGTTTATTGTGTACTAAAACAATTACAAACTCGGATGTAACAATTAAAATGTGTGCAAGGGTAGTTGTCGAAAAGGGCCTTACACAAACTGCGTCTCATGTGTCAAGGGGAAGGGATGAAAAAGAAAAACAATCTAAGTGAGAAACTGGGTGCTATGTTAGTTGAAAACACTTAAACGAGTGGACTTCAAAATGATTAAATTGATATATTTCATTACTATTATAATGTCTTTTCTTTTTCTTCAAATTGGGTTACTTGTTAATTTATAAAAATAGCTTACTTGTAAATTTTTTATCCAGTGTCCCAGCTATTGGTAACATTCATGTAATATTTAAAGTCGAATAGAAGAAATCTCTCTAAGAGCCCGAATAAATCATTCTTTTGTATCCTCTAGAGGTTATAATTACGCATCTGCGGGCTATAAATATAAAATTACAAAACATATAATGTTATAGGGACATACATATGGAACAGATTCATAAATGTGATCATAAGGGAATGGGGGTTTAACAATTATGATATCTGTATGTCGTATTATGTCGATCACAGCGCATAAGTTATATCTATAGTGACGTAATTAAAAATAGAATTCAAAATCACAGCTTGATAGAAACAACTGTTGAGACAACTCAACATTTATAACTGTTTTACCAATTAATTTGATAATTTTATCAATATTTTATTATATTAATAATAAATTCTGTTATAAGGACATTCATTATTTCAGTAAACAACGGAAGTTTTTATAGAAAGCCTTTTGTAGATGTCTGCAATATGCCTCGCGGTCATGTCTAGTAGTTTGATAACTCTGCAAACTTTTGGCAGACAATATACATTTGTTTAAAACCTATTGTAATGGCATTCACTGCAAATATAGCTCTTACTTACGAATAAGATCTACTTTTAATAGTTTTATGCTCGTTTCTTAAAGTTTAATAATATGTTACGTAATAACTAAATATTGTTTTGGCTTTTTATTGAAATGTTCATTTCTACTAAATGTCTTAAGTTAATGGCTAAATTCTAACTTCACTCTAAAACATATAACTTCGCGAAATGCAAAGTTTAGAGTGTTCGTTTAGATTGTTAAAGTTATATTTAGTAGTCATTAACGAACTTATCAAATTTAATACTTACTTACTTATACGAACTTATAAAAGTACATAAATACAAAATTAATAAAAATGTGCATAAGTAATACTTAAAAAATACATTCAAGGGAAGTCCTAAAAAATGCAACATTAAATATTTTATTAAATTTAATTAACATCGATAACACAATCTATTAATATATTAGAACAATATTTGAACAGAAATTGACTGATGCAAATATTCGAAAATTGTTTTCAATTGGATTTAGTGTAATGAAAATGTTTCTATTCTGTTGCACAAACATCCGTGGTGACCTTCAGTGAAATAGTTTTTTGGTCTGTGGCGTCACTATATCTTCAGTCGCTGTCATGTCTATCTAATGCCATATATTTCATACAAATACTCCGTACAAAAATAAGTGACAACAGCAACAGGGAAGAATGATACTGAAGACATGACTGCATGGGCTAGCTCCTTTGCTTTTTCATACTGAGAAAACAAGATGGACTGCCATATATAATTGGTTTTTATTACAGACTAGGCTGTATGGTTAACACCTTTGCCTTTCCCATAAAAGGGAAGAAGATATTAAAAAAAATAATTGGTTATGTGTATATTTTGACAAGTGACACTTAAATTTGGTAATAATTTTTGTTTTCCTATAAAAGTTTAATCTGGTTTAACTTTATAAACGTAAATTAAATATTACATGAATAAAATATTAAATTAGCATTACACTTAGCAATTTGTGCTCGCCAATTTTTATCTTATTATGAGTTACTTAAAATGTGAAACTGTTAATATAAAGATTTTTTTAGCATATATTACAATTTTGCAACATGTCTCTAGGTATGTTGCAAAGCGTACTTGATAATTGAATTACAGTCGATTAATTTTATCGAATGAGTACATATGTCTTATTATGTTTAATTTAAAATTAATGAACTTTTTAGTAATTTATATATAAATGTATGAAAAATTTGATCTCCTGATGATATTCGACAAGTTACTTGATAATTTTGACCTTTTTTGTGATTTATAAATCAATTTATATAAAATCCCACCATCAATTCATATATTTCAATTTAATTCAGATGATTTTATAATTGTGAACAATATTTTTTTTATAGATTTTATATTAACAAGCAAGTATTAAGTTAATAATTTTGTGTAAATAGCATGTTAGTTTTAAGATTGTCAAAACACCTACTAACAATTGCGCTCATTTTATTTTTACAATGTACAGTCTTAATTTTTTATTATGTATCCAGTTCACAGCTATGAAATAAAATATAAATTTTGAGGTGGTTACTTTAAATTACAAAAATATGTAACTTATTACCTCGATGTCTCCGTAATTTACAGTCCTTGTAATATTTTTGTAAATTGAACATATATTCATTATTCTATTACCTTTTTCAAATTATGTAATTTATTTTGAGTTGAATGAAGTTGTGTATTTTTAACACATACGCGGACTAATATTATCCTTTCATTTCTTTTATTACAATTGATTAGGAATGTCAATTAAATGTTTTTTTAAATCAGTTAATTGGATAGGCTTAAATTTTATCAGTTCATCTATGGTCCTTCTATTATCTAATTTATACGCTCCTGAAATATTGTTTCATCAGATGTAAAACACCATGTATATTATTAAAATACAATCAAATATGTACATTGAATTCGACAAAGAAACGGCATTTTTTAGTATCTAAAGAAATGTGATAAACTAGCTGTAGTCACATATTTGTTCGCATGCAATAGTGAATCTTGTTAAAATTTATAATGGGCAATTTTTTTTTGTCTCGCGTTACCTTTAGTTTCAGATTTTGTAATGTCTTCGTAAATCCGAATATCTCTAATATTATATCCTTTATCGCATACTTTTTTCCTCTATTCTCTATTATAATTTTACTCCCGCGAGGGTAATTATTACAAACTTTAAATTGCATTTTTACTTCAAACTAATTCCCATACAAACTGAATGTCAATTTTATGTATATTTAACCACAACCTAAAAATTAAATTACGGTCTTGTGGCTCCAAAAATACTTCATACAACCTTTCAACCCCCTCACAACCCTTGTTTTGCAAAACTATCTGTGTACGATAATTTATTTAAATCGGTCCAGTAAATTTGGTTGAAAGTGGGATAGACAGACACAGAGTTATTAGTAAGGACTGTGTACTTAGTAATTACTTTAAATTACAAATTTATGTAATTTAAAGTGATTACTTCGAAATTACTATATTATTTTTGTAGCTTTGAATGTATACATATTAAAGCACTCAACTGTATCTACGTGAACTGTGTATTTTTTGTGTTCTGATATAAATACATCAGGATGTGTTCTCGCACAACACATTAGTTTGATATACGTAATAATATTTGGATTATGACAACGTGTCATAAGTTTCATTTTTAATATTTTTATGAAAGAGAAATTTTAATGTACTATACGTATATATTGTTATTTTTTCGGCATTTGAAATTGGTTCTTCGTATTTCGCACTATCGTATCTAAATTAAAAGAAATCTGTTGTCATTTTCTTTAATTAAGCATGATATTAAGTTGTATGATGATTTCATTTTTTTTAGATCTCTGAGAAATGCTGACATTGTGAACTTATAGCAAAGAATTGACAATATTCATCGGTTATTTTTAAAATTTGTTTGATAATTTTTGTATTAGCTAGATATAAGGGCGGTGCTAATGTCTATGCTGATTCATGCTCTGATGATGTTTGCTGATGAAATATTAGTTTTGATAAGCGATTATTAAATGTGATTAATTATAAATAAGACTAGAGATTTGTATTTACAGTGCGATTAAATTTGGCTATTAGGTCTGGCAACACTATTTCTTATTACGAAAATATAAAATAGTGTTACCAGGCCAATGAGCTTTATATTCTGTGGTCGTCATATATTTTTGTAAATGATGTGATTTTAACTTTATTTTATTAAAATTAGGGTTTAAATATCTAAAATTAAAAGTAAAAAAGGAATTTTTATGTGCCGGTATATTATATCATACATGTTGGATCGCACTGTATCTACGCTATATTCACGTCCCGTGACTATGCATGTCTGTTGTTCTAGTGAACGCGAACTTTTATCTTGTAAGCAATCTTCTGTGGAAGGTATTCATTGAACCATTTTGATGTAAGAATTATTTTTGTTTCGGATTAAATTGTTGTCATATTAATATTGGTGTTTCTTTTTGTCCCCCGACTTGTAATTTTATTAATTTTGACGTGAATACGTCTTTAAAATTGCTTGCATAGGGACGCAAATCAAAAAATCGAATGATAACAAAATCGGGGCATGCAGTTTAGTGTTGTAGCTACATATCTATCATCCCCATCCAAATTCCAATTACACCACTGGATAGCTAAAGGATCAAAGAATTAATTACGCCCAGTAAATACTGTAACACATCGCGCGCGGTGGAGGGGGAGCCCCGCCAATTTGAAGGCATTTTGGGCGTACTATTACCCGTTACGAGACGTATTCACGTACAACAAACGGCCGTGTCCATAACACAGCCACACCCCCTTTTTGGAATCTGTATCTGTTAATAGGATTTATTATTTTCTAGTCATTCGTTTCTCCCTAATAATCAGAAGATAGAATTACGTAGAGTTAGTCATATATTTACACTGATTACATACAGCGCAAGAAGAAAATGGATATGCCTCAAATCCCGAGATTAATTTTTAAATAAAAACATCTTATCAATGTACAAATGGATTTTAGACGTTCCGGGATACCATTGAAGCCAGAAAATATTGAAAAACTTAAATTATGTATAGGGCTGCAAGGTAATTCCTGGAAAGGCTTTGGTTTTCCAACACTGACTTCTTGTAATGAAGATGAAACATTTTGTACATACCTCGTCAAACAAGGTTAAACCTATACCAAAAATTATATGGTACTTACTACAGAATAGGGCGTTTGCTGAGAAATTTAGAATAAAAGTGATTAGTAAAATAGAAGAAATGAATACAATGGAAGGAAAATCGGTGAATGATTGTTGGAATTTAATGGCAGGATACGTGAAAGATGTAGCAAAAAATGTACTAGGAGAAACGAAAGGGAAAGGTGTGAATAAAAAGATACTTGGTGGTGGAATGAAGTCGTGCAAGAGGATTTAAGAAAGAAGAAGAATGCATTTAAAATGGGGCAAAATAGCGAAGGTAGCAACAGTACGAAAGATATGAGAAAAAAGGCCTATAGCATCGCCAAAAAGCAAACAAAGAAAGCAGTTTCGCCCAAGCGAAAGTCTAAGCAGAACGTTATGAGACCTTAGACAGCCCTGCAGGTCAAAATTGCCTTTATAGGATTCCGCGGCATAAGGAAAGGTGTGCACAGGATATTACGCATGCGATGTGTATGAAAGATGAAGCAGGATAGGGGAATGTATATGTCAGGGGAAGTCTGAAAGTAGCCCCTATTGGTGAAAAATGAATGAAAGGACTTTCCTGTATGGTCACGTATTAAGAAGAGGCAATGATCATATTACTTGGAAAGTTATGGAGATGATACTGGATGGGCGTGTGGGGAGAAGAAGACCGAAGAAAAAAATTGTGGCGAAAGTAACCGGCCACTCGGTATAAATTGTGATTAATTATGTGGACTGTACAGACAGACACGACAGACAGACACAGACAGACACAGACAGCCTTGACAATACAGAATGAAGCCTATGCGACTTACCTTTCGTCCACCGTCCTTCAGTGCAGTCGCCTTTGCTTAGGTTGCTACAGCTGTCCACGCCGTATACGCAATCCTGAATTTTGTTGTAAATAATTTATGTTCACAGCAGTCTTTTTACGGACGGTCACGGACCGCTAGGATGGTAAAAAAAATGGATGGACTGTGTGAATGTTGATGTATTGAAGAAGGGAGTGACTAAATGGAGAGTGGAAAAGGCAGACATGTTGCGCCGACCACAAATAAAATTGGGGAACAGGTCAAGAAAGAGATTTGTTTTTTTTTAAGTTAAATTATATATGTGTATGTGTGAAAATTACTAGTTTTTGAGAACAATTAACGTTTATATTGTTACGAGCTGGGGTCAGTAAATTAAACGGCGGTCTACCAAAACACTGAACTTTGATTAATTAGTAGGTACACTAACAGTCACTAATCACTTCACTGAAAGTCGCT
The DNA here is from genome assembly GCA_036419045.1 of Scirpophaga incertulas. Lineage (NCBI taxonomy): Eukaryota > Metazoa > Arthropoda > Insecta > Lepidoptera > Crambidae > Scirpophaga > Scirpophaga incertulas. The sequence continues at coordinate 4,788,810 of CM071647.1, read as the reverse complement.
TCTTAGTTCTCCAATATCACTTAGATGTTTTCGCGCTGTATCGCAAAACAATACTCTTCCCGGCGGCCGGACACAGCCTTATATAGTCCCCTAAGATACTTGCCACTCTTGCCAGAACATTCGCGGACACACTCGAATGTGTAGTCCAATACGTCGCGCGTTCGAGACGTTTCGAGTATAACTGTCTCGATACTCGAATATTCTCGATACACAATACTCGAATATTCCCGTACTATCTTTCTCGAATATTCTGTGTTTGTCTATCTCTTTCTAATGATGTTTTCTCATTCTAATACTTCTCGAATGTTCTAACTATCTCTGTCTCTTTCTACTATTGCTATCTCTTTCACTCCTATTGAAATTTATGTCCTTTTACTGAAGTAGGCTTAATGGCTCATAAGGGGTCCTGAAAACGCCTGAAAACGGGTTTTCAGGTTATTGCGGTATTGGATAGAGGGTAGCCTGAAACGTACTGAAAACATGTTTCAGGCGCCTGAAAACTACTGTAACTTGGGTGTAATTTAGATTTTTTAGTATGTGAAAGAGCTACTTCTGAAACGGCCTGAAACGACGTTTCAGCCTGCTGAAAACGTTTCTAAGTCACAAAAAATCACTTTTGAAGTTTTACTAAGCCACCGGCGTAACAATATTATACTAGCAACCCGCCCCGGCTTCGCACGGGTGCAATGCTTATGTAAATATCCCTACTACAAAATGTCCTTAACACAACGTTCACAGCTTGTTTGTCATTAGACAAAACAAACACGTTTTGCTTAGAGCGCAAAAAAAGTGCTTATTTACGACATCACATTAGAAACCTTAAAATTTATCAGTGTTTCTCTACTATATTATGCATGTATTATACATATAAACCTTCCTTAAGAATCACCTCTATCTATAAAAAAAAACCGCATCATACCGTTGCGTAGTTTTAAAGATCTAAGCATACATAGGAACAGACAGACGGCGGATAGCGACTTTGAGACTGTGTAGTGATTTTTGATTTGTACGTACATATGTATTTTATGGATTTTAATATGTATGCCTGTTCCAATGCTCTTCATTACAAATTTTTTTTTTAAAACGTCGCCTCACACTAGAATATTTATCTTTTTTTTTTTATGTGATAGGGGGCAAACGAGCAGACGGATCACCCGATGGTAAGCAATTACCGCCACCCATGAACGCCCGCAACACCAGAGGAGTCACAAGCGCGTTGCCGGCCTTTTAAATGGGAGTACGCTCTTTTCTTGAAAGTTTGGATATCGTAACGGTTCGGAAACACTGCAGGCGACAATTCATTCCACAGTTTAGCTGTGCGAGGCAGAAAATTTCTAGAGAAACGCACAGTGGTGGACTGCCAAGTATTGAGATGGTGAGGATGGAAGGTTTGTCGCGTGGAACGATGTCGGAAAGTAGTAGCAGGGTTATATCGTGGATGCAGTCAGAAACATGGAATATAGAAATTACATAAATATATAAATTCATAGAATCTCACATACACATTCACCCAGGGCAAAATAAATTTGTGTTGGTCATACAAAATATATGCATGCGGGAATTCGGGTGAATGCGGAATGCGGGTCCCGGGTGCAGTTGCACCCGGGACCCGCTGGACAGTAGCCAATAGCTCGATCGCTGTGCCGATGGCTTGGTCAAATAATATATAGCCATTAGACTTAGAATCAATATTTTCTTGAGAGTTCCCGTTTCGAATTAGAAATCATACAGATAACACTCATTTAAAGGGAATATTCAACTCATATGATTCGTGGCGAGCGAGGTCCATGTTCCCTCGCCTATCAGAGTGCGCCTGGTTTCTCATTTCTCTCAATATTTAAATTATATCTCAATCTCAGAGTAATCACATGCACTAGATAACCGGAACCACTTACCATCAATTGGGAAGTCTGTATGTCACTAAACTTTAATAAAAAAAATCAATAAAATAACTAATTCTCATCGTTCAATGTTCTGAAATTCAGTTGTATATGTCGCAGCCAACTGGTTAAAATAGCCGTTCAATCAAACAGCTAGCCCTTTGACCGAACAACGCCATTCAACCATATGTCTAGCTTTCTTTTTATTAATTGAATATTCAAAACGTTCAACACTACAGCTGATACAAAAGCCGCCGTCTAATTTAATTAGTTCAGCGCTCACCGCCGCGGCGCTAGGTGCGTTTTGTTTTCAATATGGCGTCAACTAGCCGTGGTTTGTGATTGTTTCAAGGGATATTAAATGGAGACAATCCAGCAGTGTTGTAAGAAGGCATTTTGCTCAAATTCAAAAGGAAATTCCTTCTAAACCTTGGTTTTTTAAATTTAAACAGGCCTCTAAAATTTGCATATCTACTATTTATTTATTTATTTATTTAACGATTTATTGTACACAAAAGAAAAAAACAGGAAAATACAAAAATAGACAGTACAATAGGTGTGGCTTATTTCTAATGAAATTTCTTCCAACCCACCTGTGATAGGAAAAAAAAAACTGAGAAACGTGGATGTCGCGTGTACAAATATATATAATAGTTGTATAACAAAAAGTACACATACTTAATACTTACATACATACTTATACATATATACACTAATAAATACATACATATATAAACATATATACATGGATATATACAAACTTAGATTAGGTTTAATATAATACAGCAAAATTACTGAGAGGATAGTTAATCACGTTAAGGAAAGATAGTGCTCTTTTACTTTCTTCTTGAAAAGCAAGAAAGAACGAATGTCTCGCACTGAAGGCGGAAGTGCATTCCATAATTTAACTGCATGAACAGAAAAAGAGTTAAGGAAGAAATTAGTGCGGAAAACATCAGAGGGAAGTTTAAGAAGAGTACGAAGATGAGATCTGCAAACAACATCAGGAGAATAAGCAAACTCAAAACGAGAGCGAAGGTAAGTAGGATAAATTGGGTTATAAAGAATGTTAAAAAGGAGAAAGAGGATGCGCAAGTTTCTGCGGAGTCTGATAGGAAGCCATTTTAGTTGGGATCGAAATTTAGAGACATGATCATACTTACGCAATCCAAAAATGAAGCGTAAACACAAGTTCTGCAGTCGTTCGAGTTTGTCAAGGAGCTCCTCTGTAAGGTCTAGATAACAAGCATCAGCGTAGTCAAGTATAGGCAGTATTAGTGACTGGGCTAAGGTAACTCTCGTTTGGACTGGTAGGAAGCATTGAAGAGATTTTAAGGTGTGAAAGGAACAGAAAACTTTGCGACTTACCTCATTAATGTGTGACTTCCAGTTCAAGTTGCTGTCAAAAATGACACCCAGATTTTTGGCTGATTTACTAAAAGGAATTTTGGTATCGTCTAGGATCAAAGGTGACAGCGCGTTGAGATGAAGTTGCTTGGTTAAATACGTACTTCCTATGATTAATGCCTTCGACTTTATAGGATTTATGCAAAGTCCATGAGCCTTAGCCCAAGTACTTATTCTCTTTAGATCCTCATTTAGTAATGCAATACTCTCATCAATTTTGGAAATAGAGAAGTGACGATATAGTTGCAAATCATCGGCGTATAGATGAAAGTTACAATCAATAATAGAGGAAACAGTATTGATGAAGCAAGAAAAGAGAAGAGGAGAGAGTATTCCACCCTGAGGAACCCCCGTAGACAGGCTACACCAGTTAGAAAGTGCATTGCTTTGTCGGATGCATTGGGATCGATTACGGAGATAAGAATCAAACCAGGCAACAGCACTTTGGGAAATATTGAGTGAACTAAGGATACCAAGTAGAACATCGAAATCAACTGTATTGAATGCGTTGCTGAAATCTAGGAGCAAAAGACAGGTAAGATTCTTGTTCTCCATGGCAAACCTTATGTCATCAGTAACTTTGATGAGAGCACTAACCGTGCTGTGACCCGGTCTGAAACCGGATTGGAAAGGACTGAGTAAATGGTTGGAATACAAATGCCGAGAAAGTTGGTTATGGGCTAAATGTTCTAGGACTTTAGAGAGAAAGGGTAAAATAGAAATTGGCCTGAAGTCACAGAAATCTTGAGGATTGGAGATTTTGGGCAAAGGTATAATGTGAGCTTTTTTCCAAGCAGAAGGGAAATAGCTACTAGAAAATGAGGAATTGAGGATGTGAGTAAGGATAGGACAAAGCTCATTAAGTAGAGGTGAGATCATTTTAGAGCAAATCGTATCACTGCCAGACGCAGTGGAGGAGATTGCCGAAATCGCCTTTCTCACTTCGTCATTAGAAACAGGGTTGAAATGGAATGAGGGACAGGTAGGCTTAGGAGCATCCGACAAACGGCGTAAGGTATCAGCTTTAATGTTTGAATCTAATAGGGTCGAAGAAAATGCAAAGTGTTTATTTAGTGAGTTGATATCCACATTAATGCTCGAATCGTTACTTTTACCAATACCTATAGATTTAAGGAATTTCCATGATTCAGCAGGCGATTTACCGCTTAATGAATCATGGAAATACCTTCTTTTGGCATCTCTGCACAAATGATTACACCGATTCCGTAGCAACTTGAAACGTAACAGATTTTGATCAGAAGGAAAGCGTTTATAGCGGCTTTTGGCTTTGTCTCTTTTGGCCATTATTTCCTTTATATCAATCGTAAGCCAAGGCGCCAGATAATGCCTTACTTTAATACGTTTCAATGGGGCGTACTTATCGAAGAGATTTAAAACACGAGAATTAAAAATTTGTATCTTGCTTTCTACGCTGTCATTGCCAATAACTTCGGACCAATCCATTCGAGAAGCATCAAATCTTAATGAATCTAAATCTAAATTTTTAAAGCTACGAAAGTCACGATACTGCGCTTTTCTCTTAGGCGGACGAACTTTAAATGATAAATAAATTAAATCATGGTAGGAGAAAATAGAGGAAAGTTGACCATGAGCAGCTACTTTCTCCAGAGAGGAAACAATAGTTAGGTCAAGGAGAGATGGCGTACAATTTGGAGAAAAATGCGTAGCAGAAGAGGGTAGGATATGCAAGTTGAAAGAAGAGACAGTATCCTGAAGGAGTCGAGAACGATAGTTGTTTTTGAGGAGGCACGTATTGAAGTCACCTAATAGAATAATATCAGAATAAACTGGACACAGTTCACCGAGTACTTTATCTAAAGAAGGAAAATAGTTGATGTTGAGATTTGGGCTATACAATACCCCGAGTAGTAATTTTTTGTAGTTAATAATCACTTCTATAAACAAGTACTCAGCAGATTCACTATAGAGGCTAGGAGAAGAAGTAACAATTTTATATGGTAAATCTGCACGTAAATAGATGGCCACTCCTCCCCCACCCTTCCCAGTTCTGTCATTTCGAATTAGAACATAACCAGGAAGAGAGTATGAAGTGGATAATAGCGAAGGTTTTAAAAAAGATTCAGAAATAAGAATTGCATCTATGCGAGTATTTGAAAAGGATAACAAGAGATCTGTGTGGTGAGACGGAATGCTCTGTGCATTAATATGAACCACGTTAAAAAAGTTTAAACAAGTAGAAAAGACAGATGATAACTGTTCATGCAGTGTTAAAGGTATTGGCGAAGAATCGCCTTCTGCACTCCGGAAACTATCCGACGAAGCAGAGCACGAAAAATAGCTGTCATCTAAGATGTTTTCAAAAATATCCATACAATATCATAAATACCCTAATGAAAAAAAAATATATATACAAAACAAATTATAACTAAAAACAATACAATAAATACAACTATGATAATATAATAATGATCAAAAAAAAATATATATATATATATTATATACCTATATAAAAAAAAAAAAAACTATAGAGTGAACTTCACTACCGAAGCCAGCACCCACCACACATGGTTTGAAAAATAACATTACTAAAAACATAGGAGTAAAGTAAATTATATATAAAAACAAATAAACTAATTCTAAACTCAAATTTTTGTAAGTTTTGTTGCAATATCCACAAAAGCATAATATTATAGCGTTAACAGTGGAAACACGTGCAACTCATACAACATTCTAAACACACATACAAAATTAATAATAAACATGATAATTATTGCTATAATAATTTACAACACTTAGAGTTAAAAACAAAATAGAAAAAAAACTAACAAAAAAAAAAAGAAAAAACTGACATTATACACAACTTAAACATAAGAATTGGCTGTATAGTTAACAAATACCTTTGTCTGTTCAAATTGACAAATCTAAGTGCTACGTCAAACTTCAAACGTCAATTACGTCTGTGTTGAGTGTGAAGATTTTGGTTAAATTGCAAGGTACCTACCGTAATAGATTTTATTTACAAATGGGTATACAAAGTAAAATTGTAAAAGTATTAGCGCAATATGTTGGTGACTATAAATACTTAAGAAAATTACCGTGGGTAGATACCTGCGGGCACATATGTTACTTCAGCATTGAAAATACCCAAATACAAGGACTATTTAGGCATTTTAGACACAATCTTCACTGCCTTCGATGCTTTCGCAGTCTTTTGCCTGATCCGCTTCACAGTTGGCGATTGAGTTTCACCAATTTTGGTGGTTTCGCTTTCGGACGACGTTGAAGGAAACTTAGTTATGAGCGGTTGCAGCTGAGAAATGGTTTCAATTTTCACTCTGGTGTTGTTGGGGAGAATAATGTGAATACTGCCCTGCATTGACCAGCATTTATTAACACCGAAATGTTTACGGGCCGCAAGAAAAGCGCTGTGTCTAGCTTTAGTGAGAAATTCTGATATAGTAATCCCAGACCTTTAAGGGAGCTCTTACTGTTCCAAGCTAGACAGCGATGCTCAAAACAGTGAAATCTCACTAACACAGGACTAGTTTTACTGGTGGTTGTACCTCCAAGTCGATGACAAACATGTAAATCAGAATGTGTAATATCTGGAATCTTCATTTGGTCGGACAATATTTTCAAAACAACACTGTGCAATTGTTCATCCTTACATTCGGCTATGCCATGAAAGAGCAAGACCTTTCTACGCATGGCAGTCTCATGCTTATCAAAACCCTGTGAAAGCAGCTCGAGTTGGTTTTTAATTGCAGACATAGCTTCCCAGACAAAACTTTTAAATTCGTAAAACTCACTTGCTAAAGATGTTACATCAATGGGTGGCGCAATCTTGGAATTGGAATTAGCAGTGACTTGTAGCAACTTATCTTCATACTTCTGCATCCGTGACTCGATTAGTTTGTGCAGTGCCTCCATGCTAGTTGTAATACTGGGGTCCATGTTAAATTGTGGAAAGTGATTGAGAATTAAAATTCTGATTATAGTGGTGAGTCAGTGGCGTAGCGTGCCTTGTCGGGGCCCAGTATAAAATTTTTTTTGGGGGCCCTTATATGGAGGTAAAGATTTTTCACAAAAGAAAAAAATATTGTGAGAAGAAATATTTATTTATCACATAATTTACCCATTTTACAAATAAAAATCGAATTTTAAATATTCACTCTCCTTGCCTTTTTTTCGGCAAACTGATTTATTAAATCATTCATGGCTGATGATGATTTTAGTTTTTCTAAAGTTTCTGCCTCTATGGACAATAGTGAATAGACTGTAAGAGGGTGGATACCCAGGCCCCCTTATCAGTAAATGCAACTGGTTCAAAAGAAAATAATAAAAAGCTAGTGCAGCAAGCCTTCCACCCAGGTCTATTTGTACCCAGAACGCGTAGTGCATCTTTAAGTGCCATGACAGATGCTAACATCCAAATCTCTAAGAACAGCGTACAAAGTCCTGGTGTAATTACTATCGATTGTGATAACGAAACGGCCAATCCCCCCGATTGGCAGAGAGTTCCCGTACTTAGAAACGCCAAAAGGAAGAAAATATCATCACCATCACCAGAGAGGACTTTGGTTTATAACCGATTCAGCGAACTCCCAGTCGATCAGGTAGAAAGTACTGACAAAGTGGCTTCTAAAAAAGCTTCAAAACCACCACCTATCATTTTATATGGTGTTGAAGACCTTTCCAAACTTACTGAGCTTATTGAACAGGTACTGGACAAAAGTGACTACACCTATAACATTATAAATAAAACCCAACTGCGAATTAATGTTGCTAACATAGATCTTTACCAAACAGCAATACAAGTTATCAGGGACAAGGGCTTGATTGGACATACATTTAACAGAAAGGACAAGAGACCATATAGAGTAGTTATAAAGAAGTTACATCACTCAACACCCCTTAGCGAAATAAAAAATGCAATAGAGGAAACAGGAAACACATTGATTGGGGAAATAATAAATGCTAAGTATGGACCAGATAAGATACCTACACATACCTTCTTTGCAACTGTTCAACAAGGCCCTAATAATAAAGCTGTAAATAACATTAAATACATCAGTCATCAGTCAGTTACCATTGAAGAACCTAGAAAAAGCAACTCTATAGTGCAATGTCATAGATGCCAGCAATACGGCCATTCTAAAAACTATTGCATGAGACCGTACCGTTGTGTTAAATGCGCTGGAGCCCACAAGACATCAGAATGCACTAAGATTGATCGGAATACACCAGCAAAATGTGCCCTGTGCTTAGGCGCACATCCAGCCAACTTCAAAGGATGTGAAGTCTACAGAGAAATTCTAAATAGAAAAAACAACAAACAGAGGCACATTAGGTCTAGGGGAGGCACAAAAGATATTGCTGATTCTAATAATAAGCAATACTCACAACCAGCAACTGATACTGAAATGCAGAACCAAGCACAAAACGAACACATGCCCACAATGACATCTGGTTCAAACACACATTATAAAAAACGAGTAAGATATGCTGATGTGACGAAAGCTAAACCACAGGAACAGAATGCGCAGATCCCAACACATAACACAGTGATTGAAGAAATGCTCCTCAAACAAGCAGAAAAGTTTGATCTTATACTACAACAAATGAGTACTTTAATCAGTCTCATCACAACCCTAGTCAGCAATATACCAAAATGACTTCTCTCAAGATTGCTACTTGGAACCTAGATGGCCTATCACCCAATTTGGGTGAGGTAGAAGTCTTCTTACATACACACAACATAGATATTCTATTAGTATCTGAATCACACCTTACTGATAACAAAAGCGTAAAGCTGCGCAATTATAATATTTACGCTACTAACCATCCAGATGGTACTGCGCATGCCGGCGCTGCCATCATTATAAAATCTAGTATTAAACACTATGAACAGCCCGCATTCAAGGAAGTATACATTCAAGCATCTACCGTCGCAGTCGTAGATCGTAATGGAACGCTCAATATATCTGCCATATACTGCCCTCCAAAATATATTATTAAAGAAGAGCAATACGAAACATTTTTCAAGTTACTCGGTTCTAGATTTATAGTCGGAGGAGATTGGAATGCGAAGCACGTTCACTGGGCATCTAGGCTTACTAACACAAGGGGCAGAGAACTAAAAAGAAGTGTTGATAAGAATAACCTCATCACAATCTCACCACAGGAGCCCACCAACTGGCCTACGGACCCCAAGCGACTTCCTGATGTTATAGATTTCTTCATTGCAAAAGGCCTGGCCGGACTCTTTTATGACATACGGACAAGCTTAGACTCCAATTCAAACCATGTTCCAGTAATACTGAACATTGGCACAACTGCATTGAAAATGGAAAGTCATACAAAATTATACAACAGCCGCACGGACTGGAACTCATATCGAGAACTTGTGCATGACAGACTTGACCTTAAGTTAAAGCTGAAAACAGAATCAGACATAGATGATGCAGTTCGGCACATTACCTCGGTGATCCAGGAAAGTTGCTGGCTGTCAACACCAAAAGTTGCCAATCGTGTCCCTAACAGTAAAACCTATTCAGAAGAAATACGACTAAAGGTTCTGGAAAAAAGGAAGCTTCGTAGAATTTGGCACAACAGTAGACACTCAAGTGACAAGGCTATACTGAACAAAGCTACTCGAGAACTTAAGACTCTTATCTCTAAAGCCAACGATACTGCACTGGATACCTATTTGGAAGGGTTAACAGCTACAAAAGCAACAAACTACTCATTATGGAAAGCTTGCAAAAACTTGGATCGACCACAACACCAGAAGCCTCCTCTTCGTACTTCAGATGGCAAGTGGATTAGAACCAATGAAGCCAAAGCCGAGGCGTTTGCTAAACATCTTAGCCAAGTGTTCAGACCAAATGAGCCCAAACCAAATGCAGATGAGTCGGATATTGATGTGGTTCTTAATCAAGATCTACAACTTACCCTGCCACTAAAACTGGTAACACCTAAAGAGGTACGCAAGAACGTTAAATCCATGCAAAATAATAAAGCACCAGGGTATGACCTCATAGACAAGAAAGTTCTTGAAGAGTCTCCTAAAAAAGTAATGGTGTACCTCACAATGTTATTTAATGCTGTTATGAGAATTGAGTACTTCCCGGATTTATGGAAAGTATCCCAAATTATTATGATACATAAACCTGGTAAGCCACCGCATGAAGTAACATCATATCGACCAATAAGTCTTTTACCAATAATGTCCAAGGTACTTGAAAAACTCATACTCCATAGGATGCTCCCCATTTTTAAAGAAAAATCCATTATCCCAGACCACCAATTTGGTTTTCGAAAGGAACACGCCACTGTAGAACAAGTTCATAGAGTGTGCAGGACAATAAGGAAATCGTTTGAGAAAAAAGAATACTGTTCCTCAGCGTTCCTTGACATACAACAAGCCTTCGATAAAGTCTGGCACAAGGGCTTATTATTTAAGATAAAGTCTCAACTTCCACATACTTTATATGGAATCTTGAACTCTTATATTTCCCAGAGAATATTCCAGGTGAAGGAGAATGATTGCACATCAAATTTTTATGAAATCTCTGCAGGAGTACCACAGGGGTCTGTACTTGGACCTATTCTTTACACACTCTTCACCCATGATTTACCTCAAAACCCAGAGGTCACAGTTGCAACTTTTGCCGATGACACAGCTTTGCTTGCCACAGACAAATGCCCAATTCAAGCCTCAAGAATACTGCAAAACAGCTTGCATAAAGTTGAAGAATGGCTAGCAAAGTGGAGAATCGCTGTCAGTGTGTTGAAGTCAGTGCATGTTACATTCACCCTTCGAAAGGAAGACTGTCCCCCAGTGGCTCTAAACAACATACAACTACCGCACCACAATGTAGTCAAATATCTCGGTATGCATCTGGACCGTCGTCTTACCTGGAGTAAACACATCGAAAGTAAAAGGAATGAACTCAACCTAAGATACAAAAGCCTTTATTGGCTATTTGGAAACACAAAAGTGTCCCTCGACAACAAGCTCCTGGTGTATAAAACGGCACTAAAACCTATTTGGACCTATGGAATTGAGCTATGGGGCAGCGCCAGCTTTTCAAATATCATGAAGATACAAAGGGCACAGAATTACATCTTAAAGCATATCTCAAATGCACCCTGGTTTATTAGAACAGAGGAGGTCCATGAAAACCTTAGCATGCCTATGGTAGCACATGAAGCAAAAACCCGGGCATCTGGGTACAAACTACGACTCCAAAAGCACCCAAATGAACTTGCGGGTCAACTTACAAACCCAGAAACTATACGACGTCTTAAAAAGCGTCGGGACATATTTGACCAATAAAATAATTAACGTAAAGGGCTAACTCTACTGAGAGTAGAGCCCTCAAAGCCAAATAAATATCACATCTGCTTATAGTTGCAAAGACTGATTGCATGATAGAATTGTTAATATAAAAAAAAAAAAAAAAAATGGACAATAGTGACATGTCTGACAGCCGTACTTGTCCCATCGAAGTTCTTAAATAAGTTTTTATTAGTTAATTTTGAAAAACTTCTTTCTGCCGTTGCGGTTGTAACTGGAAGGTCAAGAATAAAAAGCATGCTGTGATTACCTCGGGAAAACTGGATGCAAGACTATTGAATTTTACTAGCAATAATTCAATGAGTTCTTTAATGGAATAAATTTTTTTAATTTCAGAATTTAAGCATGTTTTTAGAGCCTTTAATTGGTCACAAAGATTAAGTGAGATGTCTTTACTGTATTTAGCAGACAGTTTTATGGAAGCGTTTAATATCTCTTCGCTTGAAGAAGATAGGAGTTTCTCCGGTTGTAATATTTCGAATATACTACTCAGGTTGCAAATGCTCTGAAATCTTTCTTTAGATTGAGAAATTAATATATCTAAACAGCAATAGTATACATTGACTTTGAAATATGATTCCGGGTCGGAAATTCTTTCATCTTGTGATAACTCATCAAAAAAACGCTTCGTTATCTTACGCCTACTGTTTTTAAAAACAGTTGTTACCCCCACTCCTTTGCTAAATCTTTGGATTCATTTAGCAAACTATTAAATGAATTCTGATTTCTTAATTGGCACAGTCTATTCAAAAGATTACTTAATAAAATACTAGATTTCTGTAAGTCATTATTTTCATGCTGTAGAACTTTAGAAACAGGATTAATAATTTCAAATAGTGAAGAAAAAAATGTAACGAGCACTAAGAAATCAAAACTTTCTAAAATTTTAATTATACTTTTACATTCTTCACGTTCATTTTTTTTATTTGAAATTAAATTTAGTTGGTACAAAGTTTTCATGATTAGTAAAAAATTTTTCTTTACTGCTAATAAAGCGTCGTTCCTAGAAGACCATCTGGTAGGACATACCTTTTTAAGGGTAATCAAATATTTCTCAGATGAATCGTCACTTAGCATAGCCCAGCGTTTTATACTATTGGCAAAAAAAGTATATATTATTTCTAAATTATCGAAAAATGTCGATACTTCACGAACATGTCTCGCAGCATCGTTCAAAACCAAGTTTAAAGCGTGCGCAGCACAATGAACATAATCGGCATTTGGAGCATGCTCTTTTATTAGGGTTTGTAATCCTCCATACACACCCGACATAACATTTGCTCCATCGTATCCCTGTCCTCTACATTTAGTCAAATCAATTCCATATTCTTTAGTCAAATTTAAAATGACAGTTTTCAGACCTGCAGCACTGCAATCGGTTACTGCTATGAATCCTAAAAAGGACTCACAGATTTTTATTTCTTTAGGCACATTATCATCATTTTCTGTAACCGAGATGTATCGAAAAACTACAGATAGTTGGTCAATTTTTGACAAGTCTTGTGTTGTATCCAGAATTATTGTCAGAAATGGAGCTTTTTTAATTTCTGAGATAATACTGTTCCTAACGTTAGTACCAAGCAAACTAATAATTTCGTTTTGAATCGTAGGGCTTAAATAATTTATTTCACCTTTCGGTTTTAGAAGAAGTTCTTTTAAAGTTGCATCATAGTTAGATAGCAGACGTGAAATTGCCATAAAATTGCCAGAATCAGAATCATGCCCCCTCAAAGGTAGATTACAAGATACTAAAGTAATTATAACATTAATTATACGATGCAGTACATCTCTCCAGAATGTAATTTTACTATCGATTTCACTTTTCAATAGAGTATCGATGGTATTTCCTTGCAACCAATTATTATAAGAGAGTGAGGCACTAATATGCTGCTGTGATTTTTCATGGTCAAGAATAGTTTGTGTGAAATTGCTTCTAACCGAAACACCGTTAACCCAAGCAGAGGAGTACGAGTACGATTTGTTTTGACGATCTGCTAATAACCAACAGAAGTGACAGTACGGTTTGTTTAAAACGTTAGAATAACATAACCATGGTCTTATAATTTTTATGCCTGCCTGATTGAAATATGAATAATAATAAGCTGAAAAAGGTCGGTTATTATCTGAAGCTTTTGGAAATGGTCCTTGTGGTTTAAATGGACCCAATTTAAAAATTATTTTTCGTTCGCATTCAGTTAAATTGTCACCAATTTTCCTCTATCTCTATCGATGAAATTATATTACAATCTGCATTATCTGCAGATATATCAGAATCGTTGACTTGGGGTTTCTCGCTTTCTGGATGGACATCCGATAAAGTATGTGCTTGGCTTTCTTCTATTTCCGGATGGATATGTGACGAAGAACATGCTTCAGAAGAATCTAAAAATAAACGAGTAATTGTTAAAAAATAAATACGAATGCTTTGATACTAAACTAAAAAGAGTTATATATAAATAAATAACGTGACGGACAGATGGACAGACCGAAGTTAAAATATTTCCTTGTTTATCACAACGGGCTCCTAATAAATGGGTTGGGTAGTAGTGTAGTACTTACCTTTCCAATCTAAATCACTCACAGTATCTTGTCTCTGAAAAAATGAAGAAATTTTGGGCACTTTTTTTATAACCTCGTCCCTTTTCTGTTTAATTTTTCTTTTCTCAGCGCCGCTGGGATAATCTCTTTTCCTTTCACTCATTTCTTTTACAAGTCGCTACTAATACTGCTAAACCAGAACAACAATATTGTTTGTACTGAATTACAATGTAATGCACATTTATATAAAGCGCGTAAATAAACAGTGCACTGTACTCCGTGGTTTAACATCCAATGCAAAGTACAACAACGTACACGTACATCGCGATATCGATAAAGGATTCCGGGGATTCCCCGCTGAGTTGAAGATGAAGTAAGTAAAACGGGGAAGTCCCGCAGCCCGTCATAACGATGTAGTGTTGCCAACTTTTGAACGCACGCTTAAGGCGGGAAAAAAAGGAATTACTTTATAGAATTTTGTCATTTGTAAAATAAAATAAATTAGAAAGTTTTTATTCTTTTTCCTTACACACTTTGGGGGCCCCCGTGGCCCGGGGGCCCCGTATAATTGATACGGCAAATACGGCGGTAGCTACGCCCCTGTGGTGAGTGCAGGCGTGAGTAATGAATTATTTAATACATTAAAATGTTAAGATAATGTACTGTATATATTTTAATTTATTAATAAACTCAGAGTAACAATAAACTTTATGTTTACTTCACGACTACCCACAAGGAAAAAAAGTACTACTACTATATGTCGGTTACGTCTTGGGCATGCAAGTACACCGGTGCACTTGACAAAAATAAGGGTTAAAGACAGCTCCCTATGTGAGTGTGGTTTGGACGAAGGTTCGGCTGATCATATATTTTTCGATTGTACAAAGTATTCATATTCTTTGTATGATGTCATTCCCCCTTATATCCCTAAGCCGTGTCAATTTAACTCTCTTCTTTCGTATGTTAATTCACCCTTCATCAATATTCTTTGTCATTATTTATTCTACAATCGTATTAAACTTTAATTGGTATCTTTTTATTCTCTGATTTGGTTTCCGCTCTTTAACTTTTTTATATATTTATTTATAGACAGCGAACAGGGTATATTGTTTTTTATTTGTCTCGTTTAATTTTAATTTTGCATCCACTTGTACTTTCACGGCCTGGATAATAACATGAGTCGCGCATACATTAATTAAAAAAAGTATTCTAAGCAAAAAAACTCGAGGTTGGCGAAATCCTGTGGGCACCGCCATCAAACCCAAAAGAAGAAGATTGTTTCAAGGTATTTTTCGGAAAGTAAAATTTAAACAAATATTTGCGGTCAAATTACGGGATTATGAAATGATTCTTGCTTCGTAAATTTTTGAGTTTGTAATTTTTTGTTTGGTGCAATAAACAATATAATGATTAATAATTTGTTTTTCATTTTTACTTATTTCATCAAGCTTTTGGTCACCTCTTATACTTAATTCAAGAATAACCTCCCAAGAAATTACAAAAAGTTTTCCTATTCTCTCAAATTAAGTACTAAACTAATGGTCACCTTAGTTAATTTGCCATGTAACCAGTTGGCTAAGCGTCGTCTAGCTGTAATGTTGAACGTTGCAATCATCAAGTCGGCTAAACGACGTATAGCTGTGTGATTGAATGACGTTGTTCAGTCAAAGGGCTGCAACATATACAATCTGGTAGCACACTCAACTACGACAAAAACAGAAAAAATAATCTCCCAGACCATAGACAACTACTAACTTCTGCGCCGGAGGAGAACGAAACGAAAGGAGAGAAATAAAACTGCCGAAATAAAGAGTCCAACTTTTATTCTCTTAGATTCGAGATTTCGTACCCACACGTTCATACACAAGCTCAAATACATTATATCAAGTTCTACACACGAGTCTGGCAGTTCACTGGCACAAAACCTTCACAAAAACCGGATTATTACTTTAAATTTCGTTTTAAAATCGCAACAAAACGAATAAAGTTCATATAAGTCGCCATCTTGAAAATACAATGTATTCTTATTTCAAAAGTTTTTAGGAAGGTGCTGCGAACGGCCAAGGGTTGTTTGTGAATTCATCTTTTAACGTCAACATTTTCAAGCTCTCTCACCTTAACATATACCATACGAACATTTTATTTTGTTCATAGCAGCAAGTAGAAAAAATATTAGATTACATAACAAAGATCGAATAACCTGGGTAAGTTATAGAAATATTCATATCGTATATGCAAAGGCAGTAAATAATCACAAAATAGTTACATCAAACTGCAAAATGGCATTCTTTACGATATCACAGTATCACAGTGATGGTAATGCCTCAATCGACCCCACGTTTTCACATACCTTAAATCATATATTTAACTGATTAATTTGCACACAATATGAACGACTGGAGATAAAAAATCTTATTCACTTATAAAAAAGACTATTATATCACTATTCCTGTGAAGTGGGTTAGACAAAAGCCATGCAAGTTAGCTGTTTCATATCGGATATCATATTTCTTTTCCCAACATTCTTCCATGGCATTTGTCTAAGCCTCTTGATATCCACATGGTAAATCTACAGAACGTTAGAAAATGCGATAAAATACATCAAACAAATCATAGAGGTATTATTTCATAGATTAACTTGCACCATTTTTAAAAACACTGAATGCTGGATCCTAATGTTAATACTTATTATTGTGTCCCATCTGTCAGTTAAAAATCTATTTATTATAATTTAACACTAATCCTAAAATCAAAGCATTATACTTGGAATCCCTCTGCCAAATACCGAATAATACCTCCATGGTCGAAATGTATGTGGATTTTATAAAAGGAAATAGTTTGAATGCAAGTGAATTCTTACCGAATTCATCGCAACTATGTAGTTACATTGAGATCATTTTTTTTATGTATTTTTCAGTAAGATTTATATTTTTTTTTTGTCATTTCTTTAGTTATATTCTAGGCATCTTAAAATAATACCACTAGGAAAAATAAGTATCTATGATAATGCCAAAGATTTTTTTATATAATAATTATGTTGTAAAGTAGGAATTATTTTCGAATATGTATAAAAACAATAAGAAAACTCAAAGGAGTTAGTCAAAGTGTAAAGGCGAGAAAATATATTATTATCAATAGGTATTTATTACATTAAAAAATAATACTTAAGTTTACACTATGTACTTTAAAAACAATATCGGTGGAATAGACATTTTTTTTTTTCAATATAAAAAGTGCGCTGCAGTAAGCACAAAGTATTAAAAAATTGTTGGTGACACTTATAGGGTAGCCTTACATACTAAATTCAAATATAGATTTTTCTTTTATTTATAATTTTGCATTACACAAAGGACATTGCATTTTCCTATACATATTTAAAGTTAAAACAGATTACTTACAAAATGACCTTAGGGCGTTAAAAATACAATTAATAAAGCTTTACCATTTACAAACATGATGATGGAAGATGCGATGTCCTTTTGAAAATTGTAGATGAATTGAACAAGTTGTTATATGACATCTATTGAAATAAAATTATAATATAGCTAGTCACTTATTAATCGCAAAAATTTGCCAAGAAGCTGTATTGGCACTAAAGGCCTTTGCTAAGAAATCTTTATAGATTGTATCCTGACGTTCAACAAAATAACTTTGAATTCAACAGATGATATTGAATTGGGTATGTTTACTTATATTTTTCACATTTTATGATTAATAATGTGCACAGATATTAGCAACAAAGATGGTAGAGCTTAATAAATATGCTACCTACAGATTTAATGTCAAATTGATGTCTGTGGAATATGAAAGAAATATTCTAGCTAATAGGGTCACCGAGATAGCATGCTTACTAGGGCCAAAAACACACACACTCCGCTTATAATAGTGCAATATTAAATCTTCACAAACAATAAAAATAGGAATCACATGACAAGCTAAGATCTTTAAGTCCAAATTTCGAATTCCATTTAAGTAATTTAATTTACAAATTTAAAATTGCACTCTCAAGACGTCTAAAAGCAATTTTTTTAAACAATCAAACGAATTGCACCATTTTGTTTTCTTGCACATTTACATTTTCATTAAATAATACCGTATAAAAAGGGGGGATATTATGAATCAATATTTATCAATTAATTAACTAAATATATTAAACTTATATTTAAAATTGAAACTTGCCTACCAATACGTTAACCTAACCTATAAAATCTGACACTGGACAAACTCGTAGTACATATACCGTCATCATAATCAATACATTCATTAATTAATCAAATTACACACTGGTTATTCTAACAAAATCGCCATTAATCAATTACATTAAGTAGAAGTAGTCACCTTACTAATGAATTTATTCAATTAAAGTTACATTTAAATATCACAAGGTCGCTTTTTCGATATGTCATAAATTGTCTAGTGTCAAATTTATAGGTTGTTTGCACTGCCATTACCAACATGACGAATATTCGCACCTAACTTGTACACTCCAATAACAAAAAAATTATATACCCTGCTAAGCTGCCTGTTCAATAACAAAATATATATTAAATAATTATCTTGCAAAATATATATGTAATAATAAATATATATCAACAATTATATCTATTGACTAAAAGAAATGAGTAATGAGTAAATACAATTGAATCTATGTCATTTACAATGTATTAAGAAAATACTATTACCACTGTCTCCTTGTAAACACATCGACAAATATATATTTTCACCCAAGACATTTTTTGTAGTGCTAGCAATTATCTGGCAAATATAAAATAAATAGAAAGTATACATAAAACATAGATATATAAGGGCACACTATACATCATATACGGAATAGTACAGAAACCGGAAATAGTATCTCGTAGTGTGTATCACACGAAAATTAGCTCACTGATTAAGTAGTTATGTTGCCATCATATGTGATTGAAACTCGCAAATAAATAGAGCAATCACACTGCTGATATATTAAGATTCAACATGAGATTGTTTCTTAAAGCAATAACTGCCCTACCTCTCATAGCAAGAGTCAAATAATCAGCCCGCAAATTAAGAAATTCATTGAAATAGAAAAGTTACTTTGTTAGCAATGTTCGACATTAACACTCCATTAAATATTATTTCAGGTTCCTGTAAAACCCAGTACAAGTACTTATAAAGCAGTTACCGTTTGTTTAATTAATTATATTTAATAGCAAGACGACAAATAGCACTACAACACTACTTAGAATGAATCGTACTAATATATTTCATTAAAAATGTTGTTCTGTATTTACCCAGAAAGCAATGACTATCTACATTTGACTACACACATACACAAGATTTTAACACTTGACGTAGCCAGAACGTAAACATCTCACTCGATGGTAATCACTTAGTGACAAACGTAAATCAAAAGGTTTTGTAGTTCACTATGGCCTACAAGACCTTATCGCTCATCTAAAGTAACAAGGACCAATTGTGTTAGATCACTATTCCTTTGTAAACTCGTAGTAATTAAAGTAACCAAGACATTGTAATGTACATTTAAAACGGATATAATTAACTTCTTATTTATCTATATATTTTGTGTCAATTTACAAGTTTATAAATGCTATTCAGAGAAAAATTCGTAAGTGTTTTACATGTAACATATTATCCAATAACTAAGCACTTCCCTCTAAATACAGTTAATTTTATGTTGAAATAGCTTTACTACAAAAATGCAAAAGCACAGTTCCATAATTACTCTAGATAAGCGTTCACGTTATCAACTAGCGCCATAAAATATCCAGTCAATCTTCAATGGTGTCGCTGCCTGTATTACACTGGTATATCTATCCATAAGAGGTGTATCCGGAAATCGATAACCAATACTTCACTAGTATTCAATTAAATTTTATTTGGCATTACTTCATTGTAGCTTCACACGTAGCCTCGATCTAACGACTAGATCAAATAATGGTATGATTATTAAATGTTTTAAACTTGTATCAATAAAAATTCCAACCTGGTTTAGTTAATATGTTCCTTTTCATCTCTTTCTTATTAATATTATTTATTTAAATATGGCATAAGACAGCTCAGTTCCATAAAATCAGGCTTAAAAATCTCTGTTTTCTTCCTTTAAGTGTAATACATCACATGGGCGTTGTTAAGACTTGATATCACTTGGAAATATTTGTAAGCACTGGACAGCATTATTTTTTTCATCGAATGAGGATGGAGGTAGTTGGTAGCACTTATAAGCGCGAGATGATAGCACTATTTAGCATTATGAAGCACATGATGACTTAACAGCAAATGGCAGCACTTCTTTGACAGCAATCAGCAGTAATTAGTAGCACTTATTTGTAATTGGGAGCACTTTATTGAAGTTGGTAGCACTTTATTGAAGTTGGTAGCACTAGAGACTCGATGGTAGTTTTCCAGTGCTCAAAAGCAGAACAGCAGCTGCCTTTGTTGATTGGCAGTGTCTTCAGTTGTCGCAGTAAAGCAGAACAGGGCTCCTCGGCCAATCAGACATCTCCTCCGACTCGCTGCCCGACCTGTTTACAAAACAATTATTCATTATTACATATAAATGGTAATTATCACAGTATTTATAGTTGCTCCACTGTAAGATTCCCATTTTAAAAAAATTATAGTAATATTGGAAACAAATTCTGTTTCTATGACAATAAAATATCAGAGTGACATTCTCCGATACAACTGATTTTTATATAATTATTTTGTGTATTTTTGGTAAGTATTGGCATTGCTCATACGGTATGTATACCGCTGTGTTACCTCATAATAAGTTATCCAAAAAATTTGTAATGAAAATATATGGGTACCTTAAAAAAATTACACCTTATAAAGTGTCATAAAATTTGATACCCCAATGAGGTAGATCATTATACATCAAAATTTCACTATGGGACTCGGATAATGATAGAAACCATCTAACCAATAATAATAATGTCTTTATTAATAAACACTGAGTTACATGGCCCAACATATTTCACAACTATGTCGATATTGCACAAAAATGGGCCTTTAAATCAGGCACCAGCGGAACTCAAACACAACACAAGACAAAAGCTTGTATCTTGAGTCTCGCATGTGCTAACAATACTATGATTATATACTTCCATTTTTACAATACTATGATCTATGGAAAGGAATAATTTGTGACTATTTTTCTTTTTTATTAAAATTCATCTTTGACGGGATGCGAATTCACGCTCATCAATTAGGCCAGCAAGTACTGTCCAGTCTAGTCGAATATTTAATAAGTGGTTTCAGAACTTTACTCATTTCTGCCAATAAAAAGTAGTGTTTGCATCGCTGTCTTAATAGGGGTAGGGGGGGTAATATAAGCAGTGAAATTACTGTGTAATGACTACATTTTATGTCACATATTGACAATAGACACAGAATTTTATGGGGGTTGCAAATTTATTGTAAATCTCACATTATAGGCGACTGTAATAGTACATTACGATATTAGTGCGTTATGATGGTTATAACATGCGAGGCGGAATTTCATTTCGTAACGTATATCGTACGACGTTTTTTAAGACATTTGCGAGGAAACAGAAAATAAACATTTAAATAAACTCAATCTGTGAATGCACACTGTTGCTTTCCCGCCATTTTACTACTGACTGGCGCCGCGTGGCGATTAGGTCGACATTTGAATAGCAACAGCGCGCGAAATGGCAAATAAAACTGTTATGGAATTTGTATGGACTATAACTTAACTATTTGCTTTGGTAACACACGCGTTTTTTATGACCCGCTTTACATATTTTAAAACCGGTGGAATTATATCAGCTTTACGAGCAAAGGTGTTAAAAATAACCACTAACCTTCAGGTGGGCGGTCTGTTGGTTTATCAATAATAATGTAATAAATAATAATATTATCAAAGCAAAATGTTAAAATGTTCGATTGTTTGCGGGTCAAATTCCCTTCCAGATTCATTAAATTCCTGTTAGTGAGATGATAATTTATCATCTCACTTACCATCTCAGATATAGACAAGAACTTATGTCTCCCATAAGACATTCGAAATATCTATAGCAGTGATTCTCAACCACTGTGCCGCGGCACTTTTGGGTGCCGCCAAATTTTACAAATATATAATAATGTTGATATTATTAAATTATATCATTTAAAAAGAAAAATATTTTCAAGACAACATTGGAGAAGAGAATTATTCATTATTTCCCAAAATTAGATATTAAGAAATTTCATTGGGTTCGTAATCCATTTCTCACAACTGATACTTCTGTATTTGACTTAACTTTGAATAAAGAGGAAGAACTCATTTTGTTTTCCAATAATCGAGATTTAATTTTAAAACATTCAGAAGAATCAATTAATTCATTTTGGATTAACATCAGATGCGATTATCCAATGACAGCCAAAAAGCTTTAAACATATTATTACAATTTTCCATATCTTATTTGCGTGAATTCGGATTTTCTTCATTAGCCAACATTGAAACTAAAAAAAGATCAAGATTGTTAAATGTAGAAGACAATATGAGAGTAGCATTGTCATTTTCACGACTAAATAAATATAAATGAATTTATCAAATACATCAGGTTCAAATTTCGCATTAAAAATATGTTTATTATTAGCTTGTAATTCATCCCTTAATAAACGTTTAGTTATTATCTTAATATATATAAATCTCATGTCACAATGTTTGTGCTCAATGAACTCCTAAACTACTTAACCGATTATAATAAAATTCGCACACCATGTGCAGTTCGATCCAACTTGAGAGATAGGATAGTTTAAATCATCATCATCATCATCATCATCAATTTTAAAAATTCTTTCACCAATAGAAAGCCACATTATTGCGGAGTGTCATCATCATCATCATCATCATCATCAGCGGACGGCGCGCGATGGCTTCGGGTTTAATTCAGTTCGCTTTCGTGCTCGCTTCGGGGATTATTAATATTATGCCCAACGAAGTGGGCGCGGGTCAGCTAGTTGTAGTATATATTAGTTTATTTCGTATATTTAAAATTTTTACCGTAAACTATTTATGTATAGTGTGTAAGTAAATAATTTTTGAAATCGCAACAAAAAAAAGGTTAAGTAGGTATCACTGATCTATACGGTTCTAATATTGGGGATGTTACGCAAAATTTGTGAGTTTCCTTACCGGTTCCTGGGCGGCGAGGCATCGGCCATTTGCTGCTCTGCAATGGTTGGTAGAAGCGAAGTGAGACGATCTGTCGGCCTTAGGACCTGAGTAGACGGAAGATTATTTATTAATTTATCCTTATACATGCTATTTGTAAAAAAACCTCGTCGACAACTAAAGCATTATTAATAATTTCATTCCATTATTAATAATGGATCTCCGAGGTCCCGGTGGGGGCACATGTTCGTGTGATGAATCAAAATTAACTTTATTCCTTTCTGCCCGCGGCTTCGTCCGCGTGGAATTCGACCTTGGGTCTATAGAGGGTTAAGTTTGCATCGCTGTCTTAATAGGGGTAGGGGTGGTAATATAAGCAGTGAAATTACTGTGTAATGACTACATTTTATGTCACATATTGACAATAGACACAGAATTTTATGGGGGTTGCAAATTTATTGTAAATCTCACATTATAGGCGACTGTAATAGTACATTACGATATTAGTGCGTTATGATGGTTATAACATGCGAGGCGGAATTTCATTTCGTAACGTATATCGTACGACGTTTTTTAACACATTTGCGAGGAAACAGAAAAAAAAAACATTTAAATGAACTCAATCTGTGAATGCACACTGTTGCTTTCCTGCCATTTTACTACTGACTGGCGCCGCGCGGCGATTAGGTCGACATTTGAATAGCAACAGCGCGCCTAATGTCAAATAATACTGTTATGGAATTTGTATGGACTATAACTTAACCATTTGCTTTGGTAACACACGTGTTTTTTATGACTCGCTTTACATATTTTAAAACCGCGTGGAATTCGGCCTTGGGTCTATAGAGGGTTAAGGGTCATAATATAGTTGATTTAAAAATGCGCGGCTGAATTACGCCTTGCATCCACTAACCATCATAACGCACTAATATCGTAATGTACTTTAATAGGTCGTGTTTAATTTCTCAAAAAAAAATCCCATGTTTTGTACAACTTAAAACAATAGAAACAATGCCAGACCTCATATGATTCGCCTGTATTTTTTAATCAACAAATATAGTAAATAACTTTTAATTTTCTCGAAACTAAAAGAAAACGGACCACTTTCAAGATAAACGGCCCACGCGACGACCTCCATAGTCGAGTGGATAGTACAGCGGTTTCAAGGTGTCGCCATTTCTGAGGTCTTGGGTTCCAATTCTGGTGGTCATCACACAAACATCTGCCATGTTTGTGTGATGAATGCCAGCATTAATTGTACCTTAGTCATGGTTGTTGATATATTATATTTCAATAAAAATTATTTATATATGTGTACTATATGTACGTCTGTCCGTTACCCTAGATCCCATAGCACAAGCCTTACAGAGCTTACCTTGGGCTAGGCTAATTGGTGTAAGTGTAACAAATATTTAAAAAAAAAACGTGTTGGCTGTCTGTGGCTTAGATGCCGTAGAATCCTCAGAACGAAAAAAAAAAGGGGGTGTGGCTGTGTTATGGACACGGCCGCTTGTTGCACGTGAATACGTCTCGTAACGGGTAATAGTACGCAGCAAAATGGCCTTCAAATTGGCGGGGCTCCCCCTCCACCGCGCGCGATGTGTCACAGTCTTTGCTGGGCGTAATGAATTCTTTGATTCTTTAGCTATCCAGTGGTGTAATTGGAATTTGGATGGGGATGATAGATATGTAGCTACAACACTAAACTGCATGCCCCGATTTTGTTATCATTCGATTTTTTGATTTGCGTCCCTATGGAAGCAATAGGGTACTTCCCTCTATATTAGAAAAGATCTAAAAGCATATAACTATGATAGCTTATGCATTAAATAGTCGGAACCATCATGTTTAAGTACATAAAATAACAAAAATAATATAAAAATTAGTTTCAAAGTATTCACTTTTTTAATCTATACGTAAAACAAGAGCGAAACATATGACGTCATAAGGTACTGTAAACTAATGCGTGTCAATGTCATTATGAATCATAGTACATATAAAGCCGCAAAACAATAAAAAAAGAAGTTTGTAGGTTGCTTTTTAATGTAAGAGAACGTTATAAATACGTAAGTTAAATTGAAATCGCACGTGAATCACACTATGGAAAGCAGTTTTGTAAAAGGAGACAGTACGAATTTACTAAAAATAAATGCAATGGTCGAAAAATTCTTTGCTTGAAATCCAGACTTTTGTTCTGCCGAGTTACGGAGTATTAAAACATCGATGTCAGTATTACTCTTTTATTATTATTCCTTTATTAGTTGTTTATATAAAAGATAACAACTCATTTTAAATTATGAATATAATAATACATAGCATCAAACAGAGAGCTTTGTATATTATTTACATGCCGTATTGACGTCATCGCTACAGAGTAACAACTCGTGCGGCGCCTTCGTCTAATTACGCGCGAAATTTGAAAACATTAAATTTTAATCCAATCTTTATAGTACTTAACGAGAATTAAAAAAAAAATATTTTAAGTATATGGTTTACTGACACACAAGGATCAAATTAAGATTCTTTTCAAAAAAATGATTAATTCCCTATTTTAAAGACGTATTCACGTCAAAAAAAATAACCAGTATGCAGGGGTAAGTTTACCTTCAGAGTGCGCTCGGACAACCTCCACACCAGGCGTTGCCTGTACGGCGCTCCGCTGCTCGCGTCGTACCGGGACATGACCGCTCGCACGCGGGCCCGAGTGGCCACCAGCGACGCGTCCGACATCTACAACAACGACAACCTAGTTATTTTGGGCCGTTGTGCGCATACGAGAAGGCTCCTGCGTCTGCCTTCTTCCTACTCCATCCATCCCAGTTCCTCCCCGAACGCCAGCAGCCTCCGTGGGCTGCTGCATGCTTCTGGCAGGGACGCCGGGGAATGGACAAGTTTCTCCCCTTGGTCGGCCACACTTGCACATTCCATAAGAACACGCTGTGGCGTTTCCTCAGCCTCAATGCACCCTCTACACAAGGGGCTGTCTGTTATGACAATAGGCTTGCATCCACTATGAACAAATCTGATGCATTAGGTTGCATAACTATTAAGATGATCATTTAATTATGAGAAAACAAAGTTTTATAAAATAATAACTTTTGATTATTTATATTTTTATAAAATAAAATTGCACAAAATAAGCCATAAGTCACGTGACAGCGAACACCAATTAAAAAGTGTTACGTCACGCCGTGCGAAACGTCAAAGTCAAAATGTCATTCCCAAGTGTCTTGTGGAAGTGCGAAAAAGAATGGGCATCATTCCTTCTCGCGAGTGTCAGCCACTTTTTACGTATCTGCTGATTGTTTGGCACGTATATAAATATTTTTTTGTGTTTTATACTTGTGCTTGTACACTGGGGCACTATGCAGTACTTGTAATACGATGAATCCATTTTTTATTAAAATAACTTCACAATACCGAATATTCCGATACTAAAACAGCTGTTTTTGCACGGCGTGACGTCATTCAAGACGCCATGACAGTCATGAGCGTTTTTGATGACTAATGTCAAATATTTAATTAAATGCAAAATTATTCTTATAAATAAGCATTTTTTTTCAAAAATAATAATTATTTTGTATAGAATAGGCATCAAGGTATATTAGTATCTAACTACTGAAATTTAGGCAACAAGCCTATTGTGTACAGGTGTTTGTTTAAAAGGTAGTGTCCAGTATGGTTGTTGTTGTAAGTAAATTTATTACAAGTGACAACATCTACACACAGTAGAAAACAAGTTTAAAACGTCATAGTTGTTTTTTTTTATTTTCTGTAACAAGTGCAATTTAAATAAAACAAAAGACATTAAATTAAATAGTGTTTAATTGGTTTCGCCCATTCTAACAATGGTAGCTATGACCTTTCGGATCTTGCCTCTCTTTAGTTTGATAAGGGAACGGGCAAGCTTCCTTCGTTCGCTTGCTATCCATTCTTTTATTATTCTATTATTATTCTTTCACCCTTAAATCTCAGATGGTCCGTGTCACGTCTATCTCACCATACATGAGTTTATAAATGCTGCTTCTGTTACCGAACCATTGACTTTTGTAATACTGGCTTAATCTAGCATAAAAGTCTGGGGATTAGTAATGGTCGTTATTTCAATAACAGATAATATAATGAATTATTTTCCCGTAACGAATAACACGGTATTTAACAACGCCTTATACTGTTATCCTGCTGTTGCTGTTGACAAAAGAATCGCCTAGTTGCATTATTGTTATTGAAACCGTTGTGTAGGCTGCTTATTCTTCTAATATTAACCTTTCTCACAAGGAAATAAAGTTCCTATTTGTTTGTTTCTTATAGTAATTTTACTAATACCAAATTCACAATTTTGTACCTTCGCGTATGACAATTAGACTCATTTTGATTTACAGTGCGATTTGAAATAACAATTAGGTAAACTGTTGCTAAGCCGTTGTCATTTTTTTAGTTACGCATTATTTGCAGTTGTGGTATCGTTGCAATAATTAGTGTCGTGTACTTTTGAAGTAACTAATAAATAATTATATATTGTAAATAAATGGAATTGGAAGAATATTGCATGTAAATAATGTAAATAACAAACTATGTACAGATCACTGAACTTTTAAATACACCAGAATATTATATTAATTAATTAGTTTTAAGTTATTTAAATTACTGCCTAATATTCTAACAGTCCTAAGCCTGAAAAAGTACGAGAGAAAGTTCATTGTTAAGAATAACTAGCTGTAATAACAATAAGAATGGTACTCAACAACATTTGTCAAAACAGCAATATAACAGGATAACAGACAACAATTTACAATAACAGTTATAGGAAAATAACACAACAGTGTTATTCGTTATTACAAAACGGTCGTTATTGCCATTACTACTGGGTATACAGCTGTTATAAAATATAAGCCATTTATATCTTGACTGATTTAAATATCGTAATTTGTCTTTAGAGCCTAAATAGATATATTTAATTAAAACACACACACATTATATATATATATATATATATATATATATATATATATATAGTATATATATTATTATAAACACATATATACTTACATGACAGTGCGCTTGTAAGTATTCCCCGTACTCGTAAAGGTAGTAGATATCTTCAGGTATTTTCCCACCGTCCGCTCTGGACCACTCCAACACTTGTTGCTCTGTTGGGAAATAAAATAAACCACTCGTTAAATTTTATTATCTAATTCCACCATTTCCGCCCGCGACTTCTCGGCATATTTCAAAAGGAACATATAAGTCCCGTGGTAAAAATTATCTTGTCTTTGCCGGCTCTTGATCCATCCCTATACCAAATTGCATCAAAACCCAACCAGAGATTCTTATCAATTTTCTTACAGGAAAAAATATTTTCCAATGCCAAAAATGTGTCCTTCTTTCTAGAAATCAAACTATCCTTATATCAACTTAAATCAAAATCAGTCCAATACATGTTATAGGACAAACTTATTTATAACTTTAAATGCCATATTTTTTTACGAGCTTTAAAACTGACTCACTTTCCACACAAACTTTCATCCCTTAAGGGATTCCCTTAAATCCATTATTTTGCATTAAAAAGTAGCCGATCTGTGTATCAAATCTCATTTAAATCGATTCAATAGATTTGGCGTGAAAGGACGACTGACTAACTGCGGGGGTTTATTTATTAATTCGATTTAATTACCTTTTAATTGATTCTTATATTATTAATATTTTATTATTACTATCATCAGGTTTAACTATATTTATGGCTGGTTTTAGAGCTAATTATGAGTTTCATTTAAAAAAGATTATTGCTTTCTGACAGACCCAGATACTTTCGCATTTATATTTTTAAAAATAATAAAATATTATTAAAATGTTCTTTTATTTTTTAATTTGGTTTTACATCAATAAGTGCCTGTGAAAGGCTATATTGGACTAAAATTATTTGGATAATCTTCACCACGAAGTAATTGGGGTAGGCTTTATGTACATATAGTGGTCTACAAAGGCGGACTTAATGTCTTTAGTCATATTCCACCAGTCAACTAAAGAGACATACCAAAGGACATTAAAAGCAGATGTTAATACATGCACATAAAAGGTATAGAATTAATGGTAAAAAATTACTACCCCCGTACGCAATAATATTAACCGTATTAATATTAAAAGTAAGCTCAAGCAATATTTCTTGTCACAATTATAACCTTGTATGTAAAGACTTGTTATTTCCTTTGTAAGATGTTATAATTGCTTTTTTGAATTTTGTGTTTTATAATATGTATGTCATTTGTTTCAAAAATACGTCATATAAATGTAATTTTTATTACTGTACTAGCTGTGCCCGCGACTTCGTCCGCGTGGAATAGTTATTTCAGCATCATATTTATTTTTGCAAACAACCACCTAACCTTAAAAGATAGACATATACTGTCGCGGACATTTTTTTAGATCATTTCAAGAGGAATTATTCTTTCATACATATTTATTTGGGATCTTGAACCGTTTTCGCAGCGCACGCAACGGAAGCCCTCAAAGATGAATAATTTTCCCCGCGTTTTCCACATTTTCTATTATTTCTCCGCTCCTATTAGTCGCAGCGTGATGTTATGTAGCCTAAAGCATTCCTCGATAAATGGCCTATTCAATAAAAAAAAATATTTTTTTAATTCGAACCAGGAGTTCCTGAGATTAGCGCGTTCAAACAAACAAACTCTTCAGCTTTATAATATTAGTATAAATGTGTCACACACAAACTTTAGAGGATTAAGTGGCACTATGTTTTAATTGTATGTACCTTGTATTGATAAAAAAAAAAAAAAATCCTAATACATAAATAAAATATATATATTACAATGCAAGTGCGATTTATTTTTAAGGCTAAGCCTGCTTTGCGGATTTCTCACTTGTCAAGAGGGTGTATTTCATAACAGAACGAGTTAAACAAAAAAGCTGTGTACCATATCAGAGTTGTGAGAGAGGACATTTGAGGTAGAACGAAACGTATTTGAATTAGTGATAACAAAACATCAGACACTTACCCAGTTTGTGGTATATGAGCACCAGAGCCAGCTCGCAAATCCTAGCATTCGCACAGGCAGCATCGCATATCACAATTTCCAACAAGTTCACCAACTCTTCCTCCTATAACAATAAAGAAAGTGATAACTGATGATGATGATCATGCTGATAACATCTTTATAGTTTATCTGGGCTTTTTCTCCCACTTAGGGAGAAAAAACTTAGTCTCATGATTGGGCCTTTGTACGTCCTGTGCTGGTTGAGTTTGCTCTTACCGCTTCGGTAACAGTTATTACTACATTTAAAATGCTTAATTCAGATGCATCAACCATGGTTGATTCATTTGGACGTCATTTGTACAACAAGATAAAAAACTCAGAACCCACAGAATACAAAATCAAACAAGACAAGGGGGAAGATATTTTGTCAGACAACCAGCTCGGGGAGTGGCCGAGACGAACGATGCAAAGTCCCATGTCAAAAATGAAGATTATCGAATGAGTGCTTGCTAGCTTTGAAATTATGTATTGTATGTCACCATCCTCTCTTTTCAGTTGAATGTCGTAAGATCCGACTTAGGAGAATCTATTAATTATACATACACTCCCGTGGGGGTTGGCAGAAATCAGTTTTGCTAAGCATACTTTTCTAGCTTTCTCAACTACCATGCACTCGTTGGTTATGAGTCATGTTGACCTCACCTTTCACCTATTTGGTCCAGGTAAGTTCCTTTTGGTCATCTCTTACCAAGTTAACCATTCGCTTTAACGGTACATATTTCTTTTGTCATTCATATTTGGATTATCCTTTCTAAGTAATGAAATCCCTCGGCTTGCTTTTACGATTTCATTATTTATAATAAGGGAATTATAAAAGGAGATGTTCCATTTTTATATGGAGGCCCTCTCAGCCCACAGTAATAAAATAACATTTTATGGAAAGAACAAAAAATTTACCCGTAAGAAGACATTTTTTTAAAACCTACAAAACATTGTAAAAAAAAAGGTTTTGAAGTCAAGATCAATAAAACAGCAACCCAAAGCTTTTAAGCAAAATTTTTTATATTGGCAACTTCAATTTTGATTGTCACAATGAGTGACATGACCGATGTCAAAAGCTTCACCGCCTCTACCAAAATACAAGGATGTCACTGTCACACTGACAATGACATTACGGTGACAGGAGGTAACTCTCATTATTTAATAAAAATGCAAAGGAACTACCCAATACAGCCAGCATCTACAGTTTCATTTTCAGGAATAAATCTGCAGTAAGAGCATATATTTAGTATCAGGATTTATTAATAGTTTCGGAAAAATAATATAAATAGTTCTGTATTGAGTTGATTGTTGGCTCTTGGTGGAACTTATTATACATGTTGAATAAAACTCTTGTACTGTTCCACTAATTTTAATTATTATCGACCTGACCGGTTTCGCTTTCAGCATTTTCAAATTTAGAAGCGTAAACACGAAAGCTGTGTACTTTAACACCTTTGAAAATGCTGTAAAGCGAAACTGGTCAGGTCGATAATAATTAAAATTAGTGGAACAGTACAAGAGTTTAATTCAAATGTAATATAAATAGCTTGACGCCTTCATAAGAAACCAAGATATTCAAGACTTTAAATATTATTTTTTAAAAGTTCGCAGGTTTTTATATTGTTTTTCTTTTTTGGAAACTTTGTTGATTTATTAGAGGGGAGATCTATCAGAAAAACATCACACAGTGTGAAGAAAAATAATAAAAAATGGGGCCCAGAAAAAACGTCTCCTTTAAGTGTCTGTCACACTTATATGTCAAGAATAAAAGCAACGTTTTTTGTTGACAACTTTGCTAAGGCTGCAATGACCACTACAAAGTTTTTATGTATGACCTTTGCTCCTTAGCAAGAGCTGACCTTATGTCCGATTGGCCCAAATTTTAGGAGAAGTCTAAAACAATCAAAGCAAAACACTATGCGGATATACAGACACACATTCCACCAAAGCCCTGGTTTTCACAATACAAATTTTCAGGTAAACATACAATCTCTGTTATAAGCAGACTCAGGCTTGGTCATTCACATACTCCACTCCAACTCCACAGAATAATCATCTGAGATACCAGCGTGTGATTGTGGCACCGAAGAAGACTCTACAGACCATGTGTTATTTAATTGCCCTAGACATCCAGTTTCCCTATATGAGATTTTACCCCTTAAAACCTTGCTTTGTATTTTAAACCAATCTATCTTAAAATTACTATGTAAATATAATATCCACATATAACATTAAATTATAACTGTACATTTGCCTGTCTGTGTTGTTATGTCTTTTTTTTTAAAAAGAACTTTTATCCAAATGGATATGTCAGTCCTATCAGAACATATACATAATCATACACAATACGGAACATATACAATCACAGTTAATCTCAAGGTCAAGGATCATATGGGCCTCTTTGGAAGTTGGTTGGGCCAGAATACTGTGGAACATACCAACATCCATAATATTAATTTTTAACCTGTTAATTAGTACTCTCCTAGCATCTTTATAATGGACACATTCCACCAACAAGTGCTGGACATCTTCCATAGTACCACAAAGGACATTGTTCCGGCTCCATACATGTTCTGCCCAAGAACCGTTCGAATCGAAAGTGACTTATATAAACTCTTAAAATTATATGAAATCCTATGAAATAAGATTTCACAAACGGACACTTCAGGAAACTAAAATAATTACGAAGAAGGTTAATATTTTGAGGTTATAAATAAAAAATAACCAACCTTGCGTGAAATATCAGAGTAGTAATATCAAAGTAATATTAACAATACTATGTACAACAATATATGTTCTTTTCTAGAACAAGGAAAGGACTACTCTACTAAATACTAGGAAAAAAGATAGTACCTAGTCAAGTTTAAGATAATTCTTTGACAATTATCATTTTACAAAACCCAGTCCTTTACACACAGTCGAGTCTACCAAGTACGCAATGTAATCGGAATCCGTAATCAAGCCAAAGTTGTTAGAATAAAACCATGAAACGCATAGAAAATCATAAAAGAAACGATAGTCGCAAAGCAATCAAAAATTAAATGAAACGGACACAGATAAGGTATGAAGTACACCAGTGTTGCCAATTAAGAAAACTAAAACTTGATGCCAAGCTAGAAATTCGCGATTTCGCTTAAAAAATATATAATACTAGCTTTTTTCTAGTTAGTAATTAAATTAGGTATTTAAATGAATAAATGTTATCAACGAATTTTAATAACCGACTTCAACAAGGAGGTCGATCCGTATTTACCGAAATCGCGAAAATTTCCAAAACTGGCAGCACTGGCTGACAGGAAACATTTTATACGGCATCAATAATTGTGACCCAACATTTTATTTGGAATTTATTTATTTGAAGTGTCCGTGGAATACTAAAATACGTTTCAAATAATATAAAAATAAATAAAAGTTATAGTATAATTTATATTCACATCGGTTCTTAGGCCAAAATTGAACAATGTCCTTTCACAACTAGGAGATTCCATTTTTTTCATTAAATATCCAAACTTGTTAGACGGATAATGTGCAGAACGTAATCTATTAAATAATACTATATATTCTCTACTTAATTTAACATTGTAAAACCATGGGTGACGTAGAGGCTGACACTGAATACTTTTACTACTACTACACTACTTTTTACTACTACTACACTATTCATAGAGCCATGTTTGGTAACAACATTATATTTAATATTGTATTATTTTATATGTGTATGTAAACATACATACAACTGTAATCGTATTAGGTATGATTGTATCTTATACTATATTGTATTTTTATGTTATATTATTATAATTATTAACATTGAAAAGAGGAGATAAAAATAGACCTTCAGAGTTTCTTGCCTGTTCTTCTCGAGAAGGCTCTCCCAATTTCCGAACAGGTGTCGAGTCAATATATATATTTTTTTTCCTTATTCGTACGTACGGACAAGGTTTTTGTTTTTTTTTTTTATTTAAGCTTTTTTTTTTGTTTTGTTTGTTGACGTCAATAAGTGCCTGTAAAGGTCTATGTTGAATAAAGATTATTTTGATTTTGATTTTTTGATTTTATAGCGAATGCCTTTTTCTTTTGACCGTTTATCTAAATATTGTTAAGTCCTTTTTTAAAGGTAACCCAAAACGAATTAAATAGAATCATATTGGCCTAAACTTGAGATTGGCAGAAATGGTTGTTTGTACGACCGATTGTTACAACTGAAGAAGTGAAGTGGAGCGGAAAGCAACGTTGGTTCAAAAGAATATATATTTAGTAACTCACCGGACACAAGGTCTGTGGGAACTCATTGGCGGTAGCGGCCACCACCAAGGCCCTCAACAAGTGGATCCATTCCAGAGCACTGACCGCCCTCACGCCGTCGGCCAGCGCCAGCTTGTCGTAGATCACTCGGGACATGCGGCTCACGTCGCCGGCCGTACAAGCCGATTGCGACACTGCCACTGGAAACAAAATATACATTTTCAACACACGTTCTCATAACGGGGCTGCTTCATGCGTGTTTTTAATCTCAAAAACTAGGATATTGCACACTAGTGCGCAATTTCATTACGCACTAGTGTGCAATATTTATAACCCGATAAAATTCGGTTGTTCCCTGTTACAAGACGTTTTAATATACGTACAATGCATTCCTTAATTTAGTCTGGTAGCACTTCTTTTTTCTCGAACAAATGTATTCTAATGTTTAATATGTATTTATCAATGAAGAAAAGTTATAAAAGCGCAATAATGTTCTTGAACGGCAACAACCAACTTTCATTTTGACCGCGCAATCGCGCATGCGCGCGCCGCTCAGCGTCATGGCGGCATCGGCATGCAGCCACGAGGCTAATTATCATTCAGACAACATTTTATACATTGAAGAAAGCAGCATATGATAATATAATGTATTTAAATAAAATTATAGTGAATCTTTGATTACTATTGCACCTCAATGCAAGTTTGTTGAATGTAAATTTATATCTCAAACCGTAAAAATGCCCGCAAAATCTGTACAGTATCACTTCGCAAATTGTACATTTACTAATTGTTTTAATAAATAAAAATTTGCATTTTATTAGCTTTTTTCCTCAACTTGTGTTGAAAAACGTCGTATGAAACTCGTGAGCATTGTTAATTGCATCCTCGGCTAAATTGTACCAATACCGCCTCGTATGCAATGAACAACTTTGCACACTAATATCATAATGTACTATTTCAACACACTTCCTCATAAAGTGGCTCTAATCCCATGGCAATTAGGCACATAATGACACCTATAATCAAACTGTGACTTTTTCATTAATATTATTCACGAGTGAGTAATAGTTTTTTTTTTAAATATTATTGGCTGAGTTACGCTTATATTTGCGCTAAAAAAGCTATCCGCGAAAAGCCCAAAAAAAACGAAACCTCATTTTTTAGTCTAGGGCCGATGCGCGCGCATAGGAAAACTAATTAATTTTTCCCGCCATTACAAAATTTATTAGTCTATGGCCGATGCGCGCGCATAGGAAAACTGATTAATTTTTCCCGCCATTAGGAAACATTTTTCACAACTCGTCTCGTTTTCTCTTTTGAAGTTATTTAGTTACAGTCGGGTCAATTTAATAGGCCACATTTGACATTTGTTCATAGTGAGGTGACCTAAACACTCCGATTATGGTGAAAAAATCGATATTTATATTCAAACATATGTGAATCGAATACAGTTATTATGGAAAAGTACTTTTTTTATAAGATCCTATCTTATAAAAAAAGTACTTTTCCACAATAACTGTAATAGGCAAACGAGCAAATGGATTACTTGATGGTAAGTGATTATCGCTGCCCGCAACAACACATGTGTTGCCGGCCTTTTAATGGGAATACGCTCTTTTTTATAGGTACTGTATTAATATATTTTACGAGTTTAATTGCCTTAAAATTTTAATATCAATCATTTCTCTGTTTATTAAGTTATTATTGTTTTTATTATGAAACAAAAGAATAACATGTTTTATTTTAATAAAAATTTGTCTATTAATTCATGGTGAATAATCCCTTCACAAATAATCATTGCATTCATTCGATTTTTTTGAGGGACATCACTTACGTATAGACTTCACTAAACGCAACATTGTAACAACGGCCATTTGTGCATTTCCAAACTAAAAAAATATTGAATATTTTATGTCCGCCATTACAAGGTTAGTTGAGGAATTTTAATGAAATGTCAAATGTGGCCTATTAAATTGACCCGACTGTAGTTATTAATTAAGATGTCTGCAAATACAATTTATGAAGAAAATGGTTTTTTATTTTAGTATTATTTAATTCAGAAGTGTGTTGAAAAACGTTGTATGCAAAAACATGCATAAACATGTGTATTGATGATTACCGTCCTCGGCTCCTTAAGACCCTCGCCTTACTCAATGCGCCTCAACGGTAATCACGAACATTACACACTTATATCATAATGTACTATTATATATTTTCTTTTTACTTGGGTCTATCGCCACCAATTAATAATGATCTCTAATAATAGGCCAAACTAATAAAGCCATAATTTTTTTAAAAACAAACCGCCGGCTCGCCACATCCTGGGTATGCAATTTAACGCATTTTCCTCAGAAAAAAAAAGGAAAAAGGGCAGAGAATATGTGTTAAAAATATGATTCCTTGTGAGCATAGAAAAGTGGAAAAAAACTGGATTACTTGCTCAGCAGCTTACAGACAAATAAAAAAAAAATCTAAACACGCTGATCAATACATAGACGAAAATACGCCACCATCAGCTGACGGAGAAAATGATCTACCGGCCTCAATAGAAATAAATCCTGAGCTGCACTGCACTGTTTGGTGAAATTTTTCAGACGCAAATCTTAGAAGAAAAAGAAAAGAAAAGAAGTATAAAATATGGAGTTAGCAGGTAAAGTTGTAACATATAAGAAGATGGGATTTAATCGTACAAAGTCAACAAAGAAAGGAAAAAAAAAGGGGGGGTCTACCTAAAACCGCAAAACATGGCAAGGGTCTACGACACAAAAATGTTTGGGAAGTTCTGGTATACTTGCAATATTTTATTCCTTCTAATATAAAGTGTCCATGTTCACTATTCACATAGGTTAAACAATAATAAAAGTAATAAAAAGAAGGCACAACTCACCCAACTCCTCGATGCTGACCGTTCTTGGCTGCCTGCTCAGATGCGAGTGGGCGTCGATGGCCACATTCATACAAGAGACGGTCAGACACGGCACGTGGCACGGGCGCACCTTCATCTTGGTTAGGAACCTGCAGCCAACATCCCAACTGATATTACAAATGCGAAAGTAACTCTGTCCGTCTGTAACGCTTTCCCGCTTAAACCTCGCAACCGATTTTGATGAAACTTGGTACAGACAATCTTTGGACGCTGACACAGAACATAGGCTACTTTTTATTTCGAAAAAATGCGAAGAAGGGGTTGAAATAGAGGTTGAAAGCAGTGATGGCAATAACGACCGTTTTGTAATAACGAATAACACTGTTATGTTATTTTCCTATAACTGTTATTGTAAACTGTTGTCTGTTATCCTGTTATATTGCTGTTTTGACAAATGTTGTTGAGTACTATTGTTATTAAAGCCAGCTTAGTTATTCTAACAATGATATGGCTTAGGACCGTCAGAATATTAGGCAGTAATTTAAATAATTTACCTAATTACCTAATCAATATAATTTTTTGGCGTATTTAAAAGTTCATTGATCTGTACATAATTTGTTATTTACATTATTTACATTCAATGTTTAGATTATTTACTTACTGCAACGAATAATTTAATTTGCATACGCGCGATCGCACAACAGCAAATAATTTCAAATCACACTGGAAATCAAATAGGAACTTTATTTCCTTGTGAGAAAGGTTAATATTATAAGAATAAGCAGCCTCCACAACGGTTCAAGTGGCAACAACAACAATGCGACTAGGCGATTCTTTGTCAACAGCAACAGCAGGATAACAGTATAAGCCGTTGTTAAATAACGTGTTATTTATTAATTACGGGAAAATAATTCATTACATTATCTGTTATTGAAATAACGACCATTACTAGTTGAAAGTTTGTATGGCATTTCTTAATTTTAAATGATAAAACCATGAAACTTTATATTTAAGCACTTGATAAGAGATCATTAAACATTTGTTCCAGCATTTTTAAAATTTCGACCAGCTAGGGGATGAAGTAAGGGTTGAAAGTTAGTATGCAAGTTCCTCAAATATCACGTCGTAAGAAACAAAAAATCGTTTGTTCTAGCATTTTGAAATTTTTACCAGTGTGTGGGTGAAATAGGGGTTGAATTGAAGATAAGACCATGAATACCTTAGACATAAGGGACCAGGATTGACAAAAACTAATTTCACGCGGGCGAAGCCGCGGGCGGATGCTGGTTATTAAATAAATTTATGGTACTGAGATATCTAATCTTCACAATCTAAGATACCAGATTTGACAGCTGTCAGCTTCATATTTTATTTGACAGATAAATTATCAAATGGAAGACAATATCTGTCAAAAAGAATTTATTAAATTGTGAAAAGATTTTATTATATTTATATAACCTCTTTATTGAACACAATAAAATATTACAATAAAAATATATTAGGAGGTACTAAGTTAATTGGTCTTGGAGTTTCTTCCAGCCAACCCTAATTAATATATAATAATTAATTTATTATATAAACTCTTTTGGTAGGGTTAAATGCAAAAAAAAAGATATAAAAAAGCCAAAAACATATATGTATATTAAGCTGTTAAGACAGTTGTTTAGTACAGATGTCGTCAATAATTATTTGCACTTAAATCACTCTCTTCCATCTTAAAACCATTTCTTAAAAAATGTGATTGTACACTGCTATACAGCTCATATTTTATCATTAATATTACAAATTGTTATCAATTTAATATAATATTAATATTGACATAATATAAATTATTATTTTCCTTGTATTGCTATTGTTATTACTTATTTATTATGTCTTTAAATTGTTGTAATTTTTTGTATAATTTATAATAACACCTCTCAGCAAGTAATTATGTTTAATCATTTATGAAATGTACGTCATCGCCGATACTTTTAAATGTCTGTAATTGTTGATATTATTAAAACATTTATAAAATGTTTGTCATTGCTGATATTTTTGAATAATTAATGAAAATGATATTTTTAAATCATTTATGAAATATTTGTCATTGCTGATATTTTCAAATCATTTATGAAATGTTTGTCATTGCTGATATTTTTAAATCATTTATGAAATATTTGTCATTGCTGATATTTTTAGATCATTTATGAAATGTTTGCCATCACTAATATTTTTAAATCATTTATGAATTGTTGGTCATCGCTGATATTTTTAATCATTTATGAAATGTTCATCATCGTTGATATTTTTGAATGACTGCGGTAACTTGTTAAAGGTTGATGTAGATATTATTACATATATGATTAGTTACCTGTCCAACAGATTGACGGCGTGTATGACCACCGCGGCGGGCAAGTCGAACCACACCTTGAGGCAGCGCAGCACGTGCACTGCGCCATCGCGGGCGCCCACTGTCACTTCACCCTTTTGCAGCTGGATATCAAATAAATGTACAATACAGTCTCTGCGGAATCGCTATGCATATATTTAGTAATGATAATTAAGTATTAACTTTACAAAAATCTATCTCACACATCGTGGGAGACATTTGTGTTTATGTGTCTAGAGGGGGTGCTGACTCCTATTCAATTTCTATAAAATATGCTTTTTGTTATGTTCCTAAATAAATATCTTTTGATTTTTTTTTTGTTTATTATAGTTTCGTATGAAGATTTTTAAGAATGTTTGCTAACCTAAAGTTGTCCTTGTTAACTTCTAGAAACTTTTGGTCACATAGACAATAGACAACTAATAAGAAATGATTCACTTTACAGCGAATTCAGACGAACAAAATATTTTCGAGATTGTTTCTTTTTTAAATTAAAATAAAGAAATTACATCCAAGATTAATCAAAAAATGGTACTGTAGAGTTAAAATGAAATACAGATAGACAAATAGTAAGTGTCAAATTTCAAAAAGTTAGATTAGATAACTTTACATGTTGACTTTGAGATAGCTCTCGTCTTGTCTGGATGTGTTGCTTGCGGCAAGAATGAAAAAACGACAATATACCTAAATAAACAATTGTGCTTGCGTGAATATGTGCTACAACCGGTACTCGTTGGTAACCACGGTTACCAATGGTTACCAAAGAAAACTCGCGCGAAAACGGGCAGTCTCGGTGGAAATATGCGCTCTAGTAGCAGATACACATTGGTAACCGCGGTTACCAATGGTTACCAACGAAAACTCACCTCTGAATCGTCCGGCAGGCACAGTCTCGGCTGGAACTTGTGCTCCAGCAGCAGGTACTCGTTGAGCGTCGCGTGCAGCGCCTCTATGTCCGTTTGGTTGGTGACCGCGTTCGTAACTGCGGTCACCGCCGACCCGGAAGGCGTGCGCTCGTCAGCATCCGGGTGCCTCGCGCCCGCTCTCAACATGGTCGGGCTATTTGCGCGAGCTGCGGGTGAATCGGCACCTAAAAGCCGACAAG
Source organism: Scirpophaga incertulas (assembly GCA_036419045.1). Taxonomy (NCBI): domain Eukaryota; kingdom Metazoa; phylum Arthropoda; class Insecta; order Lepidoptera; family Crambidae; genus Scirpophaga; species Scirpophaga incertulas. The sequence continues at coordinate 4,747,899 of CM071647.1, read as the reverse complement.
ATTCAATTAAATTTAAGAAAATAACAATAAAAGTAAGCTCGGTATAGCTTGTGTTATAATTAGAGATCGGATAATCGGATGCATATTTACCTAAAGTTAATTTTTGGCTCACAAATTATGGAAGCGGCTTTTTAAAATACATTTTGTTAAATAAAAATCCCGGGAAAATACGGGACTGCAAATTTAACGTAGTGATATTGTTTGAAAATTACTAAATTAGCACGTGGTATTTATTTTCAAAAGACCGAGACTCCGGGTTCATTTATACAACTATGCATACGTATTTACCAAAATGTTATACAGTACCGGAATTCCGGGAGTTTTATTTATGGAAATAAAATAAAAAGACAGTTCTATACTTTGTCAAAAACTAAATTAGGTAAATAAATAAACATCCGGTTATCCAATTCCGCAATCCCGGGATTTTTATTTAACAAAACAATAAAAAGCCGTTTCCATACTTTGTCTTAAACTAACTTTAGGTAAATATGCATCCGATTATCCGATCTCTAGTTATAATAGGGTAACGGATAGACGTACCTACATAAATATTTTTCATCTAATATCATGCTATTAATTCTCTATAAAAGAACCTATAACAATTAGCTTATTTAAAACCAGCCAACATTAAAACACTCAATGATATTATGATCAACATTCTCATGCAATGACATTAAATTGTAGACTAATTCGTAATTTCGGATTCTCGTCTTATCGTGTTATGTTCAAGTGCATATCAATAATTGTACAATCTAAAATGTAAATAATTATTACAATAAATAATTCTTTTACTTATTAAGGTTTGTTTATTTTACATGCTTCGCAATTAGACTTTTCTTGAATTTACATAGTTCTTACAACACTACTACACCGTATGTTATGAGAATCTTTTATAGAGGATTCACATCATGATTGTAGATAAAGTCTTGTATGCAACTGTTATAATTAGGTATTAAAACACTCATGTGATACTATTATCCCAAAAACCCATATTCGTGTTTTAATACCCTTGATTATGCAACAGTTGCGTAAATAACTATTACAGAAATATATATTAACAACCATGACTAATGTACAATGCATAAAGTAAAAAGTACAATTGATCACATAAACATCTGCCCCCAGTGGGAATCGAACCCGGGACCTCAAAGATGGCGACCACCTTGAAACCTTATTTTTGTATATTTTCTATTCTTTCTTATTCTTATTGTATTGATATTAAGTAATTAATGTTTAATAATTATATTAAATCATTTTATGTTTTGAGATGGGTATTGATTGATATCTGAATTAACTGTAATTTGAACTGTCAATAGTGTAATTTACTGCGGCAAATATAGCCCTAAGCGATAGAAAGCTACAGTACAGAGCCTAAAGTTGAGTACCCACATTGTGTGACAGCTTTGGGTATAATTACATTGTGTGACAGCTTTGGGTATAATTACATTGTGTGGCAGCTTTGGGTATAATTACATTGTCTAATGCAATATATTCTGCTCAAATTGACTTAGATATGTTGTTATCATCAATTTCCCAAGTACCGAACAAAATTTTATAATAGTTTCGGTTGCGACTATCTATCAGAAAGAAGATAAGGTTCAAATTCTCGCCAAAATTTTTATCTACTACTAGCTGACCCGTGCCCACTTTCGTTGGGCATAATATTAATAATCCCCGAAGCGAGCACGAACGCGATCCGAATTAAACCCGAAGCCATCGCGCGCCGTCCGCTGCCTGTTTTTTTCTCCGATTCACTTTGCAAAACGGACTACCACGTAAAAACCTTTTTATTTTTCGGTTTTTTATATAACCTATGACACTCAGCAATAACGTGGCCTTCTATTGCTGAAAGATTTTTTAAAATCAGTTCAGTAGATCCTGAGATTACCCCTTACAATTTAACAAATATACAAACACACAAACTTTATTTCTTTATAATATTAGTATAGAAGTATAGATAGATACAAAGATGACACCGGTTTGTTTATTACGCGTCTTTACGCTCAGTACAATATTATAGTAGATTTGAGACAATAACTGGTAAACTCTATAGTATTTCACTGCATCGTATAAAACAAAGTCGCTTTCTCTGTCCCTATGTATGCTTAAATCTTTAAAACTACGCAACGGATTTTGATGCGGTTTTTAATAGATATAGAGTGATTGAAGAGGAAGCTTTATATGTATAACAACATAAGCACCGCGCGTGTATTGTTCAATAATATCAATTCAGTTGTAAACTGATTACTACAGTTTTATTTTTAATTATTATATAATTCAAACAATGTTTGACGACCTCTATAGTCGAGTGGATAATACACCGGTTTCAAGGTGTCGCCATCTCTGAGGTCCCGGGTTCGAATCCCGGTGGGGGAAGATGTTTGTGTGATGAAAACGAGCATTTGTACTCTAGTCATGGTTTGTTGATATATATTTCTATATATAAAAAAATCTTTATATATGTATGTCCGTTACCCTAGATCCCATAGCACAAGCCTTAGCTTAGTTTGGGCTAGGTTAATTGGTGTAAGTGTAACAAAAAAAAAAAAATTAAAGCGTGTTTTTTAGCTTCTTAAACTATAATTTACTATATACAACGTTCACAGTTTTTCTGTAGTGTATTTAGTATTGCACCCGTGCGACGCCGGGGCGGGTCGCTAGTAATTAACATTGCAAACTTTTTGTATACGTACATAGCTCAAAATGGTTTTGTATAAATAAATCCAACACCAAATGCCGATGTATATCATTGGCGCTCTTCTCATCATTCACCATGCCATCGACATACATTGCGTCAAGGAGACAATGTCGAAACAACCGAAAACTTGTATAGAAATTTACAATACATGAATATGTAATGTCACAGATTACAATAATCTCACTGACATAGAACTAACCATGACACTACAAAAATAGATTATAGTGGCCGATTGTAAATGATGAGTATTTATATGATCTCCAGTGAAAACACTGACGTAAACCTCAATAAATAATAAACTGCGCAATCTTAGAGAAACAGTATTAAATATTAACATAATGAAACAATAACACAAGTGCTCACGTTATTACTAGTGCTCGGAAGAGGTAGTTCAATTTTATGTACTTGTAGAAAGTCAATATAAGCGAAACATGGATAAACCTTTTTTTTTGAGGGGGGAAATGCGACCTTGTGCACCATGACACCGCGCTGGCAAAACGCGGCCGTGTGAGGGCTCTCCGGTCAAGAGGACCGGCCTACCTACTAAAACCCCCCGAGTTCTCTGGGCCCATACGGGGCACATGGCGGGGTGCGCTCTCGCGATTCGACCGCCATGTGTCCCGTGGCCGACTCGACCAAGAGTTGGTCAAGCCACTGCCAAAGGAGGGACTGTCCGAGAACCCCTGGACAGTCCCCCAGACAGAGACTTCAGCACGGCGTGCGCGCTTAGCCGGACGCGCACGCAGCCTCACGGTAGGGTCACTAGACAGGCAACACCGCGCTTGCGTGTGCCCGCCTTCGCCTACCAATCCGTCTGCGGCGGAGGGGAGCGGCCTCGACGTCCTCCTCCCGCTCCCTCTCCGCGGCCTCTTTCTGCGAGATGACGCTCTCGCAGAAGGAGGCGACAGCCTTCCATTCCGCCTTGGCGCGGAGCATGGCCACGACCACGCTCGGCAGCGAGAGGTCGCTGTTTCCCAGCGCAGCGGTTAGTTCGCTGCGCTGTTGTTGCCACGCCGAGCGCACTGACAGTGTGTGCTCGGACGTGTCGGGAGCGCCGCAGTGGTGACACCGCAGCGTCATCTCCCGACGTGCGACCTTGTGCAGGTAGTGGCCGAAGCAACCATGCCCGGTCAGTACCTGCACCAACGAGAGGCTGCCCTGCCGGCGCCCAACCCACTCGTCCAACACCGGACGAATGGCTTCAATCGTCCGGTGGCCGGCAGCTGGGAAACATGGATAAACCAAAAATTTTGTTTTTATTTTCTATTCGTTTCTTTACGCTTTTATTACAGAATTTTATGTTTACAACTTATTATTACAACAATAAGCTAAAAGATGAAATACTATTTTCAAAGTACAATATAATATTTTTACAATCTCTGAAAATAGTAAGTTCCCAGGCATATCCATACTATTGATGTCACAAAATCGCAAGTACACAAAATTAACCTACCTATTCCGAGCACTAGTTATTACAATAATCATCGCTTTCTTCTAACCATTTAAGTAGAAATAAAAGATTAATCTGAGACATGTCTTTGTATAGACTTGACTAAAGCATTTGACAACATTGTTTCTATATTGCGGTACGAATACGTTGGACAAATAATGAGGAAACGTTAGGAATTTAATTAATAAAGCTTCAAGTTATAAGGATCAAAAAAATATTAATAGTTCACAGTTCAGATATTACGATTGGGTGTTATTCAGGGATGTTCCACAACACCAAAATTAACAAATTACTTAGATATAAATTAATGCAGATAATTTATACTGAAACCGGTGTACTCACCTTGAACTAAGATAATTAGTGTGAGTGTAAGAAATATGTCTGTATTTAATTATCTTCTAATATGCGTAGACCTCGCCACAATAAAAAATAGTAGCCAAAAGTTGAATAATATGGCGAGCGTTTCGTATCCGAGAAATAGAAAGATATAAATTATATATTTATTACCAAATTTAAAAAGTATTATAAAAGTACATCTCCTCTATCTTTATTTATTATAATTTTACCGTCAATATTTTATCTAAAGGAATTTAAGAGAATTCGATTTTCATTTACTTGATAGTATAACAGCACCATTGTTTACGTTCTGACAGAATCAATGCGATTAAAACGATTCTATCTTTAACCGCACGCAGATAATCGATACAAATAAGAACACAGCATTTAAAAGTCCGACGTCAATACAATATGTATGTTAACAAGCATTCAATAAAAACGGCTAAAACCAATAAACACTCGTTACAATACAAATAACAGAATATACATATAGATTTTAATTCAATTGTCGCACATCTGAGCCAATCACGTTTAGCGTAACGTGTGATCGACGAAATAATAATCGACAACTTACATCACCTTATTATATGATTATACATTCTCTAGTTAAATTATAAATGTTTACTCATTTTATTAACCCACTAAATGACATATCTATTTTGAATTTGGGCTACTAAAATATAATAACTCCGATTTCAAGCAATTATCATATTTATTCGCCTTTAAAACCTTATTTGAACTTAGCGCTCCCGCACACGGGCCACCGGTCACAACCACAAAACGCCGCCACTGGCATATTTCCTGTAATTTTCATACATTTTATATGGACTCGCCGCACACGGTTGGCGCCGGTGGCGGCCACACGCCACAAATCGTCGCAGCTCGCTTCATGTGGCCCGCACCGGCCACTAAACGCCCACACAAAAAAACCGCCACACGCTACTCGCTAGATTCCGCGCCCCTCTCCCCCTTTCAGTAAACTATCCAATAACTACGGTTTCGTCTTCTACGACGACGTCTTTTTATCAAAAGTTTCGCAATTAAACCTTCTTCGTCCGAGTCCATTATGATGCTGCATGCCTGGGTTAAAAAAAGTAGCAGCTACCGACCACAAGTAGCGACCACCGGCCACAAGTGGCTGTCGCGCGCTTCAGCTACTTTTGTTGCTGCGTCTATCTTCTCGTGGCGGCGTTTTTGACAAATTTTAGTCTTAAATTATTTGTGATAATTCTCTGAATTAAATCAAAACAACAATTTTGATAAACAAAACTGGTTCGCTTAAAGTAAACATGTATTCTTGTTTTGGGGATTCCCGATATGAAAAAAATAGATTGTGAACTGATAAACAAAAGAAAGCAACAAACGAATATTGTCTATAAATTACCACAATATGTGTTACCCACCCGCATGGTAACACAGCTAGTTTATTAATATTTTTTCAACACACTTCCTCATAAAGTGGCTCTAATCCCATGGCATTTTTTTTTTTTTTATACTACAACGGTAGCAAAAAGGCTTACGGCCTGCCTGATGGTAAGCAGTCACCGTCGCCTATGGCACATAATGACACCTATAATCAAACTGTGACTTTTTCATTACTACTATTCACGAGTGAGTAATAGTGTTTTTTTTTAATATTATTGGTTGAGTTACGCTTACATTTGCGCTAAAAAGCTATCCGCGAAAAGCCCAAAAAAAAAGAGACCTCTTTTTTTAGTCTATGGCCGATGCGCGCGCATAGGAAAACTAATTAATTTTTCCCGCTATTACGAAACATTTTTCACAACTCGTCTCGTTTTCTCTTTTGAAGTTATTTAGTTAGTTATTAATTAAGATGTCTGCAAATACAATTTATGAAGAAAATGGTTTTTTATTTAAGTATTATTTTATTCAGAAGTGTGTTGAAAAACGTTGTATGATACACGTGTGTATTGATGATTACCGTCCTCGGCTCCTTAAGACCCTCGCCTGACCAACATTACACACTTGTACCATAATGTACTATAATTATTAATATTATTAATAGAATTAAGTTGATCCTCACCTAAGCGTGCGCAGGAGCAAGCAGCGGCTTCGTGTCGTTGATGTGCCCGCGCCGATCCCCCCTCGGCTCGTCGACCCGACGTTTGAGCGACCGGGCGCGAAGGCCCTAGTACCTGACCACAAGAGAGCGCTTACAACACACTGCAGCCAAGCGGCCACTGTGCGTTGCGATTGTAGGATGGTAGTAGGAAGTCGTCTAAATAGACGTTAGCTAGGACTTATTGCCAATAGGCAATATGATCCGTGTCTGAAAGATTGTTGAGAGCGGTTTTATATTCCAAAATACACAAGTTGCGCGTATTTCGGATGTAATAATATTATGTTTATCTAAGGAACGCTCTGAAAATTAAAGGATAGGATTTGAAGGAGTTCGGGGTGATAGGTTACTGGGTACAATGTTTTGTTGAAAAACAATTGCCCAGCCACCACAGCGCCTCTCGGTAGCAAGAGTCAGATACGTACAGCAGTGGTTGAGCACTGCTGTAGGGCTGGTACACTGCGCTCGCGAACGACACGCAGAGACGTAAGCTTCGGACAAAACTTAAAAAAAATGGCCGCGGTCTATTCCCTTGACCCGATAGTATACACGGGGCGGGTAGCCCTTAATACCACTTTTATGCGAACTTACGAAAGTTCCTCGCAGCAAGCGAGACGGGTCTCTTCACAGGGAAGATACACAAATCACAGACAGTATGATAATAACCTGTAAAATGTATGGTGATAATACTTCTCAAGTGTTTCTATGTTATACATATTTTATTAGTAGACCTTTCGGGAGATCCAGTGTCTTCTTCATTGGTATAATTTACATTAATCAAATTGTATTCGATATTAATTTAAGGCCAGTAGTACACGGACTGCTTCAAGCAGTTGAGACCGACTGCTTAAAGCCGCGACCGCGCGGTGAACTATAGTCATTCATTAGCTGCCGTACACACGACTGCTCGAGCAGTCGCGACCGCTTCAAGCCGTCAACTGCATGATGAAATTCCATCATGCCGTCGACCGCTCGCGAGCGGTTGTGAGGCATACACCGACTGCTCGAGCCGTTGACTGCGCTAGAGCAGATCACTTCTAAGTTCTATAAACAAATTATGGAATTGTCCATGTTGTTCTCTTAATTGCAAAATTGGATGAACCCAAAATTTTCTCTTTTGACGCCGCCGTCGTCTCCGCCTGAGCAGAAGCAGCATAAGCAGTGCTTCCTCGTCCATCCATGACTCTACTGTGGTAGAAAATCAACTGCTCGAGCAGTTGGGTAGCGTAGCTCGAGCAGTCAACAACCGACAGCTCAAGCTGTCGACGCCGACCGCTCGAGCGGTCCGTGTATTTCGCTCAGCCGCTAACTGCTCGAGCAGTCCGTGTACGGCCGCCCTAACACTCTTACGTCTGCGTCTGCGCAGGATTAGTATTTCAAGTAGCTATTAGCGTGGCGTATATATTTAGAAATTGTAACCTATGTCTTCTGATGTATAAGCTATATTATTGTGAAGTTTCAATAAAATCCATTTCGTAGATTTACAACAAGCATCTATCTATACTTACAAACTATCGCGTTTATAGTATTAATTGGGATAACATAATATTTGCTACAAATATACTCGTTGGAGAAAACTCTAGAAATTCGTACAACATTATAGATTTACGTATAATGTGTTTCAAATTGTGCAAATATGTACAAAACAGGTAGGTGTCCTTTCAAACAGCAAATAATATTCCATTTTCAAAACACTTGCAAAATAAGACTAAAATACATACAACAATAATACAACGATTGCAAACAAAATACTGCCATCGATCGGCGACCTTCAGTTTCTTCTGAAAAATCCGGTAAATAACATATTTTATGAATATTTATCTATTAGGCCGTTATCGAAACGACCTTCGGCGCCGCTGCCGAGTAAACAGCAAAATCATGAACAACGCTGAACTTTGTGTGAGTTGCGTGTTTATCACCGAAACTAGTTTTCGAAACCATCAAAGCCATATTCAATAATCAATCATTGAAGGTTACATTATCATCGCATGATCTTAAAGTGTTCAATGTTTAATTTACACTAATATGTAACTTAAAGCTTTTATTAGAAAAGTATATCAACGCACCATTAAATTAATAATCATTCAAAATAAAAACCAAAAATTTATACTTTAAATAGAATGTTTACAATAACTTTTACATGTCAAAGATGCTATAGCATTGATTCATAATTAGGCAGGAGACTGTATTAGCAAGAACCAACAAGAAAACCAGGATAGGCTACTTTTTTCTCGTTGTATTTTTACAAAGTCGTCAATTGTAAGCTGGCCTCAGATAAATAGTCCGAACCCAACTTCCTCTACAAGTTCACATTATACATATAAAAAAGCTATAGTTTCATTGTGTTATTTACTATAGTCAGAATATTTGGCAACGTAGTAATTCATCATTTCAGCCAATAGACGCCCACTGTTGGACATAGGCCTCCCCCAAGGACCTCCACGCAGATAGGTCCTGCGCTGCAACCGTCCAGCGCCTTCCCGCGATCTTCATCAAATCGTCGGTCCACCTTGTGGGAGGCCTACCGATGTTGCGGTGTCCAGCATATGCCTGCCACTCCAGGACCTTTCCGCCCCAACGGCCGTCAGTCCTGCGAGCAATGTGCCCCGCCCATTGCCACTTAAGGTTCGCAATTCTTCGGGCTATGTCGGTGACCCTGGTTCTTCTGCGGATTTCATCATTTCTGATTCGATCACGCAGAGAAACTCCGAGCATAGCCCTCTCCATTGCCCTCTGGGTGACTTTGAGCCGCCTTATAAGGCCCATTGTGAGTGGCCAGGTTTCTGTTCCGTATGTCATCACTGGCAACACGCACGAATCGAAGACTTTCGTCTTGAGGCACTGCGGTAGATGGGCCGAGAATATGCCGCGTAGCTTCCCAAACGCTGCCCAGCCGAGTCGGATCCGCCGTTGGATTATTTGTCCCAGGTAAACGTACTCGTCAACAACTTCCAGTGTAGAGCCTCCAACCTTCACAGGAGTGGGTGCTACATGGTGATTCGACATGATTTTCGTCTTGTCCATGTTCATTTTAAGACCCACTTCTTGTGAAACTCTACTGAGGTCTTCGAGCATTATGCCCAAGTCTTCCATGGTGTCGGCCATGACTACGATATCATCAGCAAAACGAAGGTGCGTCATGTTCTCGCCGTTGATGTTAATGCCCAGTCCTCTCCAGTCCAAAAGTTTAAACACATCCTCCATCGTAGCTGTGAACAGTTTCGGCGAAATCACATCGCCCTGTCTGACACCTCGCTGGAGGCGTATTGGTTTCGAATTCTGGTCCGGAAGACGGACTGACATTGTTAGTAATTGAAATTAATAAATCCAAGCATTGTTAGAATTTAAATAATCCTTAATTCAACGAAGATTCATTACTTGATAAAGTGAATAGTTCTTAACTAATCTTACAAATTATGGTAATATGAAACGGGATGCAGAACAAACACAAATTATATTTACGTTATGTTGCTGGGCTATGTAGACTAGAGGTGCGCAAAATAGTTCACTAAAGTGTAAAGAATGATATACTTCAACTGGACTAGATGAAGTATATCACTCATTTAGTTCTTCTAGTTCACATGGCTCAGTACTTCAGTAGTCCATTTGAGTCACCTTATCGCTTAGTTCATTTACGTCACTTCATTCGTATAGTCCAATTAGTCCATCTGTATCGTAGTTCTTTTAAGTAGCTATGAGACGTTATGTCAATTTGACTGCACAACTAAACACATGTATGATACATAATGCAGAAGTAATTAATAGTTACTAAAACTATTGAAATGTTTACACTATTTTTCAGATATTACATACGAATTTAGATTAGTATACGCCACAGTCGTATATATTATGCACATGCAGACTAGAACTTAAGCAAAGAATATGAAATTATTCATTAACAAATTATTCCTTCAACTAATTATTCAAGTAAAACTAAACATAATGTTTGCGCCATAAGACATGAAATTGTGTGCGGGCAAACTGCGACCGGCCGGTGATTCTAGTTCCTGTATTCCACAAACAAATCACAGCCGAAACATTACTTTTAACCAATAGAATCGCATAGATTGTTAGATGACGTGATATTCTAGCGTTCGGATTGGATAAGCGGCATGGTTCGGTTCATTTTGTTAGTGGAATTGACCCACAGGATGCCAAGCCAATCAACTGTCTCGCTCTCGCACGCTATGTTTGTAATCTATTCGTTCGCTTTTCTCTCCTTCAGTGAAAGAAGTGTTTTGGGAACTAATGAACTAAATGAACTACTGAACTAGTTGGGACCAGAATGAATGAGTGAAGGAAATATAATTGCGAAGTGGACTAGTCCAATTGAAGCATTAATTCATGAACGACTCAACTCTAATGCAGACGCCTGTTCACTCCGAAATGTTTGTGAGAAGTACACAGATAAAACTGCAGTTAATTTACTTAACGACTTCACATGATATGATAATGAAATGATATGATTATATAATGAAATATTTGATGTGTGTGTGAATGATTATATAATAGATTTACTACAATAATATGTTAAGTAGCCCCTACAATATTGTTGATAAATGGCGAGAAAAGAGATTTTTGTGGTATGGTCACGTATTAAGAGAGAACGATCATGCAGACAACATCTCAAGAGTACCGTTGTGATCGATTGGTCACCAAACCAATCGAGCCTGACAGGACAGACTACTGACACCGCATCTTATACCGCATACTTCGACAACGCCTGGACCAATTAGACCAATTCTTTTTTTAAATGTTCGTTGAAGTTTAAGGGTGGTTTTTACGGCGAGAAAAAATCGAATAATTATCGGAATAACACTAAAAACAGCTCTATTTTTCCTAATAACTAAAACGTACAGTTGATTTGAGTTTTATTGTTATTACTTATATAAAGTTCGTATTGAAAGCACTTACTGTTGTCTATGTGGGCAATGTAGGTGTTCCTAACATCAAAGAGCCAATTTGCGCTTTATTAACGCTATATAAAGTTGAAATTCGACCATGTCTATCAAAACAGTGTGCGTGTGTGCGTTGGAGCACATAATACATCGTTGGAGGATTTAATGTCACTTTCCAAAATTGAATAGCCACAAAATGTAATAGTTCATTTGAACCTTTTTTGCAATTTGGTCGGCTATGCCATATTATCTTAGGAACAAAAAACTCCCACTTTACAATTCATTTTGACAAGACGAAGTCTGTCGGGTCCGCTAGTTATAAATAAATCGCCAAAATTCAGATTAAACATTAAGGAAGTTGCTATGATATAGTAAACAACCCCAACGTTCAGTAAATTAAAAACATAACGCAAAAAACGCAATAACTCAACCATAAGTTGTTTATTTGCATTCAACAATGACATAAGTGCGTCATTTAGATATAATCGTATTAGCTTATAGCCCAGTCACGCACGTGTCACGAACGATAATAGATAGGGGCAAAAGTTTATTGAATAACATGATAAACTGTAAATCACTAGTTGATGAAATGCTTTTTATTGTTATAAAATACAATAACTGATCTTTTTTTATTCTTACCTATATAAGGCAAGATATCGATTCCAGTTGTAATAGGATGTTTCATATTCTTATGCCTAGTATAAATAAAGTTCCATTTCCACAATTCTTTTTATTTATTAATATCATAATTTCTGATTCAAAACATGATTATGGATCAGACAAGGGTAGATAATAGAGGTAGAGTCAAGAAATCGGATTGCATGAAGAAGCATACGTGTTTTGGTGAGGAGAAGACGTATGATAGAGCATTGGAACAGAAGATAAGAGATGATGTGAACAAGAACAAGTGAATAACAAAACAGTAATCAATCAATACTAGTTACTTTTTACCCATATCCTGTAGTGCAATGTAAATGTCTCGAGGTGCTAGACTAAGTCTTGTTATTAGAGTTTTAATGATGCCATCTATAATTATATTGCGTATACAATATAGTGATGTGCCGGATCGTCAAAAATCTAGATCCACGGACACAGATCTAAATACGGATATTTGGTGTCAAGATCCGCAGATATTACGATCTTAACTTTCTTACAAAATCGTTGTCGGTGCCCGTGACCTTAGTTGAAACATATTTCGACTTGCATTGCGCGGCGGGTCTTTTTTATTGTTTTGTTTTACTTTAATGTGACACTGGGCAGCGTAGATAACGCTTGTGTTTGGTATTGGTACAAGATTTAAAAAAAATGTCTAGAAAGAAGTTTTGTAGTGTAATATGGAATTATTGTATGATAATAAATGATGAATGTGCCAAGTGTAAAACTTGTGATGGAAAATATTCTCGTGAGTGTAAAGGCTCAACTTCCTTAAAAAGTCATTTACAAAGAAAACATCCTCAAGAATATGAATTATTCTTTAAAGAACACTGCTAATAGATCCGTAAAAGATCCGCCAAAAAGTAACGAATACAGACACGGTTACGAATCCTTCTTCTGTCTCGGATATCCACGGATACGGATATTCGGCACATCACTACCACAATATAGTTAATTCTTTTTATTTATTTATTGTAATTAGGACCGCCGACAAGTGTTATATTATTACATCTATATATTACGAATCCTTAACCTATAGAATAGGCTAGTTGACAAAATTTGGAAATTCGTTTAAAACTATAGTTTAGTATCTATTTTACACCTAATATATATTATTTTTAGAAAAATAGGCTTTTCATAAGTATTTTGCTTTTTTAGAAATGAACTTATAATTGACTTCGAAAAAGGCCAAGACTGTCATGGCGTCTTGAATGACGTCACACCTCGCGAAACAATCGAGTTTGTTTATGTCAGTCGACGAGATCATTATAATAAATAATGAATCCCTCTTATTATAAATACTGTATAGTGCCCCAATGTAAAAGCACAACGATAAAAACGCCAAACAAATTATTTATATACAAAATCTGTGTTTGCTGCGAAAAATTTCCCAAGCATAACGGCGTCAATTTTGGGCAAATTACTGCCGTTTGCTTTGGTAAATCTTGTTTCCATGGTAAATGTCCGTGTCTTTTAAGATAAACTGTATTAATTGAGGCGTGACGTCACGCTTCTCTGATTGATGTTTAATGTCACGTGATTAAATAAGTAATTTTGCCGAATTTAATTTCCAAAAATATTAGTAATCTTATATTATTTTAATAAAAAAGTAGTTTTTTTGTTTACTACATATCATGATTAATCATTAGAAACTCTAAGCCATCCGATTCATTCTTAGTGGAAACAAGCCTATTAAACACTTTTTTTAAGGCAGCCACAACATGCACAACAAAGTACACAGTCAAACCATATATTACACTGTTAAAAAATAATTCTGATTGTCATGATTATGTTTGTCGTGTGGCATATGTATCACTAGATACAGGCCATTGTTATCAGTTCCACTTTTATTTTCGTTCTGACGTACGTCATCTTCTCTTTAATAAACCTGTGCAGTCGTTTGTCCTCATACATTAATCGTGCGTTGTATATTTTCGTTTATTATTTCAACTACGTCAGTGAATCAATTTACAAATGGCAGACGTCAATTATATGAAATATTAATGTTTTCATGTAATTTATACCGAATATATATACAGGGTTACAGTAGATCCGTTAAGGGAGTACCCATCATTTGTGAGTTATTTCACTATGAAACACCCTACCCTAAACTTAACCCATTTCGAGATATTCGACTTTTAATTTTTTTTATTGAAAATTGCCGATGTTTAAGCTTCTAAATTAAATTTTGTTTATTTTGTGGGTCTTATTATTATTATTATTATTGCATGTTTACATGTGTAATAAGATGCTATAGGACGTCAATTATTAAAATAGTGAATAAGTTAATTGAACAGACCGTAGTAGACAAGTTAAAGTTAAGAAATGAAAAACAAATATTAGAAAGTTCATTTTTCTCTAAGGGATATTACAAAAAAAATTGTATGACAGTTGTTCGGCAGATGTGTTTAAAAATATCTACGTTTCATCAGCTATCCAACGATGTATAACAATCTAGGGTTTTAATTAAATGCACTTAAAAAACTTAGCTTAACTTAGCTTAAGAACATATGGAAAAAAAAATATGTCTACAGAGGGTATAAAAGCGAGTGCAAACCCGAGCATTGCTGTCCGTCATTTTTGCGTGTTATCGCTGACGAAAGACAGATGGCGCTACGTATATTTGCTATGTAGCGTTCGTGCGTTCGACAGCAGCCGAATTTATCCGAGCGCTTTCGAGCTCAGAGGCTTCGAGGCGACTTCACTTCTCATTTACTTGTCGACGAGTGAACACATGTTTTTCAAATTACCCTCTATAGCTTTCAATTAATTTCTTTTGCATAAATTAATTCAGAGCCTTAAACATCTAGTGTTTTGTATATATATATATAATATATATATATATATATATTATATATATATATATATATATATATATATATATATATATGTTCTAATAGATTCTTTGACTGTCAGTATTATAAAGTATAATACATATATAAAACCGGCTAAGCCATAAATATGTTTGTATATTATTAGTACGGAAAAAAACAACAATAACAAATATAAATAACGAGTCCTAAAAATAGAAATAAAATAATAGCTTATATAACATGTGCAAATACTATATACACTATAATACAAATATATATTCTTTACAGAACACTGCTAATAGATTCGGAAAATATCCGCCTAAAATAACGGATACGGACACGGATACGAATCTTTCTTTTGCCTCGGATATTACTAGTAACCACTAATCAAAGGGAGGTTTTATCCCAATATAAACAAGTAATTTAAAAGTTTATATAATAGTAAATACATATAAATCAAACAGTTAACAGGGGAAAAAAAAAGATCATTCGTCGTGGGAAATGCGTGAAGGTTATGCTCCAGAGCGTCTCCCCGTACTTTCACTGGAGCCAACCGCACGGAAAACAATGCGCAAGAGCATGCAACTATTCGTTTTTCGCGGTGGGAATCTGTTTCTTGCTAGAACTTGCTTGTATTCGCTTTTTTATGACACGCATTTTCAATTAAATTCCGACATTCTCACGTATTTAGTTTGGTTATAGACACCGCCGTCTTAAACTAAGCTGGGGCCCTTGGGCACACAAGAATTGGAGGTCCTTTTGGAAAGTAAAAAAAGCGAAATACTAACATTTTTAAAATAAGTTTGTTATGCTCGCGCTATCCCGCGATTAGAATACTGCATTAAAATAACGTTACTGATTAAGCAATTGCGACAGTTGACAACAACTGTAGTTCGCTACAAATCCATAGGCGTCTCTCGGCCTCAGCTTCCAGATAGAAATTGCCTTCTTGGACCGTCTGTCTTCGTTAATATAATGGCGTAGTATATGCCACGTAAATACCTTCTTATAAAGTTAATAATTTGCGAAAAAAAGTAATTTCTAATGTGTCCGTCAAAAAGTTTTGAGAATAAATGTGTGAGAGAAATTGTTGGTCCTTCGGGCCCACCCTGAGAATGGGGGCCCTGGGCACGGGCCCCGTGTGCCCTTATACGTTTTTATAAGAAGCCGGAATTAACTGTTCGGTCACGAGGACTCGTGAGAGTCCTCTCTTGTGATGGCTCACCAATAGAAATCCATTGGGTTCTTCAGCCTGTATGATTTTTTCGCATTCCATAAAACAAAGCTATTGTCACAGCCATCTTTAAGTTATGGTAATAGCATCTCATAGACAAACTATACAAAAACTTGTGCTATTGTATAAAATATAGTGTATTTAAGATTAATCCCGTATTTTATGACATATGACAGTATTTCATTATTATATCAGTTTTAAGAAATCAAACTCTTGTACTAATTACTAATTATATGTTGTAATGTTAATTAATTGAGATATATTTTTAAAAAATTGCTTTCAGAGTTTAATGTTTGTTCTTTTCGTGATGGCTCTCATATTTTCTGACCTGGTCATCAACTGCGCTTGTATGGGGATCTGCAAAGGCCTATGTAGCATTTTTGTATGACTATTTCTAATGCGAAATTTGAAACTTTTACAATTATAAAAGAAACTAGCTTTTGCCCGCGACTTCGTTCGCGTGGACTTCAGGTTCGTCCCGTCTAGTCCCAACTAATATTATAAATGCGAAAGTGTGTTTGTTTGTTTGTTTGTTTGTTACCTCTTCACGCTTAAACTACTGGACCGATTTCAAAAATTCTTTCACCTTTGGAAAGCTACATTCTCCCCGAGTAACATAGGCTACTTTTTATCCCGGAAAAATCGACAGATCCCACGGGATGCGCAATAAAGGCTTCGCTCAAAAACTACTGCACAGATTTTTATGCGGTTTTCATCAATAGATAGAGTGATTCTTGAGGAGTTTTGCGGCATTTTTTATCTCGGAAAAACGGATAGTCCCACGGGAAGCGCGATAAAATCTTCGCACCATAAACCGACTTCCGCGTATATGTAGCCGTGGGCAAAAGCTATGACCCTTAACCCTCTATACACCCAATCCCGAAATCCACGCGGGCGAAGCCGCGGCAGAAAGCTAGTCTAGTAATAAGTAAGAAATACGGTAACTAAGCACTGCAGAGCCCTAATCCTAGGCCTATAGGTAGCTACTGCAGTATGCTCCTATAAACTACATTTAACGATCTTTTTCCTTTTGTGGGTTATTCCTAAGAGATAAACATATACCATCACGGACTTTTTTGTAGACCTTTTTAAGCTGTACAATACTGTAGTAAATTGTTTTGATCTATCTTGTAGGATTCAGTCAGCGTTTGCAATGTAAGCGCAAAAAATGTGTTTTTTTTTACGACCTCATAGAAACCTCAAAAATTGTAGCCTATGTGTTATTCTGATGTATAAGCTATATTGTAGTAAAATTTCATTCAAATCCATTCAGTAGTTTTTACGTGAAAGAGTAACAAACATCCATACATACAAACTTTCGCCTTTATAATAGTAGTAGGATTAGATTTCACTAAACACCGCTCTCTCTTTATACATATTTTTATGAATGAATGAATATATTAATCTTTATTGCACAATATAAATAAAGTACAAATAGCGAACTGAATGCAACAAGGCATTATCTGCCAGTCAACCGAATGGGTAGTTACAGTGTTTGGCGCAACCAAAGATCAAATCTATCACAAACATACTGAAATGAAAAATACTAGAAATTTCTTGTTCAAAATTCAAGTTGCTGTCAACTCTGACATTCGAAACAAACTCCAAGAATGAAGTGGAACATTCTGAAACTGGGCATTCATAAATTTCCTGTGACTGAAGCGCCTTGTGCAGTCAACAATGCGTCCGCTTAAGCCTTTTCTATTAATATTTGACACGTAGAAAGTTGCACGTCGTCTTACGCGCGGAGCGTGCGAAATTGTTTCGCATTCGTGCCGCTTTGCCGCAACATCAATAATTGTGTAATCTGAACTCCTAATTTATTTTATGGTATAGGGGACATACGCGCAAATGATAGTAAACTTAATATTCCTGTCCCATACGAGAATTGTGTGAGATATCTTGGACTCGTATTGGCCGAACAATTAAAATTTGAACAACATGTTCAGAACAAAGTCGGCAGATGCTTTGGCACGCTTAGTGTAATCTATAAGATAAGGCAATTTCTAACACATAATGTTCGCCTTTATCCAGCCTTATCTCAGCTGAATTATTGTGATTTGGTATTCACCCCTTGTATCTACAAGAGAACCATTAAAAGTATACAAAGAGTCCAAAACGCTTGCATGCGTTTCTGCTTTTAAATACCTAGAAGGGACAGAGTCACGCCTCATTTGGTGAACAGAAAAATATTAAATATGTCAAATAATGTGTCACTAAAGTTTGCATGTTTCTTGCACGAATTGCTGCGAATGGGGACACCATTATATTTGCGCAATAAATTAACAGTTACGTCTTGTCCATCAATGCTCAGAGATAGAAGGTCGCCAATTGTCCCTTCCCATCCTAAAATTGTCATCTACCAGGGGTTCCTTTAAGTATGCTGGTGCCAAAATATGGAATAACTTGCCACCACCCATTCGAATGGATTAATTTTCCCTACAGTCTTTTCGAAAGAAATGTCGTGAATGGCTACTTATGCGGCAATCCCTGGTAGTAATATAGCATGGATGGACTGATGGAGTGCCTATTTTATTTTTTATTATTAGTATTTACTCAGTTTTTATTTTTCCTTTTTGGTAATATTAGAGTTGAGGTTGTCGCTAGTCGGCAACTACTGAGTTGTAAACCATTTTGTCTATACGAGAATGATAAAATCACAATGTTACAATCAAAAATAATGTAAGTTTGTACATACATACATACATACACTCACGCCTTTTTCCCACGGGGGTAGGCAGAAATTACGTCCTTCCACTTGCTACGGTCCTTACATATCTCTTTCGCTTCATCTACTTTCATAACATTCCTCATACATGCTCGACGATTGCGGGTACTTCTGACCTGGCCTTTTTTGAGAACACTTTCGATTTGTTCGAAATATGTTCGCCTAGGTCTTCCTCGTCCCGTGTCTCCACTCACTCCAGCTTCATAAATCATTTTGGTCAGTCTACTTTCATCCATCCGTTCCACATGCCCAAACCACCCAAGCATCCCTTCTCTATTCTTGTCACGATATCCTCTTTCAAACCACATTTCTTTCTAATCACTTCATTATACAATCTGTCACTCAGTTTTACTCCTGCCATACTCCGCAAAGCTCTCATTTCTACTGCTTTTATTCTGCTTTCATGTTGTTTCTCCCATACCCAACTATCACTTCCGTACATTAATGTTGGGACCAGCACGCCCTCATGCACTGCTAGTCGCGCTTTTTCTGAAATTTTCTGAATACCATTCACCATGTTACCAGCTTTCACTCGCTTCTCTATATCATTATCACACCTTCCATCCCTTGTAAACATACATCCCAAATATACAAACTCTTCTACTTGTTCTACTTTTTCTCCTTCTATCATAATGTCACACAATGTCATATTTACATCTCTTTCAAACACCAATACCTTGGTCTTACTTACGTTCACTTTCATTCCTTTATCATTTAAAGCGTCATTCATAACAGTTACCATCTCCTGTAAGTTTGTTGAGACAAATAAATTGATTTATTATTATTATTTAACGATTACCGCCTATAGACAGCTGTCGCACCAGAGGAGGCACAGATTGTTATATTTTTGATTGCAATAAATTAACTTGCAATAGAATATACTGGATAAACAAATATTTCAGTTCTTGATAACAATATTTTATACATTAACAAAATTCTGACAGATAGACTTGTCAAGTCGAAAGCTTTTACTAAATGCGCTAAAAATATTATTAATTGTTATATAGTTATATATTTATTTTCGTTGCAGGAAAACAAACTAAAATTTATCTCCAGCTGTGGGCGTCACTTGGATGAAATGATGACGTCATGTTTATTTATTAAAATTGGTGAAGTGTGTGAAATAACCTTTATTTAACCTTCGAGAATAGGCGTAACTATAATTTATGTATGTATTTATATAAAACTAAATAAAAAAACGCATTAACAAACAAAAACAATCCTTGGCGACATACCGACGCACAGAACCCAAGTTCAACATTGGACGGTTAAAAATAGCGGATTACGAAGTCACCTTGACCAACTGGTGATGGTGGCAGCGTAAACTTTTTGGTAACGCAACAAAACCTCTTTGATTAGTTCGACCTATTTAGAGAATGTTCTAGATATGCACAGATATCACATTATAATAATAATAATGTCTTTGTTAATAAATACCGAGTTACATGGCCCAACACATTTCACAACTATGTCGATATTGCAGAAGAGTGGGCCTTTAAATCAGGTACCAGCGGGACTCAAAGCCAGTATCTGTGAGTCCCACAGGTGCTTATAATACTATAATTATATGTACTAAGACTTTCAAAAACTTTCTAAGTTGGACGACAATATTGTTAAATTATTGTTAAGTTTATTATTTTACAATTTTGACTATCATTTCTATATTTTGTGTTTTGTGTATTGTAACGGGGATTGTATGTAGCAATAAAATGGAACCACTGGATAATAATAAATGTGTATTGGATATTAAAAAAAAAACAATTTTAAACGTTAATAATAATAGGGTACTTCCCTCTATATTAGAAAAGATCTAAAAGCATATAACTATGATAGCTTATGCATTAAATAGTCGGAACCATCATGTTTAAGTACATAAAATAATAAAAATAATATAAAAATGAGTTTCAAAGTATTCACTTTTTTAATCTATACGTAAAACAAGAGCGAAACATAGGTCGCCATGTCGTGACGTCATAAGGTACTGTAAACTTATGCGTGTCAATGTCATTATGATTCACAGTACGTATAAAGCCGCAAAACAAAATGAAAAAAGAAGTTTGTAGGTTGCTTTTTTAATGTAAGAGAACGTTATAAATACGTAAGTTAAATTGAAATCGCACGTGAATCACACTATAGAAAGCAGCTTTGTAAAAGGAGATAGTACGAATTTACCAAAAATAAATGCATTAATGGTCGGAAATTTCTTTGCTGCAAATCCCGACTTTTGTTCTGCCGAGTTACGGAGTATTAAAACATCGATGTCAGTATTACTCTTTTATTATTATTCCTTTATTAGTTGTTTATATATAAAAGATAATAACTAATTTTTAAATTATGAATATAATACATAGCATCAAACATAGAGCTTTGTTTATTATTTACATGCCGTATTGACGTCATCGCTACAGAGTAACAACTCGTGCGGCGCCTTGTCTAATTACGCGCGAAATTTGAAAATATTAAATTTTAATGCAACTTTTATAGTACTTAACGAGTGTATAAAATTTTTATATTTTTAGTATATGGTTTACTGACACGCAAGGATCAAATTAAGATTCTTTTCAATAAAGAGATTAATTCCCTATTTTACAACTCGCCGTCAGGTTCTGCCTGACATTTCCCGTCTAAAACAACTTAAAAAGTTAATTATGTCCAAAACTCATACTTCTGCACGAAGTACCTATTACAAATAGTGAGAGATCACTACAGTATCTATGTGTGTGTGAGTGTTGATTATGTGAATATATAAGACAGTATAACTAACCGAGAGTTCTAGTATAGTAATATAGTATTATTTTATAATATAAAAATATATCTGGTCGTTAATAAAACAAAACGAACTTGAACGATTCAGTCGATAACAGGGTTGCCCGACGTCCCGATCGTTAGATCAAAATTAAAAGCCTGGAGAGGTACAGTCCCGGTTTTTCGGGAATAACTAACGGCGCGTGCAGTGTACTATTAAATTAAATCTTCTACGGATATATTTGTTGTCACGTAAACGTAGATTGAACTCAAATAAAAAGTTTTTTTTTTCAATGTCCCGTTTTCGACAAATCCCGCTACTTTTACTCAAAAAGTTCCAAGGAGATGTAATTAGACAGATTATGTAAATGGCATAAGATTCACTTCGGATTATCCTAAACACGATTCTCCAAAAAGAAATTAGTATTTTATTTATATACTAGCGGACCCGACAGACTTCGTCCTGTTAAAAAGATTTGTAAAGTGGCAGTTTTTGGTTCCTACTTGAAATGACATATGATGACATTAAATTTGTTTGACAGAACTAACGTCACTTTTTTGTCTTGCCAAAGGTTCAAATTGGCTTTTAAGTATTAATACAAATTGTTTGTATAAAAATGTTGACTTTACACTTTTTCAAATTTTATTTTTTATTTCTCTACGTACAAACCTTCTCTGGACTTCTACGAATAATTCAAGACCAAAATTAGCCAAATCGGTAAAGGCATTGTTGAGTTATGCGCTTACCAACACATTTTGCGATTCATTTTTATATTTATATACAAGAGCATCAAGTTGTCTATGCAAA
The DNA here is from genome assembly GCA_036419045.1 of Scirpophaga incertulas. Classification (NCBI taxonomy): domain Eukaryota; kingdom Metazoa; phylum Arthropoda; class Insecta; order Lepidoptera; family Crambidae; genus Scirpophaga; species Scirpophaga incertulas. The sequence continues at coordinate 4,725,455 of CM071647.1, read as the reverse complement.
TAGAATAAGGTTCATTTTCGGATTATCTTTAAACACAATTCTGAAAAAAGAACATTATTGTGCTAGGCATAAGAAACTGAACGCTTTGTCAAAAATGCATTCTCTCCGAGTTGAGAGAGTTGAGAGTTGTAGCGATCAAATGAACGACTGAAACGTCGACATTGAAGTCGAGAAAAAACAATTTGATAGAGAGCAACAGTCCTATCACCGGCGTACGCGTATCGAAGCGTTACATAACAGACACTAAGTACACTATCTTTAATGAATCTTTGCAATTACTTGCAACAACGCTTATCGGCATTTGAAAAAACGGCACACATATTGCATAACCCAAAATATTATCAGATTATCAAAAGTTGACATTCACGTCACAATACTGCAACGACCTCTTTGCTTATTTGAAAGTGTTTGTAATGTCATCAAATTTAAAAAGTTATATAAAAGCATTGTCAAGGGAATTCTGGAGGTTTGTTTCCTCTGACATTTCTGCCAGTTTGATTGTTTCATGTGTGTTAGTTATCTAAAGAAGATTGCCCATTCCAGTACTTTTTGTAGAAACATTGTGTCTTAATGATTTTCTTATCAAAACGACGGTCCCCACGTATAAGAGGATAAGTCTAAAACTAAGGTTTACAGGAGAGTGAAATGAAAGGTCAAATCGCTCTAGAAATAAAAATACTTTCAGCTTTGAATATATTGTTTGCGTAATGTGTTATTATTAGAGATCGGATAATCGGATGCATATTTACCTAAAGTTAGTTTAACACAAAGTATGGAAGCGGCTTTTTATTGTTTTGTTAAATAAAAATCCCGGGATTGCGGAATTGGATAGCCGGATGTTTATTTATTTACCTAATTTAGTTTTTGACAAAGTATGGAACTGTCTTTTTATTTTATTTCCATAAATAAAAATCCCGGAGTTCCGGTACTGTAGAACATTTTGGTATGCAAAACTAGTCTAGGTCATATGAGCTTAAAAACGACGTTACATGAAGGTTAGTTTCAGTTCCCCGTGTGATTTATGTGTAGGTATATTGTTAGTCAAACTACTTTCGTATAACACTCTTCATGTAATAAATCGTACATTCATAAATCGCACCGGGAACTGAAACTAAACTTCATGTAAATACGTATGCATAGTTGTATAAATGAACCCGGAGTCTCGGTCTTTTGAAAATGAAAATAAATACCACGTGCTAATTTAGTAATTTTCAAACAATATCACTACGTTAAATTTGCAGTCCCGTATTTTCCCGGGATTTTTATTTAACAAAATGTATTTTAAAAAGCCGCTTCCATAATTTGTGAGCCAAAAATTAACTTTAGGTAAATATGCATCCGCTTATCCGATCTCTAGTTATTATAGTTAGACATTTTTAAATGTTTTAAAGATATTTAATTTATGTACATTTTCTATAAAAAACAGACAGATGACCGTTTTTACACCGTTATTGAAATAAGCCACATCAGACAAATCTTAGATAACCGTTTGTACGTAGGAACAAATAATGCCATTTTTTATGATAAAATGCTAGTATTACCTGTATAAAAAGAAAAAAATATAATTATTTGTTTACAATGGCACCTTAAACATCTCTAGATCTTTAAGTAATAATATAAAAAATAAATTAATGAAGACCGTGAATGACGTTAAATTTGACAAGACCGCGTCTGCGCCGAGTGGCGCGCATTTTAAAACGTAGTACAAAATAACAAGCATACATATCCGCGTCTACGGCACCAATTCCGTAAAACTATAATACTTGTTCTCATATACGGTTTGTGTATGTAGTAAAATACATACAATTTTTTTTTAAAATCATGTATTGATATGAGCGTATGGACAATCTAAAGCCATATGTGTAATAAAAAATATTGACCATTTTCGACATGACCTTTTATACGCAGGGACCGTCGAAAAATAAAACAAATAATATTTTAAGTATTTTGTATTTTCTACTCAAAACATTCGTTTTAGGAATAATTTTCTCAAATAAAATAGAATTTAAATTGTCATAATCTGCCATATCTGTAGGGTTGGGACAAATTATAGAAATCAATCGATTATTATCTGGGGGGGGGGGGGGGGGGGGGGGTGTGTGATTTCGTACCTAATTCGCCAATCGAATCAGTTTGCGTAATGCTGCAAAATAAATATTTTCTTTCTTGTGTTTGTTTACACAATAACATGAAATCGATTCCAAACCATTCATGCTTTCGGCTTAGCAAACACGCCGCACAAGCAGTTTAAATCAAACTGAATGTGTTGCGTTCATATTCCATTCTTATGACAGAAAATAATAATAATAATAATAATATATTCTTTATTTCTCCTCACATTGGTAATCTTAATACTAGGTAGATTTACACATAATAGTTTTATTATGTGAGGAGCTGGTGTCCGTGATAGGCATGAATGCCTGTATTACAAATCACCAGGTCCTCGCCCCACAGATTTATAGTACAATTTGACCAGTGTAAAATAATTTCAATTACAATTAATTAATATAATATAGGTAGGTACTTAATACAGAGTTTGTTACTAACAATAGAGAAAATAAAGTGGTAACCATATTTTTCTGTAGAATTTTTACATTATATTTAATTACATATATATATTAGCACTTAGTGTTTTTGTGTATGTGTGTGTGTGTGTGTGTGTTATGTGTGTGTATGTGAATATATAGTATAATATTAATATGAGTTGTGTCAAAAAGAGTGAAGTAAATTTTCAGTAAAAATATAATTTTGCTTACGTAGCCACTCCATGACTAAACTTTTGCATTTAATTTTAGTTAAAGGATATAAATTTAGCTCCCAATTTAATTTATTATATAAATTTGGACCCTGGTAACATAAAAACCTATGTGCAAATCGAGTTTTAAAAAATAATACAGAGCAGACAATATCTTTACGACGTTTGTATCGGATTTTATCGAGTTCAAATTTTGTCAGACAATGTTGTCTAACTACAGTGTATAATATGAAAAGTTGTCGCACTGTTAGTACTTCGCTTACTTTGTAGAGGTCAATGGTTGGGTAATAAAATGGAAGCATTAGGCTTACCTTCAGAAGGGCTCTTTGAGCTCTTTCAATTTTAATAAGGCTAGTTTTGCATGCACCACCCCACGAGGTGATGCAGTACACAAGCAGTGATTGACAGAGAGCGTAGTACACTGATTTTATAACCGCTTTTGAGGCAACATGTCTTAAGGCTTTGAATATAACTATCAACTTACGTACTCTGCCTGCCAAAAGATTGATATGTTCATTAAATTTCAGATTGCTGTCAATGATTACTCCTAAGTATTTGGTCGAATTAGTATTTGTAAGATTAGGACATGAACAGCATATGTCGTCGAATCTATGACATGAATGTGATATTATTCGGAGTGAGGGATCTGGCTTGTCGTTAGAATTGATTGAAAATGTGACGTAGTTTGTTTTTGTAACATTTAATGTCAGCATATTATTTTGTAACCAATTATTGACTGTATTTATTCCTCGCTGAGCATTTAAAAATACTTCACTCCATGTCTTGCCACAAAAGAGTAAAGCAGTATCATCTGCAAATGTGACGATCTTTGCATGTGGAAGTTTAATCTTACAAAGATCGTTAATATAAATTAGGAAAAGGGTCGGACCCAGGATACTACCTTGAGGGACGCCAAAGGTAACAGGTATTTCTTCGCTGGTTATATTCCCGATTTTAACGCACTGCATTCTATCTGTTAGGTAGTCTTCTAAAAGTTTTAATTGAAGACCCCTGACACCGATACATTCAAGTTTTTTGACCAGAATGGGGGCAGAGACTGTGTCAAACGCTTTGGCTAAATCTAAAAATATACCTAAGGTTTTTTTTTTACTATCTAAATTATTAACTATGTAGTTCGTAAGATCTAGCACAGCATCTGCTGTTGAGCGTTTTGCCCTAAAACCATACTGTGCTTGTGATATAATATTATTCTTTTCTAAAAATTTTACTAGTCTATTGTTAATTATGCGTTCCAATATTTTTGAAAGTATAGGGAGAATGGAGATTGGTCTGTAATTGTTGACACAATCTCTGTCACCACTCTTATGTATCGGATGAACACGTGATTTTTTGTATATACTCGGAAATACTCCAGTCGAAAGAGACAGATTACAAATATGTGTTATTGGCGATGTTAAAACCTGAATGTTTGTCTTTAAAACTTGACTTGATATCCCGTCCAATCCAACCGAGCAATCTTCCTTTAAACCGGTTATTAATAGCCTGACTTCATCCTCATCAGTAGGAAGAAGAGCCAGAGAATGACAGCAAAAATTTGAAGTGATGGATTGTGTTTGGCGGGTGTTTTTTTGTATTTTATCAGCTAATGTCTTGCCTATATTTGCAAAGTAACGGTTTACGTTGTTAACTGATTGTAGCGGATCACCAGTGTTTACTAAATCTAGAGGACTGTCATTGCATTTTTTCGAATATGTAATCTCTTTGACTATTTTCCAAATCTTTTTACTGTCACGACCTGCGGAGTCAAACTGGAGTTTCTCGTAATCTCTCCTCACTTTTTTTAATAAGTTTGCACAGAAATTTCGGTACCTTTTGTATGTAGCTTTTAGGATTTCATTGCTTGGATTTACCTTGACTTTTTTATGTAAGTTGTCGCGATTTTTTGTACATCTCAAGATGCCTGGAGTTATCCAGGGCTTTAAGATTTTTTTACGGCTTGGTATTGTACGTTCTTTGGTACTGGCTTGAATGGCATTAGATATTGTTTTGTTTAAGAAACAAGCAGCCTTATTTGCATCGCTAATCGCGTACAGTGGATTAAAATCACTGTTTGTTAGTTCTTCATTTAGAAAGTTATAATCTATGTGTTTTATTGTTCTAGCAGGTTTTAAGTTGGGTAAAGAAGCTATGAATAGAGCAACAGAATTATGATCAGTCAGGGTGGTTTCAAGTATAAGACAACGAGCTGTTAGTTTTGTCTTAAGAAATGTGTGATCCAAACATGTTTTAGAATGCGTTGATAGAGTGTAAGCAGGCATCGTGCCATGAAAAGCCATCATGTCAAGGTATGCTTGAGATTTATTGTCAGTACTTTGGTCCGCTATGTTGATATTAATGTCTCCTAAAAATATAATGTTTTGTTTTGATGAATATTTTGTTAGTGCAAGGTTTATAGATTTCAAGAAGTTGTCAATATTTTTGTACCCTGGGGGTCTATAAAGTGCTAGCGCTACCGTGTCTTTATTTAGAAAGATCGCAAGACAGTTTGCGTCCTCAATTATTAGCTCTTCAACTGATATGTTCAAGCTATTTTTGTAATATAGAACCACACCTTCATTCTGCGTGAGATTGTTGCTGGAGGCGTAACTGTTATATCCATCCAAGGATGGTAAAAATGGGGTTGATGGAAGCCAGCATTCCGTTAAAACTATACAATCCCAGTCTACTCCTGTGCTGGCTAAAATTGGCAGAAGGCCCGGAAGATTACATTTCAAACTGCGAATGTTTTGTTGAAAGATTTTGAGACATTGCCTAGAATCAGGTAAATGGGAAACGCAACTCGCTGCATCACAAATAGCAGTTTCGGCAATATTCAAATTGTCGAACTCAGATTGTAAATCTATTAATTCGTTGAATTTGTCATAAGCAATTTACTAACAGGATATTTTTGGAAGATGCGTTTGGCCTTAATGTTATTAGATGGAAAATGTTGGCATGATGGGAAGCTAATAAATTCAAAAGTAAAATTTATAATCTTGGTAGCGGCAATAGTTTTGAAAAACGATAACACGTTATATTTCACAGTTTGTCTGTTGTTATGACGTATAGAGCGTATATTATAGGTATTGTTTAGTGTAAATGTATTTGTAACTGGTATATTATGGATGTGAATATAATTAATAAGTAACTTTAATAAAGGAGAGAAATTATAGGTGCTAAGAAAATTAAAAAGTAAGAAATGCAAATATAGACATGCAGTAAAACAAAAAATGGTTAAATCAGGCACACAAACTAGTCATATGTTTTGCTCCAATTTTCTGAGATCTTCGTCGCAGGTTATTGATGTTAATTTATGAAGTTCGATTCACTAGATCTATTCTAAGAATTGATAAAAAATCGATTTTGATTTCGTCGTAAATCTTCAGCCTATCTCGGATCACATCCCTAGATTTCATATTTGACGGTCTGTGTTTGTTAGGTTGGTGTAACCAAACGAGAAAAAACTAATGCAAACCTTATTACTTACAGCATAAAGTGTGCATTTCCTTGAAACTATTATAACCTAAAAACAAACTTATTTTCTTGATTATTTCAACATTCCCATTATGAACCTTGACAGAAGTTGGTAAATATCATTTATTATTATCATATAACCAAATAAAAGCATTTTCACTGAGACACAAAAATAATAAAGTCAGTACATTTGCCAATACTAAAATTAAAAACAATCTCTTTTTGATATTAAGTTATTATCTACAAAACGTTTGGCTATACCAAATTGTCTGTCTAACCGTCATTTTAGTAAATAATGAATGAATAAAATAGCGTTTATTGCTTAGGCAATAGAGGCGGTCTCAAAGTCTACACGTAGTCAGATTTACGTGTTACATGCGGGGTGCATAAGGTAACTGTCATGTCTATATTTGCTTGGATTGCCTATAGAGAATATGGCTGAAATTCATAAACTTTTCATTGATAACATGTCATAATTAAATAAAAACCGAAATAAATTAATAAGCCAAGGTCTAACGACGGATTGTCTAAGGTCACAAAATATGTCATTACCACATTTTATTCATATCGCAATGTTTTTGTAATCCGTACCATAGCATAAATATCCATATCATAGACAAGCAGAGTTTTGCAAATAATTTAAAATAGGTTTTTAATCTATGAAACGTGACTAGAATTTAAGTACAAAAACGTAGCGCCATCTATGAACAGGCTTGGGAAACTTGTTAATGTGCCACTTGGAAAATACCGCTATACAATGCAAAGATGTTGCATTATCTATCGCCTAAGCGACAACTTTCAAGCTTTCTAATCTTGTGGTTGTGTTGGAACGTAGGTGGCGCTGTGGTCTTGGCACAGTCTATATCCAAAATAACACTCATGAGAGTTCGTTCCGTTACAAATAAATTTGGGAAAAATTTGTTAAATTTGGAATCATTGTGGTCCCATCAGATTAAAATTAAAACTTTACTTTTCAACTTTTTCACAAACGTCATAATTATTTTATAAATTATTACGTTTTTAATTCAATGTAATTAATTAATATAGTTAATTCAATGTAATGCAAACAATGCAATAGTTTAGTTCAACTCGATTGACGAGTTCATTCTACTTACTTAATCGGAGCTATTTGAGGCGTATTATAAGACTCCGCAATCAGTTGCTATCGCGTCGCTATCGCACGATTTGACATTTGCGCGTCAACTATCGTCTGCTTGCTTCATACTTATTTTATAAGAAAGAAAGAAAACGAGCGATGGTTGAAGCGCAACTGGGTTGCAACGCGATCACGACTTGCTGCTGAGTAACATAAGCCATTATACGTCTCTAACAATTTACTGTTCATGACACAAGTTGTATCGCTTTACAATAATACACTCGATTATGGATTCGAATTTCAAACTCTTATGTTGTGTAATATATGAGATTTGCTTCACTGGAATCTTTTCAGAAAAAAAAATACAAATACTCTCTCGGCTTTTTAATATTGGCCACAGATTGTATATTTATTGTTACTATGCAGAACGCCTACAAATACATTTTGACACGATTTAAACATGTTTTTTTCACTTCAGTTTAAAAATTATTTACTTGACTTGTGCGGTGTTGGTTGACAAGCGACGATACCCACTATTAGCAGTCGTGCCAACATTTCAATCCAAACGACACAGTACCGCATTGAAGTTTGCTACAAGCTAATTGACTGTCAGTTAAATTTATTATTTTGCTCCTTATTAACATACCAAATAAGCATATTTTTATGTGTAGCTTAATAATGATTCAATTACAGAAGGTACTATGTTTCCATGAATCACAAAGGCATCCATTTAAAACTAACGGACCTTTTTAGATAATTGTCAGATGATTATTTCTATTGTTACCAATGCCTTTGTTTGATGACCTTTCTCAGAATTTTTTTTTTATTTTTATTTCCTTTTTGTCTTGTTATTGTTTCGTTATCATCAAAAAGCCGAGCAAGCAGTCCTCTATAAACTCATTTAAATTGCAGAACCGATATAAAATTGAGCCATTATCAGTCCGTATCAATTATAATAGACGCATATTCGGTCTTAAGACCCAATCTATACAGAGTTTTTAAATTTTACCTCCATCTCGTAATGTTAACAAGAGACGAGCGCCAAACAAGCGTGTCAGCTTGTCTTTTAAATTCGAATAAAGATAAAATTGATTATTGTCTGACAGTAAAAGCAAATTGGCATCTGCGCTGCCAATTCGCTATGAATTGGCCCCAATTGAGAATCAAGTGAAACCAATAACAATAGACCAATCACCAGATTACTGTATTCAATAACGATCTCATCACATGATTAGCGTATATGGTTCTTAGAACTAAGGCATAAGGCCTAGTTTAGACGGTAGGTGCGTGACCACTGACATAATCGCCGAAATACTTGCCGTTGTGGTGGTATCCTGGGCATGTTTCGTCCTTCTCTTGAGGATTCTCAGCCTTTCTCCCCCGAGAGAAAAAATAAAAAAATGTTCCATGGAAGTAAAGTGTCAATATTTTACTGGTCGAAAAAGAAATCTTTTTTGAATATAGAAATCGGGCTAACAAGAATAGATACTATGCTTTTGAAAAAAAAAATTGCTATTTAAGTTTTGGTCATTTTATAATCTTTTTTACTTCGATTTTACATAAGCAGTTTTTTCCCCTCTTGCCCATTTCCCATTATCTGGGGTCGGCGCAGTAGATCTTTTTCTTCCATTCCTCTCTATCAGCCGTCATTTCCATGCTTCCTCCTTTCATTCTTATATCATTCTTCACACAATCGATCCATCTTTTATTCGGCCTCCCTCTGCCCGTGTATCCCTCCACTTTCATATTCAACATTCGCTTTGTGACATGACTTTCATCCCTCCGCATCACATGTCCAAACCATGCTAATCTACTTCCTCTCACTTTTTCTACCACTGGCGCTACTTTCAGGCTTCCTCTTATGTACTCATTCCTTATCTTATCCATCCTTGTCACACCACACATCCATCGTAACATTCTCATTTCATTTGTATGCAATCTATTTTCATCCTTCTTTTTGACAGTGTTCACATTAAAATAATAATTAAAACAAATAATATATTTCCATCCATATAAAAATGTTGAGCGCCGCTAGCTCGCATCACGTAAAATATATCAAAACGTTTGCAATCATTTTACTTTTTTATTTAAACAATTGTTCAATATTTCGAATGTTCTGAAATTTCTTTTTTGAGTATGTTTAAACTGACATAAGTAAATAATAACAGGCACAGATCTTTTACGTCTAATTTGCGGAAAGTAATACGATACGGTTTGAGATGTCGTTGTAATTATCGTAAATTTGACGTTTATTTTGCGAATGTTCGTCTGTCAAATTCAATTCATCGTTGTCATTTGAGGCTTCCTTATGTCAAAATTAATATCGTTCGTTCGATCGTCCATTGAAATGTTTTAAACGCTAGTAACTAAGAGTAGGATACGACACGAAGAAGTCCACGATATATCGAATATCGTTTTTAAGAGTACGCCCACAGAGTCGGAGCGCTTCGGATCACGTCGCTCAATAGGGAATTAATCTCTTTTTTGAAAAGAATCTTAATTTGATCCTTGCGTGTCAGTAAACCATATACTAAAAATATAAAAATTTTATACACTCGTTAAGTACTATAAAAATTGCATTAAAATTTAATATTTTCAAATTTCGCGCGTAATTAGACGAAGGCGCCGCACGAGTTGTTACTCTGTAGCGATGACGTCAATACGGCATGTAAATAATAAACAAAGCTCTATGTTTGATGCTATGTATTATTTAAAAATAAGTTATATATCTTTTATATATAATATATATAATATCTTTTATATATAAACAACTAATAAAGAACAACAATAAAAAAGTAATACCAACATCGATGTTTCAATACTCCGTAACTCGGCAGAACAAAAGTCGGAATTTGCAGTAAAGAATTTTCCGACCATTAATGCATTTATTTTTGGTAAATTCGTACTATCTCCTTTTACAAAACTGCTTTCCATAGTGTGATTCAGGTGCGATTTCAACTTGCGTATTTATAACGTTCTAACACTAAAAAAGCAACCTACAAACTTCTTTTTTTTATTTTGCGGCTTTATACGTACTATGATTCATAATGACATTGACACGCTTAAGTTTACAGTACCTTATGACGTCACGACATGGCGGCATGTTTCGCTCTTGTTTTACGTATAGATTAAAAAAGTGAATAATTTGAAACTAATTTTTATATTATTTTTGTAATTTTATGTACTTAAACATGATGGTTCCGACTATTTAATGCATAAGCTATCATATTTATATGCTTTTAGATCTTTTCTAATATAGAGGGAAGTACCCTACTGCATCTCGGTTTCATTCGGTACGCGACGCTTACACGATAGACTCAGAGTCACTGATACAAATGAATCATTTTACTGATTCGAATCTTTATACTGTTCCGGTTACAATATTTTATTACATGATCCAATCTCAACAAAGATACATTTTTTCCATCATTACTTATAAATAAAACACGACCGAACGTTTGAGCACCTCTGGATTACAGCGTTTGATTACAATAATCGATTACCCGCCCGTCTGATTGTGTCATGGATATGTGACTAACTCCTTGATCGCCCTTCGAGTAACCGACGTGCGGTTCCGGCTAACATTACAACAGAGGTGTCATATTGACATGGCCGTTCACGGGAGGTATCGAGTGTTGAAATTCCAGACTCTTCCATCGATTTATTTACGCTCAAAGAGCAGGATTATGTATCAGTATTATTTAGTTAATATCTTTCGGTAACTTTCGGTCTTGCTCTCTCTTTCGACCGAAACCTGAACATAAACCGAAAAATATAAAGACATGTAAATTTAATGTTTATTTAACACTACCGTTCCGCCCCCGCTTCGCACGGGTGCAATGCTTATGTAAATATACCTACTACACAATGTATTTTTGTTGAACTTTTTCAGGCGGACAATACTATAGTACACTAGCTTTCTGCCCGCGGCTTCGCCCGCGTGGATTTCGGGATTGGGTGTATAGAGGGTTAAGGGTCATAGCTTTTGCCCACGACTACATATACGCGGAAGTCGGTTTATGGTGCGAAGATTTTATCGCGCTTCCCGTGGGACTATCCGTTTTTCCGAGATAAAAAATGCCGCAAAACTCCTCAAGAATCACTCTATCTATTGATGAAAACCGCATAAAAATCTGTGCAGTAGTTTTTGAGCGAAGCCTTTATTGCGCATCCCGTGGGATCTGTCGATTTTTCCGGGATAAAAAGTAGCCTATGTTACTCGGGGAGAATGTAGCTTTCCAAAGGTGAAAGAATTTTTGAAATCGGTCCAGTAGTTTAAGCGTGAAGAGGTAACAAACAAACAAACAAACACACTTTCGCATTTATAATATTAGTTGGGATTATTTTGGTCTATCTCGTAGGGTTTAGCCAGCGTTTTTGCAATATAAGCGCAAAAAAATGTGCTAATTTACGACATCACATTAGAAACCTCTAAATTTATCAGTGTTTCTCTACTATATTATGCATGTATTATACATATAAAGCTTCCTTAAGAATCACTCTATTTATTAAAAAAACCGCATCAAAATCCGTTGCGTAGTTTTAAAGATCTAAGCATACATAGGGACAGACGGACGGCGGATAGCGACTTTATACTATGTAGTGATTAAATATAGTCTTTTGTTCCTATGTTACTTATTGTCTCTAATAAATGAAATATAAAAATAGACGCTGAACTATGGCCTTTTTGGTTTGCTGCAGCACACACGCACTATATTGTGATCTGGCAGACTGAAATGTTCCGTGTGTTATATATACCTAATTCTGTGCATTTTTATTTCACTGTATATATGTACACATATATGTTTGTATAAAGCTTTGTTTATTTTTGACGTGAAACGTCTTTAAAATCGCGCCGAAACATACGGGTAGCAGGTTTAAAAAGTGGACCGTAACGAAAAGGTCTATATCATCGTACCTTAATAATTAAAAAACTATTAGTCTTAGAAACAAAAATGTGGTGTGAATAAATATTCACACCACATTTTTGAGAGTGTAAGTGAAATCACTTATATAGTCAGCTCCCTGTTGTGACATTGAGCTTTTTATTAAAATACTTAAAACACCGTCAATCTTGTTTTTATTTCAATCTTTTACTTTAAAAGCGATTCTCTAAGATAGACGTTTCACGTTAAAATGAACGGCTGTGTGCCCCGGCACAGCGCCACCCGATTTTTTCATTAATTATGTGTGTTTGTATACCAAATAAACTATCTGTCTATCAAAAAATACATTGAAACTCACGGCAAATTTCATGATTCTAGGTCAACGGAAAGTATTCTTATAGCCTTTGGCTCCATTGTAAGTGTCATAAAATGAGACATAAAACGAACATAAAGGCTGTATCTTTTGATTGCATCTACTCAGAACTTTGTTTTTTTCACTGCTGCTGCTGCGGAATTGTAAACCTAATTGTTACATATTAATTAAAGCTCAATTAATGTCTCCACGAGATCCCGAGATAAACGGTCACAGTAGACGAAGTAATCCCATACCTGATTCCGTACTTATTTCCGTGCGAAGTACGAAGCCCTACAAAACCTACCAAATGCGTCCTGTATTGACTCGTGCTGAAAACCCTAACGCACTTAAAAGGTCATTATGCCCTTTATGACACACGTAACGAGCACATGTGCCGGGAGTCACGTTTCGCGCCTACGAACGCCTTCTGATCGCTGACATACATTGTATTGTAAACATATATGTACGTATAAGCAACGATACTTCAACGTCTGCACGTGCGTTACAAAACTAACCGCTATTCCACACGAGATAAGGTCGAAACAAAGATCAACAACGAGCATATCGTATCCCTTTGTCGTATGAACATTGGCTACGTGATTTTAATTAGGTCAAACATATTGAGCTGCTTCATATGAAATGTTAACATCACTGTTGCTGATAGATGTTTGTAACTAACCTTTTTTCGAATTTGTCAAAGATTTACTTTTATGTCAGTTAGTTCGTCATTAAATTCAATAACAAGAAAAAGTACGTTTCCTTGAAATAACCAAATAATTCGTCTGAACCTGATCCTGAAAACAGCGACCTAACCCTCATCACCTGAACACAGCAAAGGCGCTATTGGCTACATAAGTATATTGGCTGCATAGGTATACTGGCTACATAGGTATATTGGCTACATAGGTATATTGGCTACATAGGTATATTGGCTACATAGGTATATTGGCTACATAGGTATACTGGCTACATAGATATATTGGCTACATAGATATATTGGCTACATAGGTATATTGGCTGCATAGGTATACTGGCTACATAGGTATATTGGCTACATAGGTATATTGGCTATATAGGTATACTGGCTACATAGATATATTGGCTACATAGGTATATTGGCTATATAGGTAATTCTAGGGAAATTACTAAATGTCTATTAAAAATATAGGTGCTGTTGATAGAAGCATGAAATTTTAGGGTTGTATGCATTTTTAATGCCACATTATAAAAAGATATTAAAAAGTGCTAGAGGGTGGACAACCCTTATCAATAAGGGGTGTGAAGAATAGACAGCAGCCAATTCAGACCTACTGAATATGCATATAAGATTTCATAACAATCCTAAAAAAATAAAAAAAAAATTATTAAAGATAAAACATATGCAAAGCCATCATGAAGAAGTTATATAGATTTTATTAAGCGTAATCGAATCATAAGTTATGAAACCCTTAGAAGAGTCTCAATCATAGCTCCAAAGTTTGCGACTCCTGACCAGCAATAAGCAGAGCACATTGCTCGAAAGAAAAAGATTCTTATTCAGTCATGGGGAGCCTTAATTGTGCTATGCCTATTTGATAGAAACGCACGAATATAGTTCGTCTGTGTGGCTAGACGACCCACAATACCGCCCTCCCCGAATAACTTGAGCTGTAAAGAATTCAGCGGCTGCGAGGTCCAGATCAAAAAAAATAATCCACCCAAGCATTATCTTTGACAGCTCAGTATAAGAAACCAATAACGCTTCACATGCTGTCTCAATCATCACTACATAGTATAAAACAAAGTCGCTATCCGCCGTCTGTCTGTCCCTATGTATGCTTAAATCCTTCGATCATATATTTCTGTAGATACACAATTCCATAGAAAATCAAACAAAATATCGACCCCGCGTCTATACATAGAAGAATAGATGTATATTATAGTACCAATTTTGAAAAAAGTTCTAAAGTGTCATATAATTTAAGCCAATTTAAATCTTAAGTAACGTAATGAAGTATGACAATATTGACAATAAATCCTTGTTAAGGTCGTTACATATTATCTTCTGGTTTCGATGATATAATGATGCCGTGAAATCAGAAATGAACAACACATATTTGAAAACAAATATATTGGATAATAAGCCCTTGGTCTGTTGCAATTAAGCACAAATTCATTTCATATAATAATGCTCCTACGTTCCATTTGACTCCGAATATTGTGCTCGCGTCTTATCGCATCCTACTTGAACATAGACAGCAGTGGAGATGCTTAGTTTTTTTTTACACTTATCTTAACGGTACGGAAACTTTTTAAATTTTAAACATAAACCAAGAAGTATGTAGAATTAGGTGCTAAGGAAAGTACAGACTTTATTAAGACAGGGTTTCTCAACCTTTATTTTGCCGAGCCTTACAATTAAAGAAAGCGGAAAACTAAAAAAAAATAAAGAAAATCACAAAAAAATGGTATAGGCGACTCCATCTTTCCACTGACCTTTTTCTGAAACATTAGCTCTGTGCTATTTTTTCCTATGAGTGAGCCACTCGAGACAGAAAGAGATAGATGCGATGCGTTGCGCATCGTGGCATGGTACGCAAGCGTTTTAAATGGATATATTAGTAATACATAATATGAATAAGTGTTTTACTCATAAAAATGCGCTAATAAATTAAGATAAAGATATAATTGGAAGTATGACATTCCATCCTTCTTTTGCACTTTACGTGTGTCATTTTTACAAGTATAAACTACGCATTTCGGCATCGCTGACGTTATCAATCGCGCGCGGCCACCGAATGAATGAGAGCGAAACAAGGCACATTTACTGTTTGTGCCTTGTTTCGTCGGTGCCACTTTTTAGACGGTAACTGTGTATCTAGAGAAATATATGATCGAAGCTTAAATCTTTAAAACTACGCAACGGATTTTGATGCGTTTTTTTTAAATAGATAGAGTGATTGAAGAGGAAGGTTTATATGTACATTAAATAGTGGAGAAATACTGTTATTATTGCGGTTTCTAATGTTGTTGTTGTTGTCATAAATAATTACATATCTTCCGCTTACATTGCAAACGTATGCTGAATTATGAAAATAATGTACTAAGCATTGTACACATTGAAAAGGTCTACAGAAAACTCCGCTATGGTATATGACTATCTCTTATGGATATCCCAACAATAACATTTTCTTGACTAATTGTTATGGATTTTCGAAGGGATTTCAACCAATACAGCATTCATCCAATTAAATACCTTAAATATATTGTTGATTTAATATACTCGTAGATCTATATGGCAGTTTTTCCGGGGCGAATCGCTAGTTATCGTCTAAACTAAACGTCGTATGGACACTTCATAGATAAATACACATGGCGAATTTATTCCACAAAATTTAATACTACACAAAAGTTGTCCAGTTAACAAACACAGTGACATTCAACTCGCATAAAAATAGAATAAAATCGAAAGTTGCGTGGCGTTACCCAACCACTTCTATTTTAGCGTTCTCTCGATCCGTGCCAATATCATATGAATCCAGCACATCTGTCATTTGTAGAAAAACCATCACAAAAACATGTTTGTAAACAAACCAATTTGAATTCGCATACAAAACGGCGTGGCGCCCAACATGGCGACCCACTTTCCCGTTAATAAAGTGACAGACAGATTATTTCTGTCTATCGCGTTATTGACTGGATAACGTTCACGTTCCATTTACAATTTGTTACTATATTTAGTTGTTTTGTTAATTTGAAATTGGAACCGCTACAATATATAGTTAATTTAAAATTGGAACGTTCGTCAAATATTGATAACTAGCTTTCCGCCCGCGGCTTCGCCCGCGTTATATTCGAATTTCCCACAGGAAGGATATGTTTTAACAATACTGCCATACAACCTTTCAACCTTTTACAACCCTTTTCTGCTTTAAAAAGTAGCTTGTGTCCTTTCTCGGGCTCTAGACTATCTGTGTACCAAATTTCATTTAAATCGGTTCAATAGTTTCAACAATATTTCCATACAACCTATTATCCCTCCTTTCAACCTTTTACAACCCTTTACAACCGTTTTTGCATGAAAAAGCCTATGTCCTTTCTCAGGCTCTAAACTATCTGTGTACCAAATTTCATTTAAATCGGTTCAGTAGTTTTGGCGTGAAAGCGGAACAGACAGTCAGACAGAGTTACTTTCGCATTTGTAATATTAGTATGGATGTGGTGTGGTCTAGTATGAACTGATTTTTTATTCATTTTATAAGTGACATTGAATACAGACGAATCGAAACCATACAAGTCTAAACCTCAAACTCTTAATAAATAACAAGATCGAATGAAAAGTCAAAAATTACTTTTAAAGTCGTATTGGTCAACTTTTTGAATCTCAACACATATCAATCGACATTAAACTAATTAATTAAATTTTAATGCCTTTTTTTAGCAGACATTATAGATTAGAATCTGTGTAAATATATAGCAGACCAGTTTTTAGACCACCTACAGTAAAATATCATTGACGTCACGTCTCGTCTCCAAATCGTTCAAGCGTTATTGACAATCAACAAATACAGCTGAATGGAAAAAGTAGACACACTAGACAAATCATAGCGCCATTCAAAGCCATGGACAAATGCCATATTTTTTCACAGATGCACCACGTAATTCTACAAAACAAATGTAATGTTGTTTTTCTTGAACACGTCAATGACATCACAGTTACATAGGCTTAGGTACCGCTAAAATTACAGTGGTACATTTTTTTTTATTTACATAGATATATAGTTACATACGACATAGAAGTTCATGGCTTTTGTCTCGTTCGATAGGCAATTGACACGAGGACTTTGGCAACGTGAAAACTGAAAATTGTCTCCAAAGCAAAATAGAGTATTGATCACACTAGTCTATGGACTATTTTATAGCATAGATAAATAAGGATAGAATAGATTGTTAATTCGATACAAAGTTCTCGAATTCTAGTAAAATTACTTTCGTTTGTCCTCCTTAGTTTTACTCTACAAAATATCTGTTCCGTGCGGGAATTGAACCCGCGACGAAATAACACACTGAAATATTTGGCGGTGGTGGCTTTTCCCTACCCCGTGTATTTTGACTTAACTATAAAAGATGTTAATGCCGGCTTGAGAGTGAAATATCTGGCAATTTTTAAAAATCTATCCGGTTTTGTATTTTTTGAAATAGCAACCCTTCTCACATGCAATATCGACACAAATACTCGTATCTATACCACACGCCGGCGTAGTGTTTTCTATTTAGTTGACCCAATTAAAAGACATCTTTACACGACGGCACGGCGCGACCTTGTCGGAAGCGGGCAACCTACGGCGACCGCTTTGACAAAACAGTTATTTTATTATTTTTATTTATTTATATTTTATTGCATTAAAATTATTACAATCGACGGATTGAACACTACAAGTCTCTCAGTTCTCAATCGGTCAACCGGAAAAGAAGACCTAATTTTAATAAAAATAATAATAAATATAGTAAAAATATAGTAAAATAATAATAATAAAGTAGTAATAATAATAAAGTCGAGGCAGCTAGGGAAGTAAGCAAGTGAAGAACTGTGATCTCTGACTACCCCCATGGGAAAGAAGCGTAGTACAGTAGGGCCTCGGTAATCCGGACTCCCGCTTGTTCGGTGATCGCTGTAATTCGGCCGGGCAGTGGGATTCGCGGGGGAGGCCGGGTGTAGGAACTAGTAGTAGTAGCAGTAGTAGGACTATGAGCAAGATGAGGATAATAGCGTTTAAGTTTTCGCCTTCACAAAGGTTGTAATTCAGAGGCTAGAGTAGGAGCTTAAAATGGGTTAAAGATAACGAATTTGATAGCCACTAAGTTATGTTTCTCTGTCGACTTAGAAACCGGGCTTTCAAAATGAAGTGCGAAAATTATAAACAGAAGAGTATTACAGACTTTTTAAAAGAAGCAACTAATGTTTTAATTTCGAACATATATAGTTTGGCTTTATGCTATAATTTAAAAATGGATTAAAGAAACTAAGGTTAAACATGTTTTATTAACATTAAATATGGCATACTATAATCCGGACGCCTTTGATAATCCGAAAAGGGACTTGTTTTTGCCTCTCCGGATTAACGAGACCTTACTGTATATGTATGTAAACATTTAATGGTATATATCCATCCAATTGCATCCATCAGAAGTAATTAATGACGGAAAAAACGTATCTTTGTTGAGATTGGATCATTTGTATACGGATCAGTAAAAAGACTCGAATCAGTAAAGTGCTTCATTTGCATCATTTGTATCAGTGACAGTGACTCTGAACCGATTCAATCGGTTCAGAATAACTGTTACAAATATTCTGATATCTGATACATGATACAAATACACTGATATAAATATTTATATTGATACTGATGACACGGAAAAATGGGAAACGGAAAATACCGCTTTAAGCATAGATAGTAAGCCAACAAGCAGAGCACGCGTTGTGTGCGTGATGCATGCGTGACCATTGCCGAAAACCATACAGACACGACCTACGCGTTTTTTTAAGTATCATTATCACGTTTTAAGCAAACGTGTTGATACTTAATCTATTTATACAAATAGCATATAAAATTATTGATTTGGTATGTGGTAAAGTTTGACAATCGATGGGCCCGGGGTCGATCCTGCCATGTACCAATGTGTTATCTTGTCAATCATTATCATTTATCATAATTAGAGATCGGATAATCGGATGCATATTTACCTAAAGTTAATTTTTGGCTCACAAATTATGGAGGCGGCTTTTTAAAATACATTTTATTAAATAAAATGATGATGTGGAGAGATCATTTTCTAACTATAAGTGGATCCTAAATGTTAAAAGAAATAGACTAACAACAGATAATCTCGAAAAAAATATTATATTACAATTATTTAAATGAAACAGAAGCTAGCGGCTTAGATTTAGAACAGTCACTGGAATCTGACACAACACAATCATGTTCAGCAC
The DNA here is from genome assembly GCA_036419045.1 of Scirpophaga incertulas. NCBI lineage: Eukaryota > Metazoa > Arthropoda > Insecta > Lepidoptera > Crambidae > Scirpophaga > Scirpophaga incertulas. The sequence continues at coordinate 4,705,919 of CM071647.1, read as the reverse complement.
AGACATTAAGAAATCAGTCAGATTTTAATGACCAACCGAGTAGTAACCGAGGTAATATTTACGCCCCATTTTAAATAGGATATTATAAGCTCATATTACCGACTAGTTTTGCATTACCAAAATGTTCTACAGTACCGGAATTCCGGGATTTTTATTTATGGAAATAAAATAAAAAGACAGTTCCATACTTTGTCAAAAACTAAATTAGGTAAATAAATAAACATCCGGCTATCCAATTCCGCAATCCCGGGATTTTTATTTAACAAAACAATAAAAAGCCGTTTCCATACTTTGTCTTAAACTTTAGGTAAATACGCATCCGATTATCCGATCTCTAATCATTATGAAGAAAATACATATTTTACATAGTAGGACTAAGGCCTAATAGCCCTAACACAGTTGGGGTAGGCTCGTACCCCACCGGTGGAAACATATCAGCAGTGTTTATGATAAAAGTTTGGCATTAGAATATAATATCAGAGCGGGAGCCTATACAAGGTCGCCATGGTCACAGCAGCACAAAATAGCAGCGTTCGCATTGATATGTTCCAGCGCGGAGAGTAAGATGGGCAGTAACATTAAGGAGAACTGCGACTTTGCATCAAAATAAAAAAAAAACTAAATTAACTTTATTCGAATATGACTTTATAGAAAGTTTTTTGAATTGTCCAAATTTTAATCCTATTTTTTTATCTTATGAAAATTTGCGCTTTATTAACGCTATATAAAGTTGAAATTCAATCATATCTATAAAAACAGTGTGCGTATGTGCGTTCCAACATTGAATTGTCACAAAATGTAATAGTTCATTTGCACCTTTTTGCAATTTGGTTGGCTATGCGATAATTATCAATACATAGTATAAAACAAAGTCGCTTTCGCTATATGTCCGTATGTATATGCTTAGATCTTTAAAACTACGCAACGGATTTTGACGCGGTTTTTTTAATAGATAGAGTGATTCTTAAGGAAGGTTTGTATGTATAATAAATGCATAATATAGTAGAGAAACACTGATAAATTTAAAGGTTTCTAATGTGATGTCGTAAATAAGCACGTTTTTTTGCGCTTATATTGCAAACGCTGGCTGAACCCTACGAGATAGACCAAAATAATGTACTACAGTATTGTACAACTTACAAAAATCCACAAAAAAGTCCGCGATGGTATATGTCTATCTCTTAGGGATAACCCACCATAACCATTTTTTCACTGCACCCGTGCGAAGCCGGGGCGGGTCGCTAGTTATCTATAAAATAAGTAGGAACAAAAAACTGCCACTTTACAAATCTTTTTGACAGGACGAAGTCTGTCGGGTCCGCAGTGACGAACATAATTTCGTGTGTGTGGACCAAATAAACTAAATAACTAACTAAATCGGGTTTGCTATTTCTCAATAGATATGTCGAGATAATTTTTTGAACCTTTTTTTAAACCAAGACCGGTATTCGGTAATTCCACCGTTATCTAATCGCTTTGCCGAAGAAATAGGTGAAGTAGATAGGCAAAAAGCCAATCATAAATATAGTCTCAACTGTCAAAATACAACAGATAACTTTACAGATGATGGGTGATAAATAATCTATCGTATCTTATTTTGCTGATCATAATGCGAAGCAAATACTTTGAAAGGGAGCAATGGAAGAATCGATAATCGAATCCACCTAAACGCATGTAAGATCATGACTAAAACTCCGACAAGGCAGACGAGTTTTTGCACAAGCAACCTTGGCTCGTACCTAGGGTTGCCATCTCTTAAAAACAAAACGTTAGAGTGCCGCCGCCTTAAATTTAAATAGATCTACATTGATCTTCCTTGCAATTTCAAAGTACAACAACATAGCGCATTATTTTTTAATCATTCACCTGGCATCGATCTATCATGTCACCTACATTATTATTTAGTTTCCAGTTAATCGATTGCTGAGTGCGCTCAGTCATTCGTGTTAGTCAAAGGATAGTACCGAGTGATAAATTATACTTCAAACAGAAAATTGACAATTAAGTAAACATCCTAAATAAACGAATAAATCTATTATTGTACAAACAATAGCACTAATTCAAATTTCTTTAATCCATAGACAGACTTTAAAATCTTGGAAAATATAAATTGTACTCGATATGCTAGCGTGTGTACACACATCAACGCTTCAGAATTTGAACATGTTGACCTAGAGCTAGGTCGTATGTCGCTCGTAATAGTGGCGGTTATCGTGTTGCTGCTTGTACATAGATATACACAGTCCAAAATACATTAACCTAATTGTTAAAGCAATAATGGCCCTTGGGATTGCCCTTAGGGTTACGGAAACATCAATTGTGCAAAATACAGAATAAATAATACACAAAACAATAAAAACAGTGAAAATACAATATTTAGATTAACTTTATAAATAAATTCAATTGCGACGCACCCCGTTTTTTAATTATTTCTTGAAACACTCGTAATAAACGTACATAACGATAACGTTAATATTACCGATTGGCGAGCGATTCAATAATTAAAGCTTAATGCGCTTAAGAAGGCTTTGTCTTATGCGTGACTTCACATAAATAATTAAAAAAATAGGCCACCTGATCATTGTAAAAATGCACCTTTCCCTTAAAGGTCCGTCAAAATCTTCTTTTATAGCCCAATGAGTTAACATACGCAAGGCAAAGAGAGAGCGACCTCTAAAAATACAACACCGGAATGGTTATTGTAAAACGCCGAACAAAGTCTTCCTTTATAGCCAAATAAGTTAAAACCAACAATGAAAGCCGTCGGACACTCCACAATTTTGTGCTCCAGTGTAAACAACAAAAGCCTAACAGGCCGGACGTGGCCGTTAAAAACCGGACATATCCGGCTAAATCCGGACATATGGTAACTCAAGCCGGAATTTAAGCACGGTTGTCAATCATATTCCAAAAAACTAGAGATGTGTAAATCTTTACAGAAACGACTCAGTGAGTCGTTTCTTCCAAGTGATTCACTAATTCTCTAACAGCGCTTCAAATGAATCATTCGCTCAATTGCATCTCGGTTTCAATCGGCACGCGGCACTCGCACGATTTAGATAAGTAAATAGTTCAGAGTTGGAGCGCTTCGGATCACGTTGCTCAATTGTATCTCGGTTTCATTCGATACGCGACGCTTACACGATTGACTCAGAATGACTGATGCAAATGAAGCACTTTACTGATTCGAATCTTTGTACTGATCCGTATACAAATGATCCAATCTCAACAAAGATACGTTTTTTTCATCATTACAAAAAACCGATCAAAAGCCGGACAAACTTGACACGCGAATATTTCGACACAACTGATAAAACTTGGACATGTGCGTTTAAATGCTTATGAATGGCAACCCTAGACTTATGTAATCATATAACGCACATGTTTATTCAACATAAGAACTTCAAAGGCAATTGTTGACGTAAAAACATATATCAATTTTAATGGAGCGAGACAATAGATCCAGTTCTGTGGGACAAAGAACAATTTATACCACGAGAAAGCCTCGGTAATTAAAAATAGAACGAATCAGCAATATAAGTAGAGAACACAGACTTAGAAAAACTTTATCAATACGGATAGGTTTAGAAACTTCGCAATGGCATGCTAGATTATCACTACACATTTTTACAAAGTATGCATGTAGAAGAGCGATAATAGCGCGACCATTTTAACTCGAGCAATATTTGCTTTAGCACTTCAATATGTATGGCGGTCAACCTGAGGTTGAATTTTGCGTAATGTATCAGAAGTTAACCAACATAGGCCCTTTCAGGCACTTATTGACCTCAAATACAAGTTCATAATAGTGATGTGCCGGATATCAAAAGGAAGAAAGATTCGGATCCGTGTCCGTATCCGTTACTTTATCCGGATCTTTTACGGATCTATTTAGCAGTCTTCTTTAAAAAATAATTTATATTCTTTTCTTTGTAAATATTTTTTTAAGGAAGTGGAGGCCTTTGCCACTTTGCACATTTTTCATTTAATTATCTCAAAATAATTACATATTACACTACTAAACTTCTTTGTAGATATTTTTTCACCGCCCCGTTCTGGAGGGCGCGGGAGCGTTAGTTCAAGCCGATAGGGTCCCAGGCCTTCCGCCCGACCAAAGGCTGTAGGTAGTGTTTAGTTGGTAGGCTGGCCTTCTGCTAAAGTCCAACATCACCACCCGCCAGACCATCAGACCGGTTGCGGGCGGTATCCGGTGCGAGGTCGTCCAAGCACCAGGGGGTTGTCATAGCGACCACTGTGGTGGCGCGCCCCCTATGAGGATTCACTACCATCCCCCGTGGGAAAAAAAAAATAATAGATATTTTTTTTAATCATGTACCAATACCAAACACAACGTTATCTATGCTGCCCAGTGTCACATTAAAGTAAAACAAAACAAAAAGAAGACCGCCGCGCAATGCAAGTCGAAACATGTTTCATCTCAAGATCGCGCACACCGCCACCGATTGTGTAAGAACGTTAAGATCCGCATTCAGATCTGTATCTAGATTTAGATTGCTGACGATCCAGCACATCACTAGTTTAGATTCTACCACGTGTTCGGATATTGGGAGAGCCTTCTCGAGAAGAACAGACAAGAACCTCGTAAGGTCAAGATTTCTTTTCTCTGTTCAAATATCAACATTATTACAATAATTATTTATTTACATGGATTTAGAAATTGAAATTTCTGGTGGAGTGAGTGAGTACAAAGGGAATGAGTCAAAACATTGGTTAATCAAATGCAAACCAGTTTGGTAAGATATATAATCAGACACTTATAATAAGCTTCTTTCATAAGTTGTTCTTTTTTACACGCTTTTTATTGACTTACTCTGTCCGTTTGTTTGTTTGTTTGTTTGTCATGATCAAATCTTGTAATCGATTTTTCGACCACTTCTACTGCTCCAATCGAGCTCAAATTTTTTTTACATGTGTATTCTAGATAACAATACAATATTCAATCATTTTCGAATCATAAAAATACATAATTATGTTGTAATAAATTAAAAACTTTTTAATATGAGAATTGGTTCAATGAAGCAAACAGATAGAATTTGATATAATGCATATGTTTAATTCTAATACTACATTTTCTGAACAATTATGTACATTTCTTTATGTTTGTTATAATAAACACGAGACTAAAAAGTAGTAAATAAAAAAAAATTAAAAAAAACTTTTTAAAAAACACGCATTTTACGCAAAGACTAAAAAACGTTTGAAAAAACTTTTGTTTGTTATAAAGACTAAAAAACATTTGATCTAAAAAGTAGTAAAAAAAAAAATTAAAAAAAACTTTTTAAAAAACACGCTTTTATTAAAAAGACTAAAAACCGATCTAAAAACTTGAAAATAAAAATAAAGTCACGCTTTTAGAAAATTTGGGTACATATCAAGAAAAATTTCTGATGACAAAAAGAAATGTAACTCAAAAATTTGTCTATAAAATTTAGCAAATTAGTCCAAGAACTCAATGACTATAAAAGCGTGGGGTGTAAATGTTAAGACCATTAAATGAGTAATGTTTAATTTTGAACACCCCACGCTTTTATAGTCATTGAGTTCTTGGACTAATTTGCTAAATTTTATAGACAAATTTTTGAGTTACATTTCTTTTTGTCATCAGAAATTTTTCTTGATATGTACCCAAATTTTCTAAAAGCGTGACTTTATTTTTATTTTCAAGTTTTTAGATCGGTTTTTAGTCTTTTTAATAAAAGCGTGTTTTTTTAAAAAGTTTTTTTAGACTTGAATTGATAGCTTGCCACAAAAGATCGTCTTAATTTTATCGGGATAATATATTTTTATCGTAGAGTGGTTGGAACAGTTTCCCAAAGCAGAAAAAAATACAAGGAAAATAAGAAAGTCAAGACATTGGTTTATCAAATCCAAACCACGACTTGAATTGATAGTATGCCATTTAAGATTGTCTTTTTTTTATCGGGATAATCTGTTTCATATATCAAGAAGACAGTTGTCTATATTCCTTGTGTATGGAGTAGGATTCCGATCACACCAGTGAGGGCACTTGGTGTGTCAACTACCCTACTAAGCCTCCCTCGTGATCAGGTTAAGCCCAATTTACCGAAATAACTAGTGGTATAAGCGAACTGGAACTTATAGGCGGGATCGCTACGCAATTACTACCCTCCAAGCGGGTGGTAACTTATAAGGCGCCCTTATCTATCCAGAGGGGCTATCGCGCTAATAAATCGCAACCGAAACGTTAGGCTTAACCAATCCGAACGCCACAATATCACGTCATCTGTTCGATGACGTGATATTCTAGCTCTCGGATTGGTTGAGTGGAACGATTTGGTTTCGTTTCAGCTGCGATTTGTTAGTGCGATTGCCCCCCAGTAGCCCTAGACAAAATGCACGCTCGTCTTTTCTATTCTATTTCTACTATTATAATAAGCGTTTTCTATCGAAAAATGCTAGACAAAGTGTATCTACTGATAGAATGGCTGTGTCTACCGTGACAGTAGAAAATAGAATAGAAATAGAAAATAATCTACAGTGTTTCGCCTTAAGTTCCTTTGCTTAAAGAGAAAAAATGCCATAACATTTCAAACGTGCGTACTTCACAATTATTTACCTACATCAATTAGAACAAAATTAAACAAACTTTGGATTTGAAATTGAAAATCGTTGCGTAGACATTTATTTAGAGGTAAGTATGAGATTTACAATTAATCATTACAAAAGCGAGTGTCAGTATTGAATTCAAATCAGCTTTGTTTACTTACGGTTGTTTCAAAATGACATAATATTAATATTTATACAATAAAGATTATATAAAAAGTTTATTAATTATTTATCTATTGGGTACGAGCAATCGCTTTGTTGAGTAGAAATAGAATAGAACCGTATCTATTTTTTACGTCACAAACTACATTTTGTCTATGAATTTGTATAGAACTCTTTAACTGTCAAAATAGAATACAGACGAGCGATAGAATAGAAACACAGTTAGCATCTTGTCTGCGAGTTTTCTATCAGCGTCATCAAGTCACGTGACGTATCTACTGGAAATGTCAGTTCCATACATTTTTTTATGTTATCTATTATAGAAAACGCAAATAGAAAGGCATTTTGTCTAGGGGGGCAGGGCAGAAGTCAACTGATCGTGCTGGATTCAGTCGCACCACTAATAATTGTTCTCAATTAAGACGGAGCAGTTACATTACTGCTTTATAAAGACAATTGTTACATTAAATCCTAATATACCGCGCTGGCTAGATGTTGGAAACTCACTTTGAATTTCACCTTTTAGGAGCGGGGTTATTGTGCAAACCTCCCCAAGTCCGCGAACATAAATTGAATGACAAGGAATGGTAATTACTGCGCTGTATACTTCGAGTTTTATTAAATCCATACATTTGTCAAAATATTGTAAAATAGACCTCAACTCGTGCGCACCTCTTTACGTAACAGTAACCTTGAGACGTGATGTCACTACGACAAGAACACTCGAGCTCAATGGATAGACCACTACGTGCGTAAATCATCTTAATTATTTAGGCATAAGGGTCGCAATTAAAATGAATGGCTAATCTGATTTGGCGATGATATCAGCGCTCACTATGCACGCTAGAGTTTTTTTTTGCTTACACGGCGACCGGTTTTACCTACTAGAACATATTTTAATATGACGTATAATTCGATATAATTTTTTATAAGTATCGATTCTTTGTGTTCTGGGTGTATCTTTAATTCTCCATCTAGTTGTATTATCCATTTATATGCATCACTTGCCCTTCTATTTTATAGATTAATCCCCAGTCTATCCATCTAATAATATGCCGCGACTTAGTAACTGTTACTGCGTATTTGGCTATTACGTTAGCAGATGTAGCGTAGAAGTGAGGCTGCTTCCTTCGAAAGCCCATACTTTAACCCATAATGGATCTATTGTGTTAACCCAAATGCCAGTAGTGGTCTGCATATCTTGCCTGTGTAGCCTCCACCAGGAGGTACTTCCTCTACCCTGGTACAGAGTCTACCTCCTCTAGGAGGTAGACTCTGTACCAGGGTCGTCTGCATGGGTACCTCCGTCTTACCTATTTCCGCCGCCAAACAGCAGGGTTCGCTTTGCTGTGTTCCGGCGTGAAGGGTAAGATAGGCAGTGAAATTACTGGGTACTGTGACTTTACATCTTATGTCACAAGTTGGCAACGTACACTGTGGTTCTTATGTGGTTTGCAGATTTGCTGCGAGTCTCGTGGGAACCACATGTACTATAGGCGACTGTTACCACTTACCATCAGGTGGGCAGCCTGCTTGTTTGTCAACTTTAGCAATAAAAAAAAAAACCAATGAATGAACTTGATATGTTCTTTGGCCACAAGGAATAGTCTACCTATCTTGGGTAACCAATTCCTGTCAGTTTTTCTTGCCAAAAGTCTAGAACATTACTGTGGCACATTATTGCACTGTACAAATGTATAGTTCTTGTGAAAATCGCACCGTATCTGCGACCTTTACAAATGCCAGTGTGTGTTGCCAACATGTAACATAAGACCAAAAGTCAGTTTGTGTTTAATGCTGTCCTCTTCCTTCTTGCAGACCTAACATGACCAGATTTATGCATTATAATGCTATTTTACTTATGTATTCCTCGAATCGCAGGATGACTGAATCAACCAATATATTGAAATTTAAATTCAATTGAAAACAATTTCTTTAGCTTGATATGTATTTATTTTAAAATTTTTAACATCAAATTTTAACCTACTTTCATCTTGTAACAATTGGTGACAACACTAACTTGTAAGTACCAAAACAGTACCCCAGCTACAATTCATGTTAAACAAACACGGAACGAGCACACGTAGTAACATAAAATAATGCGTAGTAACCACATGTTCAAATAATATTGAATAATGAAATACGAGCACACATGAAAACTGATCACGATTTGCTAGTAAAATTATTGATGCGCTTATTAAGAAGTCATGATACATTATATTAATTGGTGCTGATGAAACAGCACTGGACCTGCTTACTTGCCTAAGGCCTGTTTATTATACAATATTTTTGTCACCTTAATTCCTCGCCATGCCTCCAATATAAAAAAGTTAAATAGGTTTTTTTATAATAGGAGGGAATAGGCTCTTTTTTTGAAGGCTTCGATATAGCCACGGTTTGGAAATACTGCAGCCGACAATTCATTCCTGTTTAGTAGTGCGTGGCAGAAAATTCCTGGAAAAACGCACTGTGGTGGTGCTATATTATAGAGCAATATGTTTATTTCAACACATCAGTCTGTACTGGCCTAAAAAGACTTGTGTTGTAATCTTAATAAGCTAATATTGCTATAGTACTTGATAACTGGTATCAACATTAAAATGCAAGAGAAATATATCGTAGTACAGTTAAAATGAAAACTGAAAGCTTTGTATCCTGTTGAAAATACTTTGCTAATATACTGTAGTGTAAATGCTGTAACACATAATAAAGATGTAAATGTAAGGTAGAGAAACAAAAAAAAAGCAGTTCATTAAAGTTTGTTCTGATCCATTATAAAATGCTCCTAAGCCTTCACCTGGAGCACAAGCTCCAGGCACTGCTCTCGCACTAACATTATGGTCCCAACACCAACACAATGAATCAATAGAAAAATTCAGACTTGTAACAGTTTTGGAGACATCTCTGTTGTCATCTGGTTAGTGTTATTATGAGTATATTCTTTTTTATTTTGATATGATGTTGATGATGTGATTATCATCCGCAATAAAAGTAAAAAATGTTCATCCATTCTGCTACTATCATAAAAAATCTGATAAATCATCATCATTCTTGCGCAAACACTTAAAATACCAATAAAATTTGGTGTCATAGTCTAAACTACTTCCAGTCAAGACAAAAATCTCTGATATAATCTATACAACAACAAATTTCAAATTATCATGTTATCCTGACTTCATGTTACAAATTTTTAAATCCACACAGTTAAATATGATCTAATTAAGGAAAAGATAGATTTTAAGAGACAATTATCAGGAACAGCTAAACAAAGACCTAAATGAACTTGAAAATTTGTATCAAATTAATGGACACTGTAGAGAAATGTATATAAATAAGAATTCTCTAAGAAAAATTCAATTGACCAAAAACCTAGCATTTTTAATAAAGTATCTTTCTTGAATATATAGAGCACATGGAACACTTCAGTTCACTTCAGCTTCAAAGTTTACTTATTATCATAAATCTTTAGATGTTCAGCAAATTAAACATTGCATCCCTAATGCATTATCCGAATGCCCAAACCTTAACATTATTTTTATTACAATTAAGTATTCATTGATTTTAGGTTACGCAATCATGCCACACAACTATGTCACTAAAGTTCTTACATGTATCAAGTACTAACTTAAAAACTCATGATTGTTCAACTAGTTTCTACTCTATATCGTTTAACGTTTCTGTTGTATAGTTGCTAAGAAATTTTCAAAATACTTATAGTTTCTTGAAATGACAAATAAATACATCAAAATGATGTTAAAATAAAAAGTGGTGTTTAACATGGTCACTGAGGCATGTATTGATGATTGGGACTACTTTGGAAACTTAAAAGGGCACACTTTTAACTGAAAAGTATGTTAAAAAATATATGAAACACATGACTCATACATTTAGAAACATGTTCACACTTGAACAAATCTACTTGTCGGTATGGTAGTTAGATTTGCGTAAAAATGTTAATATTTGCGTAATAATTGCAAACAGACCTATTAAACACCAAATTTAATGTCATTTAAATGTTACTTCAAAGATTAGCTACGATAAGGTACATATCTGAATATAGTTCTAGAAACAACGGTATAATTCTGGAAACAAAGCAATTTCTTCACCGAGGCAGGTAGCAAATAATGTTATCAACTTTCTACAAAAAAATCGCGTAATACGAGATTTCACCAGCAAATAAAGTGCGGGATATGGATTATGCAAATAATACTACGTAAAAAAGAAATTTCGCCATGAAGAAGACACTGGGTGACCTCAAATCCATATCATGTAGGTTATGTCGGAAATAGCAATAATTACGTGTACAACTGAAATTACAGTTAAATTTAAAAGTAAAATCGCATTTTCAAACTTACCCGGATGCTTCCGTAGTGGGTTTTTAACAAAAAACCACTGTATTAATTGGAGATTTTCTTTACCTCACACGACAAATTTCTAAACTGACAGATGACTGATGGTACGTTTTTAAAAATGGCGGATAGCCGCTTTAAATTACGTCATACCGCGGGAAAATTTGAAATGCGTTTCCATTCTTTTTACTGTTTTGGATAATATAGTTTAATATTAATAAATGATTAAGGGATGAACACTTACCTCATAAATATGTAAAAATGTGAAAAAGTGGGAAACTCGATGAGTTTGCTTAGAACATCAGAAAGTCTCGAATCAGTCCGACTCCGTGCCCTGTTGCCAGCTGGTTATTGCGTCAGAAACTGAATATCGTTCTAGCGTACACATTTCAAAGCACTGAAACATAATTTATCCTATATACACTTCTTATAACAGCAAGACACTTTTTCAATCTTACGTTTTTAATTTATAACACAGGAAAAATACCTCTAATAATATGAAAATGTTCTATGGAAGAGTGGCAACGTCGCGTTACTACAGAACAAAGAACTCTATTCCTAAATTTCGTAACAAATCGCTTTATAATTTTTATGTCTATTGAATATACAACATATTTTTGAGTATTAAAACTTTTAAGTTATTATTTTCAGTTACAACGAAGGTTATAAAATTTTAAATCCGAAGATGGGTTTCTCACGAGAAGACTAGTTTTGAACTGATTGTTTTGTTTCGTTTTACGTTGTAAACAAAAACATATCAGTGCTGCCATATATAAATTTTAAAAACTACTATTTTTGAGCGTGCTTAAAGTCACGTCTTCTGGATAATTCCCATACAATCGACCTAAATAAACTCTAAGGCCCATATTAATAAAGTTAAGTTAAGACTAAGGCCTAATCGCCCTAACGTAGTTAGGGTAGGCTCGAGCCCCTCGGTGGGGAACGTATATGAGCTGTGATGAAGCCTGACTTCTATAGCTCTATCAATACACTATATGCAATGCAAGTGACAGATCTCTTACAACCTTTGAAGCCTTTATTTCGCTCTAAGGCCACTTTAATATGTTCGATATTAAATCCGAGTATGTATATCGTGAATCAGTCTACACCCAAGTAACATTTTAAACTGTATAAACGCTGTACAATGAAAAAGTTCAAGAGTTTATATTAGAGTATAAATACTGTATTGTATTGTCTATGGTAGAAATTTTAATGAACATCCACCGTATCTTAATAGTTTAGGCTGTACAAATGGCTGAATTAGGACTGTATATCCAGATATACAGTCGATATATCCCCAAATTATACAGCACAAAGTGTAGAACTAGCTGTATAACAGCTATGAAATAGCGCAATATCTGATTAGACAAATAATTTGATACCAATATACAAATACTGTGCGCAAACAGCGAAAAGTAATAATTTCGGCTTTGTACAGCCCTAAACCAGCCTTACTGTATAAAGGAATACAATTATGCTCTACTACAGCCTTAAATATATTTGTACGCTTTTGTACCCCGTTTATAAAGTCTCAGGCTGTTATTCTACTGGCTAAAATGATTTTTTGTTGCTAAAATGTTCCTTGGGCGAGATCTGTTTATCGATTGTCGACGAACATCATCATAAATCTGCTGTTTCATCATTAGCTTAAGGGTCAGATCAAAGACGTACCTTACTTCCAATTTGGATCTACTTGGCTTCTGGATGATGCGTAGACTAAATCAATATAATAAATAATAATAATAATTCTCCCTCGTGGTGAGCTGTCGGTGAGTTGCGTCACCGAGGGTACTGATGTGCTTCAGGGGGGCATATGCCACCCGCCTCTGTCTTACTTTAACCAGCCGAACAGAATGGAATCGCAAGAGCAGATGCTCGAAGAGTGGAAGTGTATTAATATCATAACGCCGACGGCGTCACGATCGCTGTCGCAGACACAACTCTCTACACCCTTAGCCGTTTACACCAATGTTGCTCTCTTCCCATCCAAACATTATAATGAGTGTATTGCAAACGTCTATCAAAAAGCTAAGATTTCGTTTAGACCAGGGGGGCTCCATATATAAAATGAGGTATTTCTTTTAATGGGGAGTAATCAAATCAAATCATTTATTTGCACAGATATGGGTATAAATAAGATGACAAACTGTGTCAAAGAGCAGCCATATTTACCATTTCTGGCTTGCAAAGGTACACAAAATAAAAGTACAAAAATTATTTGAGAAAATAATGTCAAGTAATAAAAATATAAATTCAATACAGAATTCAAAATCAGAAAAAAAAGAAATAATCAGAATAAAATTTAGTCCGTTACAATAATGTCCATATTTTAACAACATATTTTAATAGATAATATATTTCAACTAGCATCATTTAAATATTCAGAAACAGAATAATAACATTTTTTGATCAGCCATTTAAACAGACAGTTTTTGAATCGGTTCGTAGGGAAACTAAAAATGTCCAATGGTAGGTTGTTAAATATTCTGGCTACCATAGAGTAACAATTTCTTCGACATATATCAGTCTTTATATGCGGCATCCGGGTATCTAGTAGCAAACTTCAACACATCTTTTTGCTTTAAAAATAAATCAGGATTCTGCTTAACAAATAGACAGGCTACGAAAATGTACATTGAAGGAAGTGATAAAAGATTTAACTCTTGCAAGTAGTTAATGGGGGTACATCCTTTAATGCGCGAATGCACTGTTTTTGTGCGACAAATGCTTTTTGGATATTTAATGAATTACCCCACAATACGATTCCATATCTTAAATTAGAAAATCGATCAATCCTCAGTCCTGGTTCACTTGCAAGCCTATTATGCAACTCTCGACAAGTGTCTCGAAAATGAAATGATTATCACCATGATTCAAAATATATTGATTATTGATATAGAAGGTTTGCCATTTTCTCAACATAAAATCAAGTAATAGATTGTGGTCAACGATTATCCTCGCTAATAAAAACCAAAACACTCGTCACATGTATCACAGTTTTCCCAGCCTTTTAGATGGTGGCACTACGCTTGTTTTTCGTTGTTTCGTCGTTTCGTTCGAGTTTGTTAATAATATTCCCAAAAGGGCGTTATATGGTATTACATATTCTTAGGTGTCATTACCCACAGAAAATTGAGATTTATAAATATAATCAAAACAAAAAGAAGTTTTTGGTAAATAAACTCTCACATTTTTTTTATATTTTGTTTTCCGGAATTTGTATAAATACACTTATTTCATAGAGCAGTTATTACAATACAATTATAGGTCTTCAACGTCAAACTTACTTAGTTTAAAAAAATAAAAGATTTTGCGATATATAACCTCTTTGGTTACTATATTTTTTTTTATAAATATGTTTTTTTCTTACCATGCTGTGCGTTATTTAAACAAATGTAAAGGATATTGTTTAAGTTGGTCATGGGACACAATGTAAAACTAAAATGGGTATAGTTAAATACCAATTATAAGCACCTGTGTTGAAAAATGTATTACTTAATTAGCGGCATTTCATGTTTATTTCTATTTGAAACGTTGGGAAAATAGTTCCTAATAGTTCTTTTATTTCAATGTTTAGATGACCACTTAACAATCAAAAATATTTTTTTCAGAATTAACTTGCGATAATATTACTGTTAAATATATAAATAAGACAATAATATTGTTGTAAATATATTGCAATTTAGAAAAAGATTGAATAAAAATATTGCAATTGAAATAATGTATAAGATTTTATAGCTTTAGATCCACGTCAGATTGTAACGATATTGATAGCACAGGACTGAAACTGTTTTCGAACTAAGGTAATAAGGTTAATTTACACTCAAACGCGGATACCGTTCATAGTATATCCCAGATTTAATGATGAGCTATCAACCTTTGATTTTTTAAAGAATAAATATATATAATGCTATATACGCAAAGTAAATAATATTGTTTGAACTCGCAATCTAGCTTTAATATATAATCTCATATCTACACTATTCATTCCATTTGGAAATATACATATATTATCTATTATATCCATTATGCTATAATGTCACATTTGCTAAATAGCCATTTGATATGATCTAACAATGAAACAACCTAAAACACTTAATATTAGATTAAGTTTAGCCGTAGGGCCCTTATGGCCAAGGCTAGGCTGAGTTTAGTCGGTAGGTCTGTTGGGTCGAGCCGCCCCGATTCACCAGGAGTCCGACGTAATCACCGCATCCCTGCTTGCTTGTTGCGGTGGTATCCATGAGGATTCTCAGCCTCCTCCCCTGAGGAAAAAAAATAGATTAAGCATAATAATTATGCTAATCTCTGCATCACTCGTTGGCAGGACGAGGCATATATGACATGAGCACAACAAAATCATTTTTTTTTCGTATTGTTACGAATTCCTGCCAATAATGAAGGTAAAAAATAAAATAAGTGCACACAATAATATAATACAACATTTAATCAATTTAATTTAAGTTACTCTACCTGGTAGTAGATATTACTTAACAAGGTAAACAAAACTACTAAATTAGTAGAATATGTGATAAAAGCATTAATAACAAGGCGGGAATTTTAAATATACATTTTAAAAGATTACTGTTTTTTTTTGTATTCTATTTCTATATTATGTTATTTAAAGATGAAAAGATATAAGAACAACATTATTAATATAATTTACACAATTTTCATAGCCTTCTTTCACGATTTTTAAATTACGTTTTTATTTAAATTATGTTCTTCAATGTGTAGTAATTATACTTCAATTCTCGCAGAGAACATCAAAGTGGCAGCTCAATTAAAAGTGAATAAACATAATACTTGTGTAAAACCATATCTGTAAAAACATATCTAAAAATGTTTAAATTTCATTTGGGAAAGTTAGATAAAGTGAATATAATACAATCAGAAATAGTACTATAAACAAATAACTGACACATTAAAACTATAAATAACCGACTCCTAAGACAGAAAAATGGAAACTTATAATAGATGTAGTGAAAAAGTTTAAATTTTAATTAACTATAAAAGTTGTAAAAATATTTCTGGAGTTTTATATACGTACATAAAAAAATTATTAAACATATATGCCTTAAAAATAATCCTAATAATATGTACACCTCTTTACATAAATTTCTCAAAAATATATAAGCCAAACTGTTTACAAATAATGCAAGAGTAGACTTGGCATAATGTTTATTCCTTTGTCTTGAAAAATCTAAGCAAAGAGGTCTGTTTTAAGTTATCAGGTGATAAATTCTGCTTCACATATTTTCTTTTCATTGGAGTCACATCTTCATCAGGCTTCTCGAGGATAGATGAGTTTTCCGAGTAATTTAAAACATATTGTTTTAGGTTTCTCGGAGGTGATTTTCTCCGGGACTTCATTATTTTCAGTCTGTAAAATAAAAAAAATTCAATATGCTGGATGTGGTTAAATAACAGTTTTTGATGAAACCGTTATAATCACAAAATAATCTTTGATAATAATTGATGTCAAATGATAACATAACCTTATACCTGTTCAGAAATTGAGATACTCTTCTCGAGAAGAACAGCCAAGAAAATCTAATTGTTACCTCCTCTTTTCAAAACCATAAAATAATACATCTATAAACATCATATACGCACAAAATTATATATTGTAATAATTAAATGCAAGCGTTACCAAAGATTATGTAAAAGACATATATTATACACTAGCTTTCCGCCCGCGGCTTCGCCCGCGTGAAGTTAGGATTTGTCAATTCTGCTCCTTTATGTCTAAGAGACTTTTGCAGGGGCCAGCCTCACGTTGTATACAAAAATATTTTGTTTGTTTTGTTTCTTATGACGTGATATTTGACGAACTTGCATACTAACTTTCAACCCTTATTTCACCCCCTAGCTGGTCGAAATTTCAAAAATGCAAGAACAAATGCTTAATGATTTCTTATCAAGTGCTTCAATATAAAGTTTCATGGTATTATCTTGTAAAATTAAGAAATCCCATACTAACTTTCAACCTCTATTTCGAAATAAAAAATGTTCCAGGGCTTTGAATACCGTTAAAAATTTGGTATCGTTACTTTCATGATCTATGGATAACGTTAAAAGCGGAGGTAACGTTATTCCATATAACGATACTTTTACCGGTAAATGGACTTGTTGTTATTGATTTTTTTTCGGTAATTAATAACGTTACCTTGAAGTATCGTTACTTTTTAACGTTATCAAAGCGTTACCGTTACTTTAATGAAGGAAAGAGGTAAAAATATTGTTTGTCTCTTTAAGTCTTTTTCCTTTCTAAGCAGTGAAGCATCCTCGCGTCTGTATTTCGTGATTTTTTACATTTTTTACATGCACGGGCTGGCAACAGCGCCTCAAGTAACGAAAAAAGTATCGATACTTTTTAACGTTATTTGTTAACCTTAACATTTTAATATTGGTAACGATACCAAAATATCGTTACCACACCCAATTACCGTTATTTTTCTTACAGTTAAAATTTTACCGGTATCTCCAGATATCGTTAAAGTATTATCGTTATGAAAATACCGTTACATAACGATACTTTTAATGTGAATTTGGTAACGTTACCAAGCCCTGCTATGTTCTGTCTCAGGGTCTAAAGATTGTCTGTACCGAATTTCATCAAAATCGGTTGCGAGGTTTAAGCGGGAAAGCGTAACAGACAGACAGACAGAGTTACTTTCGCATTTATAATATTAGTTGGGATTATATATAAAAAAATTTTTTTCTTCTTATGTCGCCTCATATAACACGTCTTTATAAGATACGGTCCTTTATGAGATGCGGATTAAGCGAAATTTAATGAAAATGTTCACCGACTGGATCTAATCTTCATCTGAAAAAAAGCCTTCTTAACGCCTCTTGATATGGATTTAATAATGGCAGGTGGTGAATCGCCACTCATTATATGGTTAACCCAAAAAGTTAAACCAATGGGAGCGGTCAATAGTCTAGAGAGGCGATCACATCTAGGCAATTGGTGTAATTATATTTAGCCTCATAGCAATAGCGACAGAGGGAAGACGTGGTTCCTTGCTTCGAATGTATGTTTTACTAGCGCAACGCTATCTCTTTCTGTCCCATACTTTCTGTAAAATCTGTTTCAGTCACGAATAATTTATTTATTTATTTAGGCGGACTTAATACAATAAAGCATTCTCTGCCAGTCAACCGAGTGGCTAGTAACAAAGAACTGCGTTTGACGTAGACAAAGATCAAAATTATTACATATTTACTATCTAATACATACAGATAAATACAGAGACTTATAAAATTATATATACAGGGCGTCCCACGGCCATTCCTCACGGAGGGAAAGTATCTTAAGTATTGTAGATAGAACATTTTACTGAAAGAAGATATTATTTTAATTTCAAAAACAATTTTAACGGCATTCATAGATTTTTGAATAATTACACGTTTGAACCAGAATCGAACCAGCTACACAAGAAAAAAAATACCCAGTTAGCTTTATCATACCAATCGAAAGGCTTCATCATAAGGATTATTTTTTTCCATGTGGCATGGCCATGGGACTGTATAATCTAGAATACAAATATTTAAACAGTATTAATTGAGAATAAGGTGTTTAAGTAAGTGATTTCAAATAGTGGTCACAAACTACCCTCTTAAAGATGCATTTTTAGACGCTCGGATGTGGTAGGGTAAATAATTCCATAGATAAATAATCGCAGTGAACTGAACGATGACGAAAAGAAGAAATCATTAAATTTAAATATGAATATGAATTAGAAACAGTATGGACATACATACATACATACACTCACGCCTTTTTCCCATGGGGGTAGGCAGAGATTACGTCTTTCCACTTGCTACGGTCTTTACATATCTCTTTCGCTTCATCTACTTTCATAACATTCCTCATACATGCTCGACGATTGCGGGTACTTCTGACCTGGCCTTTTTTGAGGACACTTTCGATTTGTTCGAAATATGTTCGCCTAGGTCTTCCTCGTCCCGTGTCTCCACTCACTCCAGCTTCATAAATCATTTTGGTCAGTCTACTTTCATCCATCCGTTCCACATGCCCGAACCACCCAAGCATCCCTTTCTCTATTCTTGTCACGATATCCTCTTTCAAACCACATTTCTTTCTAATCACTTCATTATACAATCTGTCACTCAGTTTTACTCCTGCCATACTCCGCAATAATGGACATACATGACGCATGTAATATAAGGTAATTACAGTAAACCATAATTGATTGAGAAGAAATTTAAATAAGTCGGAAATAAAAAAAATTCACAGCCAACATACCTAAACTTCTTTTTCTTCAAACTAATTTTCACTTGCATATCATCGTTGGTAATAGACAAGCTTGTGGCGGATTTTTCATTTTTCTTCCTCTTTCTATCATTCTTGCCTATGTCGTTTCTGAATCGTAACACGACATCCTCCATCTTTCTTCTCTTTCCTTCCTTTTTTCTCCTTTTGCCTTTCAGCTTCCGTTTGCGTCCTGATTTCGCTTCGGCGTCCATAGCGAAGCCTATAGGCGGTTTGATTTGAGGCGAGACGCTTCTCGATTCATGTTTTGGACTAAACTCAGACTTAAAATGCCTTCCGACTTCATTTAAATATTGGCTCTTAAAACTTTCTATATCTATGCCCTCGTCTGTATTCTTCAAGACTTCCATGCTTTTCGGGTTGAATTTAAGAGCGCATTTAGCGAGCTTTGATAGAATTTGTACGTCGCACTCATCTTTGCTTTCGATTTTGACCAAATCTATATTGACTTTATCGTTTTTCTCTGAAATTTCCATGCTCGAATCTTTTTGTATGTTGACAGTTTTCAATGTCTTCGGTGTATCAAATACAGGTAAGCTATCATCACTGTCTCTGTCTGCTATAAACTCTGATGGTAATACGAAAGTGCTATTTGACGATTCTTCATCTATGATCGGAGGACTGTCTATGGGTTCTTGGGTTGGATTGTCTGTGGTATCTAAGATGGTTGATGCTGTTGCATTCTCCGTAAAATCTTTTTCAGGTGTCACAGAGTGTATCTGTTAACATTATAAAACGTTTATTAGGTGTTAAAACGCTGTCTCGACACTGGCATTCTAACACTAAGTGGTTCTAGAATTTCATCCGGTTTTAAACGTTGATCTTGCAATAGCTCTTATATCTCTGGTAATAGTGCCAGTTTTAGTAATGCAAATGTAAAGCTTGACATCTTGCAAATTGTACTAACTTATCAGATGCTCTCACAGTGAAGGAAAACATCGTACACAACCTGCACCCACGAAGTAATTCAAAGGTTTGACCTCACAAACCTTTTTCACCCATTTTTAATTCGTTTGAATGTCCTATATATGTCGCAGCCAACTGTTCAATCAAACAGCTAGCCCTTTGACTGAACAACGCCATTCAAACAAACGTCTAGCTTATTAATTGAATATTTGAGTCGCTCAAAACGTTCAACACTACAGCTGATTCAAAAGCCGCCGTCTAATTTAATTAGTTCAGCGCTCACCGCCGCGGCGCTAGGTGCGTTTGTTTTCAATATGGCGTCAACTAGCCGTGGTTTGTGATTGTTTCAAGATATTTTTCGGAAAGTAAGTAATAAATATACGTTACACGTGTTATTAAAGACACAGAAATTATGAGGTCACTTACGAGTGACTCAAAATTTAAACAAATTTTCGAGGAGAAATTACGGGATTATTAAAATGATTCTTGCTTCGTACATTTTTGAGTTTGTAATTTTTTGCTTGGTGCAATAAACAATATTATGATTAATAATTTGTTTTTCATTTTTACTTATTTCATCAAATTTTGGTCACCTCTTAAACTTAATTCAAGAATAACCTCCCAATAAATTAGAAAAAGTCTTCCTATTCTCTCAAATTAAGTACTAAACTAATTTAACCAGTTAACCCATTTAACCAGTTGGCTAAGCGTCGTCTACCTGTGTGATTGAATGGCGTTGTTCAGTCAAAGGGCTAGCTGTTTGATTGAACGGCTATTGTAACCAGTTGGCTGCGACATATACAATGCTAACAATTAATATTTGGATAATTTGGATATTATTTATTTCACTTTAATAAATAAATTATAATAAGCAAATAATTGATAATATTACCAAATCCTTCATAGTGTCACTTGCATGAGATAAATGACTTGACATTGGTAGTGCTCATGAAAACGAGTCCTTAAATTTAACCGTTCGAGTGCTAAGCATTTTTTATAAAAATCTATTGGAAAAAGCTATGCATATTTTGATTACTATAAAGGAAAAAATATGGTGTCAAATAAACTACTCTCATTTAGACAAATATTAATCAATTTTGATAAATCTTTTTGGGTTATATAGAAAAAAGTGTGCTGCTTAACACTCTAACGGTTAAAGAAGACTTCACAAATATAGTAACTTCATCAAAAGGTTCCTCGGACTTGATACAGGACTTTTTTGGCAGAAAACCGGACTCCTCTGGTTCAACAGGCTCCTTATCGGTTGATATAGCTCTCTACTTCTGGTTGTTCTCAAAATTGTCAAAATTGTTGAAAAGAGGACATATAGATGATTTTATTATTGAGTCAGTCGAACTCTGATCCATTCCAAAGAGGCTTTCTTAGAATATTTTCAGTATAGCAACACTGCTGAGAGACATATGTGGAATCCCAAGGAGATTACTATGAGGGTGATTTTTCACTGGCTACAGATCAGACCTTGAATCTTATACATTTGTTATACTAGACACTTAAACTGACACTTTATTATTAAATTAGACTTTATTTTGTATGTATTGTATTTTATATTTGCTCGAGGTTCTAATTGGGTTCGAGTCCTATCAGAGTCGAGTATTTTGTTTGCAATTTAATCACAGATTTATTTTAAAATAGCAATGTTCACATTACCATGTTCTTGTGTGAAGGGTAAGATAGGCGGTGAAATTACTGACTACTGCGACTTTATCTTATGTCAATTACTATCTCACAGAAACTACTATAGGCGACTGTAATCACTCACCATCAAGCAGGGAGTCTACCTATTTATCAATATACTGACTCAGAAACAAAATATGTAACAAGCTTTGTCTAATTAAAAATAAAAATCAAAAATTACAGCAGATATTTAAAAATGTTACATATTGAAAATGCTATATTACCTGAGTGCCTTCGATACTAGTGTCAGTTGTGACTTCGCTTTGAGGAGACGTAAATTCTTCGATCACATCACAATCCATTGCGTTGTCTTTGATTGAATCATCCAAATACTCGGCCAGAATTCGGCTGAAATATAACATAGAAATAAATGGCTTGTGCTATGTTGAATGGTTCGCGATCACAGATTTTGTTATGTTGTATTTTGTGAATGCTACGGTAAGGGGGGTTTCTAACTTTTTTTTAAATATCTGTGCTAATCTGCAATCAGTTGTCCACTATAAGCAGATACATTGTGAGATTTTGTCTGGTGAAGTGCTTCCTCCAGCGAAGACAGCTACTCCTATTTAAGCCATGACATTTACTATAATATGTCTTTTCTCTTGAGGCGCTTTTGATATTTGCGCGTAACTAGATTCGCACCAAGAACATTTGGGTGATTTTGAAGCCGTTTCAGGTATTTTTCTGTTGAGGCCTGGATTTCCTCTTTTACAGTGGACATTTTCAGTTGTGCGTGTATTTCTGAGTTTCTTATAAACCACGGAACTTGCGCTATTGTTCGTAGTATTGCGTTCTGCATTCTTTGCAATATTGAAACATTGGAGTTGCATGCACTTCCCCAGAGTTGGATGCCATAAGTCCAAGTTGGTTTTAGTATTGACTTGTATACCAGGAGCACAAGCTCCTGATATACAAGTCTGTCTAGTCTCAAGTGTCTCCACAGGTGAGAGACGAACTGAGAGTTTATTTATTTAATATGAATAGGTAGTGTATTTGTATATATTTATTGGAAATCCATATATTTATATAACGTAATGTATTTTATGAATATGACTAATGGTTATACTTGTATATGTACTGTATATGTGTGTGTATGTGTGTATGTATGTGTGTAGGTATATTTAAATATATATATATATAGTATGTTTTTTCTAATTATTATTATTATTATTTTTGAAAAGGAGTTTAGTTGTAAAAAGTATTAGTTGTCAATTGGGAAATGTATTTTTATTAACTTTATTTTATTTTGTAAATTTATTTATTTTATATAAACCATGTCTGTGACTATAGTGGGAGAGGCCACTGATTCCTAAGAAACAGTCTTTGACTAGTTTAGGAGTCAGAGACTTCATTAAACTAAATTGTATCCTTATTAGCAATAAAGAGTTATTATTATATCCATTATATCCAGGTGCACGCCGCTGTGTATCGACATCGGGTCACGGCACGTGAGCGGGGGGACGGCTCGCTCCACCTGAAGTGGAGGGAGTCCGTGCCCGGGTGCAGAGGGAGGCTCTGCACCAGTGGGGTGAGGCGCTCGCCTTCCCAGCTGCCGGCCACCGGACGATTGAAGCCATTCGTCCGGTGTTGGACGAGTGGGTTGGGCGCCGGCAGGGCAGCCTCTCGTTCCGCATGGTGCAGGTACTGACCGGGCATGGTTGCTTCGGCCACTACCTGCACAAGGTCGCACATCGGGAGATGACGCCGCGGTGTCACCACTGCGGCGCTCCCGACGACACGTCCGAGCACACGCTGTCAGTGTGCTCGGCGTGGCAACAACAGCGCAGCGAACTAACCGCTGCGCTGGGAAACAGCGACCTCTCGCTGCCGAGCGTGGTCGTGGCCATGCTCCGCGGCGAGGCGGAATGGGAGGCTGTCGCCTCCTTCTGCGAGAGCGTCATCTCGCAGAAGGAGGCCGCGGAGAGGGAGCGGGAGGAGGACGTCGAGGCCGCTCCCCTCCGCCGCAGACGGATTGGTAGGCGAAGGCGGACACACGCAAGCGCGGTGTTGCCTGTCTAGTGACCCTACCGTGAGGCTGCGTGCGCGTCCGGCTAAGCGCGCACGCCGTGCTGAAGTCTCTCTGTCTGGGGGACTGTCCAGAGGTTCTCGGACAGTCCCTCCTTTGGCGGTGGCTTGGCCAACTCTTGGTCGAGCCGGCCCTGGGACACATGGCGGTCAAATCGCGAGAGCGCACCTCACCATGTACGGGGCACATGGGCCCAGAGAACTCGAGGAGGTTTTAGTGGGTAGGCCGGTCCTCTTGACCAGAGAGCCCCACACACGGCCGCGTCTTGCCAGCGCGGTGTCAAGACAAGGCCGCATTCCACCCCTCAAAAAAAAAAGAAGGAGCTTGTGTCTAGCGATAGCCTGCTGTTTCGACCGAGCATCCAGGTTTCCGTGTCGTATGTTGAGTTCCTCTCTTTTACTCTTGATGTGTTGGTTCCACGTCAAGCTCCCCAGAAGGGGGAGGCCTACCCACTAAAAACCTCAGGGATGGCCTTCCTCAGGCATGTAGGGAGCCCCCGGGAACACCAAGCGACTTTCGGGAACCCCCAGCCTCCGCTCCCCTGTCGATACAAGGGATCCCTTCTTGGGAGAGGCTACAATACCTCCCCCCATCTCCACCACCGACGACGCCCCCCGGCCACGAAAGGGGCTTGGTCTACGTCAGCGATAAAAAAATTTGGAAGTCCATGGAATGAAAATGGGGGTCCACGATAATGGATGTGTATGTTGAGATACACTGATAGTACCTATTTATAAATATTACTATCTTCTAATGTAAAGACTAAGACATCTTATATATAAAAATGAGTCGCAAAATGTGTTGGTAAGCGCATAACTCAGCAACGCCTGGACCAATTAGGCCAATTCTTTTTTAAAATGTTCGTTGAAGTTCAAAGATGGATTTAACGGCGAGAAAAATTCGAATAATTATCAGAAAAATCCTAAAATAGCCCATCATTCCCATACAAACGTTTTCTAACTAAAATGTACAGTTCATTTGAGCTTCATTGTTATTACATAAAGTTCATATTGCAAGCGCTCACTGTTGTCTAAGCAATGTAGAAGTCTTCCTAACATCAAAGAGTCGATTTGCTTTATGTATAAAGTTTAAATTCAATCATATCTGTCAAAACAGTGTGCGTGTGTGCGTTGGAGCACAGAATACATCGTTGGAGGATTTAATATCACGTTCCAAACTTGAATAGTCACAAAATGTTCATTTGGACCTTTTTTGCAATTTGATTGGCTATGCGATATTATCTATAAAGTAAGTAGGAACAAAAAACTGCCACTATATTTTTTTTTTGACAGGACGAAGTCCGTCGGGACCGCTAGTTATTCATAAAAGTACCTATGAAGTAAAAAATGTTGTAAGTTGTACGATGTAGGAATTTGATAAGGTAAGTAGGGGGTCTACCCGAAACCGAGAAACAAGGCAAAGGCTACACAAACAAGTGTGGGAACCTCAGACCTAGACGAACATACCTGGTCCAAATCTTGAAAAAAGACCCGATTAAGAGTACCCGTTACCGACAAGCGTGCATATTAACAAAGGTCGAGGAAGCTAGGGAATTGTATTTGGATCGTGGAAAACTGTGATCTCTACCTACCCCCCATTGGAAAAGAAGCGTAAGTGTGTATAATTGATAGATTCTCTTAAGTCGAATATTACGACTTATATATTTATGATTATGTGTGATGTATCAAATTAACTCATCATATCTATTTTAATAATGTATGTATTGTACGTATTATAAATATGACTTTGCTATTATTTATATTTAAAAAAAATCCTTACTAATATTGTAAATCGGAAAGTGAGTTTGTTTATTTGATTGTTCCGCTTTCACGCCGTAACTACTGAACCGATTGCTTTGAAATTTTGCAGACGTAAAGATAAAAGTCCAGGTTAAATAACAGGCTACTTTTTTCCCCAGAAAAACTGTCAGATCCCACGGGATGCGCAATAAAGGCTTCGCTCAAAAACTACTGCACAGATGTTCATCAATAGATAGCGATAAAACCTTCGCGTCATAAACCGACTTCCGCGCATATGTAGCCGTGGGCAAAAGCTATGACCCTTAACCCCCATAGACTTAATCCCGAAAACCACGCGGGCAAAGCTGCGGGCAGAACCCTAGTTATATATAAACACTGTGTCCCCGCAAATTTAAAAAAAAACACACATATCCTTCTAGGGTTGGCTGGAAGAAATGTCTCTTGAGAGAGAAGTCCGCCTTTGGACCATTTAAATTTGTACCTCTTAATATTTTTATTGTAATGTTGTTTAATTGTTCAATAAAGATGCAAAAAGAGGGGCGATGACATGCAATAAATAAAATCAAACCCAGCAAGCACTCACTCGACAATCTTCATTTTCTTACTTAATGGCTTGGGCCTTTGCATCTTTCGTCTCAGTCGCTCCCCGAGCTGGTCGTCTGACAAAATGTCCTCTCCCCCTTTCCCTCCCAATAATTTCCTTCGACTCAGAGAGTTTTTCAGTAGAGTTACAGGAGACATATTCTGATCTACACCTTCCTGACTTTTCAAGTCTCGTTTGATTTTGTATTCTGGTGATTCCGAGTTTTTATTTTGTTCTCCAAACGACGTGGTTGATGCATCTGGAATGTGTAAACGTTACGATTATGCATTTAAATGTAGTAATAACTGTTGTTGAAGAAAGAAGAGCGAAGTCAACGAGCGCGGAGCACACAATGGTTCATCATAAGAGGAAAATAACTCGGCTAAACTAACTGTTACAGAGAGTAAAAATAATTTAAACAATATTCAATGAGATGCAGAACGCAAATCTGTAAGGGGGCATTCAAGTACAGTAGAACCTCGTTAAGTCGAACCTCGATAAGTTGAAAACCTCCAAATCTCGAAACAATGTTTTGTTCCTTTCCCTTCAGACACCAAAACCTCAATTACTCGAAATCTCAACTCTCTATTAATCAAAATCATCAGTGAGTCCCTTTAAGCTATTTTAGTACATATTTTACCTCTATAACTCGAAAAAAGTATCTGTGTCTCAAACATAGCAATGTTTTAAAGGTTTGTCCCCTGTCTCACATAACCGCCGGCTCTCCGCAGCCGGGGTATGCAATTTAATGCATTTTCCTCAGCGGAACAAAACAAAAAAAGTTTGTCCCCTGTGTACCTTGAATTTTATATATTTTACCTCTCTATTATACAATTTTTAAGAATGAATATCAACCTCTTTATGTCAAATCAAAATCCGCCTAAGTAGAACATCTCTATAAGTCGAAAACTCTATAACTCGAAAATTTTGGCTTCTCCCTTGATATTCGACTTATAGAGGTTCTACTGTATTACGTAACGCAATTTGGGGGGGAGGGGACGGTCTAGTAAAACGTTACGACGCGTTACAGGGGCGGGAGGGGGTCTTCCTTACAACACGTTACGTAGCATTGTTTCTTTTTTTAAAAAAAAAATTGGGAATTAAATCTCCCAAGTTGGCAACCCTTTTCGTTTACATTTTACGGGGAACCCCTCGATTGTATTAGTCTCGTCGTCATTTTTAATTTGTTCTCGCAAGTTGGCAAGTCTTTTCGTTTATTTTTTACGGGGAATCGCTAGATTGTATTGTTCGTCATGTATTGTTCGTCATATGTAGCATAAAGTTATGTTACATTTAAATATTATGTTATTTTTTCTGCTATAATTATAACACTTACTTTATACTATATTTGCTGTTTAATTTTAATACCTATCTAAATTGTATATTTACAACATTAAACTGGTCAATTTACGAACGAAATGCACAATCCCGAGCGCATGAAACTCCGAACGTCAATCCTCGCGATCGAATCTCGCACATTACTGGGGCTTAAATTAAAATATAGCAGAAAAATAACATCTTCATTTAAATTGAATGTTATAAGTTATAACCTGATTTGCTTATTATAATCTAGTCATTATTGACAACTCAATAAAGTCTATCCGAATAAAGTTTTGGATATAAGATTACACACGTAATTAATGACCGTTTGAATGACCGGTGTAGCGCCATCTTGCTAGTCCACGCTGGATTTGGTGTGATTTGGCAGTTCTTCTCAACTACACTAGATGTCGCTAAGTCAGGCATTTGGTTTCATTTATTACTAGATATTAAACAGTAGCAGTAACAGTTATAATTTTATATTAGGTGTTATCATTTAATTTTTATAACGTTATAATTTATTAGTTATATGTTATAACGAACACCTTGAGTGTTTATGCAGAAGCACAAGATTCCACATAGTGTAGCTGAATTGCCATTTCATAAGTTCAAGATACATGTGAAAAATACGCTAATGAGTAAGGGCTATTACAAAGTCAATGATTATTTAAATGATGCCAATACTTGGTGTTGATTTAAAGATTACATTCTAAATTGTAAATAATTGTTTTCTCGTATAAATTGTCAACACATATGTACTATCAGGGACACTGGCGCCTTACCAGTCCTAGAGCGTTAGTCGCTTGCACACTGCACGATGCTACGGCTACAAGCCACGCCTTCCGTTCATTCAACTATTGTGCTCGCGCGGAAACATGCAAGCGAGATAGCGATAAGCGAGCGATATTAAAAAAAAACATCTCTATGGAAAGGGTATTACAAAAGAGATTTCAAAATCGTTTGTTTGAAATCTCTTTTGGTATAATGAATGGTCGTAGTAAATCGTAGTAAAATACGTAGCCAATCAGGGATAGCTACGGATCGCGTAGTCGCGCCCGGTGCGAGCCGCTTGCACACGAATATTTCTAAAAAGTGGTAAGGCGCGAGAGACCCTGATAGTACGTTGTATGATAACGACACAATTTATTGTAAATGTTGTTATTACTTTTGATAAAGCTGATAAGTTTCTTGCAAACATTCTTCTTATCAACTAAATACGTGCTGTATGGGTGGTAGAGGAATAAATTGGAGGCTTCAAAAGAGTTTTCTATAAGTTAATTTTGATTTTGATTGCTGTAGTGGGTGTTATTAAAGTGAGTTCATAGTGTTCATACTGTAATGTCCTCAAAACGTTTACGGGTTGAGGTACAGAAAAACGTTCCGGTGCTTTACAAAGGGGGGGGGGGGGGTAGGGGGTTAGTTTAAAAAACTTTAAAAATTGCGTTACGTAATACTTGAACGCTCCCTAACCTCAACAAAAACTGGTGTACGTGTAAACTTGTAACATTAGATGCAAAGTTACAGCACCCTGTGATTTCACCCCCATTTTTACACTTCACGCCGGTACAAAGCAATGCAAACTGCTATTTTACAAACAAAATCACTCGACATGACATATTATAAATATATTTCTTTTACCATGAGTGTCTGTGTCGAAGAGCGATGAATTGAAGTTGGCTGATGATCCATGAGAGGTACTGTAAAACAAAATTATAATATTATCAATCGATCGCATATCGAATAGACTAATTCGAAGTTAGTTTTTAATTTTTGTGACAAACTTGATTAATGATAAATGTAAAACTTATTTGGATCGCGTTCCTTTTTATAACAACAATATCAACATGGGTGTTATCGCGATACAAAATTAGACAGTTACATGTATTTTTGGTTAATGAAAATTTCGCCATTTTGAGATACGAGATGTTTGAACTTAAGCGATGATTTGCACGAGTCAATTTTAGTTTCATACTTAAACATCAGACCTTATTATATAAACAAAATATGTATTACCTAAACATTCTGATAAAAAAATAAAATCTAACAAATTAAATATACCTCAATCTTGTTAGCTTCTGCGGATTGGTCGATAGTATATCTTCTAAAGCCGGAATGTTGTTTTCGCTAGCAGTGACATTGCTATCATATTCATCGGTAGTTCCTTTTATACACGAAGCACGTTGGATGCACTGTTTAAAAGTAAAAATATTTGGTATTATCTTTGACTCACCATCGGTTATTGATCTGGTTCAAACACAGACTATTAAAACCTATCTATACCAACATGTTCAAACTTGAAACTAAAAGGTAAATTTTATACCTCTTTGTCTATAAGAATTAGTTTATTTTTAGTTTGTAGTCATAGGATTTACTATTTTTAACACAAAATTATTGTAAA
The DNA here is from genome assembly GCA_036419045.1 of Scirpophaga incertulas. Classification (NCBI taxonomy): domain Eukaryota; kingdom Metazoa; phylum Arthropoda; class Insecta; order Lepidoptera; family Crambidae; genus Scirpophaga; species Scirpophaga incertulas. The sequence goes on along the minus strand of CM071647.1, from coordinate 4,675,830 downwards.
GAATATTTTAAATCTAAACAACAATAAAGTAAATAATCATTTTATTGCTTCAAATAAAAAAACCTTAAAAGTTTGGCGTCCCATGAGAAGAGCAGACGACTTGTTGTAACTTATTCGACCCGCTTTGGACTTGCCTACTCGAATACCAATTTATTTTGATTCGAGTACGCCGGACTCGATTCCGGTACTCGAGTCAGGAAGAATCGGTTCCTACTCGCTAACTCGATTCCATTTATACGAGTCCTACTGACTCGAGTCTAGTATTCGAGTTTGGTTAACTCGCTTGTACTCGCAAACTGTTTACATAAGCTCCTATGCTCTGTCTTTATTCAATGTTTATTATCTTTTAATAAACATTACGGTATTATTATTTTTATGTCATTGTGCTTAACCTAACCTACACACGTTGAAGGTAACTCCATTCTATTTGTCCTTTTCTAAGATCGGACTCTAGTTTTGGACTGTACTAGAATATCCAGACTAGGAATCGGACTCGAGTCTAGAAATATCCAAAACAGAATTCGAGTACTGGACTCGAATCAGGGAACCGAGTCCTGATTCGAATACCGTATAAGCTGACTCGAATCGACTCGATCCACCAAAACAGCGACTCGGCACATCACTACCTCAGCGCGCTCGTCGACGAGCGCGACGACCCGGGCTACACACTCCGTCAAAATATACCCGGTACCGTCACGTACCGGGTATATTTGTTGTTCATGGTTTATTCCACGGTTAATATTAGTTATTTATGCAACTGTTGTATAATCAGGGATACTGATACAGGACATTCATGTGATACTATTATCATACTCGGCTACGCCTCGTGTGATAAGCTCACATTCGTGTTTTAATACCTAATTATAACAGTTGCATACAAGACTTTATCTACAATCATGATATGAATCCTCTATATCAGTGGTTCCCAACGGGGGCGATACCGCCCCCCAGTGGGCGCTGCAGACTTTTTGGGGGGCGGTAGCGGATTCAGAAGCAAATGATAAGCAGTCAAGAAAGAGGAATGGTGAAATAAAAATGATTTAATAAGGGTTAATAAGCAGATTTAAATTAGCATTAATAATAATACTAATAATTGAAAGTTTAATAAACAATTTTATTGTACATTTGGTAGTCGTTTAACCTACTTAATCTTCGTTTAAATTCTAAAATAAAATTTTGACATTAACTGAAGTTAAAGCTAAGTACAGATCAATTGGGAGGGTGCAGATGATATTCAAATAAAACTAACTACTTTGGACTAACCAGTGACTGGGGGGAGGGGGGCGGTGAAATTTTTGTTCTCTTCTATAGGGGGCGGTGGTCCAGAAAAGGTTGGGAACCACTGCTCTATATTATAATAATCCTCTATAATATTCGAGTGAAAAAATGGCGGGAAATAACACGATAAGACGAGAATCCGAAATTACAATTTATTGTTCTTTTTTCAAAATTTTAGCGATCTGGTGGTGAAAATGTCATTGCATGAGAATGTTTTTTTTTTAAATTCATAATATCACGCGTTTGGATGATATAATGATCATAATATCATTGAGTGTTTTAATGTTGGCAATAAGCTAATTGTTATAGGTTCTTTTATACAGGATTAATAGCATGACAGTAGATAAAGTATTATACATTATCTTTTTATTTTACATTTTCATTTAGTTTTCTTCCTGTCCTCATCCTCTGGACTGTAGCAGAATACCAGTGCTTTGCTTTTGAAGCAAAATCAGTCGCTGAGCTATCGCTTTTTGTATCTATGCAGCATATTGTATCTTTATTTAGTTATAAGTATGTAGTAACATGGACTGAGGTGAGTTGGTTGCTGGTTCTACGTATTTAACTCGTCAGAAGTTAGCAATCCATCTTTTCCTCGTTCAACTATGTTAGTTATTTAGTTTGATTTATTTTATGTCTGTTTTTGTGTCTTGTAGAATGATGTAAATAAACGACGCTACGACCGCAGGACTGACCGGAGTGGAAATTCTTGTAGAAGGTCTATTGTCCAGCAGTGGAAGTCTATTTGCTGATATGACACAGAGTAGTGATGTGCCGGATATCCGTATCCGCGGATATCCGAGGCGGAAGACATTCATATCCGTATCCGTTACTTTTTGGCGGATCTTTTACGGATCTATTTAGCAGTCTTCTTTAAAGAATAATTCATAGTCTTGAGGATGTTTTCTTTGTAAATGATTTTGACGTGACAACGTCTTAAATTAGGTTGCGGCTGGGAGTCACTTATGATAAAGTGTAACGCTCGGTAACGTTACGATGAGTCACCGAACGAGAGAGAGGCCCGCCGAATGCCTTGCGTCTCTCTCCCACTCAACTATGATCGGTCTGCCGCGCGCGCAGCACTAGAGAATTAGGCGCATTGAATCGGCGCATGCTTGTGTCTCTGTCTTTGTCTTTCTCGAACGTTCTTGGCGTTGGAAAAACAAGAAAGCGTCATAATACAAGTTCACACGTGTGGTTAAAGTATCGTCAGCTGTGTCTGTAATGAAAATGTGGAGTGCTTAGATGCGTCATTTACAACAACTACAACAATAAAGGTAAATAAATAGTTAAAATTTGTGCAATTCTTATTTTCATTCAATTCCTTGTTCCTATTGTGCAATTTAATTATATTCATATCAATAAATATTCTACCGAGAAAAAGACGTTGTCACGTAAAATCTTCGCCCGTAAAACCGACTTTACAGGCAACCATTTTTAATGAAGTTGAGCCTTTACCCTTACGAGAATACCACCGAGAATTCCATCACAAGTTTTACACTTTGCACATCCATCATTTATTATCCTTACTAATATTATAAATCGGAAAGTGTGTTTGTCTGTTTGTTCCGCTTTCACGCCGTAACTAGTGAACCGATTGCTTTGAAATTTTGCAGACGTAAAGATAAAAGTCCGGATTAAATAATAGGGTACTTTTTATCCCGGAAAAATTGACAGATCCCACGGGATGCGCAATAAAGGCTTCGCTCAAAAACTACTGCACAGATGTTCATCAATAGATAGAGTGACTTGAGCAAGGGTTTGCGGTATTTTTTATCTCGGAAAACGGATAGTCCCACGGAAAGCGCGATAAAACCTTCGCGCCATAAACCGACTTCCGCGCATATGTAGCCGTGGGCAAAAGCTATGACCCTTAACCCTCTATAGAATCAATCCCGAAATCCACGCGGGCGAAGCCGCGGGCAGAAAGCTAGTCACAAAATAATTCCACATTACACTACCAAACTTCTTTGCAGTATTTTTTTTAATCATGTACCAATACCAAACACAAGCGTTATCTACGCTGCCCAGTGTCACATTGAAGTAAAATAAAAAAAAGACCCGCCGCGCAATGCAAGTCGAAACATGTTTCAACTCAAGAGCGCGCGTAACGACAACGATTGTGTAACAAAGTTAAGATCCGTATCCGTATCTGCGGATCTAGACACCAAATATCCATATTCAGATCTGTATCAGCGAATCTAGATTTTTGACGATCCGGCACATCACTAAATGCAGAGAATTAAAAGACTTATATATCATTTTTGGGATATAGCTAATTATGATTATTAGACAATTATAAAATAAAATTTGTTAAACATACTTCATGATTCCCTTCAGCTGTGATTTCAGATAATGCCGCATCCTTTTTGGGGGAGTTCCACTCCTTGATGGGTTCCTTAGTTTTTCCTGGTTCTTTAGCCAAATTATTCAAGTACTCCTCTAGCATACCGCTGAAATAAGTGGGTAATTTAAATAAAACTATCTCAAAAAACGGTAAGCGAAATGTCAGAATAACAGATAATTGGGTAGACGACAATTTTTCAAATACTATATAGGGTGTCCCAAGAAATAGTGTCAAGCGTAAGTCCAGTGTTAGAGCACCTCTTGGAGTACCCGAATCACCCCCATGTATGTTCCGCGATTATTCGTAGTTTTCGAGTAATCATTTTTTTCTGACTTTTTGAAAATTTTCATACAAATAACTTAAAATTTTTAAATAAAAAAAAGTAGAACATATTTTAATGTTTTTCTTTTTGCTACTGAATCACCTTTAGTGCTTCTTTTATGTCCAAAATAATCAGCTTCGTAACTTTAGTGGAAATTTAGAAAACAGTAGTGTAAAGTCAAAATTTGAATGTTAGTGAATAATTACTTAAAAATTCATCTTTAAATTAAAAATCTAAACAGGCGAATTCATGGTTTCTAAGTATGTGTAAAAACTTCTCTAGACTCTCTGCTTTCATAATCATCTAAAAAAAGATGGACTTAATAGGGCTATTTTGGCTTAAATCGGCCATCAAAGACAGCAATTTTGACTCCAAGAGGTGCTCTAACTCTGTACTTACGCTTGACACTATTTCTTGGGACACCCTGTATATAATAAGAGTACTCTTTTAAGTGAGGAATATTGTAGAACCAACAGTACACCTGCACCTATTACTTTTGAAGATACATCGCCATATTTGCGGCGCTGTCGAGGGTCGCTCAATAACGCTCCATACTAAAAACACTGCAATCGTGACGTCATAAGTCAGTAAACTCGTCAAATTTGTATGAGCGTATAAACAAATTTTAAAATAACTTTTTTATTTGTACGTTTATAGGTATACTTTCTATATAGAAAAATGTTGTATTTAATGTGAGAATGCTAGAAATGTGTTCGTTTCATTAGAATTGCTCATTTTTTAGAAATCTTAAAACAATATAAATTAATGATTAAACTGAAATTTCTATAGTGACATACTTTCATGAGATATAAATTGCTCACATGAGATAATTATAGTAAAAAACGGCCAGAATCAGTTGTAGTCGTCTAACCTATTATCTAATCAAGCAAAAGTCGAATTAGTGTGTGCGAAACACTTACTCAACTATCTTTTTCTTCTCGCACAGCGGTTTCGGTTTACGCATCTTACGCCGCAGTGACTCAATCAGACCCTCATCGAGCATTATATTTTCCGTCTCAGTCTTGTCTAGCCGTCTCTTTTTCTCCCGTAGCGTTTCTTCCAATAATTTCACTGGCGACATAAATTTTTCGGCGACATCTTGGTGTGTATCCGAGTTGTCCATCCTCGTTCTGCGTTTAGGTGGTTTTATGTTGAGCTCTTGACGGCTTCTTGTTGTGTTTGATGTGTCTGAAATTCAAGCAAACCTTACTAATAAATTAATATTATAAATGCGAAAGTAACTTTGTCCGCCTGTTAGTCGTGCTAACACGCCAAAACTATTAATCTGATTTAAAGTAAATTTGGGACACAAGCAGGTTAGAGCCTCAGTTTTTCAATTCCTTGTTCCTCACAAGGAGTTGATGAGCAACCCCGTCGATTAGCAAGCAAACTAAGCTGGGGCCCATCGGCACACAAGAATAGGCCTGTTTCCACTAAGAATGAATCGGATGGCTTAGAGTTTCTAATGATTAATCATGATATGTAGTAAACAAAAAACAACTTTTTTTATTAAAAATATATAAGATTACTAATATTTTTGGAAATTAAAATGGCAAAATTACTTATTTATTCACGTGACATTAAACACCAATCAGAGAAGCGTGACGTCACGCCTCGCGAAACACCGGTTGTAGTGTAGCTGTACATCTTCTATCTAATCTGTGCTGTTGAACACTGAACAGGTTATTTTGATACAATTTTTTTTTCAGAGACTATTGTTAAATTAATACAGTTTGTTTTAAGTTTAATCTTAAAAGACACGGACATTTGCCATGGAATCAGGATTTACCAAAGCAAACAGCAGTAATTTGTCAAAAATTGACGCCGTTATGCTTGGGAAATTTTTCGCAACAAACATAGATTTTGTATATATATTTTGTGCATCGTTTACATTGGGGCACTATACAGTATTTATAATAAGAGGGATTCACTATTTATTATAATGATCTCGTCGACTGACATAAATAAACTCGATTGCTTCGCGAGGAGTGACGTCATTCAAGACGCCATGACGGTCTTGGGACGGTTTTCGAAGTCAATTAGAAGTTAATTTCTAAAAAAGCAAAATACTTATGAGAAAGGCCTATTTTTCTAAAAATAATATATATTAGGGGTAAAATAGAAACTAAACTATCGTTTTCAACGAATTTCCAAATTTTGTCAACTAGCCCATTAGACGCCCTTTTGGAAAGTAAAAACATTTTGTACTAACATTTTTGAAATAAGTTTGTTATGCTCGCTAAATAAGTTATGCTCATGCCATCCCGCGATTTGAATACTGCACTAAAATAGCGCTACTGATTATTTAATTTCGACACTAGGAATAAGGATTGCGAAATCTATAGAGGCAGGTACGGGGAGAATTTGGTCATTCCGAATCATGGACTACATCTTATTGCATGGCTATAAGGATTTTTAATAAACTATACCTTATGACCTTAAAGTGTTGACATTCAATAAAGAAGATTGGCAAGAAACTATACATTGTTGGTACCATTGTTAGACTAAGTGTACGGCGATAAAATTACCATGTATTTCTACGTTTTTAATAATGTAACAAAAAAGGTAATCGCACCATATGTCTATAACTGCTAAATAAAAAGATAAACTCATTTAAAAAATAGAGCATAGAGATAACGAAACGTTATAAATCACTTATGTTTTGACTTCTGCAACACTTTGTCGATAACTATGTATTATCAAAACGTTGTAAATGTCAAAATATGTGATTGATTTAATATTGACATAATCTATGCACGACACGACCATAAATGATATTCATGTGACCACAGACAAAGTAGTAGATACAACGTACGTTAACATAGTATACTAATCTGTGACGTTAACTTGACTTTGCCAGTTGACATAATGGTGACAGATTTTTCATTTATATCTAAAAATACAGGACTCCGCTAGGAATAGTAATATTACATTCATAAATTCTAGTGATATTATCGGTACTCTAACTGTCATTAATCAATTATCAGAATATGTATTAATCTATAATCGATATATCTGTAACGAATGAAATAGTATTTTTTCTTATGCATATTGCGTTTTAATATTGCTTGGCACATAAATACGTTCTGTTATCAATATTCCCTGAAATTGTTTATCTTTATTTACAAAAGTTATAGATTTTTCTCAGTTAAAGAAAAATAGGCAACCAGTTACCGTTTACAAAATATCAAAAAATCAGAATCGTACATTCAGCAATGTAATGGGTACCAGCCTTGCCAATCTTCTTTAAATTGAAATTATTCGATGTTTTGTTGGATCAAATGTATTATACAACTGATGAATTTTTGATTGATGAAATTTGACATATAATACCATTTTTTTCTTTCTTTAGACATTATAGTTATTATTTATTACCTTTATATGAATTGAGTAAATATAATTTACTCGTAGTTAAGGTATTAATTGTTTATATAGTTACTGTCGTGTTTACTTTGTAATGTTTGCCTTTGATTGTTTTCATGTGTCTAATTTTTAATTATTATTGTATATTTTTACTCGTTTAACACACTGTACTGTACAATTTATGTTGTCATCATCTATAATTGTAACGACACTTAGTTCACAGTTTTATATTAATTTGAATAATTGTATTTAATAGTGTACATTATATTGGTGATCATTAAATAAATAAAAAAAATTTCTAGTTCTTAGTTGACGTTATAATTTATTCTTAGTTTTCCATGGCCATTATTGACATTGTAATTTTTTAATATTTACTGTTCCGTTGACATCATTATTATTTAATTTTAATATAATACTATATGCGATGAATGATTGTTTAAACTGCGAAAAAGTGTGCTTCTTTATTTTGTTTTTAAAGGTAATTGTATCTTACTTTTTTGCACACTGATATATTCAGTAGAATATGTTGATTAAAAAATTCATAAACGGTATCATAAAGCATTTGCTCCAGTTCTCAAACAGTATTTCAGAGTAGCCATACCCACCCACACACACATACACACACACATGCACACATTTTCATATTGTTAGATAAATTTAATTATCTCTGATGTACTTATCCATATACTAGTTACTTGTATTAGTTACCTCTAATGTACTTATCCATATTCTACTAACTACATACGTCATCTGCTAATTTTAATATGACAAACTTTGTTATTGGCTATTTATGTATTTAACTTGAAGATTGTATTACTAATGTGAAAGCTGTTAAGTTTGCTGAATAAATAAATAAATAAAAACTATTTGTAAGATCTTAGTAACCATATTCTGGCAAATAAAATTATTTATTATGATTGTCGCTTATGTCACGTGGTTTCATAAGACACGGTCCTTTATAGGGCGTGCGCGGGGAAACGGATCCAACGCGTAGTTCCATTTAAGCGAAATTTTATGAAAGCGTGCATGGAGTGTACCAACTGGGTCTAATCTCTATCTGCATCATGAAAAATGCAACTAAATACTACACCCAGTTAGATGCACAGAAACTATTGTCATTAGAGGTCAAAGTGGCCTGTGGACTATTTCATTTCGATTTCAATGGTAATGAGAACCGGACTATGGAAGAGACTCCGGTCACCTGCCTTCTCAAAGCCTCCTAATTTTAAATACGGTAGGTGGTGACTCGCCGCTCACTAAATGGGCCCCCCAAAAAAGTAGACCAATATTGGTGGGAAGAGAGCAACATTGGTGTGAACGGCTAAGGGTGTAGAGAGGTGTGTCTGCGACAGCGATCGAGACGCCGTCGGCGTTACGACATTATTGCACTTCCACCCTTCGAGCAGATGCTCTTGCGACCCACTCTGTCCGGCTGGTTAAGGCAAGACAGAGGCGGGTGGCACACGCCCCTCTGAAGCACATCGGTACCCTCGGTGACCGCAACTCACCGCCAGCTCTGACTGCACTGATGGGGCATTTATGGCAGCCAAGGGGCATTAAATGCCCCACCAGCGGGCGATGCGGTCGTCACTTCCCTACGCGTTTATAGCATTTTTTTACTTATAGCGTTTCAGTTGTTGGAAGCCAGAACTACAAATCCATGGGCATCTCTCGGCCTCAGCTTGCAGATAGAAATGAGCCTTCTTGGACCGTCTATCTTCGTTGATATAATGGCGTAGTATATGCCACGTAAATACTTTGTTACCGATGAAAAGGTTTTAAGAATAAATGTGTGAGAGAAATTGTTGGTCCTTCGAGCCCCATTCATTCCCCCCGTGTGCCCTTATGTAATAGTTAATAGTGTGTGGTGAACTCAGTAAATATTGCAACAGTGAGTAAGACTTTGATTTCTACAACCTCATACATTCACCACGAGAGAACATTACCACAGCCTACCAGCCCTAACATGGTTTAAGGTAGACTCGTGCCCCTTGTGGGCGTGTGGCAGTAGAATCACAAAAGCACACCCCGCCACGCACCCCGATATGGGCTGGAAGGACACCGGGGTGTTTTTAGTGGGTAGGCCGGTCCTCTCAGACCGGAGAACCCCACTCACGGCCGCGCCTAGCCAGCGCGGTGACAAGGTGCATAAGGAGCATTTTCCACCCGCAAAAAAAAAAACCTCGTGCCCTTGGTGGGGATGTGTATAGACACTATGATGACTAAAATTAGTTTATACAGTAACTTACCTGACATGCAAGTCGACGAGCTACCTTCATCAGACGCCTCTAGAGCCCTACAAACATATATTTTATTAATAGAATGATAATAGAGCAGCGGCTTCTCTGCGGTGCATGTACAATAAATACAGTTTGACAGCTATGATTGACAAAGAATTCATCTAAGAATCGGCAAATCTTTCAGATGTTCTCAGAGTGGCGGATCGAGGGGGGGGTCACGGCCCTAGGTGTTATAACAAATCATTTACCACGGCTATGGAATATAAATAGGTTGTAGTTCAAGTGTACAATAAAGAATTAATATTTTTAAGTACAGTACTTACGTACATTAATAAAATACCTACTTTTTATTTGTATCTATTGTTATCAAAATTAGATTATAAGGTCTTGACTTGACCACGACTATGTGACCCCCCCCCCCCCTGGCGCCAAAGCTGGATCCGCCCTTGTCTCAGGGAGTGACATAAGGGATGATTTTGTCGACAGATATATGTCGAACGACTACCCTGCGCTCGCATACCTGCACTGCCAGTAGCAGTAACTCCCAAAGAACAAAATTCGACATATTCCACAAAGACTCGACATATTTATCAGATGTTAAGTCCTATGGTTTACTATTATGGGGGTCGGCTGATAGTATAAAAAGTTTTTTTGTTCTTCAAAAAGAGCAGTCCGCGCTAATTTAAATTTACGAGCAAGGGATTCTCTTAGAGATTTATTTAAAGAGATTTAGCTGGTCCGTATATTTATGAAAATTTGATTTATGTGTACAAAAATTGTAACACATTTCATACTAATTTTCAAATGCATAATTTAAACACAAGAAACAAAAATAAACAAATGTATAAACTTTTATAACAAGATTTCACATAGTGTGCTGAATTGCCTTTTGATAAGTTCAAGCTACATGTTAAAAAGACGCTAATGAGCAAGGGCTATTACAAAGTCAATGATTATTTAAATGAAGCCAATGCTTGGTGTTGATTTGAAGATATTGCATTCTAAAGTGTAAATATTTGTTTTCCCTTGTAAATTGTAAACACATATGTACATTGTAAGATAACGACATAATTTATTGTAAATGTTGTTATTACTTTTGATGAAGCTGATAAGTTTCTTGCGCCCATTCTTCTCATCAGCTAAAAAATACGTCCTGAATGGGTGGTAGCAAAAAAAAATTTGGACGATTCAAAAGAGCTTTCTATAAAGTCATATTTCAAAAAAGTTGATTTTGATTTAATTGTTCATACGTAGTAACATTGCTTGCTTTTGTCGACAGATACAGTGACGGTCATATAATTAGTAACACTTCTTGTAAATAAAGTATAACTTCAACGTACAAACGTTCGTAAAAAATACACATTCAATAATTAATAATCTTGCAGTAATATAGCTACTCAAATTAAAAACTCATTTAATGCATACAATATAATGTCTTGTCTATGAGTCTTGCACATCTGGGAGTTTATTTCTGTTACTGGCCGCTTGGACGCCTAATTAGTAACATTTTGAAAAAGCATTCATTGCTCGGTTCTTTTTTGCAATTCGAGAAAAACATTTCTTTATTATTTAAGCATCAATTACTATTCCTAGTGAACTATGCCTAGTGAATAGCGTTTATTTATTAGGCAAATAATTTTGTCGATAGATATATCGATCGATGTACAAGTCCAGTCGATAGACAAGTTTAGAGAGACCCAAGCCAACTATACCTCGCAGTGAACCCAAGCGCTACTTCTGTCTCCCTCTCTGCGACACTATGCACCCACTCAGATGCTAATATTTCGTTCCATATTAATATTTTTTTCCTTTTTCCAACACTTGTATTTTTTACACATTATGTGTATTGAAATTCAATATTCAAAAAATGTAATATTCTAAAATAGAGAGTATTAAAGGCAGGCACGGTGGTTACATGGAATGCTACTATTTTGTTACATATTATTTTTTTCACTATACAGCACTTGTATTTTCATACATTATGTATATTGAAAAAATATTAAAAAAGAGAGTATTAAAGGCAGGCACGGTGGTTACATGGAATGCTACTGCTTTGTTACATTTTTTTTTTCACTATACAGCACTTGTATTTTTTACACATTATGTATATTGAAAAAATATTAAAAAAGAGAGTATTAAAGGCAGGCACGGTGGTTACATGGAATGCTACTGCTTTGTTACATTTTTTTTTTCACTATACAGCACTTGTATTTTTTACACATTATGTATATTGAAAAAATATTAAAAAAGAGAGTATTAAAGGCAGGCACGGTGGTTACATGGAATGCTACTGCTTTGTTACATTTTTTTTTTCACTATACAGCACTTGTATTTTTTATATATTATGTATATTGAAAAAATATTAAAAAAGATAGTATTAAAGGCAGGCACGGTGGTTACATGGAATGCTACTGTTTTGTTACATATTATTTTTTTTTTCACTATACAGCACTTGTATTTTTTATACATTATGTATATTGAAAAAATATTAAAAAAAGAGAGTATTAAAGGCAGGCACGGTGGTTACATGGAATGCTACTGCTTTGTTACATTTTTTTTTTCACTATACAGCACTTGTATTTTTAATACATTATGTATATTGAAAAAATATTAAAAAAGAGAGTATTAAAGGCAGGCACGGTGGTTACATGGAATGCTACTGCTTTGTTACATTTTTTTTTTCACTATACAGCACTTGTATTTTTTACACATTATGGTATATTGAAAAAATATTTTAAATAATACACTTACATATACGCCATTCGTTGCTTAGTTCTTCTTAAAGACATTCTGCTGGGCATGATGGGACGGTTCACGTTGCTCGAGCTTCTGGCTTGTTCTTTCACTATTACTGTGGAAGAGACAGTACATGTCATTATTCCGTTTGATTTATAGCACCCAACAAAAAAATCTATAATAAATTTCCAGGCGAGATAACACAAACATCAAAACATGAAATAATAGACTATCTTGTTCTATCGTAAGGCATCTGTTTCGCTTCAACAACTACCCATCCCCATAGTAGAAGCGTAGGCTGAAAGTGGGCATGGAGTGTACCAACTGGATATGATCTCTATCTGCACTTTGGGAAACGCAGCTAAATAGTAGACATGTGTCAATCTTTACAGAAACGACTCAGTGAGTCGTTACTTCCAAGTGATTCACTGATTCAAATCACTAACACGCGCTTCAAATGAATCATTCGCTCAATCGCATCTCGGTTTCAATCGGCACGCGGCGCTCGCACGATCGAGATAAGTAAACAGTTCAGAGACGGAGCGCTTCGGATCACGTCGCTCAATTGCTTCTCGGTTTACACGATTCACTGATACAAATGAATCAATATCAATATTTATATCAGTGTATTTGTATCAGACATCAGATCATATATCAGAATATTTGTATAAGTGACTGAACCGATTTAATCGGTTCAGAGTCACTGACAAATACAAATGAAGCACTATAGTCTGATTATTAATTCACTGGAGTAAACTGACAGATGCTAATGTCACATTGTAAAATTATGCTGCCATATTTATCGTACTAGTGAGGTGACCTGCAAATATAATTGGATAAATTGAATAAATCGATAAGGACTTCACCCTTCGTTGTTATTCAGATCACTCGCACAAAGTCAGTAACAACGTTTATTAAAAAAAGTACTCAATTAATTATAATATAGGTACATGAATTCTATCAGATACAAAAAATGAAATTCACTCACTTGCTAGCGTTCCCGAACTATACGTTCAGTTAATCAGTAAATCAATTTTTTGAGCTGTAATTATTCGAACATTTGGAAGTACTTTAATTATTGCAATCTTTTTAAAAGAAAAATACAGATTTAACCACTGTGTATATAGTAGTTATTGTATTTCATTTTAGACAAAACATAATTCTGTAAATTAATTATCGTTGTAATGGATATAACCACGACAATTTTACGTCAAGTTTTTTTTTATTTATTGCTGGTTATTACTGGTTACTGGTACAAGAACATGACGATGACGAATAAAAATCTATCCATTGAATATTTTTGTTTCATTTCATATATATAATTCGAGTAATTACGCCATTTCAAAGTTATCACCTATTTGCCCTAAAGGTACCATGCTAATATTATTACATCGATTAAACAAAATTGGATTAAGATTTCTTAATAAAGTAAATAAAATGAGTAATGTGATTTGAGGACGGAATGAAATTGAATGAATGAGTTTGATTTCAATATTCTAGTCACAACACTATTTTCTGTTCATCATAAAGTGGTAACACCGTAAACGTCAGTTTACTCCAGTTAATTAATGATTAGACAGTATACTGAACCGAATCTTTGTACTGATTCGGATACAAATGATCCAATCTCAAGAAAGACACGTTTTTTCCATCATTACTAAATACTATATCCAGCTAGAAATGCACAGGAACTATTGTGGTTAGGAGACAAAATCTTTATGGGCTTTTTATGAACCTGATCTTCAAGTCTACTGTTACTTGAAGACTTAAGTAAAATATAATTCAAAATCAATAACTCACTTGATTCAATAGCAGTAGCTAACTCCTCGATATCTTGGGGAGCAGCAGGCTGACATATGGTGCATATGAACCTGGGACCTTCCACGCCACTGTTGAGCAGGCATTGTGCATGTATGCCTACACTACCACATAGAAGGCAGAGTTTGATGTCCCATTGCCTAGGAAGTATACATGGGCAAAATTAAAAAAAAAATATTGTAGAAGAAACGAAAAAATATAACTACCACTCTAACATTAAAAATCCCTAAATACCCCAAAAACACCCCTGATCCGTCGGTAAGTGAGCGAGTGGTAACCGCGCTTTATATAATACTAGCTTTCTGCCCGCGGCTTCGCCTGCGTGGATTTCGGGATTGGGTCTATAGAGGGTTAAGGGTCATAGCTTTTGCTCACGGCTACATATCCGCGGAGGTCTGTTTATGGCGCGAAGATTTTATCGGGCTTCCCGTGGGACTATCCGTTTTTCCGAGATAAAAAATACCGCAAAACCTTGCTCAAGAATCACTCTATCTATTGATGAAAACCGCATGAAAATCTGTACAGTAGTTTTTGAGCGAAGCCTTTATTGCGCATCCCGTGGGATCTGTCGATTTTCCGGGATAAAAAGTGCCTATGTTACTCGGGGATAATGTAGCTTTCCAAAGGTGAAAGAATTTTTGAAATCGGTCCAGTAGTTTCGGAGCCTATTCATTACAAACAAACAAACAAACAAATTTTTCCTCTTTATAATATTAGTATAGATTACACTGTTAGTAGCCCGCCCGTGTTAATTTAGATCCCACGGGAACAGATAAAAGGTGTCCTATGTCCTTTCTCGTTCCGCAGACTATGTGTATGCAAATATTAAATATTATTAAATAATTATATTGTTATTTCTTGCCCGTGGCTCCGCCCGTCGTTGTTCCGTCCGCGTTAATTTCGATCCCACGGGAACAGTAGCTACTTTCTTCCGGGATAAAATGTGATATTCTTCCCCGTACCACAGACTATGTGTATGCAAATTTTCGTGATGATCGGTGCAGTAGTTTAAGCGTGAAGAGGTAACAAACAAACAAACAAACAAACAAATAAACAAACAAACAAACAAACACACTTTCGCATTTATAATATTAGTTGGGACTAGCTGACCCAGCCACGCGTTCCTGTGGCTCAGTAATCATGACACATCGAATCAATTTTTTTACTAATTTATTCAAAATAATATTTTCAAAAAAAAATACATTCATTCATATGCGATTGAAAATAAAACGTTTCACCAAAATTTAAAAGTGATAGGTGAAGTATCAAAACCTATACAAATTTTTGAAACAATAGAAAACCAATTCCCATTCGAAATTGTGAGATTCGTATACGAATTACCGAATTCACTATTTCTGAACTTTCATTTCGTGCGTTGTGCAACGAGTGGGTCAACCCACTCATTTTTGATTTCTACCAGTAGAATATCCAACGCTGAAGTGACGTTGACAGTGATAAATTTACTCTGGTTAATGTAAAGCTTGTAAATAGGTACATAATAATAAGTTAATATTGTTTCAGTACATATAGTATTTTAATTTTTGTTGTTCAGGGTGTCCACAGCTATTGGTTAAGAAAATCCCTGACTTTCCATGACTATCCCTGACCATTTTTTCAAATTTCCATGACTATTTTTTCAAATTTCCCTGACCATTTTTTCAAATTTCCCTGACCAAACTAATTAAAACTTTTTTTTTAAATAAGTCATTTACTCGCTCTAATACCACAATGAGAAGTGTTGGAAATTAAAAAATAATAATAAAACAATAGCAGGCCCCCAAGTGGGGACGTGGGACTTTTTCAGCAAATAGAATGACTTTTTCATCAAAAAGGACTTTTGTTACTGAAAAGTAAAACTTAAATGTACAAAAAAAAACACTTTTTTTGCTAAAACAAATTAAAAACCAAATAATATTAGAACATTCAACAGTCTATCTTGTATCATATAGGTATAGGACTGAAGAAATATCGTGGTGAAACTCTAATGAATGAATACATAATCAATAATTAATTTCATTTGAAAACTAGCTTTCCGAACGAGGCTTCGCCGCGTTTAATTCGATTTTCCCACAGGAAAGAGATGTTTTACCTCAGTAAAATTATCTTATTTCGTTTCCCGTGACTTATAAACCCTCCCCATATCAAATTACACCAGAAATGGTTTGGCCCTTGTTATCGCATTTTCCCACGCGAAAGAGATATTTTACCGCGGTAAAAAGTACCTAAATCCGTTCCCGGGGTCCAAACTATATGCGTACCAAATCAAGTTTTGTGGGTTTTACGATCTTTATCATAAGAGTTTTTAATAATTCTACCAAAGCTGTGTACAAAAAAGGCGAAAGTGGTTTTTCGCTTTGGAATCGTTTTAAAACGGTTCGCAATCTGATACAACTGATCTTGTAGCAGCTAATTTGGCTTTCAACAAAAGATCTTTCATATAAGTATTAAACTTTTTCTTATTATGACTATCTGGAACAGATGCGATTGTAACGAATTCCAATACTTTATCATAAACTTTCAAAGCTCGGTCAACGCAAGGGCCATTTTCAAGCAATCTTATTGAAGTGAACTTCTGTGGAAATTCTATACTGCCAGTAATTGTTGTATACAGAGCTCGACGTGCCGGTGAGTCTTTAAAATAATTATACATTGATCTTAAGAGTTCGTTTATTTCCCAATCAGTTTGCTTATGTCCAGTTTTAACAGCGCCATTCACGGTGTGTAAGCCACAAACTCCGATATCTATTAATGAAGATTTTGAATTTTCTGTAGCAAGTTCTGCTTTCAATTTATGAAGAACCTGAGCTAGGTTAACATTGGGTCCATCCATCGAAACCTGCAATAACTTGTCATGGTCTAGATTTAACAAACCCTTTAAAAAATCCATTTAATAGATCATTTGCAGTCGACTTCTCTAGAAAAATACTTGTCCAATACCTTGTTTCAACTCTTTCGGTAGTCTTGTTCCAAAATCTTATAACAATATCCATTTGACATTTCTGGGAGACTTTATTTAGTGATTCATCAACAGAAATTACGTAAAATAGACAATCTTCTAAATTTTTTTGCAAACATGTTCTTAAATAAGGTGCTATTCCGTAGTTTATTACATATGACGCTTTTGTTTTTCCCAATGTGAAGTTTAGGGCAATTTTGCTGTCAGGAAACATTCTTTTGAATGCAGTGCTGGTTCTATCACTAGGATTAAGGGACATTTTGTTAAAAACAATTTTTAATGCCCAACGTATTTCCGCTGATGTCACATCATCGTCTTTGTATGTAGGTATACACATTTTTGTAACTTTACTTTTATGGGAGTTATAAGAACTTTCGATATTGAGGGACGAAGTCTCTGTGGCGCTTGCAATTGTCGAAGTTGATGGTTCATCAGATTCAACCTTTTTTGTAAAGAATGAAATGTTTGGTTGCATTTTTCTTAATTGTTACTTAATGCCAACCCATGTTACTTAATTTGATGGACTTGCAGCATATCTTACAGAATGCTAATCCTGGATCATTTGGAACATCATTCAGCCATTCAAAAAATTCAGGACTGACTTTGGGATCTTGCCACAATTTATTAAATGAACATTTTTTGGCATTCATTTTAGTTCTAGTGTTGTAAAATTTATATAATTCCTCGTAGATAACAGTAATGAGCACTTTTTGTATGAAGAAATAGAAGATTTCTAAATACGAAGAATTAAGTAATATTAAAAGTGAGTAAACTAGTTATAGCCTATAATTATAACATAGTTCACTCCAATTTTGAAGATACATGTCCATGTGCACAATATGACTGATAGTTCACCCTGTCAAAGTAAAATTCTTTATTTATTGTAAATACTCATTTATTTCAAACAAGAAAGGAATAATTTTAGTAGGTAATGGCAAAAAACTACGTAGTTTTCTCCGGATCTAAAAAAATGCTTCAATGGTCTGGATTAAGAATCAACCCAGAGCATAAAATATATCCCTCATTTTACAATCATTGGGAAATTTTTGCATGGATTTCAATTTACAGTTCAAGAAATTTTTATTGACAAATATCTTAAATTTTCCCTGACTCTCCAGGTAGCTCCTCAATATCCCTGACTTTC
Source organism: Scirpophaga incertulas (assembly GCA_036419045.1). NCBI lineage: Eukaryota > Metazoa > Arthropoda > Insecta > Lepidoptera > Crambidae > Scirpophaga > Scirpophaga incertulas. The sequence goes on along the minus strand of CM071647.1, from coordinate 4,657,626 downwards.
CCTGACCACCTCAAGCGTCCCTGACTTTTCCATGACTTTCCCTGACTTTCCAGAATGTGGACACCCTGTTGTTGTGATTTTGAATTTTTCTGCGTGAAACGGAATTTAATTAAGAATTTGTTTTTAATGACAACACTGAATTCGAGTGATTCAAAAATCTATAAAATTGTAAGCAGTAGAAAATAATTTCGCGCACGATTTGTATTCGAATTCGAATTCCAAATTCACGTCTAATGATTCAAAAATACGTCTCCAGAACTTATGTACCTCTTGATTCAAATTGTTTTTCTATATGTTGTGTATATAAATAAATAAAATAAAATCTCATATGAATATTTGCATTTGTGGCTTACCCAATCTCAGCGTCGTGGTTAGGTCCCAAGGGGCACTTGCAGTCACTAACGCTGCACGATAGAGGGCGCTCGTAGATTTCCGCGAAAGCATTCTGCTCTAATTCCCATGCTGCATCTCTGAGGAGGTTACGGGCTTCTATTATATCAAATGGATATGTATTAATGTGCTAGTGTTACAATGCCAAAAGCATAATAGATTCGTAGTTATAAATCTATACTATCATTATAAAGAAATAAAGTTTGTGTGTTTGTATATTTGTTAAATTGGGTAATCTCGGGATCTACAAACCGATTTTAAAAATTCTGTCACCAGTAGAAAGCCACAATATTGCTGAGTGTCATAGGTTATAAAAAAAAAAAACAAAAAATAAAAAGGCTTTTACGTGCTAGTTCGTTTTGCAAAGTGAATCGGAGAAAAAACGGTCGAATGAAAGCGTTTCTTACGAACACTGCCTTAACTATGAAAGATATATTTTTTAAGCCTACAAAAAAGTCAACGACAGCATATCTAACTTTTATATTTATGTTACAAAAAGTAGTTTTTTTAAATATTAGTATAGATAATTTTGATATTAATAAAATAATTTGAATCATATCAAAAAGGTCATATTTATTAGTCATATATTGCCAAAAATTATGAACGTTTATGAAAATAAGGAAACTCATCCTCAAGTGTGAAGGCCAAAGCAGCGAACGGCATCCACCGTATAGCCCAGACTTGGCACCTAATGATTTCTATTTCTATTTATTCCCAAATGTAAAGAATAAATTACGTGGTCAACGATTTTCGACCCGTGAAGATGCCGTCGACGCGTTCAGCAACAGCACGTTTCAGAGATACCGCAATCAGAGTGGAAAAAATGCTATAAAATTGGTTTCAACGTATGCAAAAGTGTATCGATCATCGCGGAGGATACTTTGAAAAACAATAAACCCATATTAAGCCAAATAAGTTTGTATAATTTTTCTATTCCGGATACATAAGTAGCAAGCCCTCGTAACCTCACTTCTGTTCCGATATATACAATAAAAAAAAAAAAATAATCACCTAAATCGAAATGCAATAGGCTACAAACGTTTTGACCACTAATGACAATAGTTTCTGTGCATCTAACTAGGTATAGTCTTTGGCTGAATTTTTCATGGTGCAGATAGAGACCCAGTACAGTACACTCCATGCACGCTTTCATAAAATTTCGCTTAAATGGCTTCTACGCGTTGGATCTGTATCCCCGCGCACGCCTTATAAAGGATCGTGTCTTATAAAGACGTGTGATTTAAGCTACAATAATAATAAAAAACCAACTACAAAAATATTCAGCAAAATGCATACCGACAGTCCGACACACAAAGACCGGTTATTCAAAGCGGGACAACACGCGCTCTTATTGCTTATATGCAGCAAGAAGACTATTTGAGAAGGATTGTCACTATCTTATGAATGATTTGATTTTAAACTCACCTATCTGGTACGTAATATCCCTGTTGTATAACCGCTTGGTAGAAGTTATCCTTATCATTGCAAAGCGGACATTTAAGGTAATGCATGCCAGCGCTCAATGCCATACGCTGAAATGAAAACAAACATTTAATATAATAAAAAAATTAAAATAAATATTTTTTACACTTATACCAATTACCTAGCCCAAAGTAGCTCTGTAAGGCTTGTGTTATGGGATCTAGGGTAACAGACAAACGTACATATATTTTATTATTATTACTTAACTAAATACAAAAAAATCATCAAAAATGTACCAGTTCAGACTTTTCCTACAGTTAGCAACACGACAATTTTTACATTTACTCTACAAAAATCGCCGCTATTACAAGCGACATAAGAGCTATCTCAAGGTCTACTCAAAAAAATGTATGTGCATAATTTAAAGGGTAGATTTTTTTATATCACGATGGTGGCAAACAGGCCTACGGCCCGCTTGATGGTAAGCGGTTACCATAGCCTATGGACACTTGCAACACTAGGGGTGTCGATCGCGCGTTGCCGCCCCTTTAAAGACCTTACTCTCCTTTTGAAGAACCCCATACTGTAACCCTCCGGCAAAACCTCGACAGGGAGTTCATGCCCGGTGGTGGAGATCGGGGGAGGTATTGTAGCCTCCCCCGAGGAGGGCTCCCCTTTATCGGCAGGGGAGCGGAGGCTGGGGGTTCCCGGAAGTAGCTTGGCGTTCCCGAGGGCTCCCTACATGCCTGAGGAAGGCCATCCCCGAGGTTTTTAGTGGGTAGGCGCCACAGCAAAAAAAAAGGGAGTTCATTCCACAATCGAAGTGTAAACGGGAAGAAATTCCTCTGAAAATGCACTGTATGAGATCGTTACGTCGATCGTACGAATAATAATATAAAAGTTTATAAATTTATAATTTTACGAAAATGTGGACGTAAAATATTACAATTTATCTCCCGTTTAGAATCCTACGAAAGCTTATAAACTTCCTAGTAGATTAATAAACTTACGGATCTTGTTATTTTCCGGTGACAGATATAAAGCGGCAATATAATATGATAATCAATTATTTTGGGCAATCCTATATTTGCTATAATAATCTTAATGTATATGATTTCTAAAATTGAAATTATAAATTCGACATTATACATGCTAATATTATAAATGGGAAAATGTGTCTGTTTGTCCGTCTTTCACGGCAAAACGGAGCAACGAATTGACGTGTTTTTTTACGTGGAGATTGTTGAAGGGATGAAGAGTAACATAGTGTAAGTTTGTATTTATTAACGCTACAATTTTATTTTTATTATTTATTACTAACGACCCGCCCCGGCTTCGCACGGGTGGCATGCTAATAAGCGGTTATTGTGGTTATTCTTGAGAGATAGACATACACCATCGCGGACTTTTTTGTGGACTTTTGTAAGTTGTACAATACTGTAGTACATCATTTTGACCAATCTCGTAGGGTTTGGCCAGCGTTTGCAATATAAGCGCAAAACAGTGCGTGCGTTGGAGCACAGAATACATCGTTGGAGGATTTAATGTCACGTCCAAAATTGAATAGCCACAAAATGTTAGGTCATTTAGACTTTTTTTGCGATATGGTTGGCTATGCGACATTATCTATAAAATAATTAGGAACAAAAAACTGCCACTGTACAAATCTTTTTGACAGGACGAAGTCTGTCGGGTCCGCTAGTTATTAAAAAAAAATTACCTCTAAACACGATCTATGGAACCAGGAATCGTTTGCGCAGCAAGGAGGCCAAAATGTCTGCGTTGTAGGAAAAGCGTCCACTTCCTCGTAGCATATTACACACACGCACTCTGCTTTCAATGCATCTAAGGAAGGACAATGTTTGTTTTCTATTACAGGGATCCTTGATCAAAATTCTATAGTTGTAATTAGGATATATGGAATAGTAGTAAAAAATATTCTGGCTTCGGTTAACTTCGTATTTCCGAATACGACCGACTGCGCCAAGTGTTGGCAATACCAATTTATATATATATATATATATATATATATATATATATATATATATATATATATATATAATATATATATATATATATATATATATATATTATATATATATATATTATATATATATATAATATATATATCACTTCTAGTTGCAGTAAAAATAAAGTGAATAAAAGTATTTTTGAGTGTTATTATAGTCGACCATCAGCAGCATACAGAATCAATAATATAACAAACTTGTTATTGGCAGCATATTTTTTTAATTGAATTGGGTAGACGACATTTTTTTTAAATTCTATATATAATAAGAGTACTCTTTTAAGTGAGAAATATTGTAGAACCAACAGTACACCTGCGCCTATTACTTTTGAAGATACATCGCCATGTTTGCGGCGCTGTCGCGGGTCGCTCAAAAACGCTCCATACTAAAAGCACTGCAATCGTGACGTCATAAGTCAGTAAACTCGCCTAATTTGTATGAGCGTATAAACAAATTTTAAAATAACTTTGTTATTTGTACGTTTATATGTATACTTTCTATGTAAAAAAATATTATATTGACATACTTTCATTAGATATAAATTGCTCAAATCCGATAATTATAGTATAAAAACAGCCATAATCAGTTGTAGTCATCTACCCTATTATAATAAAAAATTATTTATACAATAAAGTTTGCTAGGTGAATAAATAAATATAAATAAAAGATTTCCAGCATCATTGCGGTAAATATATAGTCGACACGTTTGGCGCAGCGTACTTCTACGCAATGGGTCGCGGGTTCAATTCCCGAACGGGACAGATATTTTGTTGCCGTATGGGTTTATGTGCATTTGAGATTGATGATTGATATGTGATTTTACTTTAGTAAAAATGGAGGTACCGAGGACCCTGGCAGTGTTCAGTAATAGTGTAAAAAGTTTCTTAAATAAGATTTAAGTGTAAATTGACTTTTATAAATAAAAAAAAAAACATAAATGTTTACCATTGGAATCGTAATTAGATGGTACAATTGCAACACTGAGTCCATTTGCTTTTGCCGCTTTCAAAGCTTTGTTTTTTTCCTTCATTCTAACTCTTGCTTTGTTCATAATAGGTGCTGGAATGTTCTGTTTCGGCGCATGTAATTGACAGAAGGATCTAAAAGAAAATATATTACATTATATCCAAAATTCTATTAAATAAATATTTTCAAATCTATGTATTATTAACATAGAATTCTTTGCAGATTTCTTTAAAATAGGTAATAAATTTCAACTGCGAAATTTGTTTAGAAAAATATAAATACAAACCCAAATTTACGAAAACTATTAAAATAATGGTTTATATTTAAAGATCAGGTCAAGAGTACCCATAACCGACCAGTGAAAGTAAGGAATTTGGATCGAAGCAAGTGGAAAGCTGTGATCTATGCCTACCTCCATCATTAATATTTATTTATTCTAAGGACCTATACTTAGGAAATTAATAATTAAGACATTATTTTTATTTTATTTGGTTCACAACTTGAAACACACAAGATTATTACTGATTATGACTATAAAACAAATAAAGACACGCACGGTGTAGTTTCTAATATTAGTGAACACAGCATGCACGAAGTTTTCACAGTAACACTATCACATAAACCAGTAGAATAAACGCTTATTTAATGAATTTATTGAATGTGACGATGATTTTATTTACATACGTTGAGATTAAAAAGAAATATAACACAACCTGAAGTTAGGTAAGGAACATACTGCAGTAGCCCGTGCACGAGACCCAGACATGATTTTTCACATTTTGGCTTGTGAAATGTATATATTTAGATTATATTATATTTCATTAAACAAGTATTTACATGTGATATGTATCAAATGAAGACTTTGCACTTGTTAATAAAATGTGTACTGATGATAAAACATAACAGAAATAAATGTTTATCAATTTTCGAACTAAACAATAGTTGTATAAATTTAGTGCTACGGTATAGTGTTTGTGGTGACTGACAGGTATTTAAAATTGTAAGTAAATAATATATGTATTACTATTTCTTAGACATTAGTTTTAAAATTATATTTGGGTCACCACGAGCAACCAATCAAAATAATTGATTAAAGAAAAAAATAATAATATATAATAAAAAGATATCTCACTTGTAATTGCCATAGAAGAGAGACACAGCATTCCTCTGTCTGCCGCAAGGTAAATGGAACTGCTTGCGACATTGACTGACAGAGCAGCCAAGTGTGGCGCCCTCTTTACCACAATATGAGCATCTCTGTAATCATAGTATATGATAGTGTAATGTTAAAATCAATCATTATCATCTTATAGTCCCCACCAAATGGGATAATCCTAAAGCAAAAATCAGACATTCACCAACCACGGGCGCAACATGGAATAGACAACTTCACATACATGTTTGTGTTTCTTCACAGGTGGATGCAGATTAGCTTACAATGTTTTCCTTCACCATAGCAGCATGGAATAAAAGTACATTGACAATCAAATAAAAAAACATATTGATACATTATGGGATCACAATTTGTTGTGATAAATAAATGTTATAGTTATTTATATCTAATCAAGTCTGTAAAAACAAGTTTGATACTTGTTTTTACAGACTTTTGCTTTAAAAATAGTGTATTTTCCCTACAAAATTTTCATTGCTTATTATAACTCTTTACATATCTTTTTTTTAATTATAGAGCAGCCTATGTCCTTTCTCCTATGGCTCTAGACTATCTATGCCAAATTAAATTTAAACTGATTCCTTTTTGTTGGTATGAAAGTGTCGCCTTTATAATATTACTAAAGAAGTAAGGATGCTAGAGCTAGAATGGTGAAAAATTAGGAACTCATAGTTGACATTAAGTTAATGACTGGAATAATTAAAAAATATAATAATAATTTTTTGTGTTGAAAATGTAATAATAATAATGCCCCATAAAATTATTTTGTTTTACTTCTTGGTTTATAATAATTGTGCAATTTTTTGTAAATTTAAATTTATAACAAGTAGCAAACTGTGAAAAATAAATGAATGAGTAAATACAGTACAAAACAAAGTGTCTTACATGCTTTTTACTTCTTTCCAATTCTGCAAGTATGTCCGTGTAGAGAAATCCAAATAATCCATGAATATCTTTACCTTTTTGGATCAAGCAACAAGACAGTAGCTGAAATCATATTATATATGTTAAATCTAATTATAGCCAATCACGGATTATATTCAATTTTAAATTACTTGAATTATACAAAATATATAAAATACAGTTTTACTCCTATACATTTACTAATATTTGTTTTGTTTACTTGCAACTTTATACACATAACACGTATAACTCACATTACCATCAGTGCAAATGTATTAAATACAGTAATAATCTGTAGAATATTAGCATGTATAGCGAGAATTCACTTCGCCACCAGATAGAGATATCACCACTATATTATTATTATCAGATTTATTTAGAATGTTAAAGTGCTAAGAAAAAAAAATTAATAATTTAACACTTTCTTACATTAGCTATGTTGTAATCTCTATCTGTTGAAAGAATATCTATCTCGTATTATAGAGAGTATTCATTTATAGTTTTAAAAAAATAACCACTGTTTATAGAAATTCTTATACATTTATTTCTTAAAAATATTCAACTCTGTTAATTAAATGGGATTGCAAGTTCTTATGCACACAAAACACAATAAAAATAATTTGTTTAAATTTTAATTAGCAAATTTCGAGTTTGACATTTACATGGAAGCACTAATTCTTTTATGCCAGCATCAATAGTTCTGCCCATTTGATGTTGATGTAATATAATAACAGACAACCAATTTTGTACTTCACCAAATATGCATATATAAAATTTTGTCTCATAGACAAATATTATTTTTATACATGTAAGATATGTGTTGTTAATACATAATATTAACTACACATATCTTATACATATTTCAATTATTATGATTTACTTCTATTGATAGTCAACCTTAAGGTATTTCTGAATTTCTAGCGAGATCACAGAACAAATGATACTATTCACTTCCTGTATATGTTGATACTTATTTAGCTATAAAAGATTACATCTCGCCTCTAGAGTCTGGCTCTTTAATCCAGGTTAAGAATAGCCCAGTCCAAACTAATGCCTATGTAATGCAGTCTATATGAAGCCATAGTACAACTTCTTCATATAACGAAGAGTATATGTCACATAGTTTTTTATAACTGTCATCATTCCCTTACTTCTTGTGGATGTATTAAGTGTTGTCTAAGTCTAGTTCCCTAAAGGCAAATCCTAGACCAATCAATCTTACGAGGCAGTATGATGTGAAAGAACAACAATCCGCTTACTGCTATTGGCAGTTTAATATATAGAATTGAATAATGGTTTTGTGGTGAAAAAATGTTAATGAGTACTTACAACACAAAAATAGTGGCATTGAATATCCCCTATAGAATATAGCTTCCCATACGTAATCTCGTCGTCAACATCACGCTGGCAAAATGAACAAGGAACTCCGTTCTCAGTCACAAGTTTAGCAACGAGTTTATTTGTTACTTTGTTCCCTTTTTTAGCCATGATATACTTTCGACCAAACTCGTATGGCATAAATAAACTACATTAAGTGCATTTTTTTTTGTAATTGCATTGTGGTTTGTTTAAAATATATATTTACATTTTAATGCGAAGAAAAATGTAATATCTAACTCATTTTTAATGAAAATATGAAACACAATTTACAATAACAGCACACATACAACAACATGTCAAAACGAAAATATGGCGGGAAAGTGAAGAAATATAAAAAAGTTTACCGAGGCACATTGCATACAGGCAAGTCTTCAAATCGTTTCTACTAATTTTAATTTTAATGTCGGTGTATTGCATTTTAACGAATAGGTTACATTATATTTCTTTAATTAATTTTATTTTGATGTTCCACATTATTGTATGGTTAGCAAATGTGCAACCGATAAAAAAGAAAATGTTTGATAATAGAATACATACATCAAAACGCAAAAAAACTATTACAAAATCTAAAAATAAGTCAACATAGAGTCAATATACGACATAGGGTCATAAGGTAATAGTCAACAAAGAAAGCCGACTGCTTAGCACGCTGCGCAGAAAAAGTCGATCACGGAAGTAGAGTTCAAGTATTAGAAAATATACCTATTAAAAATAAAAATGATTTGATATATACAACAATTACTTACTGTAACTCATGTACTGACAATAATAATATTAGCTTAAAGTCAGACAACAATTGTGTTGTAAATAAATTTAATATATATAAAGAAAATAAAGAGCTTGGTGTGTATCCGAGTTTGTTTATTTGTCAAGTAAGGTAAACGTCACAATTTAAATTTTAGATTACCAAGTAATAATAAAGTGACACTATGTACGATACAAATAGTTCACATAACAAACTGGACATAGATTCTACAACTAGTCTTAACACGCCCGTAGCTAAAATAAGAATGGTCTCCAAATTTGTTTTTGGCCCGAGCAAACCTGGGTACCTCGCCATTTTGTTATAATTCTAGTTAAACCAATAGCAGCCAAAGGCGGGAAAAGGTGTTGCCAGTCTTAAATTTGTGAAATCTCCTTTAGTAAACAATAGTTTGTGTTATTACAATATAAAATATTCAAAAACATGACATACCCAAATAATGTTATAATTTTGTTTACGCCAAAACCTGTTTTGCGCTCTCTAGTAGATAGTAGTTAGTGTGTTGCAACATGGTCGCTGAACTGACGCAATAATAACTGACCGACCTATAAGCGACCCGCGGCTTTACGTTTTTATTCTTAATTATTGTGAGTGTGCTAAGCTGTGCCAGTGAGAATATTGAAGAGAAAAGAAGAACTCAGTGGGGAGTTCTTATGGTCGACTTATGGTTTTCCGAAGGCGTAGTGAAAACTGTAATAATTTGACTTGACATTTAACAAACAATGATAACAAATTCACACGTTTATACATACAATATTATCGTAACAATTTAATAATGCAAGTAAGTACAGCCTTGTGAAAATAGCAAAAAAATTCGAATGTTGCCGCTGCACTATGAGAAAGTCAATAAACAAAGACTAATCCTTCACCGCTGGAATTTGTCTATGGACAACATATATTTTTTTAAAATTATGAATTATTGGGCAATTAGTGAGGCAACAAGTGCAACACTAAATTAGAAACGTCAAAAAACTTAAAAAGCCGCATAGGCGACATTAGTTTTAATTTATTTTATTGTTATTTGTTTTAATATTAGTTTGTAGATTCATTTGCTGAATGTTGTAACCATAGTAGTTTCTAGTCCAGTAACGTAGTTCGCGTAAGATCCGCTGCGGTGACTTTGATAGTGCCATAAAATATGTGATTGACTGCTCTTTGTTTGCGAAACCAAGTTTCCTTGAGTTTAGTCTTGATGATTTTGTGGTAAAACCTAGGAAAATAACATATTGTGTGCGATTTTCATCTGCTACATTCACAAAGAATTGTATTATTATCGTGTTATCCACATAATATTACTTAAACCACCAAACACAACGAAACTAAAAATGGCCATATTCCAGAAACTTTATCAAGTGCTTTTATTCTAATAAGACTCTTATTAGAAAATGTCAGCAGTCCAAGGCAGTCAATCAGTCTGGTCTGTGAAGGATAATGTGGATCCAAAATTGGAGAAATGCTTGAACATAACTGAAGAGATATACAAGAGAATAAATATAACATTTCAAATAAAGAAGCTTGAGACAGCGGGACAGAGTGATTTATCAGAACACAGGTATAATAATTAAGATATTTTAAAACTTATCTATACAAATAAATAAAATCGGAGTGTCTGTTTGTAATATTAAAATAACCGCTTTCTACTACATGCATATGAATGTATATACGGTACACATACCAAAATACATATTTTTAAAATTTTGTCTGTCTGATTGTTCCGGCTAATCTCTGGAATGGCTGGACCGATTTGGATAGGACTTTCACTGGCAGATAGCTTATGTAACAAGGAGTAACTTAGGGTACTTTTATTTTTGGAAAAAGAAAAGAAAATAAAAAAAAAACTTTTTTTATTACATTCCACGCAGACGAAGGTGCAGGCACAGCTAGTTGCAAATAAAATTAGTTTAAAAATTAGATACTTTCTTTTTTATTCTACAAACCTGCCAAACATTCTTTGCTTGCCTTCATAGATTTGACAACATTGTCAATATTATATATTAATATATATATATAGTTGCACTTTGATTTGATAACTTCTATTTCTGTCTTTATCTTTTTTTCTTTAAATTGTGGCAATTGGTTATTGCAGAATAATAATGAATGCTATAATTTGTAACAATATGCTGCCTGTAGTTTATATTTAATAGAACTAATTATATAAGTATTATAATATGGAGTTACCATAGGCATCTGGATTTGATTGTGGATTTGAATTACAATTTTAATATTGGATTTTTTGATGTTTCTCATTTAAAATCATTGAATAAAAAAAATATACCTATATTAATTGGGCATAATATTAAACAATGGTAATCTTAAATTTAGGTTTGTCAAATTATTCATATGACAAAATGAAAAGCTATAGCTTTTAGAACTAGGTATATCTTTTTATTTGATTGTCTCAATCCATATAAAAAAAATAATGATTACAATAAAACTGGTTTTTGCTTTACACAGTTCCCCACATTAATATATTGTATTCCTGCCACTCCCAGGTATTTCCACTGTAATGACAGTAGGTCATGTTCTATCATTTGCCTGCCAGAGCAAATGCCCTGGTCACTGCCACTTAAGTTTCATAAGTCTTTGATCTAGGTTGATGACTTTGGTTCTTCTGCGTATTTCATAACATCTGATTCCATCACGCAGAAATAGTTTGAGCATAGCCTCTGTCTCTGTTGTGACTTTTAGTGACTCTGACCTTCCTTATAAGTTCATTGTATGTGGCCAGGTTTCAGTTCCATATGTTGTCACTGGCAACATATACAAATCAGAGACTTTGTTTCATCTCTAGGTGCTACAGTAAATGCGCCATGAATATACTGCTTTACTTCATGAATCCTGCTCAGTCACCACTTTTTAGAAGTTAAACTCACCTAATTAGATTAATTACCTGATGTAATGTGATGTAATTTGTAATTGATATCAAAAAAAATACAGAAAGAAAACAATAAGCCTTGTTGGTGTTGTAATGGTTAGCATCTTTGATATACAAAGTGGTTATAAAAATCCTATTTGAAGAATAAATTATGATTTTTGAAAGTAATAAGCAATTACTTAAAATCAATTATTGAAAAATTGATATTTATTTGATATTTTTAGTGATCCATCTCTATCGAGTACAGTTATAATTATAGTGTACAAACAAACCATTTTGGTTTGTGACACAATTTTCCCTCATAATAAGGCCGGCGCCACTTTGGCTTCCCGCACCTCTTTAAGCGCCCTAACCCTTTTATGGGCCTGCTCTGCATTACCCCTCTCCTGAGGGGCGGTCGCTCTCTCGATTTGCCTATATGGTTCTTAGAAGTTAGGCACAGGTTGAGTTTAGTTGATAGATTACATGATCAGACCGCTCTGGCCGCGTGGAGTCCGACATAACCTCCCTGACACTTGCTAATGATGATGGGTGTATCCTGGGCATGTTTCGTGCTCCTTGTGATGGATTCACAGCCTTCCTCTCCTGAAGGGAAAAAAATGTGACAATTTTGCATAACAGATAAATTGTTGTTTAAATTAATCAATGTATAATAACTATAAGTCAGTACAGATATTTGTTTTTAATACTTGAGACATTTTGCAGTGAACAAATTGACAGCAATGAACTTAGTAATGAAACTGACCTGTTTGCCTGCGACAAGAGCAGCATTTCCAGTAGCACTGATGCAGGCAAAACTGTCCCACCTAAGTTCATTAACATAAATAATAATGAGGAAAAACCAAAGCTTCCTGTCACCTATAAGCGACCTAAGAAGAGGTAATACTATCTGCTGATTTCTGGTAATAATTAATTATGTACTGCAGGCCCTAATCATCTTAATATAGTTTGAGTTGGCTCTTGCCCTTAGTTGGGGACAAATAGGAGTAGTGGTAATGATACTGGAGCTTGCTTGAAATTAATATATTGCCATGTAAATTTTTTTTCATAGTATTTTATAACGCTAAATAAAATATCAAGTATTTTTTATATACAGTTAAAGATTGCTTCTAGAAGATACTAAGGTATACTTCTTCATATTGGTAACATCATGGTTTCCAGGATAAAATTGACTTGCAGGTTCCGCAAACGCGTCAAGAAGCGACAGTCCAAAAAGCAGAGCGACTCTGAGGGTTCCAGCGACGAAGCGTTGCCATTAAGTCGTATCATCGACATCGATATCGACAAGAGAGCCAGCGATCGACAAGAATCACCTGACAATGTCATGGGGGTGCCCAATATTACCATCATCGCTAAAGGTAATTTTTTTTTGTAAATAATCAAGCGCTTGGTAAATTGATAAGGTCGCTAGCAGCAATACAGTGCCTGTTCTGTGCCATATTACTTTTGAATTTAGATTGCACCCTCACTTACCACCCAGTGAGATATAAGACTACAGGTTCACAACTTCTCGGCAGTGTCCGACAAAGGATATACTAAAACGATCTTACATGTGGCAATTTCTTTAAAATCTACATTTATAAGTTGAGCGCTGAGATCCTTATTCTCATCAATCAGGGTATGAACTTTTTTCATTAGGTATGTCAAGTTAGGTTATATAGGTAGTAGTAGGTTAATTGGGTATATTTGCCATACCCACATAAGTCGAATCAAGGGGATATACATAATAATAGATTTTAATAGTAATAGATTTATTTCACATTTTACATACATACAGCTTACATCACATATATAATTCTTGTTTACAATAAACGTTCTTATAGCTACTACATAAGCTCGCTGGCTTCCAAGCTAGCTACAACCTGTGGTTTGGAAGACAGTGGTTCAGTCTCTGAGCAACAGAACAAATCAGACCAGAGCAAGCACCCGCACATACCAATGTACCTACTATATTTGTGTGGAACTAAACAATTATCCTATATGTGTATGCATGTATGTGTGTGTGTGTGTATGTATATGCCTTTATGACTACGCGTATGTCACATATGTGTATCATGGTCTTGTGTACTTCCTATACAATTCGAGCTTCTGTGTCTTTGTAATTTAATTTTAAAAGCCACTCCTTAATTTTATATTTGCAAGTATATTTATTTAAGTTGTGCAATTCAAGTACATTGTTGAGTTTGTTATATATTCTGCAGCTAGCGTCTGCATTGTGCCGCCATACATGGTTCATCCATAGGTGATTAATATGAATCTGTTAACGCCTCATGCATAAAAATATGTTCAATAGTTTCAGCACTACTGTGTAACATATATACATACACAGACATTTTTATCTTTTATTGACACTTTTATCTGACTTCGCTATTGTAAGTACAAATAATACAATTTACGAAGAATGTGTCTATGACAACTTAGGTGTCTATGACAACCTGAAAGGGGTCTACATCAACGAAAAAAACGTTTGGGGGTCCATGAAATGAAAATGGGTGTCCATGGATCTCAACATACACTGATAGTATCTATTTACCTACATTACACTACCTTCTAATATAAATACATATATATTATTTATAAAAGTACCTATGAAGTAAAAAAAATATTGTATATGTTTATAAAACTTGTAAGTTGTAGAATATAGGCATTCGATATCAGGTAGGTAGGGGGTCTACCCAAAACCGAAAAAAATGGCAAAGAGTCTACGACACAAACAAGTTTGGGAACCTCTGCACTAGAGTAAGGACATCATTAAATCATACAATTTGAATACGTAAAAAAACTACCCTTTTATACATTTACTACCTTGGGTTTGGCATAGAGTTGTTTTTTTTTTATTTTTCTTTAAGGTGTGCCGTGATACTTTTTCTTTTTTTTGGGGAAATGCATTATGCACCTTGACACCGCGCTGGCTAGGCGCGGCCGTGTGTGGGGCTCTCCGGTCTGAGAGGACCGGCCTACCCACTAAAACCCCCCTGTGTTCTCTAGGCCCATGCGGGGCACATGGCGGGGTGCGCTTTCACGATTCTACCGCCATGTGCTCCGGGGCCGACTCGACCTAGAACTGATCGAGCCAACTCCAAGGGAGGGTTTGTCCGAAAACACTTGGACAGTCCCCCAGACAGAGAGGCATCACTACAGCGTGCGCGATTGCCAGTCGCGCAGGGTCATTAGGCGAGCACCGCGCTTACGTGTGCTCGCCTTCTCCTACCTATCCGTCTACGGCGGAGGGGAGCGGCATCGACGTCCTCCTCCCGCTCCCTCTCCGCTGCCTCCTTCTGCGAGATGACGTTTTCGCAGAAGGAGGCGACAGCCCCCCATTCCGCCTCGCCGCGGAGCATGGCCACGACCACGCTCGGCAGCGAGAGGTCGCTGCTTCCTAGCGCAGCAGTTAGATCGCTCCGCTGTTTTTGCCACGCCAAACACACAGGCAATGTGTGCTCGGACGTGTCGTCGGGAGCGTCATAGTGGTGACACTGCGGCGTTGTCTCCCGACGTGCGACCCGGTGCAGGTAGTGACCGAAACAGCCATGTCCAGTCAGCACCTGCACCATGCGGAATGAGAGGCTGCCCTGCCGGCGTCCAACACCGGACGAATGGCTTCAATCGTCCGGTGGCCGGTAGCTGGGAAGGCGAGTGCCTCGCCCCATCGGTGCAGAGCCTCCCTCTATTTTTTGTGGGGCGAGCCGTTCCCCCCGCTCACGTGCCGCGACCCGATGTCGATACACAGCCGCGAGGACCTGTACATCGACATCCCACAGACGCAGGCCGCGCCGTGGCCGACCGTGCGATAGGCTCGCACGGCCCGGGCCGCGATGACCCTCTGCGGAAGTCGCAATAGGGCCACCGTGCGGGGGGAGAGGTACTCCACCCACACCGGGGCCGGGACCTCCCACGTTGGGGAGGACCCGTCCGAGTGCGGTTGCAGCGGCAATCATCCGTGGAGCGAGGAGCTTAAAATGCTCCTCGAAACTCCATCGGGGATCCAGGACCAGACCAAGTTATTTGAGGTGTGCCTCGACCGGTATGTGGGCTCCCTCCAGGTGTTCCGTGATACCTAAATGAACCAAGGTCTGTGGATAGGACTTATTTTTAATACTCATCGAATTGACTCCTATGTATTTTTAGTATTTTAGGGAACTTACATCTATGCATAACGTTTTTCTCAGTGATGTTTTCTTAGAACTTTTTTAGCCGGAATACCTAAAATTGTATGAGTATCTATGAGTATTAACCTAAATATTTTTTCTACCAACTTGCTCATTTACATTACAGATTTAAAATCCAAAATTCATCAAGTTAAAAGTTCATCGAAAAGCGACATAGATCCACCAAAAACTGATAAAATCAACCAGGATGCAAAAGAAACACAGAAGGAAACTAGTCAGAAGAACGAAAAGTCATCTGCTGTAGAGGAAAAGTCTACACTATCAGAAGTAAAACCAGGCTGGAAGTATTGTACCATGTGTGACATGTCTTTCAAAGGGGAAAGAGGACTGAGGTGAGTTTAGCAATGAGATGGTCACTGTAGCAGATAGGATCTATGAACTAATGTTTGCATTTTCTTCATTGAATGCTTTTCCTAAGGAAAGTCGACTTTCGCTAGCTAATTTGATATTCGCAGCAAATCTGGCCTTACATCCTATATCATTGTTTGACAACGTACATTGACAGTGTAGCAGTACTTGGCGATATAAATTAAAAAAAAATCTTACAGTTACACCAATTAGCCTAGCCTAAAGTAAGCTCTGTAAGGCTTGTGTTATGGAATCTAGAATGACGGATAGACATACATACAGAAATCTAATATATATAAATCTCATGTCACAATGTTTGTGCTCAATGAACTCCTAAACTACTTAACCGATTATAATAAAATTCGCACACCATGTGCAGTTCGATCCAACTTGAGAGATAGGATAGTTTAAATCTCAAATTGCTGAGTGTATCATCATCATCATCATCATCATCATCATCAATTTTAAAAATTCTTTCACCAATAGAAAGCCACATTATTGCGAGTGTCATCATCATCATCATCATCATCATCATCATCATCATCAGCGGACGGCGCGCGATGGCTTCGGGTTTAATTCAGTTCGCTTTCGTGCTCGCTTCGGGGATTATAATATTATGCCAACGAAGTGGGCGCGGGTCAGCTAGTATATATTAAAAACAATGAACAAGATACAAATTCTCATATTCATCACATAAAATCGACATAGATTCGAATCTAGAATTTCAGAGATGGTGAGACCCACCTTGAAACCGCAGTACTAACCCGACCACACATAAAAGGAAATTGGCAAAATAGACAAAAAATAAAAATTTAAGTGGCTACTTGCTTTTACTCGATAATAACATCAACAGACAACACTTAAGATGTCTGCAGAATGTTTAATTATATATTCCTTTTATAAATAAATAAAAAAATTAAAATAAAACATATATTTAAATGGGCTCCCATACTACAAATATTATTATTTTGAAAATTTTTGATAACAGCAATAAAGTAGGTTCGATTTTAATATTTTAATATTTACGCTTAAAATATTCACCGATTGTTTCGTTATATATTTCACTATAGAAATACTTACTTCCTTACTATAAATCGGACGTGAGTTTGTTTGTTTGTTTGTTCCGCTTTCACGCCGTAGCTACTGAACCGATAGCTTTGAAATTTTGCAGACGTAAAGATAAAAGCCCGGATTAAATAATAGGCTACTTTTTATCCCGGAAAAATCGACACATCCCACGGGATGCGCAGCAAAGGCTTCGCTCAAAAACTACTGCACAGATTTTCATGCGTTTTTATCATTCATTCTTGATCTGAGAGTTAATTAGTTATTCAATATATTATGTAATTTGTATTATATAAAGTAAACAATTGATTATAAGCTCTAAAATAGAATAATAGGGTGTGATGCTAGTTGAAAATAGGTTAATGTAAATATGTAAGTTAGTGCAGGTATATGTAGAATAAGTGGTGAAAGATAGAAGTTTTGTAATAGTAACGGTGTAGTATGCAGTGTAGCGTAATGTTGCAGTGCCCTAGCAGGGTTTCATGTTTGATACAGTGAAATGTGAGTAAGTGTCATCAAATGTAACACACTCACGCCTTTTTCCCACGGAGGTAGGCAGAGATTACGTCCTTCCACTTGCTACGGTCCTTACATATCTCTTTCGCTTCATCTACTTTCATAACATTCCTCATACATGCTCGACGATTGCGGGTACTTCTGACCTGGCCTTTTTTGAGGACACTTTCGATTTGTTCGAAATATGTTCGCCTAGGTCCTCGTCCCGTGTCTCCACTCACTCCAGCTTCATAAATCATTTTGGTCAGTCTACTTTCATCCATCCGTTCCACATGCCCAAACCACCCAAGCATCCCTTTCTCTATTCTTGTCACGATATCCTCTTTCAAACCACATTTCTTTCTAATCACTTCAATATACAATCTGTCACTCAGTTTTACTCCTGCCATACTCCGCAAAGCTCTCATTTCTACTGCATCAATAGATAGAGTCATTCTTGAGCAAGGTTTTGCGGTATTCTTGTCTCGGCAAAACGGACAGTCCCACGGGAAGCGCGATAAAACCTTCGCGGCATAAACCGACTTCCGCGCATATGTAGCCGTGGGCAAAAGCTATGACCTTTAACCCTCTATAGACCCAATCCCGAAATCCACGCGGACGAAGCCGCGGGCAGAAAGCTAGTTAAAAAATAAATTATTAAATTAAAATAAATCAAATATTGAAGTGGTGCGCCTATACAACAGACATGTTTTTTTTTTTAATACACAGGTGTTAATTGTAAATGATTTGCCACCAATGTTGGAAACAAATAACCATTATAAGCTTTGCAATATTTTTTACAGACGTCACTTGACAACATCACATTTAGTGGAAGAAGTAAGAGCAAGCACTGCTTTGTTGGGCAACCAAGAATGAGGGACGAGCACGGAATGGGAAGTTCACTATTTTATTTTTATGTTTTGTAATTAAGGTTATTCCTCGAAGGTTCCAAGTAAGTTTTGAATCTATTTTCTCAACTATTTAACGTGTATTGAGAGTTTTATGAAGTCTTCCTGGTAACAGCATATCCTGGGTGTACGCAGACATCTAAATAACAACACATTTTTTTTTGTATTACCTAAATTATTCAAAATGCAACATGCAATGCAAACACCATGTTTCGCGAGCAACTAAAGAACAAACAACACACTGGTGACGTGGGCGTCACCTGGGCAACGACAAGGTCACGCGTGCTGTGAACTTTTAATATTTTGTTATTTAGATTTTATTCAAACCAATAAAATTGTTTGTTGCGAACAAATAATATATCGTTTTTTTAGATTTGTTCGATCACAAATATGGTGGCAAAATATTCCTTTTTGTTGAACATTTTGATTCATAGATACTTAGTTAAATGCACCTCTGATATGCGGTTAACCAATACAAATGTTTTTTTATCTGTTAACCTTTTTCTAAATAATTATCTTAGACCCGAGCCTACATTGTTTTATGTAAATATTTCAACATTTTATCTATGGTTATAATTCTCGAACTGTTTCGTGATATTGTTACATCGTTATGATGCGGTTTCGTTGTATATTTCTTTCTACCAGAGAGTAGAAAATTATTGGGATCTCTAATTGTTATTCAGATATACAGGACCGTAAAGGGCATTTGTTTAATTCATTCTGTATAATGTAGTTTCATGTTTCGTAACTGTACTATTATTGCCGCTAGCGTCCCGTCGCAACAATGAAACAGATGAACTATTTTTTTTTTCACGTAAATGTGCCTGAACTCTAGCAAACTTGCTTGTTCCAACGCGGAGTTTCAACTATGGCGCTGTCTCTCGAGTACGGAACCGATAGTAACTGAGATAGGAAAATGTTTTTTTTTGGCGCGTTATTTTTGACGTTATAATGGTAACATTGTCGTTAAACATGCCTTTGCGCATTGTGACGTTAATAGTTAATTATAATTCAAAATTGATGTTTTAAGATGATCTATATGATATGTCATCTAGTCTTAAAAATTTTGTTCATTTATTGTGAACTTTCCTGCATACTTATCTAGAATTGTATTATCACAGATCTATTTCGATTATTATGAGATTGAGTTTTAGTACATAACACAAAGAATGAGCGAGTTTGCAGTGTGAAAAAAGCACGTAAGATCGTTATCTCAGAAAGATTTCTCCGCCCACGTCTGCGAGTGGTCATTTATTCCGTTATAACTATAAACACACGATCCTTTCGTGCTTTCGCATATTCGTGAAATATCGTTACAAATGTACGTGTACTTCGTACATTCATATCTTCATAGCGCACGCTAATCGTTATATTTATATAGCGCGCTACTTATTAGAGATGTGTCAATCTTTACAGAAACGACTCAGTGAGTCGTTTCTTCCAAGTGATTCACTGATTCAAATCTCTAACAGCGCTTCAAATGATCATTCGCTCGATTGCATCTCGGTTTCAATCGGCACGCGGCGCTCGCACGATTGATTCAGAGTCACTGATATAAATGATTCAATATCAATATTTATATCAGTGTATTTGTATCATATTGATACAAATGATGCAAATGAAGCACAAATGATCCAATCTCAACAAAGATACGTTTTCTCCAACATTACTACTTATAACAGCTATACGTATAACGAGTTACGTTAAATAGCGCGTAAAATATCCGTATTTCAACAGAACAGTTTGCAAGAGGTGCAAAAGACGTGACAATGGCGTTCAACTGAAGTCCCAAGTCCTAGGGGATATGGGATGGAAATTGGGACTACTATCGTAGTCGCATAATAGTAGTTAGGGGACGTTGTTCGATTTTTGAAAATGATTTTGTAAGGGAGACTATTGGAGATAAGAAAATTAGTTGCGAAGTGAATATTGCTTGCAAATCTTACTTCGTAGTTTTGACGTTCTTATTTATTTGTACCTTCCTTAGGCCTTCAAAGTCTGTAAGAATAATGAAGGTCTGTTAAAAAAATCCTTGCAGTATGATAATTTTTATACTAGATACCAACCGTCGTGGGATTTACCATGTTACAGATTACAATCGAGAAAAATGCAATTCTTACAAAATTTGTTCAGATTATCAGTTTCTCGCGAATCATTAGCGTTATTTATAAGAAAAAAATGTCATCAATATGTTGTAATTTTTGCAGGCGATTGGTATTGGTCGATATCTATTGTCATTATGTCTTTGCGTGTCTATTTTAAAGCTATTTATAGAATAAAACAGGGATGTTTCCCCGACATATACCGCGGGTGTAATATTTGTTTTTTGTCGCGGATATAGGCACTTGACCTCATCTCGCCAGAGAGCTAATACAGATGAAGAGTTAAGAATCTAGGCCAGAGCGAATACAGAGTCCGGTAAAGAATTAATCAATGTAGAAAACCAATTATACTTTATCCTAAAATGAATGAAAGCAAGATTATTTGTATAACAAATAACTTTGCATTGTGGCAATGGATATCGATTTAAGGGCAGGGTGCATGACTGTGATTTGAAAGGAAATTGTGATGTAAAGTAAGAAGGAATGTCGTACCCTAGAGAAATAATTCGAAATTTTGGGGAGTGTTGGGTCTGATTCTGATGGCAACCCTAATACCATTATAAATAAAATGTCAATTAATAAAGTAGATGGATTCACTGGTGGGAAATGTTACTACAGTAAATATTTCTCCCATAATCCCCCTAAAATATTCCGAAGTCACCATCAAGTTTTGATGGTTTCAGACGTCTCAGTTCTATCTTATCTCTGCTTTGTAAAATAAATATATTGAATACTACCTTTCCGCCCGCTATATTCGAATTTCCCACAGGAAGGATATGTTTTCCGTCGGTAAAATTATCTTATTTCCTTCCTTGGGTCCTCGGGTTTTACGATTGGTATATACGGGGTGGTTACCCGTATATACCAAACGTACGTACCGACGTACCAACTCTAGTCTATCTGTGTATAAAATTTTATTTAAATCGGTTCAGTGGTTTTAACAATACTGCCATACTACAACCTTTCACCCCCTCCTTTCAACCCTTTACAGCTCTTTTCTGCTTTAAAAGGTAGCCTCTGTCTTTTCTCAGCCTCTAGACTATCTGTGTACCAAATTTCAATTAAATCGGTTCAGTGGTTTTAACAATATTTTCATACAACCTATTATCCCTCCTTTTACTACCCTTTACAACCTTTTTTGTATATAAAAAGTAGCCTATGTCCTTTCTCAGGCTCTAGACTATCTGTGTACCAAATTTCATTTAAATCGGTTCAGTAGTTTTGGCTTGAAAGCGGAACAGACAGACAGACAGAGTTACTTTCGCATTTATAATATTTTTATTGAATATTTGCTAATTGAAATCATTAATAGAGCTAATAAGATGTACAGATTGCAAAAATAACCTTTATGTAAACTGAAGACTCGATTGTTTCCATGTAACGATTTTTGTCTTTGGAACTATAATTAGGAAATCAATCATAAAATAATTATTTATTGTCAAAGTACGTGACAAAACAAAACACTAATCTGTAATAAGTCGACCGTCACAAAGTGGTTCGTCCGTATTAATGTGACAATTTGCAAGTTTCATAGGCTTTCACTTATTGACTTCAAGTACATTATGAATGAATTACCACTTCGGAAATCGGGGGTCTTTTTCAAATGTCAATGTTGTAATATTCATTCATTTACATTCTTTATCTAAATATCGGGCAATTATTTTGATTTAGGTTTAAAATTTTGATTAAACATATCTCCTGAATGGTTCTTTGATTATTATTGTTTCTGGGTTTTAATGCAAGACTCTGCAGAATTGTAAAGAATTGGTTTGTTTGGGTACCATCAGCATCAACCCCAATATTTAGGTGGTATGTATTCGGAAGGATTAGAGTACAAAACTTTTGATCTAAAATTGTTTGTCTAGTAGGATTTTTAAAATTTTCATAGGTAGTCATTAAAACTTCGTCGTTTCTCTCCTAGAGTAAATAATGGCCGAATTTGTTGTCGATGTTATGTATTGTTTATGGTTTTATTCTCGTTGGTCTATGGTCTAGTATGTCGTTTGTAACGTTCTTGTTAGTCTATGGTTATTCATTCGCGTGTTTATCAGTGGCGTGCATCCCTTGAAGACTAACGTTCACACTGACCCTATATGATATAGGAAGAGGAACATTTAAGTTATCTGTCAATGAAGATGTTATTGAAAGGTAAGGTAAGGTTTTAAATTAGATAAAAAAAACCTGTATTTGAACGTTTTTCAAAATTTTCATTCGTCTTTTTAATTTTTAGTATCATATCATTCTAAAATACCGTAATGACAAATAGCGTCAGCCGTATACTGGTGGTATGAACTATTTTTCTGTGCCTGTGTTACAAAAAGCGCGAAACATGTGTTGATATTATTACTTTGACCTTAATGGCACGATAGCTGTCCAAAATGTACTGTCAGCTTTCGTACTCTAGACTTATGTAAAGCTTTGTCCCATAAATGCTTACGTGCGCGTTTGTTAGTGGTTAGACTCGAAAACAAAATAGAGTCCCATTCTTTGCACGCCACTGAACATTACTTTTATTTAACAACAACTATTTGCTTTTTATAAATAGCTATTATCCCATTGTAAAAAAGATTTTTCTTATCTGTGTTGGTGTTTTAAACGATTAATTTATGGTGCTCAGCTCTAGGCATAGATAGATAATTTTAATTTTCGTTATTAAAAGTTTTTGTATTATTTCAAGCCATCGCCGACCAAAAACAAAAAATAATTTGGAGCGTCACTTTGCATAGGTCGTTTCATCTAAAATTGTTGTAGATTAGTTAATATTGATGCATTATTAATTAAGCTATTTGTTCCAGCCATTATATTTATTTTATTTCATTAATTAATTAAACTTATTATGTAAGCCATCTACTTTAAGCTAGTCAGAGATGTTAGGTAATTAAAATTTGTAGCCGTAATATTTCTGGTAACCAGTTGCGAGAGTGAAAAACTTTCGAAACGGTTGTCATTAGTTAATACGTGGATTTTTGTCTTTATGTATAGCTTATTTTATGATATAGACACCCACAAAAACTAAATTCACATTTATTTTTATACAGACGACTCAGATCGTTAAAATTCATAATTCAGTCATATTTCGTTTCGTCAGTTTATTCAAGCACGCGTTGCGCCAGATTTATATTGTCTTTTCAATAATATAGCATTCGGCCAAAACAGAATGCTAAGATAATAAAATTTAAAGATAATATTTTCAAATGTTTGTTCAATTAAAGAGTAAAAGTCTCTTAATAACAAAATTACTGAAATCCTCCGACTTTATTTATAATCTTGATGACATCCGTTAATATCTTGTTGTTACTATAATAACAATGTTAAATAATATTTTCTATACTATTGAGTTTGTTTTTTAATTTTTTTTAGTATGATTTTTAAGAAGTCTATTTTTCATGATCCATAATTGTCTATCGGTGCTCGTGTGCGCTGTTTCTATATAAACGTTAAGACAATAATTTCTCGTGTTGCGTTGCGGTTTCAAGCGATCTAAGGTAATCAAAATCATTGGATCTGAGAGTTAACAGTTCAATAGCTTTCAATTATAAAGAGGGATGTTCAAGGTTACAGTACAACGTGTTTCTCAAGCCTGTTCTTTACAGATGACATTACTTCATAGACTAAAGAGCGTATTTAGAAAAGTCCATGGACTATGTACAAAACAAATGTAAAAAAAACTATATATTTATTAAGACATTAATTTACGAATAATGCGCTCAACAATACTGGCTACGAAAAGTTTTGTTTCAAAGTTAGCACAAACGCTTTATCTGTAATTTTCAGCCAAACCTTTTTTAATTGGCTGCACGAAAATTGCTCTTTTTTAATATACTTTAGATTGACAGTTGTGTACTATAGCTAGCCGTCACGAAATTATGTCTCATCAAGAAGTTATATCATCAAGGAAATATTATGAAAATGTAACACGCTAAAACGTACATTTCAGAGTAGCAACAACAGGAAAATAGAATTCTTACGAAACTTGTGCAGATTATCAGTTTCTCGCGAATCATTAGCGTTATTTATAAACAAAATGTCAACAGTATGTTGTAATTTTTGCAGGCAATTGATATTGGTCGATATTTATTGTCATTATGTCTCTGCGTGTCATTAAACTGAAAAAAAATACATTATTCATATAATAAAACGGGGATGCTCTGTCGCCAAATACTGCGTGTAAAATATCTGTTTTTTGTTAAGGAAATGGGCACTGAAACTGCACGTCCATTTCAATCACATGCGCGAGCGTAAATATAAAAAAGTTACGAATATAGATTATATAACATTTCAATCATATGCGCGAGCGTAAATGTAAAAAAGTTACGAATATAGATTATATAACATTTTTCGCGCTATGTTGATGCACAAATCTTGCTCGCATTCGTAGAATTCGCTTAATATTCCTTTGTATATTGTGCAAAGGTACTTCTTGTCAAAAGTTTGACATTTTATTTTTAAGTTTTGCGAATGTGCGCTATAAATTGACAACGAATTTGAGGTAAAGTAATGGTGATATTTAAATAATTTATAGATGATCAAAATTCTTGTCACATTCAGTCATATGTCCCTGTAATTTTGTTCATATCGGTTAATGTTTAATAGTAACAATTTTATATAAAAACATTGGTTCTAATTGATAAAAAGTATATTTTACAAAGAAATAGTTTTAAATAGTTAAAAGAAATTTTATGACGTGAAATCTGTTCCGCCTATTGGTGCAAAAAATATTGTCTATGCTTGTTGGGATTGATGTTGTCTATTGCTTTTGTTGCTTTTTATTTGTCTGTCGAGCTCGATTTTATTGACGGTAATATTTTAAGTTAACTGGGACACTACTGTGTTTTTTCACGTGCAATATAAATTACATATTGATTAATTCTAAACCAGCAGAGCAGATATATGTACCTATCGTGTCTTCTTTTCTGTGTCGTCAATCAAAATGATCTCCTTTCGAGTCGTGTTGACAATTCGGTGCAATCACATCGTGGCCATAGTCTGCTGTGTGTATTTCATAAGGTTACTAAATACATTGTTATAAATTAAGAAATTAAGGCTAGATTTTAATACTGTTTAGGTATAATAAGGGCAAGCGGAATTTGGTTTTAGCGTAATTTTTCTGGATAAATATACTAGGTTATAAGCGGTTTATTCCTGTTATGCGTTATACCAGCGCGCTGATTATAACTCTGTTGCTTGCAAATTTGTTGTCAGACAGTGGAGCAGTTACATTGCTGCTTTTTTAAGATAATCTTAATAAAGTTGAATCATCATCTGTCAGCTTCAATCACAGAGTTATACAATCAACGTACATGTCACCATGAGAAGTGATGATTAAGGAAAAATAAAACTTGATTAACGCAATTTTTTTTTTGGTGCAGTACTTTTGATTTCCCTTTTACATATTATTTTAATTTTCCATAACTACATAATGTTATTTGTAAGCATTGTTTAAATAACAAATATAATTGTCTTCCTTGTTAAGTTTTGAAGAAGTGAAATGCAAATTTTGTGAAATTTATATTTTTAGTTTTTACATTGGCAACACTTTCGACGTGAGTGATATATACGCACTTTTTGATGGTTCTAAATATTTAAAATAAAATCTTATCAAAAGGCATCCGTGGTAAAAGATTTTTTTTTTCGAATTGTTTTATTTTTAAATTAACAGTTTTCTTACTGTGTTATTACTAGAGATCGGATAATCGGATGCATATTTAAACAGACAAAGTATGGAAACGGCTTTTTATTGTTTTGTTAAATAAAAATCCCGGGATTGCGGAATTGGATAGCCGGATGTTTATTTATTTACCTAATTTAGTTTTTGACAAAGTATGGAACTGTGTTTTTATTTTATTTCCATAAATAAAAATCCCGGAATTCCGGTACTCACACTCATTAAATCGGAAGTTAACTCAGAGTGAGATATACCAGAGTGACCATACTTACGCCCGGGCACCATTTCTGTTTTTTTATTCAATTATTTAATTGATTATTGTTTTAGTCAAACTAGCTCACTATTTTCGTATAACACTCTTCATGTAATAAATCGTACATTCATAAATTGCACGGGGAACTGAAACTAAACTTCATGTAAATACGTATGCATAGTTGTACAAATGAACCCGGAGTCTCGGTCTTTTGAAAATAAATACCACGTGCTAATTTAGTAATTTTCAAACAATATCACTACGTTAAATTTGCAGTCCCGTATTTTCCCGGGATTTTTATTTAACAAAATGTATTTTAAAAAGCCGCTTCCATAATTTGTGAGCCAAAAATTAACTTTAGGTAAATATGCATCCGATTATCCGATCTCTAGTTATTACATGATCATTATTTTTGAGAACAGCTTGCATACTTCAGGCCGTATGTTTTGACGGTACCTGTTAATTTCTTATGCTAATAAAATTACAGTTTTTTTTTGTCACATAATACATCTAAATAATTAAAAAATTATGCTTATTTCATGACCGCGTGTTTCGTAACATATTATTTTGAACCAGTGGATGTTAATGTGATTTTTCATTAGATAGGCTGAGCTGACAGCAAGAAAGAAGGCTTGGGTTTAATTTTAATAACTCAATAGTTACGCTGACTTACACTTTGACTTACATTTTGACTATAGTAAGTAACACAATGAAATTATAGCCGTTATATAATGTAAGTTTTTTTAAACTTGTAAAGAAAGCTAGGTTCAGACTATTTATCCGAGGCCAGCTTTTAATTGACGACTCTGTAGAAATATAGGACCAAAATATTACCCTTGCTGGTTCTTTCCAGTACAAGGTCTCCTGCCGGAGTCTTGTGAACCAATGGCGTAGCGTCTTTGACGTACAAAAGTGATTGTAAACATTCTATTTGAAGAACAAATTTTTTATTTGATTTTAATTACCACTGTTGGCTGATTATGTAACTACTACTAACAAATTTTTATTAAAATTAAGTGCTGCTTTGACATGAAATGAGACAATTATTTTCATAAAGCAATAATATAGTCTACAATAGCCTGATAATGTCACTATTACTGGCCAATTTCATTTAATCTAACAGACTGCAAGTATGTTACTGCCTTATTAACATGATTGTTACACTGGATGTTAAATCAGCAATGTAATTACACCGTCATTTTTATTGAAAATTTGATAGCAACAAAGTTACATAATTAGCCATTAAATCCAAATCAAAGACTAACAACAAGTTTCACGGGCCAAAGTATTCTTTTTTTTTCGCTATAAAACTGATTTAATTATTTAAGCTAATTCGAAATTTGAATATAATTTTGACAGCGGTAATGTAGCCAATAAGAAGGAGCTCGGTTGCTGTATTTCGAAGTGACAAATCGTTCCATTTTTCAAATACACGACAGATATCGATTTTTATATAACTTTTCCTCTGCTCAACATATATTCGGCCAGTATAACAATTTTGATATGTCTCGAAGAAGGTTGTCAAAATAATGCTCAAATTTTCAAGCGTTACTATTATAAAAAAAAGTTATTGCAAGTAATTTAAGATGATAAAAACCTATTTAGTCCAACTAATGAAAAATTACTGTTTTATTTTATTTCAATCCGACACAGCAAGTTTCCAAGTCGTGTGCAATTTCTATTGTTGTAAATTTATATTTACGCGGCAAAATTTGTTTACAATATAAAATAAAGCGTATGTGATTGGTTGATGTTTTAAAATTATTAACTTTGTCTAGTCTAAATTTTATTAAGGATTGTTATTATTGTTATATTTCGCGCTTAATGTGCGACGACGCCGTGCCTGTTTTTTTTTTTTTCAAAATATAAAATTTTGGTTTGTATACAAATTGACCATTAGGTATATTTATGTCTAGTTTTGTATATAAAATCAGGCAGGATAATTTGCTTTACTCTTGCAAACTTTGACATATTCGTGAACATATTAGCTAAGCGATTTTTCCAGTTTAAAAAAAAAATGCTATTTTGATAATATTAAAAAATTCGCGGTGTTATTGTTATTACGACGTTTTAGGATAAAAAAATATTTGATATATCGTGATCACGACTGTCACAGTTAGTTCACGAGATTATTAACGTTTTTTAACCTAGAATTTTTTATATCAACTATGACGGTTGGTTAACTAACCAATATACAATACGTCACTGGTCGGCGATTTGAGGAATTTCAATAAACGATATACCAATATTAATTGTGCAACCAAAGACTTATTCCTATTGCCGTTTAATATCAACGTTGACGCGTTAGAATTTATTTTGAATCACGATGAGCGCGATGACAGATCAACGTATCGTTATAGATGGCGTCAGTATTGCCGCCATCTTGTATTTACGGCGACAAAGCTGTATTTCTTGTCACTGTTGAGAAGTCATTCAAATTAGCTTAACATACTTGAATAGGGACAGATAACGAAAATAAAACGGTAGTAGAGCTGACCTTTATGAGGTAAATAAAATGGAAAAGAAATCAAAAATCGTGTCATACAATACAAAAGCTGGAGTGATCATTGTAACATGCCGGAAATTTGGCTTTCGAGTCCGGATATAATATTATTTTATAGCCAAATAAAATAAAACCGCGCGAAAAAGGAAAGAGGCGCCATCTGCGATGCGGTCTCACAAAACGCCCGTTGTCACATCTTGTTTACTAGACGTGCGCTAAGTTTGTAATAAGTTAACACATGACTTTACTCAGGCACATGCAGTCCCTTTGAGAGTCGCAGTAAAAATACAACCTCCACAACTAAAATCTAGGTTACCAACTTCTGTCAAGATGTAAAGTCATCTAGGATCCAGGAATGTCACTGTCTATTTTATCTATCAAACCCGAACTGTTGTTTTGCGACAGAAAAGGTAAGACAGAAGTACTTAAGTATACGATTCTAGTAAAGTGTCATTCCCGGTCTAATGCGTTTGGTTTGAAAATCGAAAAGCATATAAGTCTGGACAGATGGAAACACTACGCGGAAAGAACTAATAATGGCTAAAAGGACTTTTATCCAGTGGCTTAAAAAATTAATCATGATTTCATTTGATATATTGGGTGTGCTACTTATCATCAGTTTTATCGTCAGGAAACCACAATACCGCTTAAGTATTAGCTTAAAATTAATAAACTCAGTAACGACAAAATTCAGAAAGTAACAAAAAGAAGTAATTTAAACATTAACTTTGAATAGACGCAAATCTCAGCTCGTTAACTTTGCAATTAAGATTTAAACGAGTACAAATTATCAGGATCTATTGTCCTGTAAAATTAGAAATTACCAAAATAAGCGTTGATTACGCAATATATCAGTATCGCTAACATAATGCACTATCGTTCCGCGTAACTGACTGTCATTTGTAGATTTATATTTTCTTATATATAAAAATGAATCGCAAAATGTGTAGGTAAGCTCATAACTCAACAACGCCTGGACCAATTTGGCCAATTCTTTTTTGTTAATGTTCGTTGAAGTTCAAGGAGGGTTTTTACAATGAGGAAAATTCGAATAATTATCGGAAATACCCTAAAAACAGCCCTTTTATTTTCCCATGCAAACGTTTTCTAAAACGTACAGTGGAATTGAGTTTTATTGTTATTGTATAAAGTTCATATTGCAAGCACTCACTGTTGTCTAAGCAATGAAGGTGTGTTCCTAACATCAAAGAGTCAATTTGCGCTTTATTAACGCTACATATAGATGAAATTCAATCATATCTATCAAAACGTGTGCGTGCGTGCGTTGGAGCACAGAATACATCGTTGGAGGATTTAATGTCACGTTCCAAAATTGAATAGCCACAAAATGTAATAGGTCATTTAGACTTTTTTTGCGATTTGGTTGGCTATGCGACATTATCTATAAAATAATTAGGAACAAAAAACTGCCACTGTACAAATCTTTTTGACAGGACGAAGTCTGTCGGGTCCGCTAGTGTAATATATATACACTATTTGCTATAGTTAAGCATGATGTTCCAAGCTATATGTGGATTACATATGTAAATTTTGTTGCTATAAAAATTAAATTGAAACCGACTGATAAACACTGTGCTTCAATTATAATTTGGTATATAAGTTTATTGGAAACGAATCGCAAGTCCACATCAGCGGGACAGCCATCTAACTCAATGAGGAATTTTCCGAGTAACACATCTGCGAGTGTTTCAACCCTGTTCAACAGGTGGCGTTGGATGTATCCAATTTTCTTTTTGGTCAGATTTCATAGGTTATAAAGTCTTACAGATTAAGAATAACTCAAGTCAGTTCTCCGTTGTAATTTGATTTCATCCGCGCTCGCAGCTTCTACGACATGCAAATAACATATAATGTATGGAATTTCATAATCTATGAAATTACATGTGGCTAACTAAGCTAGAAGCGTCCAGCGCCATCTGTGAAAATGCTTTGAATACTCGGTGATCTGTAATTCAGGAAACTCCTTATTGGTCTATTGATGTTCCAGTGAGGCATAGTACATACTAATGATGTCTATTCGATTTAAACATATTTCGGCCAAGCCTATTTTAATAAGTAACGTACAACGGTTCTAAAAACCATGTTTTAATGTGATTATGAATAAATGCGATGTATGGAAATTTATTCGTGGTTTTATTTTGTTTATGACCCTTTTCACAACATTCCAATTGCTTGTTCTAGATCTAACACTTAGAACTAGGGGGGGGGGGGGGGGGGCAAGTCGGGCATTTGCCCAGAGCGGCATTTTTTGGCGGCAAAATTGACTTATTCCTACCACCTTCCACCTTCCAACCTACTTCTGGTTGGATAATGGAAATGTTTAAGTATTTTACTTAACTGAATTATTTTAATTCGAAAGAAAACCTCAGTAGTATAATAAACACAAAACTCTTTTGTGTTTTGATAGATTTTATTTATAAAAGTATTGTATAGAGTTCAATATAAACAATCTACTCAATCCAGGTATTTTCTACAGGTTATGGACCTACAATCTCTTTTCCACAAGTATCGACGACCTGCGTGGTCGAGTAGTGTGTACGGTTTTTATGGGTACGCCACTCCGAGGCCCCGGGTTTGATTCCCGGCCGAGTCGATGTAGAAAAAGTTACATTACTTTTCTATGTTGTCTTGGGTCTGGGTGTTTGTGATACCGTTATTATATAAGCATATCTTAGCACCCCCCAACAAAACTAGCTCATGACTTGTATGGTTTTCTGTATGTAAAAGGCGGCGAAAATGATCTTTGCCTTGAGCGGCTAAATAGCTATAGTTTTCTTTTTTTTATGTGATAGGGGGCAAACGAGCAGACGGATCACCCGATGGTAAGCAATTACCGCCGCCCATGAACGCCCGCAACACCAGAGGAGTCACAAGCGCGTTGCCGGCCTTTTAAATGGGAGTACGCTCTTTCCTTGAAAGTTTGGATATCGTAACGGTTCGGAAACACTGCAGGCGAGAATTCATTCCACAGTTTAGCTGTGCGAGGCAGAAAATTTCTAGAGAAACGCACAGTGGTGGACTGGCAACTATTGAGATGGTGAGGATGGAAGGTTTGTCGCGTTTTTGCAGCGTGTTACTAATTTTTTACCCTTGTTATTAACAAATTTTACTGTTTTTTAATAATAAACAATGTTCCGTACATTGCAAAACGCTGCAAAATTAATACACGTTACAAAACAATGAGAACAACCTAATTCTAAGTTTGCAGCGTGTTACTAATTTTTTTGACAATGTTATTAACACAAATCACTTTTCAACCCTTTCCGTACACCCAGAGCGCTGCAAAATCACACGGTAAGGTATTCCACCTTCCTTAATGACCCCTCAAAATTTTAGCGAGTTACTAATTTCTTTCGGGTTTCAGGCTTTAATGACTGGCCTAATAAAAGATCGGGCCCTGTCTAGAACCGCATGCTTTCAGAAAAATTGTTATGCAGCTTGCAGCTTTAAGATTTTTAATAAATAATCAGAATACATCAAAGTTCTCCCGTATAACGCATTTAAAAAGGAATTGCGCCTCTGGCTCTTGCAGAGAACATTTTACTCTATGGACGAATTTTTTAAATATAAATCATAGGTAGGTATTATTTAGTCTTGCGTTTACTAAACAGTAATATAACTGTGCAGCAGTAACTTCTTTAGTAGAATGTCCGTGATTTGCGAACATATAAAATTATATAATGGCAAAGTTGTTCTTGTAATTGTGTTTAATACGTAAGTACGCAATACATTATTAAAGGAAGTGGGAGAAAGAGGAACAATTTTATTGGCGGATCATTTCGCGATAATCATCTGTGATAGTTGTAATAGTTTAATTGAACGATCCACAGGTGGCACTATTAGTATCGATTTGGGCAGCATTACATTGTTTATATGTGTGCATGTTTAATATTGTATGTACTACTTTTATTTGACGATAATGCAAACATTGCAATGCCCTTATAGGGTGTCTCATGTGTCTAATAGTTATTTATGCAACTGTTGTGTAATCAGGGGTATTAAAACACGAATGTGGGTTTATATATATGGGTAATAGTATCACTTGAGTGTTTTAATACCTAATTATAACGGTTGCATACAAGACTTTATCTACAATCGTGATGTAATCCTCTATAAAAGATTCTCATACCATAAGGTGTTGTATAGTGTTGTAAGAACTATGTAAATTCAAGATAAGTCTAAATGCTTAGCATGTTTATGCTTAATTTATTGTTCTTTTTTCAAAATTTTAGCGATCTGGTTGTGAATGTCATTGCATGAGAATGTTCTTTTTTTGAAATTCATAATATCACGCGTTTGGATATTATAATGATCATAATATCATTGAGTGTTTTAACGTTGGCAATAAGCTAATTGTTATAGGTTCTTTTACAGAGGATTAATAGCATGATAGTAGATAAAATATGTTATAATTACCATCTATTTTGAATGTGATATGCAATAAATAAATGTCAGGTAAGTAGGAAAAAAACTACCATCTGTACAGACAAAGTCGCGGCCACCAGCGAGATCTTTATAAATAATATCCAATAAATTGTAACCTATATGTTATTTTCATGTATAAGCTATATTAATATAAAGTTTCATTACAGTCCATTCATTAGTTTTTACGTGAAAGAAGAACAAATATCCATCCATACACGTTAAGATGATTATGTAAAATAAAACACTAAAATCAGTCCCACATTTTTATTGGCATCAATCGTCATCTTTTGAATAAGTAATTTTATTGGATTTAATATTGTGGAATATTTGGAAAAATTCTGACGTTGGTGCCAGGGCACGATTCATCACCCAACTCTTCAGCGATTTAGCTACATCATCACTTTTTAGTTTAATTGTCAGATTCATCATTTTCTGTAGCCTTGAAGGATCGAAGAATGATTTGTGGGTTGTTATGGTCAACTCAGTTAGCAGAGGTGGGTTCGGTCCGATTATACTATCAACATAGTTTTCGTCATAAGCTTTATTTGTGTAATCTATCCCATTATTTAATATGACAGGAGCGGGTTGGTAAGCTGGTATCTGGTAAAGATGGTCTGCGTTCCCATTCCATGCCTTGTTGCTGATCCGTAGAAGGGAGGTTATGTCTCGACCGGAAAGCTTTGCATCTTGGTGTTCATTGTATCCAAGAGCTGTGAAAGAAAAATATAGTATTTATTATAGTATTGCCTATGGTGTTACAGTAAAAACCAAAACCTGTACAATAGCATTTTTATTTAGAAAGATAGTTGCGATGCGAAGAAGTAAATTTTCAATCTAAATACTAATCTAGAAATTATTCTAATAATGATTAAACGCTTTTTAAGCTTTATAGATTATGTACAGTATTATTTGAAAGTTACAATAATACACTGTCGCATTACGTCAGTCTCAAGATATGGCAAGAAGATAGATAAATAAATAAAAAAAAATGGTATTGATAACCAACAAAAAAATCGAGAAAGCTAGGCAAATATGCTTGGATCGTAGCAAGTGGAAACTACGGTCTTTGCCTACTCTCATGGGAGAGAAGTGTGAGTATATGTATGTAAAAATGATAAATCAATAAAAACTCACCGTTCACACAGGCACGTATAACAGTTTTCGCATTAGGAGTGCTGACCAACGCCACATCTTGTCCGAGCGGAATTGCCATATACAGCACTGAGCTTTCTTTAGTTTGTGATAAAAGTTGGATGCTAGCGTACATCAGATTGTCAAGCATTGCAATCTGCACCTATAACAATATTTTAATGGAAAGTATGAAAAGTATTCTAATAACTGTTTTTAAGAGATTATGATAGGGCCTACAAGGCACGTAGCCCATAGGACTGAAAGCCGTTGTGGAGTAAAGATCTTCGAGTGACAGAGAATACTAGGAAATGCTGAAAGACTACCACAAGATAGACGGACCATTTGGTAAGGATCGCAGGATGAGGTTTATGTTTAGCAGTGGGTCTTTCAATGAAGATGAAATGACACATAATACACTGCCTCACCTGGGGTCTAATATTGCGTCGTCCTTTCTTAAAAATGTCTCTTAGCCGGGCGTTGAACCGACGCGCGCTGACATGCGGCGGCTCGTCAACGCAGCGGTCGTACAGGTTGAGCACATGCCACATACGGCTTTGGGTCGCTACCACTGAAACCAACATAAAATCAAATATAAAATTACTATTGATTGCACAAAATAAATTGAGTATAAAAGGCAGAGTTTATACATCAAGACATTCTGTAAGTAGATAGCTGGTTACAAAAACAATTGTATTTAATGCAAAGATTATATTATAAAAGTACATGGCACAGTTTAAATGGCAGCTTGGCGAGCAGTGATCGACTCCAAATTTTCGATAGTATTGTTCTCCTTGACGAGCTGATCATGAATATACAAGTTTTAGAAAGAGTTAACGACAAAAATCGCCGCTAGGGGCTCTTGAGGTTTTGGGTGAGTCCTAGTTTACGGCATACGGTCTGTCGTAAACTTTTTCTATATGCATCAAGAAATACGATAACTACAGTAGCAATTCATGCTTGGATACAACAAACTCACTTTTCAATCGCAGTCTGGCCACTATATCGTCCACATCTTCGGCTGAGAGTGACCTTGCAACGTGTCTACATATGATGCGCGCTATGTTCGCCGTGGTCATATGCAAGCGAGCATTGCGCACAGCCTGCGAAACTTCACTCCATTTGAGCTGTGAACATTTCCATCATATATACATTTTACAGTTTAAGGTCCAGGATAGATTCTGCTAAGTATTAAATTAGTATGTTTTTTGAATTATTTACAATTGCACTATAAAAACTGCCGCAATGGCAACGGCTATAAGACCTATCCTAAGGTCCATTCGTCGCCATTCGAGCAAACCTGCACCGGCCCAGCATGGTTGCTAAACGCTTTTTCACTTTACTGAATTTAGTTACTAATCTAACTGAATTAAAATCAAGGTGATGATGTAAAAGTCATTTCAAGCTTAAAACAATGTAGTGTGGGGCATAACTGTTTGCAACTAAGATCACTGTCACCCCTAAACAAACAAGTTCACTCCTCTAGTTTGTCAATTCTTGTTTGTTTTGTTACTGCTTTGGCTGCAAGTGTTAAATGCTGTAGATTTATCTATACTTTTGTGCTCTAAAAATAGTAAAAACCTCCAAATTAATAATAAAGGTGATTAAAATAACTTGACAGATTAACTAATAAAGCAAAAAAGAAAACAAAAATAACCAGCTTACAATAATCAACATTTTAAACATTATTTTAGACAAGCTAAAGAAATAAATGAGATAAACCTGTTCAGCGAGTGAAGAACATATGTTTGGGTAACTCCACTCTCACTCATTTTTTGTTAGCTCAAAGAAAGCTTAGCAAATTAATTGTTATATGCATTGTATCTATAGATAGACAAAATTCATATGTGGATTGCTGAAAGATTGTAACTCACTTCAAATTCTGGTAATGCCATCACACAGCACACTTGTAGTGGCATTTTAGTCATAATAGCTTGAAGCTCAGCGATTTCTGTAAACGTAAAATTAAACAAGCAAAAAATTAGTTTCATTTAAGTTTTGCATAAACAAGTACCAGAGATGAGCACTGAGCTAATAAAGAAAGTTACTTTGTTTAACATTAAAGCATTACACTATAGAATATTTAACACATATTTTATATATTATATTTCATTTTTATTTCAAAAATTAGATAGTGATAAGATAATGTGATAGAAGAATATCTGAATGATAAAATACAAAACTAAAACTATTTGGAAACTGAAGTCTTGCTAGATATTAATAAACATGAATTCAATTCTGAATAGACAACAGTGAGAAAATAATAAGAAAACAAAGATTACTTCCATTTAATATAGTGTACCAATAACATATTTTATAGTTTATTGTAAAAACTTTTGTTTAATCATCTTGATCTCCTATTATTTTGTTAAAGTACTTCCGTAAATAAAAACAACAGATATCCTTTAACACAAGTAATTATAGAAGTGATAACAATTTACTTTGAAGTCATCACAAAACTGCAAACAATCATGTGTGTTTTTATAATATCTGTTTATTTATTTAAATAGTTCTATTGTGCATGACAATGCAGACTAAGCCAATCTTGTTATGACTCTTGTAGACCCATTAGCAAATGAGGATACAGAAAATAGGGTGTCTTTTCAAGTATTTATGCAGTCGCCAAATTTTCACTTATCATGGACCCAAATGGTTAAACTTATAAAGTACACAATTAAGAAGTTTTACATTACCATTACTAAAGAAAATTTTGTCTATTCTGTGTAATATATACTGCATATAATATGTATATACATTCTAATATCAACTCTAATATCCTCAAAATTAAAAAATGCTTTAAATTAAAAATATAGTTAATATGCTATTTATTATGACACTATCTAATATAAATTACTGTTTAAGTTAAAGTTGATTTATTTTAGAACTAAAATAAGTGCCACTGCACATATTTTATTAATTAATGTATACTAAATGAAATCATACACAAAAGAGGTTTTGTTCGTTGATATTTGAATGTACATAGCTGAACGTATTGTCTCAACAAATATTACTTTAACTTACTTGCTTTTGATGGAGCTTCCATAGTGGTAATATGAAAATTACAATATCTTTACAACTTGTATTTTTATACTCTTAATCTATAACACAAAATTATTCGCTTTTAGTCAACGTTACGCTAAACATTAGAAATGAACTCAAACCAGTCATTCTTACACAAACCGTTGAAAATTGAAATTTACTTTTTTTCTAGTTACAGCAAAGGGTATTATTTCATTTAAACATAATGTTATTTTACCTATCTTTGATGTGATTTTATTTTCTTTCCAATGTTTTTATTATGTACAACTTCTAAAAAAAATTGGTTATGAATAGAAGAATAAAAGCAAGCTTACATATTTGAATTTGTGATTTTATTTGGTTTTTCGTAAATAAAATCTACCGAATCTAAGCACCGTGACAATAGTTATTACATGATATTAAAAAAAATAGGATAACCATTTGTTTTTTAACTAGAACTGAATGAGAGATTCTCCGAGTTTTTGTTTCAATATCATCTTCTGTTTTCAGAATTTCTTTTTTCTACACTTCCAAAAATTAAATAAAATATTTAATTGTAATATTTACTCTGTTCACGATAACAACTCGATATCGCTAAGCTAGTTTGATCTCTGTGACTTATGTCGAAACAGATATTCCTAAATGGCTCAAAGGTTATAGCAGCCAAGCCATAAACTACAAAAAAAATATTCCATTTATAAAAACCTCGATAAAAATTATCGATGTTTCTTACTATTATTGATTGTGATGTAACAAAAATATAATATGATAGGGTCTGATTAAATTACATACGATACTAAATGAAACGAATTATTTTTATAAAATCCATTTATTCTCAAAGGACACTCTAAATCCACATCGGAGTCAGTTTCAGAATCACTTGAACAATCTTGTAAATGTATGATTAAATCGTTTTCACTAATATTATCAAATCGAACTTGTCGTTCCCAATAGTCATCCATTAATTTTCTGCATTTATTTAGCACCTTTATCCAGTCTTCAGCGGATATATTGTCTACCGCACTTTTTAATAATTGCAACATTTTATTTGCTGTGAACGGAGGCTTTGTGTTGTTTGGCAACGTAACCTTTGACTTGGGCGAAGAGTATCCTCCATAATTACTAGATTACGTCTGGGTCACTGCTGCCTCCCTATACATTTAAAAAAACCGAGAATTTTAAACTCCTCTGAGTGAGTGTGGTCTAGGAGAAGCAGATGTTAATCATGTTTTCTTTGTTTGTACAAAGTATGATCGAAGAACTTTCTTATAATTATTAATTAATTATAAATATCCACTACCTACAAGTGTATATACTATTTTATGTAATTTAGAATTCAAAACCATTAACTTACTTAGTTCGTTTATAGTCAGTAATAATATAATCATTTAAGGTTGGCAGCTTTATTTTTCCTTAGCGTTTTTTTAGCAAAAGATGGCACTTGTCTAATAACTAGTATAACAAAACGTTGGGTTCTTGCAGTCGTTAAGGAAAACTTTTCTGTAGCGTTTCCGCTCTGTGACAAGAAGGATTTTGTCTACCGAATCACTTGTTTCCACTAAGAATGAATCGGATGGCTTAGAGTTTCTAATGATTAATCATGATATGTAGTAAACAAAAAAACAACTTTTTTTATTAAAATAATATAAGATTACTAATATTTTTTGGAAATTAAAATCGGCAAAATTACTTATTTAATCACGTGACATTTAACACCAATCAGAGAAGCGTGACGTCACGCCTCGCGAAACACCGGTTGTAGTGTAGCTGTACATCATCTATCTAATCTGTGCTGTCAGTGAACACTGAACAGGTTATTTTGATACTTTGTTTTCAGAGACCATTGTTAAATTAATACAGTTTGTTTTAAGTTTAATCTTAAAAGACACGGACATTTGCCATGGAATCAGGATTTACCAAAGCAAACGGCAGTAATTTGCCCAAAAGTGACGCCGTTATGCTTGGGAATTTTTTGTAGCAAACACCGATTTTGTATATAATTAATTGGTTTACCTTGGGGCACTATACAGTATTTATATATACATACATAACATATAAACAAACTCGATTGTTTCGCGAGAAGTGACGTCATTTAAGACGCCATGACAGCCTTTGCCTTTTTCGAAGTCAATTATAAGTTCATTTCTAAAAAAGCAAAATACTTATTAAAAAAACCTATTTTTAAAAAAATAATATATAACCTTTTATTTAATCGTAATTTAAACACTAAATGTCCAGGTTCAGAAAATTATCTTAAACCTAAAATATGTATCCGTTAATAATAATAATCCTTCGTACAACCACCAAGTATAACCATCCAGGCAAAGGCTTATTGCTATTCAGCCATGGATAATATTCATGCAACAATTAGGGGTAAAATAGATACTAAACTATAGTTTTAAACGAATTTCCAAATTTTGTCAACTAGCCTATCTATTGTTTTATCGAAAGAAACTCCATTTTCTCTTTCTCTCAATTTCACAAAATGAAAGGTTATAAAGAAAAAGTGGGCACGATAGTGTTATATTTTTTTACACACACAATAGAAATATACAACTAGGTACGTACAACTAATTTATTTCATAATTGTGTAATAATTAATTACATAATATACAGTCATTTGAAAAACATATTTTTTCAACATTATAGCAACACGCAAACATTTTAACATGATCCACCCTAATATATATAATTAACATTTAAATTAAATTAATATTTCTTCAACCACAAATCCAGTCTCCTTAACGTTACCCCCGAAACACGGCTAACGCAGTTATCGTCATAAACCGTCAAATCATGCACGCTATATTAATACTGAGCCATTATATTGACAGTATTGCGACGGATATGCTACTCGAGCTGAATAAATTTACATTATATATATAAAAAAATAAACTAAATATATATTCTAACAATTTGACCACAAACATTATTCAAATATATCTGTCTATTGTTTACAATAGTTTTACAAAGTCAGCTAACATTTGTGTATGACATAATTATATGATAATATACATAATGTTTCATGAATAGCCAAATAATATTT
This sequence comes from Scirpophaga incertulas, assembly GCA_036419045.1. Lineage (NCBI taxonomy): Eukaryota > Metazoa > Arthropoda > Insecta > Lepidoptera > Crambidae > Scirpophaga > Scirpophaga incertulas. The sequence continues at coordinate 4,616,580 of CM071647.1, read as the reverse complement.
TGTGGTATGTATCTGAAGTGCAGCATCTATAATAAAAAATCAAGCAAGTCGTTTTTCACTTACAAATTTAATAAATAATTTTTGATCCCATGTATCGACAGCCCTAGGTCAACTTGTACGGAATGCTATACGGTTTTTATCTTGAAGTCAGTAACTCACAGGTCATTAAGGTCCTATGTCCCCTAGCTGGGGCAGAGGGCGTCCACCAATGAGTCTCCATCCCGCACGGTTAGGTCTTGAGCTTCGCATTTGATTTTGCTTCAGGTTATACCAATAGCTTTTGCTTCGCCAATGACAGTCCACCACCAGGTCTGTTTTGGACGACCACGTTTGCTCTTTCCTTGGGGATTCTAGTCTAGGGCTTGCCCCGGTATATGGTTTGGATCCCTTCGAAGAGTGTGGCCTTTCCAACTCCATTTACGACGTTTGATCTGTTGGTCGATCCGGACTTCATCACAATGTTCCCAAAGCTGCCCGTTGGTAATTTTTTCTGGCTAGTAAATACTCAGGATGCTGCGAAGACATCGGTTGACGACCTGGAGCTTGTACGAGATGTCCTTTGTGACCTTCCACGTCTCACACCCGTACAGTAATACGGATTTTATGTTTAACCGGAACACCTTAAGCTCTCCGAGTCAATTTCCGTAATTTCCATATGGGCCTAAAAGACAAGCGCCTAGAGTCCATTTAATATGTACTTCGCCAGCTATGAAGCACGCTGTATATTATGATACAGCGTGCTTCATTATTATATAGAAACTATATAATAATGAAGCACGCTGCTATCATATTTGATGATAGTTCACTTCAGACATCCTTTTGTATTCTATTATTGTTGTAACTAAGAACTTATAAAGTAAAATAACATGGATACGGTATCATCACATCATAAACGAACACATTAACAATAAAATTGAACTTATTTTAATTACATTTCTATAGAAAATTATATACCAAGTACACGTTGGTATTAGTATATTAACTTCGTTTGTAATATTAAAACGTAGTAAGTTAATTAAAAACAATTAGACAATTATTATGGCGCCATCTTAGATTCTTTAGTTTTTCATCAAGCTGTACTATGATCCGATATAGAAGGCAGTAAGGTAAGCTGCTTTATTTAAGCAATTAATTATTGTAATAATATGTCGATTGTAAATAAGGAAATAAATTTTATAACAATTAATTAGTCTGATAACCATAACCAGAATTGTAACTGGGTCTACAGACCTTTTTCTATTGTTAAAAATGTGTGTTATATCCGTGGCAATATATAAATACGAAAAAAAAAGTTATAAACATACTAGTATCAATTCTGTTGACGTAAACTAGACAAAATATTAGTGTGATATTCATACGACTATCCCAATTCAGAAAAATACAGAAATCTTTTTTTTTGTTCTACTGTACACAACTTATGTGAAATTACGAGTAAGATTTAATATGTCAAATTAAAGCTCTATATTTTTTTTCACGTACTGGTTTGATGTAATTTAACTTTATACAGAAAATTTCCTTTTTACTAGAAAATTATTATTTAGTACTGTCATTGTCGATTTTAGTTACGGCAAAAGCGACCTGTAAATTAATTCAAGATGAATAGCTTAAAAGAATCACCAAACTATTATAATTTAATGATGATTTTAATTTGGACTAATGAACAATAGATTGGCAATAATATGGCCTTACTGGATTCCCAAAGAAACTTTTTATATGTCAAACTACGAAAACTATGCCACGTCGTTGTTGCTATTGGTATTTCATATTGAAAAAATACCAAGTTGGCTGATGGATTTACAATTTGACACGCAGATTCAGTCATGAATTAGGTACATTTCTTATCCAATTCAACATTAAAATAAATATTTCCGACTAGTAGGTACACATAGATTGTAAAACAAGTTCAAAATGGCTGCCTCGCGTATGTTTAAATATCATTAACATAGATGATGGATACGAAATGAATGGGCTTTAAAAGTAGACAGAATTTAGGAAAACTAAATACACGTAAATTGATTTTTATTTTACCAAACGGGTTTTTTGAAATGTATAATAATAACTAGAAGCTAAAAGATTTAATGCAATTAGGACCACTTTGTACGGTCTGGTACGTGGGCTAATAAAATACCTTGTCTTCGATGGTAATATTTATATTTATTAGCCAAATATAAAAGTCTTGTCAGTCTTGTTGTCAGTCGTGTCACCCCTCTGTTCCGTCCGTCAGTCATGTCAAGTTATAAGTCACGTCTGTCATGTAAAGAGGCTGGACGCCACGACAGTTAAGTTATGCCAGACAATTTTATTTTAACTTTAATAGACGCTATTTTTATTAGTGAGAAAAAAATAAAGTCTAAGGCGCGGTTTGAACTTTGCTTTTTGCATTCATGTATCTTACAAACATTCACACACTTAGTACATAGCGAGTGTGCGCGTGAGTGTAAACGATCTGACGTAATCAATGACATTATCAATTAGCCCAAACTGAGGCGCGTTCCGAGATAGAAGTCGGGCAATCGTACAATTTATACACTCGCTTTGAACAGGAGACGAATTTTTGAAACAATAAAAAACCAATCCGTATTCGAAATCGTGAGATTCGTATACGAATTACCGAATTCACTAGTTCTGAACTTTCATTTCGAGCGTTGTGCGACGAGTGGTTCAATCCTCTCGTTTTCTACTAGTAGAATATAAACTCTTTTTTTTTTTTTTTTAATTAAAGTTTAACGGCCTTGGATTACAATTCCATGCAGCCAACACATCATTATTTTACATGTATTCACAAAATATAGCTATTTACAATTCAAGAAAGGTGTTCGTAATGAATATAAACTCTGAAGTGACGTTGACAGTGATAAATTTATCTCTGGTTAATGTAAGCTTGTAAATAGGTACATAATTATAAGTAAATATTATTTGAGTACATATATTTTTATTTTTCTGCGTGAAACGGAATCTAATTAAGAATTTGTTTTTAATGACAACACTGAATTTGAGTGACTCAAAAATCTATAAGATTGTAAGCAGTAGAAAATAATTTCGCGAACGATTTGTATTCGAATTCCAAATTCACGTGTAATGATTCAAAAATACGTCTCCAGGTCCGGTTCCTATTGTTTTATTCATCTTGATCAGGGTCAAAAGATTACTAATATTTAGTATCAAATTCTTTAAATATCTATAATTCTGCATAAAAATCACTATATTTCTCTTGTACTAATAAGTAAGTTTGATTTAAAGTGTTGGTTGAAAAAGTTTATTCGATGTGCGACTGTTCCTTTTTCTTTATTACCAGTCTATGTCTGATTATTCGAATTTTCGATTATCCGAATCGACCCCGTTCCCAAATAATTCGGATAATCAGCGTTGTACTGTATTTATATCGATAAGCAATCTGTAACGAGTCTGTAGCATAAAGCTGAATATTTTTTATTACAAAATATGATTTTGCATATAACCTATAGAACATTTTGTTCGTTATTTATAATCAATGAAATGATTTCAATTTAAAATATTAATGAATGTTAATGATGAACTCTTTGGTGTATTATAGGAATCTAATTTCGGAAAATTATTAGATTTTAAGTGTGGATATAAACAAGTTTCTTACATGACACTAATGTGTGAGCAGCGTTATTTATGTATGTATGGCTAATATTTAAATAGTTATACATTAATGGGTTAAGGATAATTCACAATCTTTTAAACTATTAAAATAATAACATATACATTTAATCGTGTGGAAGTACTATACATTTTATTAATATATTTTTAACCCTTTGCTGTTAATTATGATATTCAATGCAATTTTCTATACAATATTTATATAACAGATCAGACAGTTTTCTATAGTCCATACTAACTCCTAACATTTAATCTTATCTTCTTCACACTATACCTCATTCTTTATTGACAATATTCATTTAGATTTCGCAGATATTATTATTGTTTATTCAGTTTTACCAATTAAGAGATTTCAAACTAGTTTCATACTTTGAATGAAACACTTACACATTCATTAAAATATTCTCATGTTTACACAAAATAATTATTACAGCTACAGGATTTACAATGTCACTTACACTCATACACTGTGTGCTTTAATAAACACAAATTACAAAGTTTCTCCATGATTTAGCACAAATTATATGTCAGAGATATATACGAATTGTCTCATATTTTCAGAATAAGAATATTGCAATCATTGTCTTGCTCTTTCACTTCATATGTAATGTCCACTGCTGTTTTTGTCTCAGAGCTGCTCGGTCTGAGAGCAGATGAAGTTTTTGAAACCCCAAAACTTCTATTTAGTTTCTTTTTAGGTGACAGAATTGGCTTGAATTGCCCTATCTTAGTCTTTACTATGTCCTTTTTAGTCTGTGATTTAAGTTTCTTCTTCTTACCTGGTCTCTTTTTCAGATTTCGGATTAAAGTTTTCCTAAGTACTTTACTCCGTGCCCCTCGCGGTCCTTTAAGTTTTCCGTTGTCCGCAATAACGTTTTCATCCTGTAAAACTCTCTTTGTTGGTTTCGTTTTATTCACAATCAATTTCTCCACCAGTAATTTATTAACATGATTATCAGCATCTGGAACGTTTGGAACATTTGTATCGTTATTTGACAACTTTCTGACGGCTTTTTCACATTTGCGTCAACTTTGAAATTTTTAACAACAAAGTCTTTATAGGAATCGTTAAATGACACTGCTTGCGAAAGAGGTGTACTGTTTTTCGTGGATTCAGACGATTTGGAATCTATTTTTGAACTAGTATCTGGAGGAGTTATATCTGCAGTTGTAGGTAGCACAGTTGCAGGCAGTTGGGTTGTAGGTGTCAGGGCCCGTTTGGTGGGTACAGGCGTCGAGGCACGTTTAGTTTTATTTGGATTTCCTGCTGTTACTCTTAATGACACATTACGAGGTGAGCCGCGCAATGATACTGGTTTGGAAACTGGTTTGGGGTCACCATGCCCACTACTATTAGTCGATGTCGATACAGTTTTTGAAGTCATACAAATACTAGTATTAGTAACTGAAGGTGTTAATACCGTTTTAGACGAAGTAGACACATTTAGATCCTGAATAGATAGTGATTGCGCAGTTTTGGACGTATTTGAAGCACTGCTAATAGACTGTGATCCTATAGTTTTTAAAGTATTTACAGCAGCTAAAGGCTGAGGCGTCACCTTCACTGGGACTACCACCTTAACCGACTCATCTTTAATCCTAGCAGACTTCCTTAGACTACGAGTGTTCATTTCTGCAGTAATGTTGCTAGTGATAGCGTTCTCTACACTTTGACCAGCTAAAGAGAAGGTGTTTACTATTTTAGGGGTGTCGCTAATATCCACTGATTTCTCTTGCGCAATCTCAAAGTCAGCAGGTGTGTATTTTTGGGTCCGCATAAAGAAATGTAATGCTCTAAATATCTCGTCGTCAGTCATAGATCTGTTTACTGCCTTTGGAACGGTGTCCGACTCCTCGTCGTAAGAATTCAATATCTTAGTCATTTCGAAAGCTTTGCTGATCAACACCTTCAACATTTCTATGTTAAGCTTGGCGGAATCTATTACTATGCAATTCATCAATTTCCTGAATTGTACATAGAGATCACTCTCGTCGGAAATGTCGATCATCTCAAAGTCAATGTTTGGTTTCAGTAGCGACTCATTTAATGTATACGGTTTGAAACGGTTCGGTGTCCGATATTCAATGAAAGGGTGTCCGTGATGCTGTTTGTAGAAGTGCACTTGTAAACCTTTCGAATATTCGCGAATCATGATACTGGATGGGCAGAAGTACACGGCAGACACATCATCCACTTTCGGCAGGAACATACATCGATAAGTTTGTTTAAACTTGTTTTTACTTAGTGCAGAATACTTTACCATAGTTTCCTTTTCCATAACTTCCTTCCAGTCGTTGAACTCTGAAAGTAAACGTTTGAGGTTTTGATTAATAATGTACGTAAGAAGGCTTATAGTTTTTGAAATTTTGATATCAAGTATAAGCCGAAAAGGGTATTTTTTACTTAATACATTGTCTGCAGCTTCGGTCGCGTTATCTTTCCTACAGGTAAGGTTATTTTACCTCCTGGTAATATCCTCCTAATCTTCCGTATTTCTGGTCTCAAAGAACAACGGATAAAATTACCTCAACATTTTAGAAGCGTCTATAAAAATGATTTATATGAAACTTCATTATTTAATTATGGGATTATTTTCATGTAATTAGTTATATTTGAATAGACTGAATATCCATCGCAAGATGCTACTTTACTTTGTCTATCTTTATGGGGCAGGCTAAGGAATTTATTAAACTGCCAATTTCATGAAAACTATTAAATCGAAACAATTTATTTTTAGAATAGATAAGACTCATATATATAAACACATACATAGTAAACGTAATAATGAACGTATTTTAAATACGTTATATTGGCTGTAAGACGTGACACTTTTGTGACATTTAAAAAGAAAGATCTTCGTTCGATTCCGCTTCGTGTTTGTTTTTGTGTTGTATTTTATTTTCATAGTTAATTTATTTTTATACATTAATTGTAATATATGTGTCAATACATTATTACTACACGTTATTTGGTGTTTTTTCTTATTATAAAAAATAATGTACCTACTTTATATAACCTATACAATAGAAATAAAGTAATTAAACTTTTTTGTGGCCTTCTATCGCAATAAAAGTTTACGTTCATGCTTAAGAGTGATAATGCCTACAGTAATACTATTTTTTCATGTTAAGACACTTTAAATTAAAGTTAGGTAAAATGTTGTATGGGGCAGTTCCATTGTTCTTTATCCCCATACCTAATTTTTTACCAATCGGATCAGGAGCACTGGATTTTAGCCGGAACGCAAAGTTCGTGCAGAGCCCGACATAATCTCGCGCAGGGTATGTGGCTATGCATTTTCCCACCATAAATAAAGTTAACATATATTCGGATTCAGATCATAACCAAATGTCATAATAGGTGCGTCACAGATAACAGCATCTTGCATTCACAATATTTCCTTTCAGCGTCAGCACTCTAAACACTGTCAATTCTAACTTATAAGTAACAAACGTAAATATCAAACTTTAAAGCCTGCTTAACCATTAAGGCTTAAAAAGAATTAAAAAAACCCTTTAGGGTGACAATAACAAAAAGTTTTTATAAATTGACTTTAACATAAAATAAATAAAAGAGGTATTTCATTAAATTATAGCCTAGAAACATAAAAGATATTTTAGTAAAAAAAATTTTTTTTTTAAACCAGTAATTAATGATACTGAAATTGAAGACAATAATTTTTTTAATAAAAAATATGTGTAATAGAACATATATACAATGATGAGTCTTATTTAAGGTGTTACAATCTTGAATACATATACTGCTTGTTATTTATAGGGATCACAATATCCTTATATTAATATCTCAATTTTTAATATATTTCAGGAACATATGTGACTATTGTTCTTTCTGAATGTTAGGAAGTGATTGCAATGACAGCTGTCACAGACAGGGAAGTACTCACCTGATGATATCGATTTACTTATTTTTAATTAAGACGTGTAATTAAGATAGAAGCCACACACAAAAAATATATATTAAATATAAGATGCAAATAGCATACCGGTGTACGTTGGAAAAAACAAACTCTGGATGCCGTCATTGTGTAGGCCCGCAATATGTGTATCAAAATGTTGAAGAGATGAAAATTGCTGGTGGCATCCTGTGCACAAGAACACCCTGAAGTAAGCCAGGTCTACCACGGTGCTGGCGCACGAGTGCGGCTGGTCTGCCTCGATGCTATTGTAGCACATTAGGCAGGACTCCACAAGTTCAGGTTTTATATATTCTATTTCTGAGGTTCTGCAAAAGAAATAGCATAGAATAGGTACAGTTATTGGTGGAAACGATACTAACAGAAAAACATTTATAATTTTAAATGCTTTATTCGAAGCCATGATTTAAGAAAAAAGAACGAGCCGTTTTCCTATTTCTGTTACATTACAATAGTCTTTATAGATATAACGTGAATTTGTTTAAAATAGTAAAGGTCAGCTTCTAATTGACGACTATGTAAAAATACAGGAAGAAAAAAAAAATTGCAGTTACTGGTTCTACCCAGTACAAGGTCTGTATGTGAATTATGTAAATTGTATGTACCATAAAATATAGTCTAATTTTTATTTAAATTTTACCCTACAAGTCGAAAACTATACTTAGAAAACTGCGCCTTTCTAAGTCAAAGTTATTTGCATTTCCCTTGATATTTGAGTTATCGAGATTCCACTGTATTTATTGTCCACCTGTTATTTTTTTGTTTTGCAAGGTGACTACACCAGTGCCATTTTATTTTTAGGACTTGATTTAGGATTTTTGTTTCTTTCTAATTTCTGATTTTTATCATTCTGCATTCTATATCTCTTTGGCATGCATTTATTTTGTTATTATATATCCATGTTAGACATTCATATATAAGACAAAGAAGTGTCCCAGTGTCTATTATCAGTTTCTTTTCTTCTACATCATATGAACCTTTTTAATACTTCTATTATTATACGGTTATTATATTATGTGATGTGAAGTTGAATATATATATATTATTCAACATCATAGTTTTTCAATAACACCTATTAGGCTACACAATATTCAAGTCTTCTACTAAGTTGTGTTAGACTTGTAGATATTATGGTAATACAACAATAAATAAGATAGCAAATATATATATCAATCAATTACGATTCTCAATAATATTTTAATTATTTGACAATGTCAAAATATGTTACATTAAACTTTTTCGACAATAACTAAATAATAAAATTTTTGACGTGCTGTAGCGACCAGCCTTTTTATATAGTCCGCTACAGGCTGCTTAATTAGTCTGAACGAATGAGCTTTACTACATTTAGTGGTTGTCTGAATATATGACAATAAACACTAAAACACTATACAATGGCAATAACAAGGAAGGTTTTCAATATATGCATTTTGCCCATATTAACGTACGGATGCCAAACCTGGACCCTAAACCAAAATAATTACAAAAAATTAAGAACATGTCAAAGAAGTATGAAACGGAGTATGATGAGCTACAAAAGGAATGATAGAAAAAGGGCACAAGAGATTAGAAAGATTACGAAACTGGATGACATCTTAAAAAAAGTCAAGGAATTGAAGTGGAGGTGGTATGGTGAGAGACAAAAATGATAAATGGACCAAAAATATAATTGAATGGACTCCCAGACAGGATATAAAAAGGACAAGGGGAAGACCACACAAAAGGTGGTCTGATGATTTGCAAAAAGTTGCTGGCTCTCTATGGACTAGGTTGGCCAGGGACAGGAAAACTTGGAAAGTGTTAGAGGAGGCTTGTGTCAGGAGGACACGCTGACAATGAATCATTATTATGATGTGTGAAAATATTTTGTTTATTTTGTGAATATCTATTTTGTCAGTAATAAAAAGCTTATTATTATTAATGTACCTTACATCACGCGTCTTTATAAGACACGGATCTTTATAAGGCGTGCACGGGGATACAGATCCAATGCGTAGAGGCCATTAAGCTAAATTTAATGAAAGTGTGTGTGGAGTGTACCAATCCAATCTCTATCTGCATCATGAAAATTGCAGCCAAAGACTACACCGAGTTAGATGCACAGAAACTATTGTCATTAGTGGTCAAAAAGCCTGTGGACTATGGCATTTCAATTTCGGTGGTAATGAGAACCGGACTATGGAAGAGACTCTGGTCACCTTGTTTTTCAAAGCCTCCTAATTGATTTTAAATATGGCAGGTGGTGACTCGCCACTCACTAAATGGCCCCCCCAAAAAAGCAGACCAATATTGGTACAAAGAGAGCAACATTGGTGTGAACGGCTAAGGGTGCGGTGTGTCTGCGATAGCAAATCGAGACGCCGTCGGCGTTATGACATTATTACACTTCCACCCTTCGAGCATCTGCTCTTGCGACTCCACTCTGTCCGGCTGGTTAAGGCAAGACAGAGGCGGGTGGCATACGCCCCCCTGAAGCACATCGGTACCCTCAATTATGCAACTCGCCACCGACAGCTCGCCACAAGCTGCCCTGAGGGAGACTGACTGCACTGATGGGGCATTTATGGCAGTCAAAGGGCATTAAATGCCCCACCAGCGGGCGATGGGGTCGTCACTTCCCTTATTATTATTATATAAACACTAAAATTCATAAATTCGAGGTGCAAGTACCAGTATTGGTCAAGTGTATTGTGCTGTGTCTGTGTGTTCGAGAAAATGAAAGTAATTTTTAATCTTTATGTGATGTTCAAGCATAAGTGGATAGCCCGGGAAGTTTCTGATATAATAAACGATAAAAGAGGTTGAGTTTTAATAAGAGTTACCCAACGCCAGAAAACATAAAGTAATTACCAATGCTGTTTTCAAGTGATACTTTTATGAGAAATCTGTTTTCCTCAAAGAAACCCTACTCTATGATAGTTTCTTATATTGGACTGTTTCTTAACACTAGCAATTTACATACATATTGAATAATATTTTCCTTTAAAATAGAAATAACATATCAAAGATATAGCACTAGCAGGTCATGCATGTCACTTGTTCTATTTTAGACTCACATGTCACTTCACATTTTCTTGTCACTATTGGATCATAAAATATATTCTCTCCACAAAGCATTTAGCTTTTAAATTTTAAAATGATCACTAATTGATACTTTTAAAAGCAAGATCCTTTTTCTTTGTTTAATAGGTTCTGCTGCTATTTCATATGTAAGGAATAAGGTTTGCTGCCATTAATTGTTCATTAAATCATATACTCATCTTTCTTACAGTGTTCTCTTAAGTCAAGCCAAAGATGATTTTATAACTTTTCTGCAACACCAACTAGTGTGACTGTCTCTTAATAATAGTTGCAAAATTAATGTTTTAATTAATATATATAATATAATAGCTAGAATACATAATAACCAAAAGAATCAAAAACATGGTTATTTGTTTAGCTAACAAAAAGAATCTAAATCTTTCAGAATATGATTCTTGAACAATCATTTTCATATATATATTTTTTTATTCATCATCCTCTTGCCCATTTCCCATTATCTGGGGTCGGCGCAGTATATCTTTTCCTTCCATTCCTCTCTATCAGCCGTCATTTCTATGCTTACTCCTTTCATTCTTATATCATTCTTCACACAATCGATCCATCTTTTATTCGGCCTTCCTCTGCCCGTGTATCCCTCCACTTTCATATTCAACATTCGCTTTGTGACATGACTTTCATCCCTCCGCATCACATGTCCAAACCATGCTAATCTACTTCCTCTCACTTTTTCTACCACTGGCGCTACTTATATATATATATTTTTTTATTATCTGCCATAATTACAGGATGGATGTTCCCGTAGCATGATACACATCAAATTAGGAAAATAAGGTTATTATTCCAGAGACCACAGGCTCTTTAATGAAACACTAAGGAGTATATAGATGTAATGTGTCCATAGGCTATGGTAACTGCTTACCATCAGGTGGGCCGTAATCCTGTTTGCCACAATTGTGATATAAAAAAAAATGTAAACATCTAATTGTACAATAATACCCATAAAAAATAAAGTTGTAGGTGGGCTTTGATTTCCTCTGAAAGTAAACATTGAATTAAATTGATTGTAAAATGTGACTAAGAAAAGAAAAAAAACTCAAGAAAATCATGATTATTTTAAAGATATAATAAAATTCACACCATAGCAACACAAAAATTAATTAAAAAATATATAACAATTTGATGCTTTTTATCTTCACTGATACTTCTTTATAGTAACCCTTTTGGTTACTATGAAGAAGTAAACAATGTCCAGTTTGAATCATTCATTTAGATAACAAATAGGTAACGACTACATTTACGCAGGAATATGTCAGTATAATAAATAAACCTTTACTCACGTTGTCTGAAGTATCTTGGTATGTACTTTTTCAACATGTTTCTGAACCGAAAAATAGTTTGAAAACAACTGCTTACACTTCGAACAAGAGTAGCTCACTTTTTTTAAATCAGAATTTTTCGGAGATTTAGAAAATGTTTCTTCCAATCTGATAGGAATTTCGACATGGCCCACGACCTCTTTAGTTGATATTGTAGGTACACTAGTATTTTGGCTATCTTGCACTACTGTTTCAGGAGCGGGAGTTGAATCAGCCTTCTTGGTTACTGTACGCCTGTTCCGTTTCAGTTTATGTTCACAAAATAGGTGTGTTTTTAGAGCTTGTGTACTTAAAAATTTTTTCGGACATGATTTGCATTTGTATGTAGGCCTCCGTAGTTTTAATTTAGATGGAGCTTTTGCACCCATTTTGTGGACTGCATTTATATGAACACAATAATGAACTCAATAAGTTAATAAGATACTGTTGAATGAAAAATTCAAGCACTAAACAAGCAAATCGTAAGCGACATGACGCCCGGCGGAAGAAAACCCACTAATAATATAGAGTATATATGACGACATCGGATTATATCCCACAGATAATATATGTACATAATCTAAAGACTGAAATACGCACATCAAAATCAATGACTATTATACACATTTCATTTTATTTTCATCATTCCTTTATGATTCAATGCAGCTCTTTCGAAATACAGGGTCATAGAGCCTGCGGAATCACCACATGATGCAAACTACAAGGATATAGAAATATTTTTCTTGCAAAATATAGAGATAATAATATCAACATTTATGGTTGGCAGCTTTGATTTGCTATATTTCTCCATAAGTAATAAAAAATATGCAGTAATTATATAAGTAGTGTTGTTTCGCTCATCTCATTGTATTTAGTAGTAGTTTAGGTAGTAACAGTATTTTTTCTGTTTTAGGTTCGGATTGCCCATTTGAGCGTATTCTTTATTGACTGCTTTCTTTTGGTATTGTTGTATTAATTATTATAAAATCGCACGCTGGCAAAATGTTATTTAGTGAAAAAAACAAATATCATTAAAATACTTATTTATTTCCTTAGAATTTAGAAACCTATGTGCGAAGATATCCCTTCTCTGATAGTAGTGGCAAGCTTGATAACGCTTTAGCAATATTCTTCGCTGTCGCGATCTACTTAATATCATACTGATAACCACTTAAAATTACTGGTTATCTCTCCGTCCGGCTGGCTATCATCACGAGAATCAGCCTTATCACTGAATATGGGCACCAATGACTTGTGCTCTGTCCTAAAAATAAAACAACGGACCATGTAAATATTAATGACTTTTTTTAATACGCAACTTATAGCTAATGCATCATTATTAATTTAGGAATATAACGATTCCATCTTATTATGGACTTGGGGAACATATACATATTCTACAGTCTAATCATTAATTCACTGGAGTAAACTGACGTTTACGGTGTTACCACTTTATGATGAACAGAAAATAGTGTTGTGACAAGAATATTGAAATCAAACTCATTCATTCAATTTCATTCCGTCCTCAAATCACATTACTCATTTTATTTACTTTATTAAGAAATCTTAATCCAATTTTGTTTAATCGATGTAATAATATTAGCATGGTACCTTTAGGGCAAATAGGTGATAACTTTGAAATGGCGTAATTACTCGTTATATATATGAAATGAAACAAAAATATTCAATGGATATATTTTTTATTCGTCATCGTCAGATATAATTTTATCACTATCGTCGTCGCTGTCAGTGACACTTATTATAAAACGGTCCGTAATATTGTCCATCATATGGTCAAGATTAAACATTTTATTTTCTAAGTTTATTACATGATCCACACAGTTGTCTTGTACCAGTAACCAGTAATAACCAGCAATAAATAAAAAAAACTTGAAGTAAAATTGTCGTGGTTATATCCATTACAACGATAAATTATTTACAGAATTAGGTTTTGTCTAAAATGAAATACATAACTACTATTACACAGTGGTTAATCTGTATTTTTCTTTTAAATAGATTGCAATAATTAAAGTACTTCCAATGTTCGAATAATTACAGCTCAAAAAATTTATTTACTGATTAACTGAACGCATAGTTCGGGAACGCTAGCAAGTGAGTGAATTTCATTTTTTGTATCTGATAGATTCATGTACCTATATTATAATTAATTGAGTACTTTTTTTTAATAAACGTTGTTACTGACTTTGTGTGAGTGATCTGAATAACAACGAAGGGTGAAGTCCTTATCGATTTATTCAATTTATCCAATTATATTTGCAGGTCACCTCACTAGTACGATAAATATGGCAACATAATTTTACAATGTGACATTAGCAACTGTCAGTTTACTCCAGTGAATTAATAATCAGACTATACAGCAGTCCGCTCCGCTTCCAGCCTTTGTTTGTATCTGTGTCAAAATCATAGAATACATTTACTCTAGCGAGGTCAAAATGAGCAGGGTGCTCTTTGGCAGGGTCAGGGTTCCCAACATAGGGGTTTTCCCCCTAGATTTAGGGGCTAAATAAGTGAGATGGGATTTTTTTAGGGACTTGAAATTTTTAGAGGTATTTTTAGGGATTTTTTGACTCTTTATATTTTTAATTTTTTTAAGATAAATTTAAAAATGGCTCTCGTGTGAATCAATGTAGCCAACAAAAACATTAATATTTTTTTCTTGACCTACCGACTTATAACATCTAGTTCGTATTCTACAAACACTCTGTGGTAACTATTTAAAATAAATAAATATATTTAAAATAATATAAAAGTTACGTTTTTAAAAGTTACCTTTCCCTCAAATTGAAATTAGTTCCCCACTCTAACTGGCTATTGGCTACAAATCTCTTAATTACGCCTCTGAATGTCCGTTTTTAAAAGTTACGCTACCTCCGAAAGCGTAACTGTATAGAGCGTCTACTGTAAATATTTTTTAGGGCGACAACTCAATATTGAGGCGATTTTAGGGGTTTTGACACAAACTTTAGGGATAAATATTTTTGAGAGTTGGTAACACTGGGCAGGGTGTCTAGTGAGTAGAGTAGTGTACTAACACCTCGCTAGGAAAGTAGGAAATAACACTATAAAAATACATAAATAAATATATTCATAATACCACATATATTAAGTATATAATGCATATAAAGGAGCCATTAATATATAAGTACTTTATTAATTATTTTTTACAAATTTCTTATAGTAGCATTTCTGTAACATAATGAGGGGTGGTCGTTTTCTTAGGACACGTGGATACCATCACTGATTTGCTGAGCAAATTGTTGTTTCGTTTAGGTTTCTTATAATGATATCATAAGCCGTAGATCTACCACATATAGGTACCTACACTTGTAATTACCGTAGCTAGTTGTCTTTCTCACTCAAATTAATATTATTTGAGTGTTGGCACCTGATAACGATTTACTGTCATTACGGCTATAAGTTACGTTTAACTCGATCAATTTACACAACTTGATTACTTTCAGAACACATACCAACAGTTGTTATAAGTAGACCACTATTGCAATGATACAACAAATACGTAATTTGATTTTCGGAATATTCAACGCAAGTTATAAATTCGTGGCGCTTAGTTATAGCTTTCGATTTTCCGGCCATTTGTAAGAAGATAGAATACTGTAGCCGATTTAATGAAGATTACCTATAGTAAAAGATCATAAGAGCTTCTGACATGATAGACCCACGCATTAGTCCCACACAACACACTCGTAAAACATGTATGCGAACACCCAGTATATAATCGTTTTTTTGATGTTGTAGCCCTACCCACAAAACTCAATTTGCTGTGAATGGTTATAGGTACGCAATTAAGACACAACTACCGCACATTGGCCGCAAGATATTTTTACTATGTCTAACAGTAATTTTAATTTCAAATCAGAATTTACCTAAACCTAAGTCAATTAAAAGATTTAATCATTTAGAAAATTTACTTATATTTCCACGAAAAAAAAATTACTATCATAAATTTAACAATAGTCACTTTTGAGACTCTTTCATACAAATTGAAAAAGTTATTTTACATTTTGGTTTTTATGAGTATTCTTTCAGTGGCATTGATTCTGATTTCTAGATAAATTTGAAAGTAACAGGCAAGTTTTCTTCTTATGATAACAATGGCAAATTAGATGATGGTGGCTGTGCACCTATTTTCTTCCCAAAGAATAACAAATTTTTAACTTTTGTATATCTTCCTTTAAGTTTCTATTTATACTGAATACTGGTAATAATTACACATTATTAAATGAGTTCTGAGAACTTATAATATTTTTCTTATTTGCTTCAATATCTTTAGAAATAACAGTTCAATACTTTTTATTCCATATGTTCCTGTTATTTGCTAAATATCTTTTACAGTATTGCCATGTCACTTCACATTTCTTTAAGTGCCTTTATTATCACTCTGGTATTGTAGGTGTAGTTGTCTTGGTCAAGAATGCAGTTCTGACTAGCTGTAAAAAAATGATTTAATATCTATACAACACTTACACATTATATTTTATACAACCTTTGTTCATCAACTACAGAAAACATCTTGGTGAATTAGGAAAAAACTTAGGATAAATATCACAGAGAATTGTAATCTATTATATATACAAAACCCTTACTCTTTTAATGATAAATATGCTACTTTAATCTTAAACAGACTAATAAAGTATTTTAATGCACATATGTACTCCACTCCATTTTTACAAAAGTTATATTGGAGATTGTTTCATGACTGTGGCACTGAGGAAAGATATGCTAACTATATCTTGTTTTAATTGTCCACTAAATTCTTATTATTAACACATTGTAAAGTATTCCCACCATATATTCCTTAATTTATGTAAATAATTCAGCATTAAATTAAATGGTAATTTATGAATGACTATGGTCTATGCTGTAATATCTCATTTTGTCCTTCTTTCATGTACCCTAACAGATACGCAACATTTTGCCATATGCCATACTTTGCCTGTAAAAACAATTCTTTATCCAAAACAGTCTTCATGGATCATCACCCATTTTGTTTGTACCCCACAATTTCACTTCATCATCACAGGCTGTTAACAATAAATTCTCAGTTGGATGATGGCTGATTGATACCACAGGCCTATTTGCTGCATGTACCAATTTCATGGTACAATTACTAGATATCAAATCCCAATAAAAAACTTCTCCAGTAGCTGAACCAGATATAATGTGAGTATCTTTCTCACTGACCGCATTCTCTAGCATATAATCCTTACAGCTATGACCTGAAAAAGTATTCAAAATCTCCCCAGAATCTTTATCAAACAATTTTATTGTGCCATCATTGCAGCTTAAAACATAACATTGACCATCGTGTGTCATACTTCCATAAGTTATTATATGACCAATATAGTCTGATATCATACTTCCTACTCTGATATCATAAAGACGAACATGTGAATCTACAGAACATGTCATTATTTCATGGTCAGTGATTTTTATTGAAGTTATTGTGTCCTTGGCATCTTTCAGCACCTGTACAGGCTCTTGTCTCCGACTGACAACATCCCAGAAGGCTACAGTGTTATCTACAGAACCAGAGACAGCCATGCTCGACTCCTCATTGAATTGTATGCAAGTGACAGAACTGGCATGACCTCTGTATCTTCTAATCGGCTGCCCAGTAGTAACATCCCACAGAATGACCGACTTATCTGTACTACAAGAGATTATGTGACTGCTATCACAGGAACCAGCTGCATCAAGAACTTCGTTAGCGTGGCCACCATAGGTTTTTAATAAGAGGTGCCGGTGAGGATTCCACAGTTTGATTTTTTTGTCTGCACCACATGTTAAGCAGTATGAACCGTCCACGTTGAAGCGGACGGCTCGAACGACTTGTTGCATACATTTTATAGAAGTGATAGTTGTTAATTCAGACATTTGTTGACAGTAAAATATTTCTACTCAATATATTTCCACAACCAATATCACATCACGTTTATCATTTGTTAAAGAAATCAATCATAAAACTACAAACTCCCACGAACCACGAATAAATTTGAAACAGATCGAGTATAGTTTGAAATCTCTTCTAATTCAATTCAATTTGTTAATGGCAATCGTTTTTTTATAAAAACATTTTGCCAGCATCACGTCAGCTTTATATAATAAACAAAAATTCGAACAGAAATCTCTTCTTGAAACCACTTAAAACACACAGATGGATGCACAGACCAATACACAGATGTGTTTACAATTTACATATTATTATTTTTTTTTTTTTATTAAAGATTAACGGCCTTATAATGATGATTAATGACAAACAACCACAGACTATTTATTTATTTTTACTATTTATTTCTTTACGTGATCGAATTCAAGCCGTAGGGCCCTTATGGCCAAGGCTAGGCTGAGTTTAGTCGGTAGGTCTGTTGGGTCGAGCCGCCTCGATTCACCAGGAGTCCGACATAATCATCGCATCTTTACTTGCCGTTGCGGTGGTATCCATGAGGATTCTGAGCCACCTCTCCAACCAAATGAGGAGATCCGTAGGCGAACCAAAGTCACTGACATAGCCCATAGGATTAGTAAGCTGAAGTGGCAATGGGCCGGCCATATAGCACGAAGATTGGACGGTCGATGGGGCAAAAAGGTTCTTGAGTGGGGACCTACCACCAAGCGCAGTGTGGGACGGCCACCTACCAGATGGACTGACGACCTAGTAAAAATCACTGGGTCTCATTGGATGCAGGTGGCAATGGACCGGTCGCGCTGGAAATCGATTGGAGAGGCCTATGTCTAGCAGTGGACGGCGATAGGCTGAGATGATGATGGTGATGAACCACAGACTAATTAGAGGAAGAATGACGCCAGAGAGGGAATTACTAGCAAAGAGTATAATAATATAAGTTTAAGTTGTTGCTTCATAAGTTTAACTTGGTTACTTACTAGTCTGTGATAAGTTTATTCTATACGTATGGCACGAGATGGAACGAGAAATGTTGATTTTTTTAAAGTTGTAGCTACAAAGATCTTCAGTTTTCTATTACAATACTTAAAAAATAGTTTTATAGAGAAAACTTATTTAAAAGTTCTACGCATATACTAAATTCATTTTGTATCAACCTTTATTCACACGTTTTTAAGCATTTCGTAACATTGTGCCTGTGCTATTGTGGTTAAGCTGATGATCGATGTAGCCATCGCTTTAAATAAATTTAAAAAATGATTTGATAAAAAATGTCGTCTGTTTTACTTATTTTGTTGTGTTAAAAGTTTGCATTTTTGTTGATTTATTCTTTGTTTTCATTCAACTAGTGTAAATTACTCAATATAATATACCATACATTATGAGTGTTACTATCTCAATGGGTTTAGTTTGCTTAAAAACTTATAAATAACAGAATTCAAAAACATATTGTTAATATTGATGACCAATCCTACAAATTTATGATAATAATACTTTTGTATTATTAATGATAAATAGTTTATGAGGTACAATTAAATGAAACTACTAATACTGTACAAGGTAAATATTGCAATGGGAACTTAAAAGACTATTAGCTAAACCTAATAAAAATATATTTTACTGGTAAGACATTATTATTTTAGGGCTTACTACTTACTAGTCTAAAAGTTCTATTATTTGGCGAAAATCTACTCTACATACAGTATGAGATTTTAGTTTATTTGCTTAAATAGTAACTATAGATAACTATTATTCATTTACTGCTTAGATTATTATTGGGGAAAAGGTATCAAAACATCAGCCAACCATCACATAAGTATATCACGATATCATTATTCATAATATTGTTAAGCCTCTTAATAACACGATGTTTTGCAACAAAGAATAGTCCTTTCGCAAAATTCAGCTCCCTAATATTTATCTGAGGGATAAGTATGGCAGTTGGCCATATGTACAAATAAATAATTATATTTTGAGTGAGGGATTGTTTCCAATAGATGTCATGTTAGTGTGAGACAGTATTTCGGAAAACTTTTTTATGAAGTATAGCTGCAAAAAAAAACAACTTTGTACAATCATCATCATACTTGCAATGCTTATGAGGTTTGTAAAAAATCTAATAAACTTACAAGAATCAGAGGATGTCGCTAGGATGCCATTTGGCTGCAATGTCATTGTGACCTTTTAGATTGGAACACAATATGCAAACATTGCCATTTTGTAATAGAAATATGTAAAATGAAGCTACCCATGATGGTTCTGGTACCACGGTGGTATATTCATTTAGTGCAGGACCTCTTGCCAGATTTTGTTAAGCAGAAATAGAGAACTTATTGGATGATCAGAAACATGATACTATATAATAATATTAATGATTTGAAAAACTTAATGAAATGAAACTAGATATTAATTTTATTACTTATTTGTAATTATTATTTGATTAATGCAAATAATAATTTGTGTCAAACTGAAACAGTATTTTCTCTGAGTTTCTGCCTTAAACTAACTTAAAACATTATATAATGTCAGTAAATAATACACTGAAACTTTTGATTTTGATTTGATTTGATTTTGATAAGTTTTTAGACATCTTAATAGTGTTCAGAGAGTCTACACAGAGTTCAATAGAGTTAAACAAAGTATGTAACAAATATTTTTTTATTATTGTCTTGGATAAATTAAAGAAATATGATACAGTAAATATTTCGACAGTCCCTATGTATAAGATGATAAGTCTAAAACTAAGGTTTACAGAAGAGTGAAATGAAAGTTCAAATCGCTCTGGAAATAAAAATACTTTCAGCTTTGAATATATTGTTTGCATAATGTGTTAATATAGTTAGACATTTTTTAAATGTTTTTAAAGATATTTATGTACATTTTCTATTAAAAACAGACCTATGACCTGAACTGATATGATGATGGTTTTTACACTGTTATTGAAATAAAACCACATCAGACAAATCTTAGATAACCGTTTGTACGTAGGAAGAAATAATGTAATTTTTTATGATAAAATGCTAGTATTACTTGTATAAAAAGATAAATATAAATAAAAATATAATTTAATATAAAAATATATATAAAAAAAAGTGAGAGGAAGTAGATTAGCATGGTTTGGACATGTGATGCGGAGGGATGAAAGTCATGTCACAAAACGAATGTTGAATATGAAAGTGGAGGGATACACGGGCAGAGGAAGGCCGAATAAAAGATGGATCGATTGTGTGAAGAATGATATAAGAATGAAAGGAGTAAGCATGGAAATGACGGCTGATAGAGAGGAATGGAAGAAAAAGATCTACTGCGCCGACAGATAATGGGAAATGGGCAAGAGGATGATGATGATTTGTTTACAATAGCACCTTAAACATCTCTAGATCTTTAAGCATTTTAAAACGTAGTACAAAATGACAAGCATACATATCCGCATGTACGGCACTAATTCCGTAAAATTATAATTCTTGTTCTCATATACGGTTTGTGTATGTAGTAAAATATCATGTATTGATATGAGCATATGGACAATCTAAAGCCATATGTGTAATAAAAAACATTGGCCATTTTCGACATGACCTTTTATACGTAGGGACTGTCAATTTATTCTTCATTGATTGATTGATTATCGCTAATATAGTATTGTGAAATTGAGAATTCATAGCATTAACTGATATTTATTTGAGTACACTGGTTTTTAGATAGATGTTTTAGAATTATTTTTTTGTTCTAGTGCTTTTCGAAACATATAGTACAAATCCAAAATGGAAGTCATACAGAATTCAAATGGAAGAAGTAATAATAGAGATACTGTGAGTAGAGACGACATGAATAACGAAGTATCTTCCACATCTAGTGAAGATGCGTCACACAGTACTGTTTCAAAATTTAATAATTTCTATAAAGCGAGGTACACAGAGTCAGCTTCTGACAACGAAATCTTAGAAACAAAACTACCAGATACCTCTAGAGGACATTACAAGAGCATGGGAAACATAAACGAGACTTACACAAGTAATGATTTCAACAGAAGCGTCAACAGAGTACAAAATAGTATTAGTAATGTAGATTTAAGCCTCCACACAAATAGATTGAAAAAGTTTGATACGTTACAAGTGCCTATAGTCGGATATGAAGTCATGGAAGAAAGGGCGAGATTCACAATCTTCAAGCTGAAAGTGGAAGATGATAAAAGGGACCAATCATGGCTAGTATTTAGACGATATACTGATTTTGTCAGACTCTACTCAAGAATCAAAACAGAGATGCCCAACCTAATCTTACCTTTGCCTGGTAAAAGGTGGTTCAGGGACAATTTTGAGCCAACATTTCTGGAAGAAAGAGTCAGGGGATTACAAATATTTATAAATGCTATATTGAATAAGTTGCCTAATCATCCAGTTGTTAGAGAGTTCTTCTGCTTAGATGAGCCACCACAAGTGTTCAGTTACCAACCGGAGGTGCAAGCAGTGTATGGTGCTTTAGAAGACTCAATAAGTGCATTGAAAATGCAACTAAAGCAAAAGGACGCAACAATATTGCATTTACAAAATCGTGTTGCGCAGTTGGATATGCAAGTAAAGAAATGCCCCAATTGTAGTACAAATAACACTATTAATTCTATGTAAGTATTTAAATTTTGAAAAGTTTTTTACATAATTCTCAATCAATTTGTTATAGTTGTGTAACCAGTGAACATTGTTAATTTTAGGTGGTATATGTTAGACTTGTACAGAGAGCTATATCACTGAGAAATAAAGATATGTGTATCTTGAAGCTATTCATACAAATCACTCTATATCATTAACTTATTTAAGTCAATTGAAAAATATATCTCTGAGACTAAGATTGATGTGTGTGCATGTGCACACAACTATGGCAGGCAATCATTCATTCTCTCTCTTGTGCACACTTAAAATTTTTGTATTTATCTCTCTTTAATTTATTACTTTGTAACTTTTGTATTCATAAAACCCACCCAATTGTTACTCTATTGAGTCAATGCTATTTCACTTCACAATACTGTCTCAGTCTTGTCTAATTATTGACATCACAAGCGAGTGAAAGATTTAGTAAACTAAGTGAGCTAAAAATACAGTTTGATCTAAAATGATATAATAATATGATAACTTCCTGTGTCAGATATATATTTTATTAATCAACTTTGAGTTACTCAAGTCTTATATATGTTTCATTTCATTTCAAACCACTGTCACTGTCCAAATCCAATTGAAATAGAGTAACTCAGACTTGGACTGCTGTTTAATAAGATTTTTATTTATTTTTTATGTTTATGTAAACAAATTTATACTTAAAAGTCGATAGTGACCCAAGAATATGATAACGTGCCGTACGCTTTGTTGTGTTTGAATACTTATTAATTATATACTATAAATAAATTTAGTTACTTGAATAATTTAATAAAAGTAGAATATTTTAAATTATTCAACATTTTTAACAGTTTTTCTTTTTCAAAATAACATCCATTTCTAATTTGTAGGATTAGGAAAAGAATAATGTTTATTTAAAAAATTGCATTTTAAAAAATCTTTTCAATTTCCAAACCAATTTCAATATTACTGTGTATTCATTTTTTTAACTGAAATTTTGCATTGTAAATATAACATACAATAAAGAAGATACTATTATATTGTGATATACAGCATGTATTATTATTGTTAAATTAATGTAGTTCAAAGGTAGCTAGTAAAATACATAGTTTAAGTAGTAATAATCATAGTAAGTTAATATGAACCAGTTATATCTATAACTGGTAATGAAGGTTAGATGACGTTATCTTATCGTGGTTTTGATGATTCCTCTTTGTTCAAAGTTAATTTGGAAATATATACATATACATTTATGTATAATTCATGTAATTCTTTAAAGAACAATATTGATGGAATTAGGGTTAATTAAGGTTACACTTATTCAATATGAAGTTAGTGGTAAAGCAAAGGGAAAAAAACTATAATGAATTCCTTTAAATGTTATATTTGTTTAAACATGTAAAAAAACACGATTTCGATGCATTTTGGTAAAAAGTTTTCAAGTTGATATATTTTTGAATAAGTAAACTACTTTATGTGGGACTATTTTACTTCTAAATGAAATTTTTACTGTTGATTATTGTAGCCTTTACTTTTTCAATTGATGGTGCTAATTTGTCACCAATTTTTTTTGATATTAGAAAATAAAGTCGAGAGCTTAGATTTTTTGTATACATAATGTAATATTTCAAGACTATTTTCTAAAGACAATAGATTTTTGATGGTATTTTTTTGTATGCGTGCAGTAGATTTAATTAATATTGCGTACTGTTCATGTAATTGTTTTAATTTGTTAGTACCACCGAAATATAACAATTATAGAAATAACCGCCATCTCGAAATTAACCCGACAAACGTAAGGTTAAAGTGGTGCCTAATAAATAACCTTTGTCGCGGAGATGTGCTACTGGCATTAGAAATATTCTCATGGCGAACTTTTCGTATTCAAAGTGCAGGCTCTATACATGATCTCTTGTGCAACAGTTCACTAAGAATATAACAAAGTAATGAATCAAAACATAAAGCCGAGATTTTGTATGTCAGTAAAGTCAGTAAATTCGTTGTATAAATTGTACTAAATATAAGTTATCTTTTTAATTATTTGTGATAAATCTGTTTTATGTACAATGAGCAATATCGATAGTGCCTTTCAAAATATACTGTAGGTGCTAAGATTAGGTTAAAACCTTAAAAATCTTATATATATATATATAACTAGCATATGTATAATCTAATGTTATTTACGTAAGTTGCTAAGTTCGACTTTTACTTGAGCTAGAAGTTATCGGGATATGGTGATATATCGATCGATAACTACAATCACATTTACTGAACAGTAATTCAAATGATAAAATATCTCGGTCATTTTGTGGTTTTATTTATAAATGGCATTCAAACTACTTAATTTTAATTGATTAGTTTGAAAGATTTATAGTATTTTAACATATGAAGCATTACTACATCACAAATACCTACAAATATATACATACTGTTTCAGAATTGTCGAAATTATATATTGATATATATATATAATTGTTAACAAAATGTAGGTCATACCCCGATGACTTCTAGGTTTACGAAAAACAGAAAAACGTCCATTTTCATTAGATCCATTTGAATTTTTTAAACTAAATTATATTGAACATTATCTTATTAAATATAAATTGACGGACAACAATGTATAAACCAAAAATATATTAAAAATTCTAATAATATAGTGCATTATTATTTCGTGTATATAACATTTTATTTTGTATTCGAATTCTGCTATAACCCTCTTGACTTAATTAAGTCGGATAGTAGTAGTAGAAGTTATACAAATAAATTAAAAAATATTTCTTTTTTTTGTGACTTTAGTGTAAGTACACACCAACCCGTTATAATTTACGAATTTATTTAATTAATCATCCGTATGGTGCTCGTAATATCCGCGATTTTCCTATTATAAATATAAACTTGGCTTGTTGTTGTCTGTACTTAACTAAACAGAAGGTACCGTTGTAACAACTATCTATTCAAAGTGAATGAAGCTTTCAAAACTATAGTTAAAAAAATAATTGTAATTACAGACTTCAAGAAACTACGTTAGTTTTCAAACGATCATTGATATTAACGCATTTAAATTAATAATAATTTAGTAGCTAAGTTGTAAAAATATTGTTTTCATCAAATATTTTAACCTTAACCAAATAATATTGTTATCTGATTTTTTATACTGTGACATTTATGTGTTTGGAAAATGTACAAAACATTATTTACTTCGCTATTACAATGAAATTTTGGAATTGAACGTTTTATTATTTTTCTTTATCCTTTGTTTTATTCACAGATCAAGTATTTGTACTAAAGTGTTTTATTGAATAGCGACTGGTTGTTGTGTTGTTGTAGACGGTGTCAATGATATTGTGACCACAGATGAGTAAGTATATGTTTACAATTGTGACTGCTCTTCGGACCTCGGCGGTTGTAGGTCGAAAGAGTTCACGGACGGGTGGAGGGAGTAGTTCGCGTATAGCTGGGTGGAATAAACGTCAAAGACGCTCTGTTAGGGCTCGGTTCGTGTTCAAGGAATGATATGGCAGGTAGCAGACCTATCCGACCGATCCTGTGTACAAAGATATTTGTGAGAAAAGAAGGGTGTTCGAATCGGAAGGAGTTTCAACTTATGAAATGATGCGATAATCATCAGGACCAGATAAAAATAGACGCCCTCGCAGCTAAACATACCAAGAGTGATTTGCGATTAGCGGTTTTTAGATTTGCGATTTCCTGCCTTTCCAAAAGCTACGAAAGGCAGGAAATCGCAAATCTAGTTAAAATCTTTTTGCGTTGAAATCGTTCGGTCTTGCAGAGAAGGTGCTCAGTGCTAATATGTCAACAACATTTGAAAACGTCATTCGTTGCAAAATACATAGCCAAACTTATAAAACAAATGTTAAGAGGTAAGTCATTAGGGCACAATGGACTCTGCATTGAGCATCTGCAATACGCAGGACCTTATCTAAGGTGCTGGCTTTTCATCGTGTTTCAAGCAGTCCTGTTTGCAATTCTATATTTTTTAACTGGGTACTTATGCCGTATAGACTTGAGTGTGGCGTGCGGCAAGGCGGGCCTTTTTAATTTTTATGTAAACGAACTCCTCGTAGCTTTTGGAAGTCAACACTATTGAAGGAGGCTGAAGTCAAGCAAGTCCAACCTACATTGTCATTGGTAGTCATATAAAAAGTTGCTTAGCAACTAAGTTGTTATGATTTGTGTTGTCACAGAATTCGAAATTATTTTTGTAGTATTTTTCCTTTATGTTGTAAATAAGTCTGTTCTCATTTTAATAAGTGTTTATATCCATCGGCTAATAGCTTCCACGTCATCTGTAACCACGCTGTACTATAATTGGTTATGGACATTCTGCAATTTAGCTAAACGATGGAGACTTCGACTTTCAAGTACAATATTGCACCACTCGAAGGCAATTGGGATATCTGGAAGTATAAAATACTTATCTTACTCAAGAGCATTCCTCGCGCTCTCGATGTAGTCGAAGGCAGACTTACTCCGAATAGAGAAAGTGAAGCTAGTGCGACCGGAGCATCCAACGCCGCTGCCGTGTCCGAGTTTAAGACTAAGGTTGACTCCAATGCTCTTTTCTTTATTACTAACAAAATGACCGAAGAAATTCTACGAAAAGTGATGAGATTCACATCTGCTAGAGAAATCAGATGGCCTAGACAAATGCCCCTTAGCATTAGCGTTCAGTCACTGCGGAAAGAAAAAATGTACGGAGATGTCACGTGACTTATCGTTACCTAATGTCATCTCTATACATTTTGTCTTTTCCGCAGTTTCGAACGCTAACGCGCTAACGCTAGCGTTTGTCTAGGGGGCCTGATTAGAACTTAATCGTATGTTCGACGGAACAAATGAAGACAAGACCTTCCAATTATGTATGAGTTTCTTTGGATTGAAAAAGGATCCAGCAGACGATGTAACAACTCATATGTCAAAATTGAAAAACATTTGGGCCTCATTGAACAAAGAGCTTCCTGACCTTCTTCTCAGATGCTCGATACACTGGAAGAAGAATACGTTCAATTTAAGAGTGGATGGTTAATGTGTGCAAAGTCCGACCAAACTATTGAAAAACGAACCAATCGTCTGTGCGTCTTCGAAAGGAACTTGATGTCTACCGTGTCATCAGAGTAAGAGGCTTTAGCGACGACGAGCACACAGAATGGGACAAAGAAAAAGAATAATACATACATACATACATATATACATATATGTCACGCCTTGTTCCCAATGGGGTAGGCAGAGGCCAGCTCTCTCCACTTGCTACGATCCTGGTACTCTTGCTTCCTCCACTTTCATGAGCGTCTTCATGCATGCTCGTCGGTTGCGAGTACTCTTGACCCGGCCTTTCTTTAGGACATCTTCGATTTGATCGAGATATGTCCGCCTAGGTCGACCTGCACCGATTCGTCCTATCATTCTTACCTTGTGTATCTCTTTCGTTAATCTTCCTTCATTCATTCTTTCAACATGGCCGAACCATCTAAGCATCCCATTCTCTATCTTTGTCACTACATCTTCAACTACGCTGCATCGCTCCCTTATCACACTGTTCCTGACATCCTTCAGATTCACTCCAATTATACTTCTCAAGCTTCTCATATCCACAGCATTAATCCTAATTTCATGTTTCTTCTGCCATACCCAACATTCACTACCATACATCAATGTGGGGATCAACACGCCTCCATGCACAGCCAGTCGTGCTCTTTGTGATACGTTCTGGCTATTCATGAAGTTATGAAGTGCCCCATTTACTTGATTCCCTTTCAAAACTCTTCTTTCAATATCACCATCACACTTGCCATCTCTCGTAAACTGTGAACCCAAATATAAAATTCTTTCACTTGTTCTACTTTTTGTCCCTCAATCATAATATCACAGTTTGTCATACATTCTTCTCTTTCAAAAACCATTACTTTCGTCTTGCTTACATTCACTTTCATTCCTTTGCTTGTTAAAGCACCATGCATTAATGTCTACCATCGTTTGCAACTCCTTCTCCGACGATGATAATAAAACTTGATCATCGGCGTATAGGAGGCATTTTATGATCAACTCATTCATTCTTAGTCCATACTCACTATCTTTCAAGCAATCGTCTATAAATAGGTTAAACAACCACGGTGAAGCCACACATCCCTGTCGAACACCCTGACTGATGCTAAACCAGTCTGAGTAAGCTCTGTTTATCCTGACACAAGCACTGGAACCCTCATAAAGTGATTTCAGTGCTCGTATCAGCGTGCTGTTCACTCCATAAACAGACAATATGGACCACAATTCATTCCTCACCACTCTGTCATAGGCCTTTTCCAAGTCCACGAAAACGCAATAGACCTTTTGGCTATGTGCCAAACATTTTTCGGTTATGCTACGTAAGGAAACGTAACCTGGTCCATGCACCCCATTCCTCTCCTAAATCCTGCTTGTACATCCCAAATCTTCTCTTCAGTTTCATTCATCACTCTTTTAGTCAGTATCTTTGCATACAGTTTGCCGACGACGCTCAGTAAGCTAATGCCACGGTAGTTTTTACAGTCTTGCTGTGACCCTTTTCCTTTATATAACGGAACGATTACGGCTTTGCACCAGTCATCTGGCACTTTTCCGCTCCTCCAACAAAGGTTGAAAAGGCAGTACAGCTGACTAGCTACCACGCCCTGTCCAGCTCTCAGCATCTCGACCGTAATCCTATCATACCCAGCAGCATTACCCAACTTCATACTATTCATTGCATCTACAATCTCTTTCATACAGATATGGTTTCGTGGTAACTTTAAGTTTTCTTTTTAAGCTCTCCAGGAAGTCATCAGCAAGTTTTTTATTTATTTATTTCAACAAAAGCTTACAACTATCATTATAGGCCTGACCTAATGCGACAGTTGCACTCACCTAAATTAATTATTCTTAAAACTAATCCTATTCATAACATATAACAAACAACGCCATTATTGTGAACTCCCTCAATGAACATGAAAATAAATCAATTTTCTTCGCAATTGAATTAAGTTTGCGAAGTGCGCGTGTGAACGTCGCCTCGCTCAAAAGTCGCGTGCGAGCGTGCGGCACCGCCAGCAGTGGCAGCCACCGCCAGCGCTCTACGAATTTATCCGGAACGTTTAGTTTTATCTTTTCTAGTAAAGAAGCATTATCCATTCTACCTCTGAGTAAATTCCATATATATGAAACTATAGCGAGTTCCCTCCTCACCCTCAGCTCATTATATCCCACCATTCCTAATATAAACAGCGTCGGATACTTCAGCGGATAAAAAGGATAGACCCCGTACAGTCTCATATACAAATATCTGATAAATTTGTTCTGCACTCGCTCCAGCATGACTTTATGTTTTGTATCACTTGGAGCCCAAATAACTGCATTACATTCCAAGTGGCTTCTTACTAATGCATTATATAGTGATATAATCGTTCCCATGCCCCAGAGCCCAGAGCGTTGCGCAGAACAAACCCCAGATTTCGAAACGCTTTTTTGCATACCTTAGTCACGTAATCTCGAAAAGAGAGATCCGGCGTAACCTCGACACCCAGATCGCGAATCTTCCCAACCCTAGTTAGCAACACCCCGCCTGCCCTATACTCGTACCGAACAGGGCTGTGTGATCTGGAGAAAGATATAACACATTTGGTCTCATTAAATTGTAAGTGGTTTTCTGTACTCCATTTCACCAGCCCGTCGATATCCTGTTGCAGTCTACGACAGTCTTCAGGACTTTCCACCTTAAGATAAAGTTTCAGGCCATCCGCAAATAATAAACATTTTGCATTTTGCACTACCGTTGGTAAATCGTTTATCATGATATTGAACTCTAAGGGTCCAAGATTACTACCCTGACTCACCCCCGATCTTGTGTAGTGTGGATCTCATATATATCCAGCATATTCTACATATTGCTGCCTATCAGTCATGTAGTTGGCGAAAAATTTCAGCAGTTGAGGTGTAAATCCTGCTGCCACAAACTTGTTAAATAGTATGTTGTGGTCTACCAGGTCAAATGCCTTCCTGAAATCAAAGTAGACTGCATCAACCTGCCCACCACTGTCGACTAACGGTATAATATCCGCCATGTAATTGAGTAGATTGCTAGTAGTACTTCTTTTCGGTCGATATCCATGCTGCTCCTCAAATAATTGCGGCTTTATTTGTGGATAAATGCTACCGCAAATGACCGACTCCAGGACTTTGGCCGGAGACGATAGCACGGCCAGCGGTCTATGCCCACTAACATCCAACAACGATTCAGCTTTAGGGACTGGCACCACTCGAGACATTTTCCATCTATCCGGAAAAACAGCCGACCCGACACACAGATTGAATATGTGTAAAAGTGGTTCTGCCAACACCCCCCTACAATCCATAATAATAAACGTTGGAATACCATCAGGGCCAGCAGATGTCTTAGACTTAAGCCGTTTCAGAGCGGCGTTAACGTCCTTTAGCTGTAGCTGGCCTACGTGTATGCGTGCGCTTACGTTAGAGTCTACTTCGTGAGGTAGGTTAGCAATGTTCAAATGAGCTCTTTCTGTACTATACACTGAGTGAAAATACTTCGCGAACCCATCTACACACTTTTGACCTGTCAGTAAACTGCCGTTTCGGTAGACGTTTTTTGAGCTTTTGGCTTTCCGTTTATACTTAATATAGTGCCAGAAAGCCTTCGGGTCTTGTTTTAGGCGACTCTGTACTCGCAGTTGATGTTGTTCTTGTGCCATTTTAATCATATGTTTAACCCTAGCCCTACACTGTGAATACTTATCATAATTATTTTTTGCTCTAGTTTGCTTATACTGCTTGTGTAGAACGGCCTTTAATTTTATGTTTTTTATTATTTCTTTTGTACCTATAGTCTGGGTAAATATACTTAAAATTTTCGCCTACCTGTCTATTTTTCGGTGTACATTTACTAATAGCTGAATTAATATTCTCATAAAAAAATTCTAAACTGGATTCTAGATCTAAACATTTTATGATATTCCAATCAATATTTTCAATTTCCGTATGCAATGAACACAAATCCGCTTTTCTAAAGTTCCACCTGGTTGGTGTTCCGCTCATACCTGGTTTATCTGGATCCCTACAGTCGCGGGTCGCGGCGGCGGTGGCCGGCCGCACGCTCACAGCGAGCGCGGGGTGGTACGGGTCCTCTGCCACCAGCGGCATCGCCAGGCCCACCCGCGCTCCGCCTCCAATTGTACATAACACTTATCTAACATCCGGCCGTTACAATTTTCAATTTCATTGCACTGAGTGAAACAGCTAACGAACTCGAATATAAATTAAAATCACCTAAAACTATTACATCTTTATACATATCACAACATTGCTCAATAATTCTAAACATTGTTAAGTAATCCGTTTCACTACTATTCGGTGGAATGTACACTACACAACACAAAAACAAAAATCTCTTTTTTAAATACACCGTAGCACTGACCAGCTCAAATACTTGTTTATCTATACTGACGTCGCTGTGAGAAACCTGTCGCAGCTCGAATCGTGAGTTGTTTGTCTGAAGCTGCCACTAATCCGTTGTCGACATATAAAGTAAGTAAAATCTGTTTCCCCCCTACTTCCTTTGTGTATAGACACGGATCTGCAGTACTCTGTGTGAATTCGAGCTCAGTTAGTACTTTGTGGAAATACGATGATTCCAGTAGCGGGGTGCTTGTTTTAATCCATAAAAAACTTTTGTTTAGGTGACATACACATACAGAGCCGTCGTGAAAACCTTTGGGTTGTTGCATATACAACTCTTCTTCGAGTTCTTCGTAGAGAAAGACTGTCGTCACATCAAATTGTGTTAGATACATAGTTTTACTTGCAGCAACACTTAGAAGTGAACGTACGTAGCAAATCTGACTACAGGACTGTACGTTTCTTCGTAATCAATTCCTTTGGGTTGTTTGAAACCCTTCGCAACTAGACGTGCTTTATATTTATATATCTTTATATTTATAATAACCATCTGGGTTTGTTTTCTTTTTAACGGCCCTGTAACGGATGTGGCTGATGAAAATGAATATTCCCGCAAGTAAAGGCAAATGAATTTAATTTGTACGAGACACACGAAAAGCACAGTCGTTAGATGATTCGATACTCCTCGTCCCCAGTCCAATGTACTGCTATTTAACAGAAATTTTTGAATTTTACAAATTATCCTATCCAGTTAATATTTCAAAAACCCCCATATAACAAATATTAACTTAGAACTACACACATAAAAATAACAATCAAAATCAATTGTATACCCTACCTACAGGCCCATTTGCACGGTACGTCTTTACGATCTTGAGGTAGTTCTTGAAGAGTCCACGTGTTGTTCTCTTTCATAGAATCTATCTCTTTCAGCATAGCTTTAATTAATCCACTCATCTTTATGCGGGCTATTCATAGCCTTCAAGCGTCTTCATCAATTACACAGCAGTCTCTGAATTTCTCTGAAGGACGAATGGCGTCCCTGTTTCGCAGGTTATATCTAGGTTCTGTCTCTGTTTCTTCAGTGTCAGATAAATCGCCTAAATTGATATCGCCACTCTCTGTGTTCGGTGGTCTAGATATTTCACCATGGGCAGGACTTGCCTCATCGAATTCAACTGTTAGTAGTGCATCACGTCTTTCATATTCTGGATCTGGATTTGATAGACCAATACAATGGCTTGGTGTTCGTTCCTGACAGTCGTAATTGCGTTCCTGATTGAAAGTCAGTTTTAACTCGTTTTCGTTGGGCGATGTGTCTTTCCTTGTAGTCGTGGATGTAACATCATCACATTGCGTTCTATCAAGTGGTTTTTCATCGAAAATAACATCTCGTGATCGAATCATTCTATAATTATCACACCAAATACGATAGCCATCGTCATTATCGTATCCGATCAGTCTTCCTTTCAAAGCTTTCATACAGAGTTTCTTCCTTTTCTGTTTGGGGACATGGACGTAAGCTCTGCAGCCTAAGATGCGTAAGTGAGCAACTTTCCGTTTCTTTCCATTGCATAGTTCATAAGGTGCTTTGTTCTCCGTACGAGATGGACTGGTTCTGTTGAGAACGTAGGCGACCGCGTTAACTAATTCGGCCCAAAGCTTTTCTTGAAAACCTCCACTATGCATGATAGTCCTTGCAGTTTCTACTAATATTCTATTGTCTCTCTCGCTGCATCCATTTTGTTCAGGGGTATATGGCATCGTCAGTCGCTGTTTAATTCCATGCGTAGCGAAGTATCTCACGCACTTCTTTATTATCAAACTCGCCACCATTGTGACTAAGAAGCGTTTCGATTGAGTGACCAATATTTCGCGCTTTGGCGGTGAAATCTTGCATCTTCTGTTTTACTTCTGACTTGGCTTTCAAAAAGTAAACGTACGTCGCTATGTACAAGCTCATCGGGTCTTGAAGTTCTAGGCCGGGTACCAAACTTCAATCTATGTGACTTGCCGAATATGCAGCTTTCGCAAATGCTTTCATTTCGAGGAAGCTGTACACCGTTTTACAAATTGTCTCACATGGCGCTTGTTTTGGTGTGCCAGACGCTCGTGGTAAAGTTGAGTCTTAGTTAAAATTACATTTACTTCTAAATTTCTTTTAGAAATGATGCTCTTCACCATCAGCTTGTATAATCCTTCACGTATGCTGCGTACACCAGTTAGTTTTACTTCGCCGCGCGTGGACATATGCGAACTACTATTTGGGAATAGAGATCAGTCAGTGTGAAGATGGCACGATTGTAATACATCAGGAAGCTTATACCAAGAAGGTACTTAAACGATTTAATATGGATTGTTGTAATCCTGTCTCAACACCGATAGATGCTGCAGAAAAAACATCTGCTACCGTAGAAGCAAATGAGATAGGAAACACCGAGGAGGTTAATTTCCCTTATCGCGAAGCCGTTGGTGCATTATCACACCTCATGGTCGCAACCCGTCCTGATATAGTATACGCAGTTGGTGTGGTTTCTCGCAACTTGGGAAAAATCAATCAGAAACTGGAACAGAGTCAAACGTATCCCACCAAAAACATTCTGTAAAAAACTAGCCAAGTCTCGATGGCGCTGCTAGTTTATCTCTAAAAAGTAATGAAATATAACAAAGTCGTGCCAAGTCTAAGGTTCCTTATTGCGATTTCGTTATTATTATAGTTCATGTTGTGTGACTTTGCCGTTGTCCAATCTGTCGCCAGAACCGCTACCCATTGACGATGGAAAATTGCCACTTGGAAAACGTGGTGTTACCCTTCAACGGCTAAGCCAGTTATTTATTTATTTATTTCCTTTATGTTGTAAATAAAAGTCTGTTCTCATTTTAATAAGTGTTTATATCCATCAGCTAATAGCTTCCACATCATCTGCAACCACGCTGTACTATAATTACCACGTTGCCTGTCTAAGGAAGTTGATTCGGAAATTGTGAGGAGTACGCATGTGTTTATGGTTTGAAATAAAATGAGACGAAGAGAATACAATTTAAATCCCTGGGACATATGGTTATATCCAATCTCAAGGACAACGTGGACATGGAAAGAGAGTGGAAGGCACTGTCTGTACGTGCGAACATGATAGCACGCTGGTTTGCTCGTTGCTCAAATGAAGAGCTCACTGTCTGTACATCGCTCTGCATGTGCAGCCTGTAGGCACATTATACTGAAGAAACAAGTTGGTGATGTAGTCGAAAGAGGGATTCACTAACTTCAATGTATTAACTTCAATACAAATAAGTAAATCATTATTAAAAAATAATTATAGGATATTAAACGTTTTATTTAAAAATATATTTTTAAGATTGCTTTAAAATTATTTAAATTTTTTGGCTAGTAACACTAGCACATTTGTCAAAGATTTCCTGGGTAAAGCAGCCATTTTGTAGTGTCGTTTTTGAATTGTGTTTTCTTCGTTAATTCCTCTTATTTTACATTTGGGAGTATTACTTTTTGTTATGATTTGCTGTTAATCAAAACTATTTACCGCCGTATAAAAGTTTTTGAGAAGTTTTAGTGTCTTGAAACTGTGACCAGATAAATTGTTCGTATTAATCGAGTTCGATATACTAAATTGTGTAATCAATCAACTTAGTTCTGTTTTTAAAATAGAGAAATATCGAAAAGAAAATTTTTATATTGTACATAACATTACAAACTTAACTAATTATGCTTATTCTTTGACCAGATAGTATTACAATGGATGTTCAACACGAATTTAGTACAATATGTACTACTTGTTTGAGTTCAGGCAGAGATTTGTACTCGTTAAGTGCATCTGACGGGGTCTATAATATTTTTCGGTTGCTTATGCACGATTTCGCCGAAGACAGGGTAAGTTGGTAGGAATATTCAGTTACATTGGAACCTATGGATAAA
The DNA here is from genome assembly GCA_036419045.1 of Scirpophaga incertulas. NCBI lineage: Eukaryota > Metazoa > Arthropoda > Insecta > Lepidoptera > Crambidae > Scirpophaga > Scirpophaga incertulas. Next base: position 4,580,701 of record CM071647.1, on the reverse strand, counting down.
GGTATGGTTTCTAAAGAATATTTAATTTTTCCTGGATAATGACTAGGTCATTACACATATTATCAGAGCTTTAGCCATTTGTTCAGACATTTAACCATTAAAATATCATTAAATAATTTTGATCTTTGGCCTTTTTGTATTTATTGCTTGTGGTTAAAACATAGTAAATACATTAGATTACACTATACTATAATATTTTGTGTATGTCGTTCAAAAATTATGTGTGTTTATTTTTTGTCTTTGTGAAGTTGTTGATGGATAATACACCCTGTATAAAACATCATTGATTTGTAAGAGTAAAATTTAAAAATATTAATGTATTTTTTAATAAATTGAAATAAAATTTTAATTGATGAGAATTTCAACCCTGTATAAAACATTATTGATTTGTAAGAGTAAAATTTAAAAATATTAATGTATTTTTTAATAAATTGAAATAAAATTTTAATAGATGAGAATTTCTAGTAAGTTATGAAAATCGAGTCTGTTATGTTGTTTTTATACATACCAATATATGATTTTTAATGCAATCTATCATGTTTCCACCTGAATAAAACAACACATAAAGTAATGGTGTATAATTTTGTTACAGTTTGGTGAAAATCTGATTAATGTAGATCAATTGATATGCTGGGAATGTTATGCTACAATGAAAAGGTTTATTCGCTTTAAAAACCAGGTGCACAGTGCTCAAGAACACTTGCGTATTCTAGCTATGAGTAGAGCTCAGGAGGTAAGGATAAGGTGACATAAAGTGTTTTTTTTTTTTGGTATATGAGGCATCTATAGAAGTCAATATTAATAATCCTAATAAATTGAATTTTTAAAAAGTTATTAATTGTAATCAGTATTTAAGATATTAAACAATATTTATTCCTTGTATGTACATATCTCAACCATTACTAAGGTGTATTCAAATGTAAAAAAGAGTTGCTGTTCGGAAATGAGAAGAACCTTCTCAAGAATACACTACAAACTTGGAAGGTGGAGGTATTAACAGCCCAATTAGAGTTTATTCTTTCAAACTGTTACTTAAGTATCTGTTGATTATATTTATGACAGGAATAACAAGAATGAAGTTATAAACAGTTACATTTTATATTATGGATAGAAGACAACCAAGATATTACGTAAATCAAATCCCATCTGGGCAATATGGAATGCTTGACAATTCTTGATGTGAAGCAAAGCCATGTCATCGGCAAAAACCAACAATTTTCATTTATTTAGTTCCTTATTGTTGTTGTGTTGTAAATACAATTCAAATATGGAAAATCATTTATTAACATCTAATCTCTACTCTGTAGCTTAAATTGAGGTGTGTACCAATTTAATTACCCTTACCCTCCGTAGTTTTCTAATAAATATATTCACTATAATATAATAATGATACATGACACATATAGACAAAGCAAGGATTTGATTATGCTACCCTGCTAAACACTGAAAGGGTTACTTTGAGTTCCATACTAACATACATAGCTACCAATTTTAAAAGTCTGAAAACTATCTGTTTAATAGCTAGTGATCAATTATCACCATACTTATGGATTAGTATTATGATCTCTTGTATGATGTGATATCCAATGTGTTAATATAGAAGTTTGTAATACATAATATGTGATTTGGCAATGTTAAACTGAAATGATTTAAGTTTACTAGTAATTGGAGCAAAATGCAATATTTTAAAATGTGACTGAAAATTTTCAGACTATGGATCACACTTACATAAGCCAATCTCTGTCTTCATTAGAAGTAACAAGTAAAAATGACTATGACAAAATTTACCTGTACTATGCTCAGGATGAATGGCCTCAGACACTCATTGTGAGTGAGGGTGATGTGAAGAATGAACAGTTTGATATAATGCAGGCTACGCGAGAAAACTTGGCTTTGGATATTGATGATCACATACTGGAAGGTATATCTTGTAACTTTTAGGAGGTAGTATATTCTAATCACTGTATAATATGCTCAGTACCTCGAGAGTATAATTACTTGGTGGTTAGTTACTCTGCGGTGTTGAAGACATTTTGTCAGTTTTATGCTTTGGTGTTGCGTAAATATATAGTATCATTATACATCCTCTATTGCATATATTACAGAGAGTGTTTTGACGAATTGTTTGGATTGGACCATGCTGCTAATTTCTTCCAGTGTTGCAGGACAATGCGTTTTTCTAGAAACTTTCTACTATACTACCAAACTGTATAATGAAATGTTGCATGTGGTATTACCAAAATCAAAATTATCTTTATTCAAATATGACTTTATAGAAAGCTCTTTTGAATCGTCCAATATTTTTTCCCCTACCACCCATTCAGGACTTATTTTTTAGTTGATAAGAAGAATGGGCGCAAGTAACTTATCAGCTTTATCAAAAGTAATAACAACATTTACAATAAATTATGTTGTTATCATACAATGTACATATGTGTTTACAATTTATACTGGAAAACAAATATTTACAATTTAGAATGTAATATCTTCAAATCAACACCAAGCATTGGCATCATTTAAATAAAATTATTAGCATCTTTTTAACATGTACCTTGAACTTATGAAAAGGCAATTCAGTCAGCTACACTATGTGGAATCTTGTTAAAAAAAAATTATACATTTGCCCACAAACGAACCTCTAGATTTAGTAGCCTGTACGTTAGAACGGCAAGTTAATTTTTATTTCTTGTGTTTAAATTACGCATTTGAAAATTAGTATGAAATGTGTGACAATTTTTATACACATAAATCAAATTTTCATAAATATACTGGCCCGCTAAAGTCATTACATTAATCATACATACATACATACATTATATTACATACATTATATTAATCTCTTTAAATAAATCTCTAAGATAATCCTTTGCTCGTAAATTATAAATAGCGCGGGCTGCTCTTTTTTGAAGAACAACAATACTTTCGATGTTAGCAGCGGACCAAGTAGTAAGTTGTCTTATTTTTTTACAGCATAGGTTGCAGAACTTGGTCTATTTGATAGGGTCTCAATATGTGGATCCCATTGCAAAGTCGGATCCAAAGTAATACCCAAGAATTTGGTGAATTCTACAAATTCTACCACTTCATTATTCATTTTAACAATAGTATCTACTTTTCTTACATTTGGTAATGAAAATTTTACACATTTAGTTTTATTGGGATTTAAAGATAAATTATTAATCGTGAACCAGTGCAATACTTTAGAAAGAGTACTATTTACAACGTCAATATTGTCGTTTCCTCCGTCAACCTTAAATATTAAAGAAGTGTCATCTGCAAATAGTACAGTATTGCACTAAGTATCAGTGAAGTGTGGGAGATCATTAATATATATCAAGAAAAAAAAAGGGTCCCAATATCGATCCCTGTGGCACGCCCATAACAATAGGAGTACCTGCAGACTCAGTCCCATTAACAAAAATTTTCTGGACTCTGCTGGACAAACAAGATTCGATTAATCTAGACGTTGCATCAGAGACACCATAATGCTTTAGCTTATTTAATAAGGTCTGATGATCTACGCAGTCAAAAGCTTTCGACAGGTCACAAAAAATACCAATCGCATCCTGTTTACATTCCCAAGCGCTAAAAATGTGTTTGAGAAGTGCACCTCCAGCATCTATAGTGCAACGTCCTTTGGTGAAGCTAAACTGGTTTATATGTATAATGTTCTTTCCTGTTAAATGATCAGTTAGCTGGTTACATATAATTTTTTCGAATATTTTGCTAAATGCTGGTAGAATGGAAAACGGTTGTTCATTTGCAGGATCATTTTTATTTCCCGACTTAAATAAAGGGATTAACTTGCTATTTTTCATAAGATCAGGAAAAACACCTTCATCAACACATAAATTGAATATGAACGCGAGTTGCGCAGCAAGTTCCTGTCATCCTTTTGCCCATTTCCCATTATCTGGGGTCGTGTATTCGTCGTAATATTGTTTTTAAGATAAGAATATTGCTTTTGTTAAAACTTACAAGAAGTTTGTTTTAGTTACTTACATAAGATTTTTATATATTTTTGTTAATCACTACTTAGTAGTTAATTGACAGGAAAATATTTTTCGTTTTGTTTTCCTTTATATAAATAGTTAAATACAACACAATTAAAATTAAAATATCAACATATAATTTCACTACTGCAAGAATATTCTTTATGATAGTAATTATATAATTTTCTTGTTCTTGAAAATATTGTGATTATAAATTATTTTATAATCAAAATACAATCATGAGCCTATGTTATGTACATAATGTAAATTTGATTTTATTTTGAAAAGACTGCTGTATAATTACATAGTTTTATCAATAATAAATATAAATATTTAAAAAAAAATAAAATTCAGACCAAAAATACATAAATAAATGATTCGATTTCAAAAAATAATTTACTTTAGTTAGTATAACTCTTCCAATACATTATAAACAAATAATATAAAAATTGAAAGAATTGAAACAGATAAAAATATCATTTGACTGTTCATTTTTTTACTATTAATGCGAAGGTGGAGAATAAATTGGCTAAATTAAAAAAAAAAACACTAACTCTTCCATCTTGTTAACTCGAGTTCAACCCGAGTTATGTGAATTTTAACTCTCGTTAAATCGAGTTTTGTTTTTCTGTGTTGGCACATCACTGCTATCTTCGGCGTTTGACAACTTTGACATTTCTTTATTTTAGTACAATTGACGTCACAGACATGGCGGTCGGCATTTTGGCGCCTTTATTTTACGATAATATTTTGATCTTTTTTTTTCTGTTTGCAAGATAAATATTTTGCGAAAATAAAAATAACACTTGATATTTGAAAAAATTGCAGAATAGCTTATTGCTTATTATCAGGTTATCTGTATGCTCGATTGCAAATCAATAGTAAATTGCTCATTAAGCTTGTTCCCCATGGTCAGAGATAGATGTTGCTAGTTCTTACAGTCCATAATCAGTGGTGTATAACCATGCCTTACTTTTAGATAAATATGACACTCGCAATCTCTTCCCGCAAGTGCATTCATGCGCAGCAACATCATTATAAAGTCAGGTTTACTGTTAGATATGTTCTAGATACATACAGAAACTACACACATGTATAGCGCGGGTGAACTCATGCTTGTTTTTTATGTATAGATTTAAAATCTGACAATCTCTGCCCCAACAATCAGCTGGTCTATGTTTACTACCCCGATTAAATGAGTGCATCGTTCAATTTATTTTTATTCCAATCACTAATGATAAAACATATAAACGTATCGTCTGACATGAAATTATAATATAGTTTTCCACCTGCTGTGAATATCTGCTTAAGCGCCATTCCGTGATAATGTTCCCCTTTTGACTCCACTCTGACAGGCTGACTAAATTTCAGTGTTCCTCAACTTGATGTTCACTAAGAGTGTTAAGGGTAATTCGTCACTTCATCAAAAATGGTGATTGTGAAGAGTTATTACTATGAAAATGTTGCTCATTTATGATGCGTTTGATCGATGCTCATTTGTCCTGCTTCATGTTATGAAATCGAATAGATTATAGTAAATATTGGATTATTTCAAATAATCATATATTATATCACGGAGACTTGGTGGATATCTCTAATCCGTTTGCAACCACAGCCATATTAATTATCGTTATAACATCAATGATTGCATAGCTCTTGTAATTATATATATGTATATCCTCTTTAATGAAGGAAATAGTTCGGCTGCTTAAAATCAAAACATAGTAACTCCTTCCTGGAGTTCGCCGCCTGTACGAGGGCGTCGTGCGATCCGTGGCCATGTATGGGGCTCCCGTGTGGTCGCAAGACTGCGCGAGCTCTCCCCGCTGCAGAACTGCTACGGAGCCTGCAGCGGATAATGGCCATACGGATCGTACGAGGCTACCGTACAATCTCGTACGAGGCCGGCGACGGTTCTGGGACGCTCCCCCATTCGACATCCTGGCCAACATGTACGCGGCGACGGAGAGACGAGACGAGAGAGATCGACACATTGCCACCACTGTGCATCCGACCTTGACTCGGCCCAGCACACACTGGCGGAGTGCCCCGCGTGGGCCTCCGAGCGTCGAGTCTTGGTCGCAGAGATCGGGCGAGATCTGTCTCCGCCGGCATTGATTGCGGCAATGCTGGCGGACTGGCCGGGGGGCGTCGTTGGTGGAGGAGACCGGGGGAGGTAGTGAGCCTCCCCCGAGGAGGGCTCCCCTGTATCGACGGGGGAGCGGAGGCTGGGGGTTCCCGGAAGAAGCTTGATGTTCCCGGGGGCTCCCTACATGCCTGGGGAAAGCCATCCCTGAGGTTTTTAGTGGGTAGGCCTCCCCCTTCTGGGGAGGAGAGCCCCACATAACCGCCGGCTCGCCACAGCCGGGGTATGCAATTTAATGCATTTTCCTCAGGGGAACAAAAAAAAAAGTAACAAAAATGTTCAGGAGAGCAAAAAAACGGGTCTACTTTGATTCGTCAGCCCGACGAAACCAGAAGAGATAACGATTTGGGTGTTTGACGAAAAGTTGTGCTATATGGTTGACATTTTACTTTGTAATACTCGTAATCTTTTTGGAGTATAGTTACACTAAAATCGCTCGTACTTTATTTTTTTCGTGAATTTACCCAAATATAAATAGTTATAAAAACAGTATCAAAACTTAGTAAGTTTGCTTTACTAGGTTATTTGGATATTTATTATTTAATTTATTTATTTGTTATTTTTACTTTGCGACAAATTCAAAACACAACAAGTTGGTATTTCAAGTAAGTCGCTTGAGATGCTGCGGTTTTGTATTCTGACATACTAAGTTTGGAATTTGTACTTCAAAGAAATTCTCGTAATCATGGCAAATTGCTTAGACTTGCTAAATTATATCTTTAAAATTACGTATGAAAATGGGTGTCTTTAAGGTCTACATCGTTTTGGTACTACCTAATATGTCGAAAAATACCAAAAACGTTTTTTTTTTAATCAGGTGTTACTAGGTTTTGAATTTGAGCAGCCGAGTTAACAATAGTCACATACACTGCAGATCAACTGTATCATGTAATAGGCACTTTACAGTTTTGTACAGGCCCTCTGTTACATGCATACATTACCCATTAAGGTCCGGAAGATCTAAGTTTTACTTAGCACAAAGTCTCTGAATATGGTCCTGTATTCATATCGGAATCTTCCTGGACAGCTCGAGCCAATATGTCAAATGTGGAGTGTAACAGTGTATTTAATATTTTTCTTTCAGTGCCGGAAATGATTTTGGAAAACCCATTGACTGGTGTTATGTCTCGGGTCGTCGTCGAAACTGATGCGCTTGTGTCCGCTGCTGGTTCATACAAAAATATTTCGGTGATGTAAGTTTTTGTATAATTTGTAGTGCATTGTTACAATACTTAATTTTATAATGCATATATATATATACCTAAAGGACTCATCGGCCCTTAAGACTGATTGATGTAGAACCGATCGGTCCTGCTCCGTCTACCTTGTTGGAGGCGTACTAACGCTGCGTATCCCGCATATGCAAATTTTAATATGCGTCTCCCTTCCTTCTCCATGACATAAAATCTATTTATTGAAATCTATTTAATCAAATTAATTTTATTAAATCTGTATCATTTATTATTTTTGTATTATATAATATGTAATGTATATATATATATATATTATTGACTATAAATTGTTTTTGTAATTATTTTAGTTATGTTGTATTTGTAGCAATATACCTACCATATTGTTGCGCCCAACAGGGTCCAAAATTGTCTGACCATTTTTTAAATTTTGGAAACAATAAAGTATTGAGTATGCATGCTTGCAATTTGATTGACAATAACTTACCACAAACCAGCAAACTATATATACAATAATGAAGGTAAAAACGTATCTTTGTTGAGATTGGATCATTTGTATCCGGATCAGTACAAAGATTCGAATCAGTAAAATTAGCATCATTTGTTAATCCGATTCCGATTTAATCGGTTCAGAGTCACATGACAATAGACATGGTATAATTTTTATTCGATAATAAATAATAGACCATGTCGGATTACGGGGTTTACGGGGGGGCGGATTACCGGGGGTCCACTGTATATCTTTCTAATAAAAATTTATTCGTTGTACGCAGGCCGGATTCTCCAAAAGCACAACTAATGAAACACACGCTAACAAACCGCAAACCTGTTTCAAACCACGCGGACATACGCAAAGATGGATACATCACAGAGAGTTTGACAGAAGCCGACATGTTGAACGTACGGTGAGTCGTGATGGCTTCCTTAGAGCAGATACAGAATGATATTTTGTATCTGTGGAACTCATATTGCTCTACTTTTGTTTTGTACCTCGGCCATATTGTTTGCTGTCCTTTTAATTGGCTTATGTGTTTTAGGGAAGAAATGAAAAGCAAGGTGCAGTATGCAAGTAGCGTGTATAAATGCGAGTTGTGCATAATCGGTTTTTACAACCAACAGCAGGTCGAAGACCACTTTATCTCTCACCACAGCGCTGTAAGTTAAAAAATCGATTTTTGTCATATCTATAACTTTTGATAGGACTATTTTCAACCAAGTTTTAATGTCCCAATACAATGCACTAAATAGTTTCATATAGTGATGTGCCGAGTCGCTGTTTTGGTGGATCCAGTCGATTCGAGTCAGTTCATATGGTATTCGAATCAGGACGGACACGAATCCCTGATTCGAGCCCAGCACTCGAATATTATCTTTAGTATTCGAATATTTCTAGACTCGAGTCTGATTCCTAGACGAGTCTAGAAATTCTAGTACAGTCCAGAACTAGAGTCCGATTTTAGAACAAAATCAAAAAAGTTGCAGGTCCAAACTTGTTTGTAATATTAGACCCGCGCCACTTAATTGCTTAGGTAAACAGTTTGCGAGTACAAGTGAGTTAACCAAACTCTAATACTAGACTCGAGTCAGTAGGACTCGTGTAAATAGAATCGAGTTAGCGAGTACGAACCGATTCTTCCTGACTCGAGTACCGGAATCGAGTCCAGCGTACTCGAATCATAATAAATTGGTATTCGAGTAGTCGAGACCAAAGCAGGAATCGAGTCTGACTCGAGTCAAACCGTACTCGGCACATCGCTTCTAGAAAGCTTTTAGTTTCTGCTTTCCGATTACGGTCTGGGCATGTTCCAACAAACAAGTTTAATCATCTTGTTGGTGTGAAATCCTTACTTTTGTGCGATAACCAGCTGTGTTCCAGGATGTTTATCACATGTTGTTGGAATGTACCCGAAACTCTGAGCTAAGAGAAAGACTTTTTTTTTTTTTTTTTTTTATTTCGACATAACATAAGATTCCTTAATCTAAATGATGGCATCTGTAAACCTGTATGAGGTTTGTCTAGATGCATTTTACATATATTATTAGGCTATTTACTTATTTATACCTTAGCTACTTTTATTATAATAATATATTATGTAACAATATTTCAAATATTTTTACCTACCCACAAGCACACTTATATCGCCACGATAGGTAAACAAGATATGCGCGCGCGCTCGACAACCGGTTGCTAGTGGCAGTTAGAGGTGAGTTATACAGGCTGCTCCAATCCACAAAGCAATTCCTTTTCAACAATTATTTATATTCGTTGGCGTTAATCTGTTTCGCAAATCAATTGGTAACTGGTTTATAAGGTCTGGAATAATGTATTCGGACATGCGTCTACCATAGTAATTATTGAAAAATGGTACTTTTAGAAGATTTTTTGGCAGTTTGCCTTGTTATTTTTGTATGTGTGACGGTTTGTTGTATGTCAGTTATAAAAATTGTTCTTTCAGTTTTGCAGTCTGAATTGAAGGTGAATCGGCAGTACTTTACAAAAATCAAAGAGTTCGTGATCATTGGTTATTTTATTTTAATATGATATGGAACGACTAATTTCAATAAACGTACTTGTATCCTATATATCCTCGTGGGAATGGATTTCGAGTACTGGACTCGAATGAGGGAATCGAGTCCTGATTCGAATACCGTATACCCTGACTTGAATCGACTCGATCCACCAAAACAGCGACTCGGCACATCACTACTTTCTAGTAAGGTTGGATGAGTCACTGTCAAACCAAGGATTCCATGTAGGTTTGTCCTGGATTGCATCATACCAAATTCCAGACTGACCAGGGTTTCCCCAAAATGATACTCCCATTTTTCCAAACATCTTTTCTTTATTATTGGAATAAATTCACTAGCCAAGGGTCAATCGTATTCAAATATACTAATATGATTCCTTGTTTCAGAAACCACGCAAGACAGCTTGCAAGATATGCTTCGTGTATACTGAAGACTCTCAGCTCGAAGCCCACACTAAGAGTCATTATGAACGACACACATGCAAATTTTGCGGAAGAGTCGAATACAGTGAGAAGCTTATAAGAGTTCATGTCAGATCACATAAGAAGGACCATCCGACTAACTCTGCGTTTAAGATTGGAACTGTGAAGGTACGATTCAGTTGGTGACAGTCATGAAAACAGCTCATTCATTGTCTACTTGTAGTGAAATTCTCTTTTCATTCCTCATGCTCGGAAAGGAGCGTTTGCTTGATCTGAGTATTGGGAGGAAAACGCTAGTTCCCAACAGCGGGCAGGAAATTCTCATACTATTTACTAGTGATGTGCCGAGTCGCCGATCGAGTCTCGCCGAGGACTCGATTCTCTGGTTCGAGCCCAGTACTCGGATTCTATCTTTGGTATTCGAATATTTCTAGACTCAAATCCAATTCCTAGACTCGAGTCTAGAAATTCGAGTCTGGAAATTCTAGTCCAGTCCAGAACTGGAATCCGATTTTAGAACAAAAAGGAAAAATAGAAAGGAGTTAGCTTCAAACAGCTTTTAGGTTAGGTTAAGCACAATGACACAAAAATAATAATACTGTAATTTTTATTGAAAGATAATAAGCATTAAATGAAGACAGAGCATAGGAGCTTATGCAGTTTGCGAGTACAAGTGAGTTAAACAAACTCGAATACTAGACTCGAGTCAGTAGGACTCGTATAAATAGAATCAAGTTAGCAAGAACGAGTCTGACTCGAGTCAAACCGTACTCGGCACATCGCTAGTAAAAACTACTGAATGAATTTTATTCGTTTCCTTATAATAATTTAGCTGATACATCAGAAATGACATATTGGCTACAAATTAAAAAGATATACACTGCGCTAATAGAAGAAATGAAAACCTTGATTAAAGTATTGTCACAGGGTAGGAAGAAAAATGACGAAAATGGAGTCGTGAACCCACCGAAATCAGGAGATCTCAGGAGACTTCTGTCCAAGACCACGATAGAAGGTTACCAGTGCTTGGAGTGTGATATGTTCTTTAAGTGAGTACATTTTTAGATTTTCGATTAGTAGACAGTGCAAATGTGACTGTAAAAGTTCTATTCGAAGAATAAATTTCTGATTTTCAGAATCTTCAATTACAAGTTGACCTTAGATAATTACTCTGAACTTGTTTAAACAATAGGATGCATAGCAATGCAATATTTTTATTTTTGTGCTCATTTTAAAGAACTGAACGTAGAATAGACCACAAGTATATTAAAAAATGAAAAGACTGTATATTACTGAAAAAATGCGGTTTAAAATTGTCAATTTAAATTTTCGCGCGAAAACGGACCTTTAGTTCGTATGACGTCACTCCTGTCTGTCACTGTCACTGGCTCACTGATTGTACTGCGCGTGTCATTGCTGGCTTTAGTTGTTTTTGCATTTATCTCGACTTTCAAGGTATTATTTTGTAAAAAATTACAATGGTATATCCATCAACATCAGGTGATCATAACTATGCCATTGATACTCCGAAAAAAAAGGCGTATGGATGTATGTTTTGTGCCAATGTGTCCATCTACATCAAATAAGTTTCCTAATAAATTGTGTTTGACTGGACCTTCTAACTCAAAACTGAGAAAAATGTGGTTTCAAGCGGCGAAGATGAATGACATTTATTCCCCAAAGACTTTACTGATTTATTTATTATTTAATATTTACTAGCGACCCGCCCCGGCTTCGCACGGGTGCAGTGAAAAAATGGTTATGGTGGTTATCCCTAAGAGATAGACATATACCATCGCGGACTATTTTGTGGATTTTTGTAAGTTGTACAATACTGTAGTACATTATTTTGGTCTATCTCGTAGGGTTCAGCCAGCGTTTGCAATATAAGCGCAAAAAAACGTGCATATTTACGACATCACATTAGAAACCTTTAAATTTATCAGTGTTTCTCTACTATATTATGCATTTATTATACATACAAACCTTCCTTAAGAATCACTCTATCTATTAAAAAAAACGCATCAAAATCCGTTGCGTAGTTTTAAAGATCTAAGCATACATACGGACATACAGCGAAAGCGACTTTGTTTTATACTATGTATTGATTTATTTATTCGATGCTGTGAAGATCACTTTGACGTAAGTCGGCGATATATTTATTGTAAACTTAGTTAATCAGCTTGTACACAAAAGAAACAGTTACCTACCTAACACTTACCCAAACTTTTCAATGTCGTTTTGTTTAGTCCCTTTCATTTCTACACTTGTAAACTCTGCACTTTCGACAAAAAATTTCACTACCATGTCAACATTAACTTTTTGCAGAGACCTAGAATCTGTTTTGGCAAACCCAACTTCCATTTTTATTCAAAAAACGCAATTCGTTTTGGTTTAATTGTTCACTTTTACTACAAGTTATAACCTTCGAATAAGTTGTCATAACAGGAGTGACGTCACTGAACGCTGATTGGTGTTTAAATCCGTTCCGTTTCACGTTACTTTTGATTCGTAATTATTGTTAAAAACAACATTATTTTAAATATCAACCTTGCAGTGGCCCTACTTTTATATTTTTATAGCGTTATAATAACAAAATTTTCATAAATATGATAATTGCATGTTCCCCATTATACAGTGTGTTAGGGATCGGACTTCCGATTCCTTTCCAACGTGTTGTATGTTAAGTTTTATCGACAAAACACAAAGGCACCATCTGTTGTGTTTTGTCTCACTTACACCTTCTAATCGTAAAAGTACCTCTCTCTCTCACAAACAATAGAAATGGTTTTTTTTTGTCCATTTTGACTTGTTTTGTTAGACCCGTTTCTTAACTATTTGCCTGTTAGCGGTACTTATTTTAGGTTTATTTACAAGCTCAACACATTGCCAATAAATTAAAACAAAAAAAATGATATGTCAAGGGCCCGGAATTTTAGGTAGAGCCCAATAACTAAAAAAAAATAGATAATTTTACCCAGTTTTCCGTCTAAATCAAAGGATTTTGTTTATTATTGTAAAGAATTTCTTAACAAATTTATTGTTAAATGCTAGCACAGCTCATTAACTTTGAAATAAGGTCACTTTTGTGTATGTAGACCAAATAAAATCGTAAAACAGCAAGATTTAATAAACTCCTTAAAATACGAGAAATAAAATTTTAAAATAGCTCTCATTCATAGGGGTGAGGGATGCGACCCCCATTTGTATAGGTTTTTGTCGATAAAACTTAACATACAACACGTTGGTAAAGTATCGGAAGTCCGATCCCTAACACACTGTATAAATCACATTATATCTATATTTTTTATATAAGAGAATTTTTTGACAAATGATTTAATGCTGTGAAAAGGCAGATCGGTAACACTTTTTCAAACATCGTTGTAAAAGGCACTCTTTGGATCTGGCAGCATTCCTTTGGCCGTGTCGAAGAAGTCAAAAGAATATCTTGCACAGAGACCAAGAAACCGCGATATAACCCGATTGGGCCATCAGATTTCAGGAGACGAATTTTTGAAACAATAGAAAACCAATTCGCATCCGAAATCGTGAGATTCGTATACGAATTACCGAATTCACTATTTCTGAACTTTCATTTCGTGCGTAGTGCAAAGAGTGGTTCAACCCCACTCATTTTTGATTTCTACTAGTAGAATATCCAAGCTGCGTATGTACATATATATTATATAAATAATCTTATCGTTAGATCTGTAATTTGTCGGATTACAAGGTACTCATTTGTGAAAAAAATCGGACTATAAGGGTCCTATGTCGGGTCTTAGGCAGTACTCTATAATCCGACAAATTCGATAGTTCGACACTGCCCTTCGAAATGATTGTCGGACTACTGGCGGTCCACTGTATATTAGTATATACTAGGACCTCTTTAAATAAGTCTTTCAAAGATTGCTGTCGATAAATTTATCTATAGATCTCCCTCTTAAGGTTTGACCACTACTTCCGTGGAGAGGATCTATGGTAATAGGCTATTTGACAATGCGAAAAATAAAGTGTCAATTACTGTTAACAGTATAAATTAAGAGTTAAAAAATGATTATTTATTAACGTAAGTTGAAAATAATGATTAATTTATTTTAAAATCCGTAAATAAAAATTGCATTTTTTAAACGTTTGTCATGTGACACAAAACGCTTCTGATTGGTCGCGTTTATCATGACGTCACTTGCTTGTAAACATCGTTTGCCTACTTGTGTTGCGCCTAGTTGTGGTAGATTATCTCCGTTATATTAAGATTTTCTTTACTATTCATTGTTTTTTTTTGTTTTTTTTTTGTTTATTTGCACTATTTTACAAGTACTTTCAACCATGGACAACGATTTTGTAAAAGCAGACAGCAGAAACCTGCCGCAAGTCGGCGCAATCATGGTCGGATTATTTTTCAAAAATAATTCTGACATTTATGTTTCGGAGCTAAAAAAATGTAAAACAGCAAAGTAAGTATAATTACACTTTACTGGTAACTTAAATTATATCATAAGAAAGTGAAATAATGATGAACTTCCACAAGAACTTATATAGGTATAAATAATGTTGTCGGGGATGAAATTTACATACACATTTTGTTCTTCATTATATCTCTATTTAAATACAAGATCAAAACAATTCAAAACATTACAAAAACCCTTGCACTACAATTTCCAATACAACAATCACAATCTTAATGCCAAACACATTTTCTTTTTCACAACTACCAAAGACAAAATTTCAACGTCTTTAACAAATAATTAAGTTTGTTTGCACACAATTCCGTGAACATAAACGATAATTTGTTCACGTTACGTCGTCATTCTTTGCCGTTTGACAAATGCAGATCGGGAAGTACCAGCATCACACATTTTTTTAATACGATCTGGCTGGCAATGAAATTTAGAAGGCACAACTTTTATTTAAAATTATTTTCTGACTGAAACCCATTTTGTAGTGATAATAATTTGCCATTTCATTTTCCATCTGTAACGAACAAACAAGTTTTAGTCGGGATCTTTTAGTGTACTCCTTATTGAAATCATAGGACTCTGTAGCTACAAATTTTAACAAATATTATGGAAAACAGCGGAAATATTCGAAGTGAGTTGCAAGAGACATTCTGTTAAAAACATTAGAAGTAGTATAACCTCAAATCAATAACGAAAATATTAACATTCTGAATGTAATTAATTATTACAAAATATAAATATTATGTTTACTTACATCGAAATGGTCTTCACAAAAGAAAATATTTGTACTATTCGCTATGTCATTATGATCCCTCCGAGAAAGTTGCAACCACTTTCGGCGCACTTCGATATTCTTTGGAACACTTACAAATAGTTTTTCCGGAGTTTTTAACAACGTATTTGTACATTTTGAAACTACACACCATTTGTAACTCATTTTGTTACATAAATCACTGATAAAAAGTAAATCCAATCGCACTTTCGTTTTTTGTTTACAACAAACAAATATATATGCCAGCTGTCTCAGATCAGAATACAGGCAAGTGACGTCACCGACCTCATTGCAGCGCCATATTGTCAAAGTAGCGTTTTGGCGGACTATTCAAATATTGAATTTTTAATTCGATGTTTTTCAGCTAATATATACCAGAATTAAAAATAACAACTTTTACTGGGTTCCTTAGACTCTACTAAATAATATAAAATGGATTTTAAAAACTTGTCAAATAGCCTATTGGCTCATTAATCATCATTCTGTGTAACTTACTTTCAGGAACTCCCGAGCGAGAAAAAGCCACGTAGCCCGATATCACAGAGAAGGTTTCCAATGCGACCACTGCCAGAAGAGATTTGTCAACAGGACGACTCTAGTTACACATTTAAAGTGAGTTTTATTCGGTACTATTAATATTTAAACTAATGAAGGAAATACAACAGGTTGAGTATCAACGTTTTTGAGAAAAAAAAAAGTGGATGGCGGTGAAGATGGTATCTGGTTATCATCACCTTCTGCATGCATGTTTGTTCTTCTATTCCTCCGCACTGACATTCTTTGTATCTATATCCATCATTTTCCTTTACCATTGTTTTCTTCTAGAATTATATTCATAAATTTTCTGGTAATACGACTCATCCCTATTACTATACTTTCATACTTTCTCCACTTCTCTGGAAGAGGAATATTTCTTTATTGTATACTAGCGGACCCGACAGACTTCGTCCTGTCAAAAAGATTTGTACAGTGGCAGTTTTTTGTTCCTAATCTAATATATATATTTCTTGTGTGCGTGTGTATGTGACTGAACTCCTCCTAAACGACTGGACCAATTTTGATGAAATTTTTTGTGTGTATTCCAGGGGGCTTGAGGATGGTTTAGATTCACAATACGGTCATATAGATATTGTTTTTCAGCTAAATTATTTATTTAAAAACATTTGAGACAACGTGAGACAACGTGACATTTGAGACATTTGACATTTGAGACATTTGACAGGACAACGTCTGTTGGGCCAGCTAGTTATTTTATAGATAATGTCGCATAGCCAACCAAATCGCAAAAAAAGTCTAAATGACCTATTACATTTTGTGGCTATTCAATTTTGGAACGTGACATTAAATCCTCCAACGATGTATTCTGTGCTCCAACGCACGCACGCACACTGTTTTGATAGATATGATTGAATTTCAACTATATGTAGCGTTAATAAAGCGCAAATTGACTCTTTGATGTTAGGAACACACCTTCATTGCTTAGACAACAGTGAGTGCTTGCAACATGAACTTTATACAATAACAATAAAGCTCAATTCGACTGTACGTTTTAGTTAGAAAACGTTTGCATGGGAAAATAAAAGGGCTGTTTTTAGGGTATTTCCGATAATTATTCGAATTTTCCTCATTGTAAAAACCCTCCTTGAACTTCAACGAACATTAACAAAAAAGAATTGGCCAAATTGGTCCAGGCGTTGTTGAGTTATGAGCTTACCAACACATTTTGCGATTCATTTTTATATATAAGATAAGATTGATCAAAATAAACACACAGTCATGGAAAACTAACAACAAATATACTAATAAAGGGCCATCTTATAGCTAAAAGTGATTTCTTCCAGATAATCTTAGAATAAACAGGACTTACAATGAAATTATTGAAGCCTTGGCAATCAAACTTTTTTTTTTCTGTTTTTTTAAAAGGACTTTTATCCAAATGGATATGTCAGTCCTATCGGAACATATAATCACACACAATACGGAACATATACAATCACAGTTAGTCTCAAGGTAGTCGCGGCGGGCGCAGTACATTGTATAACATATGGGCCTCTTTGGAAGTTGGCTGGGCCAGAATACTGTGGAACATACCAACATCCATAATATTCATTTTTAATCTGTTGATTAGTACTCTCCTAGCATCTTGATAACGGACACATTCCACCAATAAGTGTTGGATATCTTCCATAGTACCACAAACTTTACAGTTAGGAGATTCTATTTTTTCATTAAATATCCAAACTTGTTAGATGGATAATGTCCAGAACTACTTAATTTAAGATTATAAAACCATGGGTGACGTAGAGGCTGACACGATACTTTTATACCAAATGCCTTTTTCTTTTGACCGTTTATTGGAATTAACTCCATTTATCAAAACAAAAATGCTTATATTTTGATCTGATTTCCGAATAAAATGATTTAACATATCTATGTTCACCTTCAGTTATTGCCAGTTTTGCTATTCGGTCAGCGTTCCCAGAAATTCCAATATGTGAAGGAATCCATTGTAATCGCAAACAAATAGTTTTAGAAATAAGCTCATAAATTATCTCAAGAATTTTATAAGCTGTTGATACGCCTCTGTTGCCAGAGGCACATCGAGCTATATGTTGGAGTGCACTTTTACTATCTGTAACTATTACTACTTTCTTAAAGTTTGAACGGCTCGCATACAACAGGGCTTCACATATTGCAAGTAATGACATTATAGACACATCAGGAATATTCTTAAAACTTCCGATAGTATTCTGAGTGGGGCATACGTAAGCTGCTCCTTGGCCATCTGCCGATTCGATTCGCTCATGTCGTCTTTAGATTGAAACTAAAGGTTCAAAAAGTAAAAAAAACGTTTAAACGTCAAAAGTTTTTTTTTTATTTACAGACTAGCGATGGTCTTCTCATCTCATCTGATGGTAAGCGTGATTGTCATATTTTAACTTTAAAATTAGCGTAGTGATGAGAGACGAAACGAAACTGATTTACCATATATTTTTTGGTGGTAGAGTTATGAGTCGACTCGGCTAGTCTTTATTTTGTCTTCATGATAGGATTCTTGTGCCCTGACATTTTGAGGTTATAGTTAGCCAGTTCGTAAGCAGTTGAGTACTCCAGCTTATTGATTCTGTAAATCTCTTTCTATCAAATTTTATTGAAGCGAATATATAGTGCAAATGCATTCCTGCTTTGTTAAGATTCAATGTGAGTCTATTAGTTTACCAACTCTCTGTTCTATTCAAATCAACGAAAAAGCCTCATAAAATTAAATAGAATAGAATTTTATAGGTGGCTTAACTGGACATTGTCCCTCGAACAAGCACCTATTCACAATAGTTCTGACGGAGGCACACCTAGTGCCTTCTACGCAGAGGATGCGTAGTGGAAACACCACAATACGTTCTCGTGGAGTACAGAAGATGGTCGAACAATAGGCATAGCTTCTCCACTCTCCTCTCTCCCTACTTGAAGCATGCAGAAGCTCCAAGAACCAGCACAGAACGCCCAATGTCCCAAGTGTGTCTTTAGTGCTGATAAAAACTCAGCCAAACTATCTAACTGTATTTCTATTGCTATCAAAGAGTGCGGTGGCATTGCTGTTTTATGAATGAGTTGTCACATTCCAATGAAGCAGCAATGTAGCTGCATGCTGCATGAAGCTGCTGTGTGTCAGTTGGCAATCAACATTGATAGCAATAGAAATACATAATTATATAATAGAATATGTAGGTAATTTGGGAATGGTCAATCGACCGAAGTCCTATAGATAAGCCACTAGTCTGCAATTTTGAAAGCTCTCGATTCGATATCAGAGATTTCCAAACTTTCTTGTGTCGTAGACCCTTTGTAATGTTTTTCGGTTTTGGGTAGTTCTACCCCCCCTACTTACCTGATATTGAAACGTACAAAATTATATAAACATATATAATATATATTTTTTACTTCATAGGTACTTTCATAAATTTCAATTTCATTAAGTCTCTATATTAGAAGATAGTTTAATGTAAGTAAATAGCTACTATCACTGTATGTTAAGATTTATTAGCGTAGACCCCCATTTTCACTTCATAGACCCTCAAATTGTTTTTTCAACACACGTTCTCATAACGGGGCTGTTTCATGCGTGTTTTTAATCTCAAAAAGTAGGATATTGCACACTAGTGCGCAATTTCATTACGCACTAGTGTGCAATATTTATAACCCGATAAAATTCGGTTGTTCCCTGTTACAAGACGTTTTTATATACGTACAATGCATTCTTAATTTAGTCTGGTAGCACTTTCTTTTTCTCGAACAAATGTATTCTAATGTTTAATAAATAGTTAATAGCTAAATTTACATTCAACAAACTTGCATTGAGGTGCAATAGTAATCAAAGATTCACTATAATTTTATTTAAAGAAATTTTGTCATGAACCGCAACCGTCGACTTCACGCGACGTTGGTTATTTGGATCATCGTCTGTCTATTGGCGACGAATCTTTCAATGAAATTGTAAATTTCCATGAAAATGTATCAGCATCGCCGACATTTACCCAAGAGAATGAAGACATTATTCAAACTACTAATACTAACAGTACTATATCTCAAATGGTAAAAATGCCCGCAAAATCTGTACAGTATCACTTCGCAAATTGTACATTTACTAATTGTTTTAATAAATAAAAATTTGCATTTTAGCTTTTTTCCTCAACTTGTGTTGAAAAACGTCGTATGAAACTCGTGAGCATTGTTAATTGCATCCTCGGCTAAATTGTCGCGCTCACCTTACGCCTCGTGTGCAATGAACAACTTTGCACACTAGTATCATAATGTACTATTTCGCTGACGTAGGCCCCTTGCAGGTTGACCCCTAGGGGTCGATAGATATCTCTTTGGGAATCACTGTACTATATCATTGCCAATGTGTCTTTTTGCAACGTGCTCCACCGTGCACAATTTAAAGAAACAAAATTCCTATTAGTAATTTGATAACTGTCACAGTAATGTTGTCTGTTTGTTACGTTTTCATGACGAAACCAATGAATTGGGACCAGGGAATTCTGGTTATGCTGTAATTTGGCATGGCAACGGTTTTAGACTTTGAGAAGGATAAGGTAACTTTTATTACGAGAAAATATCTCTCTTCTATGGGTAAACTAGGTATAACGTAGAAAGATATTTCTCGGGGTCTCAAACTTTCCAAAATCTGTTCAGTTTTACCGAATTCTCCGTTACTTACAGTCGGGTCAATTTAATAGGCCACATTTGACATTTCATTAAAATTCCTCAACTAACCTTGTAATGGCGGACATAAAATATTCAATATTTTTTTAGTTTGGAAATGCACAAATGGCCGTTGTTACAATGTTGCGTTTAGTGAAGTCTATACGTAAGTGATGTCCCTCAAAAAATCGAATGAATGCAATGATTATTTGTGAAGGGATTATTCACCATGAATTAATAGACAAATTTTTATTAAAATAAAACATGTTATTCTTTTGTTTCATAATAAAAAACAATAATAACTTAATAAACAGAGAAATAATTGATATTAAAAATTTTTAAGGCAATTAAACTCGTAAAATATATTAATACAGTACCTATAAAAAAGAGCGTATTCCCATTTAAAAGGCCGGCAACACATCTGTTGTTGCGGGCAGCGATAATCACTTACCATCAAGTAATCCATTTGCTCGTTTGCCTATTACAGTTATTGTGGAAAAGTACTTTTTTTATAAGATAGGGATCTTATAAAAAAAGTACTTTTCCATAATAACTGTATTCGATTCACATATGTTTGAAGTAAATATCGATTTTTTCACCATAATCGGAGTGTTTAAGCAGGTCACCTCACTATGAACAAATGTCAAATGTGGCCTATTAAATTGACCCGACTGTAAATATTATCGTTTCAGACTCCACGAAGGCCCATTGCCCAGAGAAGAATGCCCCATATGCCACAAGATGGTGAGAGTCATACAACTAAAGTACCACATACAACGGCACGAAAACAAATGTCGATACGAATGTTTGGACTGTAACAAGGTAAGTAGGTGGCTACCGTAGCCCATAGACCCATTGCAACCAGAGCATATACCTTTTACACAAAGTGTTATTGATTTGCTTGTTAACAGATTCAAATCATTTGTCAAAATATTCTTATAAAAAGAGGTTTTTATACTGTTGAGGATTACTTAAATGAGAACAATGCTTGGGTTTAATTTTTATAACTCAAAAGTTATGTTTTGAATAACTATAATAAAAACATAATGATATAGCTTTTATATCTTAACTTGCTGAAACTTGTAAAGGACGTTGTTGGGTTCAGACTATTTAGGGGTCATCCATAAATTACGTCACACGAATTTCCTGTTTTGTGCCCCTCCCCCCGTCCTTGTCACAGTTAGTCACATTTGTGAGACTAGCCCCCCCCCCCCCCTAGTGTGACCGAAATCAGTTTTATTTTCATTTTAATAAAATTAACATCAAATCAATTAACAAAACAAAAAACGATTACTTTAAATAAGTATATGGTCATTTCATGATTTTCTTATTATATTTTTCAAAATCACCTACTATAATCAATTAGAAAAATAGTACGTTTCGGGAGTACCCCTATTAATAGATAGAAGAAGATACTATTCCTTTATTCATTTATGAGAGTATACAGACTTTACAATAAAAGTTAATATTTACAGCACTTTTCATACTAATAGTAATAATTTAAAGTTTGTGTTTTAACAGTTAGCTTATTTGATTTAATAGATTTTGTAATGTGACGTCACGAAATTTAAGATCCCTCCCACCCCCTTGTCACACAATGTCACACTTCGTCAACCCCCTCCCTCCCCCTAACCGTGTGACGTAATTTATGGATGGCCTCTTATCTGAGGCCAACTTCTAATTGATGACTCTGTAATTACAGCTCGAAAAAAAAATAGCGCTTGCTGGATTTCTTGCTGGTTCTTTCCAGTACAAGGTCTCCCGCCGTAGACTTGTGAACCAATGGCGTACCATCTTTGACGTACAAAGTGATTGTACAAATCCTATTTCAAGAATAAATGTTTGATTTTAATTTAGAGTCACTAAGAACATAAAATCTTAAGTCACATTAAAACTCTTGTTTATGAATAATTTTGTATTTTTAGGTATTCTCGCACCTCGCTACTTACCAAGCGCATTTAAAGTATAGTCGGGCACACGCTACCGAGAGCGTTCTCAAGTAAGTCACTTCGTATATATTAAAAGCTCAGTTTTTGCAGTTTTCTCCTGAATGTTCAGTTTTAATATTTAATTATATCTAACACTAGCGGACCCGACAGACTTCGTCCTGTCAAAAAGATTTGTACAGTGGCAGTTTTTTGTTCCTAATTATTTTATTGATAATGTCGCATAGCCAACCAAATCGCAAAAAAAGTCTAAATGACCTATTACATTTTGTGGCTATTCAATTTTGGAACGTGACATTAAATCCTCCAACGATGTATTCTGTGCTCCAACGCACGCACGCACACTGTTCTGATAGATATGTTTGAATTTCAACTATATGTAGCGTTAATAAAGCGCAAATTGACTCTTTGATGTTAGGAACACACCTTCATTGCTTAGACAACAGTGAGTGCTTGCAATATGAACTTTATACAATAACAATAAAGCTCAATTCGACTGTACGTTTTAGTTAGAAAACGTTTGCATGGGAAAATAAAAGGGCTGTTTTTAGGGTATTTCCGATAATTATTCGAATTTTCCTCATTGTAAAAACCCTCCTTGAACTTCAACGAACATTAACAAAAAAGAATTGGCCAAATTGGTCCAGGCGTTGTTGAGTTATCAGCTTACCAACACATTTTGCGATTCATTTTTATATATAAGATATGTAGCTAAGATCAAAAACACATTCTCACTCTCTCTTTAATAAAATAACAATAATAATAAGCCGAGAAGGACAACGCCATGTGGGATGTTGATTCGACGATCAGTGTTCCAATAGTTGTGTCTGCGAATACCTTAATTCCAAACATCAATCGATTTACTTTATATGTGCCTTTGTGTGTGATGATAGTTTGTAAGATAGCACTTTCTTCGTCCATAACCATATTGAGGTAGGCTTTCGTAATATCAAGTGTGCAGAATATTTGGATATTTTTCATCCTTGATAACCTTGTTAAGAGTTACCTTGCAATCGGCGCAATGTCGTCGAATGCTTCCGTTTGGTTTCACAATAGGAACTATGCGTGTTCCCCAGTCTGAATGATCTAATTTTCTGATCACTCCGTCCTTACATAAGCACTCAATTTCTTCATCTACTTTCGGTTTCAGGGCATAAGGTATTCTTCGAGGTTTTATGAATAACGGGTTGTACATTATCTTTTAAGGTGAGGTGACCCAAATAATTAGGTATTTTACCCAAATCCGACTGAAATACTGATGACGAGAATTGTTGTAAGAGTTTGTCAAGTTTAGGGATTTCTTCTGTTTTTAAAGAGTTTATATTTGATAGTTCCAATATTTTCAATTCTTTTATCCAGCTCCTTCCGAATTAAATACAATTTTCCTTGAATAGTAAGATTGTTATATGTACATTTTACGTAAGCCACTCCTTAGGTCGAATTATCTCCTCCGTGTAAGTTCGTAATCTTTTATCGCTCTTGAAAATTGTTATGTCAATGCCTAAATTTCTATACATATTTAAGCTCATAGTCGATAATGCAGCTCCGGTATCAAATTCCATTCGTACAAGTTTCTTCTCAATTTGGACTCATCATCATCCTCTTACCCATTTCCCATTATCTGGGGTCAGCGCAGTAGATCTTTTTCTTCCATTCCTCTCTATCAGCCGTCATTTGCATGCTTACTCCTTTCATTCTTATATCAATCTTCACACAATCGATCCATCTTTTATTCGGCCTTCCTCTGCCCGTGTATCCCTCCACTTTCATATTCAACATTCTTTCAATTTCTTCTCAATTTGGACTGTGATAATATATTTTTCTACTGATTATGTTTTGATTAGATGTATATCTTCTGGGACGTCACTATCATCAAAGGTTGACGATGAACTATCTAGCTGGTTCGTCTTATTCTTTTGTAAACAAACTCGAGCTAAGTGACCGACCTTTTGACACCGCCTACAAGTACTATTTATGGCACCACAATTGTTTGCTTTGGGGTCTAGACCGCATCTAAAACATTTATCGATGAGGTAAAAGTAATAGGGGCTCTTGAGGTCTTCTTCTGGGAATTGTTGATGGGCTCTCTAGACTTGTTCGTCGCAGGATTATTTGATATTTGATTTATTGTGTTAAATTCAGCGTTATGTAAGTTAGAGTTTATGCTTGAGTTTTCTTTCTTTCCCATTTCCATAGTGGTGGCAATTTGTACTAAATTTGCGAATTTTTGAGATGTATCACATTCTTGTAATATTTTTTGTTCGTATCTTTCCGTCTCATAATCCTCTAACAAATTGTAATGATTAGATCAGACTTTCATCTGTGGGTTTTTTCAATGTTGACATTTAAATTCGCAGTCTGCTGTTAATTTTTTAAGCTCGTTAGCGTATCTTACAATTGTTTCATGCGGCTGCTATAAACGAGATAAAAAGTTATGTTGTAGATTCCACAATGTAGGTATCGGGTCCAAAAAGTCATCTAATAATTTGGTAAGGTCTTCAAACGTTTTGTTTAGTGGGTCTTTAGGTGCGCATAAATTATATAATCTTTCATGCAATTCAGGTGTTAATGCCGATAGTAATAAGTATACTTCAGTTTGTGGATTCGTAATTCTGTTCAGTAAGAAGTAAACTGATAATCTCTTCGTAAAGTTTTTAAAAGATTCACCATCTTGGTAAGGTTGGAAGTTCATCTTCGGTACATGCTCTCGTTCAGCGCCGGTAGGTGCAGATGATGCTGTCGATGTGCTAGCGTGGTTCGTTGGTTCATTTACTGAGTTTTTACTTTTTCGTAACGTTAATAATTTCGTTTTCAAGTCCGTGTACATTTCGACAAAGTCATACCTGTATTCACAGTGGTCGAGTAATCGGCTTCTACGTAATGGGTCGCCGGGCTTAATCCCCGCACGGGACGGATATTTTGTATGACTTTGTATGGCTGCGTGTTTGTGCATGTGAGATTTCTATGTTTGTGACGGCACCCACGACACAGGATAAAAATCATAGTGTAGGACGTTATTTAAAAAAAAAACATCACATGTTCTTAATTTATCTCATGGACTTACAATAACAGCCAGTTTATTACACCTCAGAAGTAGAGATGTGTCAATCTTTACAGAAACGACTCCGTGTGTCGTTCTTTCAAGTGATTCACTGATTCAAATCTCTCACAGCGTTTCAAATGAATCATTCGCTTAATTGCATCTCGGTTTCAATCGGCACGCGGCGCTTGCACGATTGAGATAAGTAAATAGTTTAAAGTCGGAGCGCTTCCGATCACGTCGCTCAATTGCATCTCGCTTTCATGTCAATTTGTGTCACTGATACAAATGAAGCACATTACTGATTCGAATCTTTGCACTGATCCATATACAAATGATCCAATCTCAACAAAGATACGTTTTTTTCCATCATTACTCAGAAGAATTCGGGAAAAATATCGCCAGTGCAATCGCACTTGAGAAAGTAACATGAAGTTGCTCTGGCAGGTTTCCATGTCCGATGTGCAACAAAGGATATCCGAGCAAAGAAGCGATGCAGGACCACTTCAACTACCAGCACCTTGGCAAGACTTCGCACAAGTGCCCTGTTTGTGACAAGGTGAGTGCAATATTGGATAAGGGTAGGAAAGAGCTATGGCAGCTTCCCGTACATCATTTTATTCAAAAATAAAGTAAGCGTCTTTATACCTTGTTTAAAAGAGCATGTATTGCTGATTAATAAGAAAATAAAATCGTAATTTAAGAAGTCCAGGTTTTCGAGCAATTTTGCATAGAAGTTTTATAGGTTATGTCTTTAGTAACTATATTATTTTGCGCAACAACAACAAAAACGCAAGCAATTTAGTGTATTAATACATATGTTACAATTAACACACAAAATGCGTGTGCTCACAGAGGATTTGCTACGGCTACGACCGCGATCACTCATTTTGGCTTCAGAACCTTAAACAACAATATCCACGAAACAGGCGTAAATCAGAATCTTTAAGCACACCCAACTCACAAAAGCAATATCACAGTCCGAGTCGTGTTATTAGTGGCGAAAACAGGAGCCCTTAGGCAGTCCGGTTCAAAAATTATAAAGAAAACAGGGGACTCAAGCGTTGGCGCAAGGGAGCTGAGTAATGAAAAATAAAAACGAAACGTCAAACGTTGTATTTTTTTGATAGCTCTGGATAAGAGTCTCTTAGCCACCTCCCATTTTCATGTTAATTGCCAAAAAAGGTTTTTGATACTGAATTTCATTTATATAATTTAAAATCTATATAAACATAAATACACTAAACCAAAAATTAAATTAGCTATAATCATAAACAATTTAAACCTCATATTTTACAGCAAACAGTCATGATTTTAATATTGCAAAAAATAATTATTTAGTCTGGCAACCTTGTACTAAAACATTGTCGTGTCGGGAAAGTAATTTACATAATAGCTATTTTTAATCAATTACTTTTTTACTTGGCCTTATCTAAATGTGCCAAAATCATCAAAAATAGTTTATGAATATTTTATAATCATTTGAGCTTTGAGTTTTTGAGACGCTTTCAAAAATAGTGAATTAAAATCTGCAATAGCACTTTACTAACCAAACAGAAACTATAATGGTCTCGCAATCTATCCATATTTTCTTTCCTCTACCCTCATTTCCCACAATAATATCTTAACTCTTCTGGTTACATGACTCACACCTCATCATCCGGCGACCATGCTACTGTCAAACCACACAACTATCGTAACATAATCTATTTCTTGTTCCTTTACAATTTCCGCTGCAAGGTAATGGATTTCTATACTGCACACTGTCTGTACAAAGTACAAGGCAAATTGCAATTATAAGATTTTATATTTTTTGTCAATTAGGCGCGTCAATTGTGCACTTTGATCGCGACCTACAAATATCAGTGCAATGAACTGCGATCTGGTGCCGTAATGGTTAAATTATACATAGTTTTTATTTAGTGTTCAATTAGAAATCGTGACAACAACTCTCGCCTTGCATTTTAACTTATTCTTTTTGGCACTCATTGACATTTGACATTAGTTTAAGTTGACATTTAGATTTAATTGACATCAACCCCCAATCATTGGTCCGGAGCCGGATATAATCAATTAATTGACATTAACCCCCAATCATTGGTCCTTCGAGCCGGATATAATTAATTAATTGACATTAACCCCCAAATACTGTCCGTAAATGCAAATCACTGCATATTTTTAACCACCGCGTTATAGAGCGCTGTTTGTTTTCCTGTCTCTAGCAATTATTAATATACTATATATAGTTTGTAATTATGTGTGTATGAGTTTTTAATATACCCACACGTCATATCGTATATCATCATCATCCTCTTGCCCATTTCCCATTATCTGGGGTCGGCGCAGTAGATCTTTTTCTTCCATTCCTCTCTATCAGCCGTCATTACGTCGTATCGTATATATTGCTTCGTATCCCAGGTCTGCTGGTAAAAATGTCTTCGAAATAAGCAGAACCTATGCACCTCTTAATTAATATTGTTTTTTCTAAATAACGGATTGTTGTGTACACCCCAACTAATATTATAAATGCGAAAGTAACTCTGTCTGTTACGCTTTCCTGCTTAAACCTCGCAACCGATTTTGATGAAATTTGGTACAGACAATCTTTAGACCCTGAGACAGAACATAGGCTACTTTTTATTTCGAAAAAAAGGGATGAGGGGGTTATATTTAAGCACTTTATAAGAAATCATTAAACATTTGTTCTAGCATTTTTGAAATTTCGACCAGCTAGGGGGTGAAATAATTGTTGAAAGTTAGTATGCAAGTTCGACAAATATCACGTCATATGAAACAAAAAATCGTTTGTTCTAGCATTTTGAATTTTTACCAGTGTGGGGCTGAAATAGGGGTTGAATTCAAGATAAGACCATGAATCTTGGTACGTAGGTCCCATAGGATGTGCAGAATTTTTCTACAAACGGAATTCCCGATTGTACACAACGTGAGGCTGGCCCCTGTAAGAGTCTCTTAGACATAAGGGACCAGGGTTGACAAAAACTAATTTCACGCGGGCGAAGCCGCGGGCGGAAGCTAGTATATAAATAAAAATTAAATACTCATATCCGACATATCAACCATAGATAATTACAGCTCTATTGATACTCTATTGCTCTATTGATAGATTTAAAGATTTGCCTTAAGAGGCCTATTACAATTCTTCATTCTGCGAGATTAGGTATTTCGAAGCGTCCCGACATCTCATTGAAGGTCTCACGTCCAAAATACTTTACGCTACGACTAAGCGATTTTGATACTTTTCCAAAAAAATTTATATTTATATTTTTATGGAACAATTCGTTATTGTTATATATATCGTATATGAAGAAACACATAATATAATTATAATAAATAGGACAGATGATATTGTTAAAAATAATGTTTATTAAATATTACTTAGTATGTTATTTAGCAAGATGGTTTTAGTTTTAAATTAAAAATTGCTCAGATTAAAAATATCTAGTTACCAATTATATAGGAGTATAAAGTCATCATTAAACAGACTCACTTATTTGCCGAATTTCCATCAAATCGATCCAATGGTTTTGGTGTGAAAAAGCTTTAGAAATAATAGATAAAATAATATATAGAATATCTATATATTATTTTTAATAACTATAATATCATAACTTTAGAAAAAATATGAAATTCAAAATAAATAATAGTTTAAAAGTCTCAAAATAAATTAGTTTAGTTACTGATAATCGCGCTATACACTGACGCTCAACCGCACGATCACTGGATTCGATCGATGTTGGCGCGAAGAAATTCGACATAGGTCCGACTCTGAGGAGCGCTCAAGCTCTAATGAATTCGGACGGCCTGTGCATCGCATTTTGTAGTAATTTTGCAGTATGATTTATCATTTTTATTAAAATAAGATAATAAATTCATGGTTAAAAAATATAACAAATTTATTCCTCATAAAGTGACATTTATTCTGGTATAAATTTTATTAAGAAATAGTATCGTATATAGAAGATATTCACAGTCAACTTAAAGCGGTTTTCGTAGTTTTTTCGTTTTGTATAAGATTTTTTTTCTATATTAAATCAATAATATATCAAAATTCCGAGGCCGCTACGAACTATATGACTATACAAGAGATAAAATTATCATTTTTTAATTTCATTTATGTAGAACAGTAGTTCAATCCAGGAGCTCAAAAAAGTGCCTTCGCGCATTTTATGAAAATCTTTCTCTACAATTTTGGCTTTTTTTAAAAAGCTAAGCAAAATTTACAAAAAGCGAGTCGGGTACGAACTATGTCAATAGCTATTCTGCATTATTCATTAAGTCAAAATTGACCATTTTACGCAAAAATCGCGTTCGAGATGTAATATGCCTCTTAAGAGGTAGACTCAATCTGCGACCACAGATTATGGTAGAAAAAAGATCTTTCAAGTTTCATGGTTGTTCTCTCTCTCTTTCCCGTTTTCCGAAAATGTCAATAGTATTTTTTTTCTTTACCTTGATCGTACGCACAAACGAACGTCAAGGCTCATTCATTTTTCCTAAACTTGAATTTGATGCACTTTTTTCTTCAAATGTACGGGATTGTTCGAGGTATTGATTTTTTATTTGTTTTAATTATGTAATTCCATTTATTTTAAATTTAAACACCTTACACATTTAGTGTAATTTCAATTGTCTTTTAAGTGTTACTTATTCAAATTCAATTTGTTATATTAATTAATTTAATTGTAAAACATCTGATTTATGCTGTGGAAACTGAGTTCATCATATGTGAAATCAACTAAAAGAATTTTAAAACCTTTATTGTAAGTGATTCAGATAAATGTACATGGTAAGACCTAATCTGGACCTCCTGATTCGAAGACCAAAGTTATCAGACAAACTATATATACGTTCGATTCGATATCCAAATCGTTTCGATATCTAACGGCAAAGTATGAAAATGATTCTAACGTTCTCATAAATTTCATTTTACCCGAACGCAAGCGAATCGAAATCGCTAGCAGTAAAAGGTTTAAAAAAAAAACTTTAATATCAAACATTTGTTACGTTGCAGCCAATCGCGTCTCGAGCGAACGTGGAGAAGCATATGCTGCGAATGCATGGACAAAAGAAACAGAAGCCTAGGAATCACGTCTGTAGAGTTTGCGAGAAGGCTTTTACGGTGAGTTCAACATAAATTCATAGATTCAGAGCTGGAAGAATTTCATTGATCAGTCGTTACTTGTCTGTGTCCCTCTCGAATAAATATGATGCATCATACTTTTATTTTATAACCACCATCCTACTCTTGTCTCATTCTTAGATGGGGTAGTTGGTGCATAGTGATATGATTTATGAACACTACCATACCAAAATAAAATTATAGACTTGTTTTGTCTATGTCAACATACTCTATACCTCGCTATGCTGATCTGTAATATAAAAAAAAAAAAGGAGATATATTATTAGTAAAATAATAAAAACTACGCAATTAAATTAATCAGTGTTTTTCCAATAAAACCCACAGTAAAACTGCTGTAAAACTAAAATAAAACAATAAAAGGTTATGGGCCCAGGCGTGCATCAATGCGCAAATCATAAAAATGGAAAAACAAGAAACTGAAAATATACAGAAGCTAAACAACGAGGAGTGCTTTCCTGTCTGGAAATTTCAGATAAACATTCTATTCAAAAGCCAAGGGCTGCAGGATGTGGTGCATGGATCATCTGAAGTTATTCAACTCGGAGGTAACAGAAGCGATTTCGAACAAAAGGATGCACAAGCACAAAAAATAATTATGTGCACAATTAACAAAAAATATATACCGTTAATAATGTCATGTGAAAATTCGAAACAAATGTTCGAGAAAATATGCAAAATATTCGAGCTGTCCACTCAACAACAAAAGTGTGATTTGTTGCAGGAGTTCACACATATACATATGACACAAATAAAGATATGACTCATCACATCAGCAGCATTGAAAACTTTGCTTATAGATTAAAATCCATAGATGAGAAGGTGAACGATAACATGCTCATGTCTAAAATACTCTCAACACTACCAGAGACATACAATAACTTCAAAACAGCATGGGACTCGTCTCCATTGTCAGAAAAAACACTTAACAACTTGACTTCACGTCTATTAACAGAAGAAAAGAGATTAAACTCATCTAATAACGATGTAAAAGAAGCTTATTTTAACAAGCACAAATTTAACAACAAAAATAAAAACTGTGTAAAATTTTGTAAAATATGTAAAAAGAAAAACCACGACGAAAAAGACTGCTACTTCAAGAAACAGTGTAAAGTGTGCAAGAAAACAAACCATACAGAGAAAGAATGTTATTTTAGAAAAAATTATGACAAAAATAAGACTGCTTTGTTAACAACAGAAATGAAAAATACTGAACAAGAAAAAGTATTCATTGTAGACTCCGGATGCACTATACATATGACAAAAGAAGAAGATATACTAAAGGACACAAAAAATAATAAAACAAAAATATATACAGCGAAAAGAAATGAAAAAATAATATCAGAAAAATCTGGAAAAATAGAAACCGAAGACTACTATCTAGAGAATGTGTTATATGTGCCAAATTTGCAAAAGAACTTAATTTCAGTGAACGCTCTAACTGAAAATAATGCTGAAGTCCTGTTTACAAAAGAAAAAGTAATAATTAAGAAAAATAATAAAGAAATTATCACCGGAAATAAGAACGACAAAGGTTTGTACACTGTCTCTTTAATAATTGATGATGAGAAATATGATTATTCTCACTTGACTTTCGATAAAAATAATGCTGTAGAGTGGCATAAAAAATTAGGACATGCTAGTAAAGATAAAATGAAGAAAATGCTTGATGTAGTTGAAGGAATGAAAATCAGCCGAGACGAAATTAATAACATGCCAGAATGTGAGATATGCATACAATCTAAACAAACTAGACTACCTTTTAACACAAAACGTCATAAAGCAATAAAGCCACTAGAAATCATTCATACAGACATATGCGGTCCAATCTCACCTACAACCTGGAATAATAAAAAATACATTTTAACATGTACTGATGACTACACAAATTTCGCAAAAATATACTTACTCACTAATAAAAATGAAGCATTTATAAAGTTAAAAAACTATATACAAGAGGCAGAGAGACAGCACGACCTGAAAGTAAAAACAATAAGATGTGACTGTGGCGGTGAATTTACTAGCAAACCTATGAAAGATTATTGTACAGAAAAAGGTATTCTACTAGATTATACAACGCCGTACAGCCCACAACTAAACGGCAAGTCCGAGAGGTTCAACAGAACATTAATGGAAAAAGTAAGAGCAATGATGTTTGAAAGCAATATTAATGCAGAACTCTGGGGCGAAGCTGCGAAGACAGCCACATATGTGCTCAATCGCATTCCTGTAGAAGGACAAGAAAAAACACCTGTAGAAAAATGGACAAACAGAAAACCTAACCTAAAATACTTACAAATATTTGGATGCGAAGCATACAGTAAGAACCTGAAATACTTAAAAAAGCTAGATAAAAGAAGCATTAAATATATAATGATTGGGTATACACCTACCGGTTACAGACTTTGGGATGAAGAACAAAGGAAAATTATAGAAAGAAGAGATGTTGTTTTTTTTGAAACATCAAAACAGCCTGTAAGTAGAGAAAACACACATGTAAGAATTATCCTGCAGGAGGAGACTGATGATAGAAAACAACCCAGTAAAAGAAATGAAGATATTCCTGAAAATAAAGAAGAAAATCCTGAATATGATGAAAATCCCAAAAACGAAGAAAATCCATATGAAGACAACAATACTCATGAAAAAAATAATGATGAAAGCCTAGAAGTATATTCAAGATCTGGAAGAAGAATAAACAAACCAAGATACTTAAAAGATTATGTTTCTAATGTTGCATACTGCTTAATGACTCTGAAAGATGTACCTGAAACATATGAAGAAGCAATTAAAGACCAAGAATGGAAACAAGCTATAGAAAAAGAATTAACTGCACTAAAGAAACTAGAAACCTGGAAAGAAGAGGAGAATTTATCTGAAAATAAAAAGTTGATAGATACTAAATGGATATTTAAAATTAAAGAAGACGGTACAAAGAAAGCCAGATTAGTAGTTCGTGGATTTCAACTTAAAAGAGATGAACAAGATGTCATACTATACTCACCGGTTGCACGAGCTTCTACCATAAGAATGGTGATATCTAAAGCAGTAAATGAAGATCTACCCATAAGACAATTAGATGTACCGACAGCCTTCCTGAATGGTAAAGTAAAATCTGAAGTTTATATTAAAATTCCTCAAGGATATTCAAGTAAGAGCAAATCATTAAAATTACAAAGAGCCTTGTATGGACTCGATGAATCGCCAAAATGTTGGAATGAAACTATTGATAAATTTGCTAAAGAAAATGGATTCCAAAGATCAGAATACGATTTTTGCTTATATTATAAAGAAAACTGCTGGATGGTAATCTATGTTGATGACATTCTTCTAATAGGGAAATGCGAAGAAACAATAAGACTTATGATAAAAGAATTTAACGCTAAAGATCTAGGAGAAGCAAAGAAATTTCTTGGAATGGAAATACAGAGAGAAAAGGAAAAAATTAAAAAACAGACCAATTAATTGATAAAATTCTAGACAAATTCTAGACAAATTTGAAATGTCTAATTGTAAAGGAATGAAGACACCAATGGAGGTAAATTTCAATATAACTATTCAAGAAGAAGATAAGGAAAACAAAATTAAAGATAGATACAGAGAACTTATAGGAAGCTTACTATATTTGACAATAGCAACACGACCGGATTTGACATATGCAGTGGCCTATCTTAGTCGCTACCTGGACAAGACAAATGAACAAACATGGAATGCTGGAAAAAGGATATTAAGATATTTGAAATTAAATAAAAATAAAGGACTAATATTCAGAAAAGGATCAGATCAAGATTTATATGGCTACTCAGACGCAGACTGGGCCAACGACAGACAAGACAGGAAGAGTGTAAGCGGAGCCATAATATTACATGGTAAAAATCCTGTCGCATGGTTTTCAAAGAAGCAATCATGTGTTGCTTTATCAACGGCAGAAGCCGAATACATTGCCGCAGCAATGACTGCTCAAGAATTGATAAACCTAAAAGGCATAAGTGAACACTTAAAATGCCCTGGTAAAGCAAATCTGCTCGTCGACAATCAAGGAGCGATATGTATGACAAAAAGCTATGAAAACTCCAAGCGAGCAAAGCATATTGATATAAAATTTCACTATATCAAAGACTTGATTGATAATAACTTGATAGACATAAGATATGTAAACTCACAAAATAACTTGGCAGATGTTTTTACTAAAAGTTTATGTTTACAGAAATTTAACTCTATTGTTAACAAGTTTATGATTTAACTAATTTGCCTAAAAATTGTGTAGATTTAGGTATATTAATTGAAAACAACTTTTATGTTAAACATAATCTTTATTGTAACTTATAAATGTAAACCTTATAAAACTAAAATTTAGACATGTAAAACTTATACAACTAAAATTTAAATGTATAAAAGTAAAACTTATAAAACTAAAATTTCATTGTGTAATTGTGTAAAACTCAATAAATTTGATTTTGTGTAAAAGTTTAAAAAAAATGTTAAAATTAAAATAAAGAAATAAGTAGGTACTATACTTTATAAGATTTATGTAAAGTGTAAAAGGCTTAAGTCGCCTAGCAAGTTAACAGATGTTTATAATGATAGCGATCATGTTTTTGCTGTAGAGCGACTTAAAATTTTAAAGAAAATTTTAGTCGAGGAGGAGTGATATGATTTATGAACACTACCATACCAAAATAAAATTATAGACTTGTTTTGTCTATGTCAACATACTCTATACCTCGCTATGCTGATCTGTAATATAAAAAAAAAAAGGAGATATATTATTAGTAAAATAATAAAAACTACGCAATTAAATTAATCAGTGTTTTTCCAATAAAACCCACAGTAAAACTGCTGTAAAACTAAAATAAAACAATAAAACATAGTTCTAGCATGTTTGTAGCAGACCTACCAAGCACTACATTCCATGAGTTCACTCGAATAAGTCTTCCTGCCACTGAGAACCCGCACACACACAGTCTTGCAGCAATGTGTTCTGCTCACTAAAACTTAATTATTAGTGCTTAGTTTTTTTATAACCACCATCCTACTCTTGTCTAATTCTTAGATGGGGTAGTTGGTGCATAGTTCTAGCACAGTTTGTGGCAGACCTACCAACACTACATTCCATGGAGTCACTCGAATAAGTCTTCCTGCCACTGAGAACCTTTCCGCTATGACGACTGCCAGTCTTGCAAGCAATGTGTTCTGCTCACTAAAACTTGATTAATTAGTTCTTAGTTCTTTTGTAACCACCATCCTACTCTTGTCTAATTCTTAGATGGGGTAGTTGGTGCATAGTTCTAGCATAGTTTGTGGCAGACCTACCAACACTACATTCCATGGAGTCACTCGAATAAGTCTTCCTGCCACTGAGAACCTTTCCGCTATGACGACTGCCAGTCTTGCAAGCAATGTGTTCTGCTCACTAAAACTTAATTAATTAGTTCTTAGTTATTTTGTAACCACCATCCTACTCTTGTCTCATTCTTAGATGGGGTAGTTGGTGCATAGATCTAGCATAGTTTGTGGCAGACCTACCAACACTACATTCCATGGAGTCACTCGAATAAGTCTTCCTGCCACTGAGAACCTTTCCGCTATGACGACTGCCAGTCTTGCGAGCATTGTGTTCTGCTCACTAAAACTTAATTAATTAGTTCTTAGTTCTTTAGCGAAGTCGGTTGATTTGCCAACTAATGTTCCTTGTTGATACTGGGTAAAATATAAGTAAGGGCTATTCACCGTGGGAGAGCCATGCTTCGGGACGAATTGGGCCGGCCCGACCGGATTGATACCACGGCCTCACAGAAAACCGCCGTAAAATAGCGCTTGTGCTTTGTTTCACCGACTGAGTGAGGGTACCGGAGGCCCAACCCCCCCTTCCCCC
Source organism: Scirpophaga incertulas (assembly GCA_036419045.1). Taxonomy (NCBI): domain Eukaryota; kingdom Metazoa; phylum Arthropoda; class Insecta; order Lepidoptera; family Crambidae; genus Scirpophaga; species Scirpophaga incertulas. The sequence goes on along the minus strand of CM071647.1, from coordinate 4,543,972 downwards.
CTTATTCCCTTTTAAAAAAGCCGGCAACGCATCTGTAACTCCTCTGGTGTTGCGGGTGTCCATGGGCAGCGGTAATCGTTTACCCTATCAGGTGATCCGTTTGCTCGTTTACTGCCCTATCCTACAAAAAAAAATCTTGGTCGATCGTGTTGGCTTAGTGTAGGTTGGTACATTTCATATATGTAGACCTTTTGAGTTTGATGGCAAATGTGTAATTCTATTTTTCTATCCACAGGATAAGAAAGCCTTGAACCAGCATGAGGTAATCCACTCCGGAGACCGACCACTCTCTTGTGATGTGTGCCAGCAAACATTCAAGCAGAAGGCTTCTTTGTACACCCACAAAAAGAGAGTGCATAAGATATTTCCAATGAAGAAGAGCCTAGAATACATGGACCCGAAGGTGGATAGTTTGGAATACTCCGAGACGTCTATGATCAAGCAGTGATTAGTGTTCAGTGAATAGTGAATGTGCACAATGTTATTGTGATGCTCGAGCCAAAGTAATATTACTTGCGATAAAACCTTTGATCTACCAAGAAATTGATCGTGTCTGCGCTTAAGTATCTGAAGAAAAGGGATTTCAAATGCGAAAGGCATATGCTTGTGCATACATTACATGATACTAGCAAATGAAGCCTTTGCTCAGAATCGGAAAAAATAAAAATATGGTAATTGAAAGAAATACGTACAAAATCAGTTATGAACAACCAAGGATTGCCATTTTTTTAGGGCTTTTATCACAAAGTTATTACAGATTCGTCAATAGATAATATACAGAATATATCAATTATAATATATGTAAGTAATCTATCTATAAAAATTATTAGTTTGTGCTGGTCATAGGTCATATTACACACTTGAGCACTCTGTATTTATTGAATGACTGAACGCACTTAAGGGCAAGATTAACAAAAGATAATTAATCTGTTAACATTTATTAAAGTTAACTTGTAAGTTATCAGTTTGATAACGGAAATGTAAACGATTATGGATTCATTTAATCCCTATGTCTGACATTTTATTGTATTTTAAATTTGTATTTTTATTGTAAATCAAAGTGATAATATACAGATTTTGTGTGTCATAAATTGAAATCATGCTTTGTTGTAATCTAGTTTTGTAACTAGTGTAGTGACGAACTTTACGAGGTGTTGAAAATTGTAAGTCATTAATCGCTTCAAGAATATTTTATGAATGAATACATTATAATTTTATAAGTTTGTGGCTTTTTACTATTGATCAAGGTAACATGCCGCGATTACCAACAACTGTGGCACTAAATTACCTTTGGTTAGAACAATACTTTCTTTCAGTTTTACTCAAACAATGTGGTGATACATGACACAGCCAATGAAACACATTTACCTATTTGTCATCAAGGTTTAGCACTTATTAGGCTGATTATGTATATCTGTTGCTATTAAATTTAACAAAAAAAAAGCAAAAAAACTCGAGGTTGGCGAAATCCTATGGGCACCGCCATCAAACCCAAAAGAAGAAGACAAGCAAAATGACGTACATTGCCGTCATTTATGACATGTCATGCATTATATGTCAGTTTCAATCAAAATTTGTTAGTATCATAATTATTCAATCCAGATGGTGGATTTTCGTTGAACTTAAAAGCGTTACCTGAACGATTATTTAATGCAAGTTACCGTTATCGTTTATTCGTTAACATGTGATCAAAATTAATAAATTTGTTGTTTGGTGTAGAAACATCAAATCTTGTTAGGTACATACCATGCCACGTTTTTGTCCATAGATAGTATGGATAGAATAACAATTAAGAGGTTTTAACAATTTTTAAAGTCAATTACTAAGTTATTCCGTTAATGGATGTCAATTTTAATATTTTACGGTTTAATAAGTTAATAGCCAACTATGCATAGGACCCCCAACATTTACATTTTAGCCACTCTCAAACTAATTAGCGAAGTAAAACTATCTATAGCTAAAAGTAATAAGACAAAATGGAATATTGGAAAGGAGATGTGCTCTTATTACAAGGAGGTTGGTTTTTTGTGATCAGCGTTAACTAACAAACACCAAACTACATTAAATTGAAAGCCGAATAAATATGAAGTATGAAACAAATAAAAGAAATATTTTACCACCCCCAATTATTTTTAAATAAATAAAACATGTTTATAAGAAATATTTCATTATGGCAACACCTTAATGATGTTTTTATTAATCTGTGACTACCGGTATCTTACTCAATGTTTGATATTTTCCGTTGAGTTAATCATAGAATACATTTACTCGGTCTGATCATAATCATAAAATCAAAACTATGACATTGACAGCAGGTGCCTGACTTGTCAGTTGATTTTTTATTTTTTATAAGAAAAAAGATTTGGCTCCGCCTAGCACTGAATGAAATTTAATATGTAAATAGATATTAGATTTGGCAGTATGGCTTAGTACCTTCGCCTGTCCCTATGGACGAAATTGACAACAACAACAATCAATATATGTATACTCTGTAGCGGATTTGCTTGTGGAAAAGAGAATGTCAATGTCACTTAGATTGTTATGGTTTCGTTTGTCCATTGCGTGTTATTGTAATTATTGATTACCTGTTTCTTTGAAATATCTTATTTATTTGTCTAATTAACATATTTCATACTACATGATACAATTTGATATTAAAGAAATATTCAAAACTTTTACATGGAAGGTCAAAAATCTATCACACAAGTTTGTACAACTTGTCTTCGTGCAGGACGAACACTTAGAGAAATCACAAATGAAAACTTGAAACAAATTTATTTCGATATACTGAATGAAGTACATGTAGGTATCCATCGCGACGTATAAACTAATAAATATTTTATTTTAAATATTATATATTACTTTACCAATTGATATGTTAGTCAGTATTTCCCAACTTTCACATAGAAAGTAGCATTATCTCACTTTGATGACTATTAAGAAAAATCAGGAAAGGATAATAAAAATTTAAAGCGTGAAAATAAATTTTTGTTTGTTTATTAATTTAATGATGTTTGTTTGAAAGTATATTATACTATACTTTAGAGAGTTATGTTACTTTGTTATTATTATATTATTCCACTACTATTCTGTTTCATTACTAGCTTTGTTTTTCTTAAAATTCGGAAATCAGTGTTTTGTTGTTATTTTTATATATGTTCTTTTAGGGAACACCCAGCCACCCAAGTGGTTCCATAGCTATGAGATGTTGTGTCTATAATAAAGATACTATATTATTTTATTATTTCATAGAATTATATGTTAATTGTTACTATTATCACCTGCAGCTTTACAGTATGTCAGTTCATGTATGTTGGGAATGTGAGGCACTAATAAAAAAGGTTTCCAAATTCAGAGAATGTGTGCAAAACTCATATAGAATGCTTCAAAGGTATTCAACACAGGTAAATAAGGTTAATTTTTAATACTATTTAATTTATGTAGTTGGTTCAAATCATTGTGAACCAAAATTATTTAATTGTTAATTTTCCATGTATTGGATGGGATTTTAAATCCTTTTAATCTGGTGAAATCTGCCAAGTGAATTACACACACTTAAGCTACCCTAATGACTTCATTTATTTCTAATTATATAGCTGAAGATATTGTGATTGTATTAATAAGGAAATGCTCTAAGGGCCTCAGATCTTTAAATAAATTCAAAATAATGAATATGAAAATAAATTCAAAAGAATTTAAATGTTAAGTCACAAAGATTAGATAGCTTCTCTTTTTATTTATAATAAAAATATTTTATTACACACTTTATACTAAGATCTAATTATTAATATGTATTTATAAATACCAGATGTTTAATTTGGCTGAAAAAAAAATAGCTAAATTAATTTTTAGGGATGAGATTTTAAGTCACTTTGTACATAAAAGGATTAAATATTCATTTTGTGAGTTAATAGTTACTCACTGAGTGACAATTAATTTATTTTTATTAATGTGGTAAGCACTTTAGATAGTCTTTCCATCTAATCATTGCTGGTCATCTTTGCCCATAGACTTTGCCATTTTTATTCTTAAACATACTTTGGGAATCAAGAACAGAAAATTCATTTAAAAGCTAGACTTAATATATTGTTGCAAAAATATAGTTTTTGAGGAGAAACATTTAAAACTTTGACACCTCACAAAGCAAAGGTTTTTAACTTTAATTTTAGATAAATAATTATCAAGTAAAGGGGTGCTCTAGGAAAATTATTACATACTGAACTCATTTTTGTTTTTTTTTTTAAAGTCACAGTGTCGCTCCGGGGTTGCGATATATGCCACACATGCTTGGTGCATGGTGTTATACCAAAACTAACCTGTAGTCTGGTAATGAAGCATCTTAAATAATATCTTTTTTATATATTTTGCTGTCTATGCAAAATACACAAAAATATTTGTTGTTTATTTCGAAGGCCTTAACCTCATGGGTATTGTGAATATAATCTAATACAATTTGACAATGTGCATGTAGTGGAAGGGGTATGGATAAGGATGAGGGACTTCTGATTAGCTATAGGTAGAAAGCATAATCAATTCTAAAAGTGATGCTTATGAAAGCTTTAGCAAAACTTTCATAAGCTAAGCATAATTTCACACATGGCCTTCACAGAGATTTATAATTTATGACAGTGAAACAACTAGTTATCATGCAAATAAATTGACAAATAAATATTTAAGCTACAACCCATTAAGAGTTATGCTTCCGAAACTAAGCTACAAACCCTTATTGGTTGAGCAATATAAATTTGTCATATGAGAAATTATCTTTTGACACATTACAAATTTTATTGTCAAAATCTTATATAATTATTTAAACTCGTTTCCCACATCTCAATATGCACACAAAGGCGCAAAGTTTGACTCTGGATTTCTGAAATGCAGGAATGTCTAGTTTAGACTCGTCTTCCCATTGATATGTTTTTTTCTTTATTACTTTAAATCAGGGAATCAGGGATATGTGTAGGATATATTTAAGTTTCGATAATTAAGGAATGTAATGTGCTGTTAGAATTATGTGTCCCTTTATGTCATGTGTCTATGAGACATGGACCTTTATCCAATATTTCATGCAGAAATGCAGCTGCAGCTACAGCTAACACCTAGATGCACAGGAACTATTATCATTACAGGTCAAAACGCTTAGGGACGATTGTATTTATAATTTGGCTGTATTTAGAAATGCATTATGGAAATAGACTTGCTCAGCCTTCCCAAAGTTTATTTTATTACAATATTTTGTGTATTGTAAGGCTGTATATTTGGAATGCTTATAAAAATAAATTCACATAGTATTATAAATTTGTAAAATAGTAAATAAGAGAGCCATATCAAATGTTGTATTTTTAGAATCTGCACATGTTGGTACGAGATTCATCACTCAGTATTCATATTCCTCCTTCAATATCAATCACACCTCAGGACAAAAAAGATATTAATGTCAAGGATGAACTGAAAATGGAATGGTCAGATGAAGGTTAGTGGACCGTAATTCAATAAATATTCCAGCTTTATAACATAGGGACTGTTAGGGAATATTTGCTTGGTTTCAATTTCTTCATGATATTTGTAAAATATTTCTGTTTCATAAAATGCATATTTTACAGATGTTAGCCTGCATATTGCCCAAGATTGTTTAGCGGACGCCGAAGACACCCTAAAATTGGACAAAAATGTGGATAACTTAGAGGTGAGTAGGGAAACAGTACTCGAGAACTAAAAATGTTATGAAGAAATGTAAAATTAGCAGCAAGTTGAGGAGGGCAGAAAAAATATATAAATAACTATGCAATAATAGGAACGGCATGAGGGTATATAACACTGTCTGTTGAAGTTTACATGTTGAGTCAATAATCATGCTTATGTTGATCATACGCTGAGATTTTCGTGTTGCGAGATACAGTTTAACCCAGTGAGGGTATGGTACAGCCATGCTAAGATATAAATCAATAAATACTTCAATATAATTATGTTCTATGCGACTGAATAGTAAGGCGTGCAAGTTTTAGGGTAATGTTGTTAGCCAGCATTCAAGAAACAACAGGAACAAATAAGGTACAAGCTTGTGAACAAAAAGAACACGAATGTGAAAAAAAAGAAACACTGTCATTAACAACTAGAACATGGTTGTGAACAACTATTAACTGTTCTATGGGACAAGCCAGGTCTCTTAATTGATTTAATTATGACATGTGGTGACTGACTCACTAAATATTGGTGCAATGAGAGCAAATTTTGTTCGGGTGTCAGGAGTGTGGATAGGTATTTCAGGCAGCGAGCCAGCTGCCGCTGGCGTTATGACACTATTATACTTCTAACCATCGAGCATTTGCTCAAGACATATCTGGAATGATGGAAATGCTTGGTGAAGCGACTCGCGAAACTGCCACGAAAGTTGCCCAACAAATAGAGAGGTGAGAGAATACTATTCCGCAGAAGAGGCCAGATGGCCGAATATCAGAGCGACAAAAAATAAATTGCCGGATAATCTTCGCGTTATCGAACGCCGCCAGCTTGTACATGGTACATACAGAGTAACTTTTGTAAGATAGATAAAATATGAATCTTTTTTGTTTTTAGAATTCACACACGTTGGACCGAAACTCTTCATTCAGTGTTCATACTCCTTCAGTATCAATCAAACCTCACGGCAAAAGGAATGTCAAGGGTGAACTGAAAATTCAATGGTCAGATGGAGGTTAGTGAACAAAATAGAACAGTAGACAAAATTCTATGAATTATTCCAGCTTTTTCCAACATACCTCTGTTGCGGGATTAATTAAATTTACAATTTAATTAATAATAATTAGACAAATCTGAGCAGCTTCTACGTTTTAAAGAGTTTTTTATTAAATAGGTGTTCGCTATATGGAGTTTGCATTGTATTATATTTCACAGATAGCAGCCTACACAATGACAAAGATTCTCTAACGGACGCCGAAGATCTTCTGCAATTGGACGATAATGTCAACGGAGAAACAGTAGTCAAGAAAAAAAGTGTTACGAAGAAATGTAAAGTTAGCAGTAAGTTGAGAAGAGCAGAGAAGATAGTTAAACAGCTTCGGATTGGCTTGAGGGTATGTACTACCTATAACACTTGTTCTTTGCCAAATTTTATATATTCAGTATATTATATAATTTTGTTAATCAGTATATACAAAGTTATATCAATTAGATTTATATTTATTTTTTACTATAATTTTATCAATTTTTTATTGTACCTATTTATTGTCACGTTTTCTAATCGCAATGTTTACGATAATATGTAGTTTTGGTTATATTTGGTTTCTAAAAAACCGCAATAAAATCGGATCATCCTTTTTGGTAGCTATGTTGCCTCAGACAGACACATACACACACTGACATACACACAGACACGTCAAACTTATAACCCCGTTGTTTTTGCGTGGGGGGTAAAAAATCAATAAATAATTTAAAAAACACATGAACACTATTCACTACAGAAATCGCCGCTATTATGAGCGACATAAGAGCTATATTAAGATCAATATGTAAATTCTGTAGTGTTGGTGTTTGTATATTTTCCATAAACTATATGTTTATCTATACTTTTGTCTATAGAAATCGAAACGAAGAAAAAAGCAAGATGACAAGATAATAACCATAGACTTATCGTACGAGGAAATGCAGTTGGAGAGAAGCAAGGAGGCTTCTAAAGACAGTTACGTTTATGCAGAGTTTAAATGCGAATCGTGCCTGATCGGTTTCAACTATAAAAAGTCATACAAAGCCCACGTTATAGCTAAACATTCATCGGTAAGTGTTGTTTTTTGTATATATACATACATTCAGCTCATCTATTTTATGTCGAGTGGTGTTAAGGTGTCACCATTTGTGAGGTAAGGGTTTGAGGGTGGGGGCAGATGTATGTCACCATCTGTGAGGTGAGAGTTCGAGAGTGGGGGCAGATGTATGTCACCATCTGTGAGGTGAGAGATCGAGAGTGGGGGCAGATGTATGTCACCATCTGTTGGGTGAGAGTTCGAGGGTGGGGGCAGATGTATGTCACCATCTGTGAGATGAGAGTTCGAGGGTGGGGGCAGATGTATGTCACCATCTGTGAGGTGAGGGTTCGAGGGTGGGGGCAGATGTATGTCACCATCTGTGAGGTGAGAGTTCGAGGGTGGGGGCAGATGTATGTCACCATCTGTGAGGTGAGGGTTCGAGGGTGGGGGCAGGTGTATGTCACCATCTGTGAGGTGAGGGTTCGAAGGTGGGGGCAGGTGTATGTCACCATCTGTGAGGTAAGAGTTCGAGGGTGGGGGCAGATGTATGTCACCATCTGTGAGGTGAGAGTTCGAGGGTGGGGGCAGATGTATGTCACCATCTGTGAGGTGAGGGTCGAGGGTGGGGGCAGGTGTATGTCACCATCTGTGAGGTGAGGGTTCGAGGGTGGGGGTAGATGTATGTCACTATCTGTGAGGTGAGGGTTCGAGGGTGGGGGCAGATGTATGTCACCATCTGTGAGGTGAGGGTTCGAGGGTGGGGTCAGGTGTATGTCACCATCTGTGAGGTGAGAGTTCGAGGGTGGGGGCAGATGTATGTCACCATCTGTGAGGTGAGGGTTCGAGGGTGGGGGCAGATGTATGTCACTATCTGTGAGATGAGGGTTCGAGGGTGGGGGCAGATGTATGTCACCATCTGTGAGGTGAGAGTTCGAGGGTGGGGGCAGATGTATGAATTGGACGTCATTGGCGACTTATAATTTATGTTGATTCATACGATTTTATTTAGTATACAGACAGTACACAATTGAGTATTTTTCTACAATTAAATAATATATTATTGCCTAACTTTGACTTTATAAATGCACACCAAAATAATGTATAAACCAAAATAACCCAAAGGCTAAGGATGAGTTTAGTCGATTAATTGTTCGCGTCGATCTATGAGGATCCTCAGCCTCTGCTGTCCAGAGAAAACAAATGATTAACACAGCACAATTGAGTATTTTCCTACAATTAAATAACATATTATTGCCTAACTTTGACTTTATAAATGCACAGCAAAATAATGTATAAACCAAAATAACCCAAGCCGTATTGTCCTTATAACCAAGGCTAAGGATGAGTTTAGTCGGTTGATTGTTCGCGTCGATCTATGAGGATCCTCAGCCTCTGCTGTCCAGAGAAAACAAATGATTAACACAGCCGTATTGTCCTTATCACCAAGGCTAAGAATGGTGCACGAACAGTGTCGATATTTTTTTCCCCTCTGGAGAGCGGAGAAGCTGAGAATCCTAATGGCTACCTGTGCAACTAAGGCCACATTGATTGTCGGAATCCAGATCGATCGAGACGACCCAAATGATCTACCGATTAAATTCAGCCTAAGCCTTGGTCATAAAGACCTTGGCTTGGATGCAAGAGGCAGTGTCGATATCTAGAAAGGATGTTTATTTTGTTTCAGGAACGAGGTAATTATAAGTGCCCGGTTTGCAAAACAGTTATATCTTCAGTGGAGTCGTTTACTTCGCATTACAAAAGGCATATGAGGCGGTAAGTTTAAGGTTAAACTATTGTAAAAATATCGATATAAGTGAAATGTTTCGATTATTACATTTTGAGTCCTAGGTAAGGTACGTATTGGGTTCTATCTACGAAATTGCTGTTGGGTTTTCAATTTGTGGTCGTATCAATTCTTTTAAGAATGTAATTTAAATTCCAATTCTTCTTTCTCTTGTCCTGTTCCCTCTCTCACTCGCTATTTCGACACTGACATATCATCGAATTTGCATATCATCACCATTCCTTCTTCAACATATCATTGAATCTGTACAGAGATTTTTAGGTTTTTCCAGTATAAATGTAGGAGTTATTTATCTTTGAGTTGCTTGAAACCGTATACTTAAAACACTGTGATCCGTAAATATGCAATTATCAATCCGAATTAATACTGCTGAAAAATGCGACCGAGATAAATCCGTAGACGAATCGTATGTCAAAATCTTGTTTTTTTTTGCCCTTCTTTTTCCACGTTCCGAATGTTGTCAGTGGTGGTCATAAATCCTAAACAATATATATATATATTTATATTGCATGTGTTTCTTTTTTCTTCTTCTTTCTTCTAACTTCTTCTAACAAGCTTCTATTCCATGTGAGGAGGAAAAGAAGGAAGGAAGAATTCGTACTAACCCAAAGCAGACCTTATTCATTGTTAATGAAACCTTGTCGACATTTAAAGCTGTATTAAAATTACAATATTGCTGTTAAACAAAATATACAGTTATTATAAAAACGGTAAGGTTGATATTAGTTTGCGCAATACATGGACAGGTACGAATGCAGCATATGCCAGAAGAGAACGATGGATATTAAAGTGATGCAGCAACACTACAACTCCACTCACGATATGTCTCTGAAGGAGTATAAATGCGAAATTTGCGGCAAAATATCCAAGTGAGTTTTTCTTAAATTATTTGTGCAAATTATTGTCTTTTGTTAATCTGGCTTGTAAGTAGTGATGTGCCGGATATCTTATCCGTATCCGCGGATATCCGAGGCAAAAGAAAGATTCGTATCCGTGTCCGTATCCGTTACTTTTTGGCGGATCTTTTACGGATCTATTTAGCAGAGTCTTCTTAAAAGAATAATTCATATTCTTGAGGATGTTTTCTTTGTAAATGATTTTTTAAGAAGCCTTTACCTTACAAGAATACTTTCCATTTCAACTCAAGATCGCGCGCAACGACAACGATTGCGTAAGAAAGTTAAGATCCGTATCTGCGGATCTTGACACTATATATCCGTATTCAGATCAGTATCCGCGGATCTAGATTTTTGCCGATCCGGCACATCACTTTTAAATCCCCTCGCAATTTATTATATATTAAAAAATACATATACATACATATTATGGACATTCCTTTTATAGATGTCAGTTGTATATGTGGGATTGTAAACCAAATTTTGTTATGACAATTTATGGTCTCTTCCAGTTCCATAGACACGCACAGGTACCATAAAGACACGCACAAAGCGAGAGTCCAGTGTCCAGAATGCGATAAGACCTTCACTCATCGAGCGGGACTATTGAACCATAGACTGTGAGTTTATTATATTCTAGGTTCACACAAATAGTTTGAGAAAACTTACATTATTTATATGGCGCAGCATTGCAATAGACTATATAGCTTTCACAGCATTTCATAGATTATATAGCCATATAATTATTTTCTATAGTCCATTTCAACTAGGATGATCTCTGTGACAGGTCATCGTGCTCCGAATTACGCATTTTTCGTTTGACAAACAAAAATAATTTTATTCTTTAATATTTTTTATTCATAGTAGCTTCATTGCAAAAAATAATAAAATAAAATATATTTTACTTATAAAACGAAGACAGTATCGCTTAGTTTAATTTAATGAAATAAAGAATAAAAATAAATATTTTTTAAATAACTATGCAATTCGCAAACATGAAACGGAACGTCAAAAACACATAGCGGTGGGATATCGAATAATCGGCGGCCATCTTGTGATTACCTGACATGACAATCGCGTCAGTACGAGTGTGTCAGCCTTGTATGCGAGTTATGTTTTCATCGATTTTTGCGTGGTGTTCTGTTATTGTTGTTATTGTTGACTGTTGTTGCTGTTTTTGTTTAAGTTTTTGTTGTTATTTTTTTGGCAAAATGCCGAAAAAATCTCAGGTAAACACTTACTATATTTCTACTATACCTACATAATATTATATACATAAGATAAATGCATTGATCAACAAAAACTTTCAATATAATACAGAAACACTAAAGATACTTAAAGTTTTGGTAGTAAGATAATATCGATTTCATTTCCATATAAAGTATAATCGATTACCAGAAACAATCGATTTTATTTTCACTGTAGGACCTCTCTACAAGTGTCGAAATCGAACTGTCACAGAGATCATCTTATTTGAAATGGACTATAGTTTCATTTAAAACGTCAGGCAAATGTTTCCTGGGTGAAATCATAGATGGCATAATTGGTAAGTGACGTTGACATTGACATTTTAAGTAGTGGCGAATTGCACAGATGTTACGAATGGTGGAGACATTATACAGTTCCCGAACGCATCGGACGTGTCAAGTGAAAATAATAATAAATTTCGCATTTGTTATTACTAGAGATCGGGTAATCGGATGCATATTTAACTAAAGTTAGTTTAAGAAAAAGTATGGAAACGGCTTTTTATTGTTTTGTTAAATAAAAATCCCGGGATTGCGGAATTGGATAGCCGGATGTTTATTTATTTACCTAATTTAGTTTTTGACAAAGTATGGAACTGTCTTTTTATTTTATTTCCATAAATAACAATCCCGGAATTCCGGTACTGTAGAACATTTTGGTAATGCAAAACTAGTCGGTAATATAAACTTAAAAACGACGTTACATGAACCCGGAGTCTCGGTCTTTTGAAAATAAATACCACGTGCTAATTTAGTAATTTTCAAACAATATCACTACGTTAAATTTGCAGTCCCGTATTTTCCCGGGATTTTCATTTAACAAAATGTATTTTAAAAAGCCGCTTCCATAATTTGTGAGCCAAAAATTTACTTTAGGTAAATATGCATCCGATTATCCGATCTCTAGTTATTACGAATAGTCATTAAGTATTTTGAATTCAACAGTTGTGCTTATTATTTTTTGAGATAAGGTTTGAAAAGAAGATCGACCCGATATATATTTTTTCTAAGATGAAAAAAATATAGTATACTAGCTGGCCCAACAGACGTTGTCCTGTCAAATGTCTCAAATGTCAAATGTCTCAAATGTCACGTTGTCTCACGTTGTCTCAAATGTTTTTAAATAAATAATTTAGCTGAAAAACAATATCTACATGACCGTATTGTGAATCTAAACCATCCTCAAGCCCCCTGGAATATACACAAAAAATTTCATCAAAATTGGTCCAGTCGTTTAGGAGGAGTTCAGTCACATACACACGCACACAAGAAATATATATATTAAGATATGAACCTTCATTTTAAAAGAGGTACATTTGTAAGATTTTTACGTTAGATTTAGTACAGGTGCATTAACTTTGTACTACAGAAACCGTCGCTATTACGACGACATAATTAAATTTGTAAGTATTTTTATATTAGATTTAGTACAATCAGCAATACTTGGTAGTTTTAAGTCTGTTCTACAAGATTCGCCTCTATTTAAAGCGACATAAGAGTTGTCTCAAGCTCAACAAGTTTGACACGTTCCTGTGTGTATAATGAATACAGATATGAAAGCAGGTATTTCCGGCTAATGATGGAAAAAACGTATCTTTGTTGAGATTGGATCATTTGTATCCGGATCAGTACAAAGATTCGAATCAGTAAAGTGCTTTATTTGCATAATTTGTATCAGTGACACTGAACCGATTAAATCAGTTTAGAGTCACTGATACAAATATTCTGATATCTGATACAAATACACTGATATAAATATTGATATTGATTCATTTGTATCAGTGACTCTGAGTCAATCGTGTAAACGTCGCGTATCGAATGAAACCGAGATGCAATTGAGCGACGTGATCCGATTCTGAACTATTTACTTATCTTAATCGTGCGTCGCGTGCCGATTGAAACCGAGATGCAATTGAGTGAATGATTCATTTAAAGCGCTGTTAGAGATTTGAATCAGTGAATCACTTGAAAGAAACGACTCACTGAGTCGTTACTGTAAAGATTGACACATCTCTATTACCGGCATATGTTTCAACTCTCCATAGAAATTTCCAAATATTGGTCATCACTCCCCATTACACAGATCCTTCTCGTACTACAATGAGATTCAATCAAATGTAGACATTTTCTCAGGTTGTCTAGTCTCAGTAAAATTTGCCGTTTTTAGAGCCCTCGATAAATTCTATAAATAAATTGGGATTCTTGGTGTCGACATATCGAGCGTAGTTCAGTTCCGTGGTCACTTAGAGGGTAAGGCTAAACTAGCCTCGAAGAAGCTTGGTGTGCTCAATAGATCGAGGCGGTATTTCACACCGGCCCACCGTCTGCAACTTTATAAGGCACAGGTCCGGCCTCATATGGAATACTGTTCTCATCTTTGGGCAGGGGCGCCCCAATACCAGCTTCTCCTTCTAGACCGGATTCAACGGAGAGGGATTCGCATCGTCGACCACCAGGAAACTTCAAGTCGGCTTGACCCTTTGGCATTGCGTAGAGATGTAGCTTCTCTCTGCATACTCTATCGCATTTACTACGGAGAATGCTCAGAGGAATTATTTGGACTAATCCCTGCAAGTACTTTCCGACATCGTTCCACGCGACAAACCTTCCATCCTCACCATCTCAATACTTGGCAGTCCACCACTGTGCGTTTCTCTAGAAACTTTCTGCCTCGCACAGCTAAACTGTGGAATGAATTGTCGCCTGCAGTATTTCCGAGGCGTTACGATATCCAAACCTTCAAAAAAAGAGCGTACTCCCATTTAAAAGGCCGGCAACGCGCTTGTGACTCCTCTGGTGTTGCGGGCGTTTATGGGCGGCGGTAATTGCTTACCATCGGGTGATCCGTCTGCTCGTTTGCCCCCTATCACATAAAAAAAAAAAAAAAAATTAGATGAATAAGCGGTTTATGTTTTAGTTTTACTGTGAAAGCTTTGTGCGTGCTGTGTTCACTAATATTAAAAACTACATCGTGCGTGTCTTTGTTTGTTTTGTAGTCATAATTAGTAATAATCTTGTGTATGTTTCAAGTTGTGTACCAAATAAACAAAAAAAAAACTTCACCTTTTTATTTGTAGGTCAGTCCACGAATACAACAATGCGTTTCCATGCACAGTTTGTGATAAGGTGTTTAGATGGAAGACCAGCCTCAAGAGGCACGTTGAAAAACACAATGTCAAGGTATGTGTTAAGGCATATTTTGACTGAACTACATGTTACTATAATTTTAATGCAAACATTAACTTGCATGACAAGGTAATTCATTCGCCTGCTCTTATCACAAAGAGGCCATCCATTAATCACTAGTTTCTTGAGGGGTAGGGGTAGGGGGGGGGGGGTGTAGGTGTTTGTAAATCACGAAATCACAAAAATCACGAAATATTACGTGTTCGGGTGGTCCACCACGAGGAAGTTATCTGACTACATCGTGATCTGATGACTGTGTACATTAAACATGTTTATGTAATACTAGCTTTCTGCCCGCGGCTTCGCCTGCGTGGTTTTCGGGATTTGGTCTATAGAGGGTTAACGGTCATAGCTTTTGCCCACGGCTACATATGCGCGGAAGTCGGTTTATGGCGCGAAGGTTTAATCGCGCTTCCCGTGGGACTATCCGTTTCTCCGAGATAAAAAATACCGCAAAACCTTACTCAAGAATCACTCTATCTATTGATGAAAACCACATAAAAATCTGTGCAGTAGTTTTTGAGCAAAGCCTTTATTGCGCATCCCGTGGGATCTGTCGATTTTTCCGGGATAAAAGTAGCCTATGTTACTCGGGGATAATGTAGCTTTCCAAAGGTGAAAGAATTTTTGAAATCGCTCCAGTAGTTTCGAAGCCTATTCATTACAAACAAACAAACAAACAAATCTTTCCTCTTTATAATATTATAGTATAGAGATAAAAGTAGCCTATGTTACTCGGGGATAATGTAGCTTTCCAAAGGTGAAAGAATTTTTGAAATCGCTCCAGTAGTTTCGAAGCCTATTCATTACAAACAAACAAACAAACAAATCTTTCCTCTTTATAATATTATAGTATAGAGATAAAAGTAGCCTATGTTACTCGGGGATAATGTAGCTTTCCAAAGGTGAAAGAATTTTTGAAATCGCTCCAGTAGTTTCGAAGCCTATTCATTACAAACAAACAAACAAATCTTTCCTCTTTATAATATTAGTATAGATACACACACACACACACACACATATATACTAGTACATATATATTATTATTTTTATGGCAATAATACATATTATAACAATAATCTGCAACCTTTCTAGAGTCCGATAAGCGAGTCGTGGCACAAGCTTATGGCGGTAAATTTAAAAATCTTTCATATGTTAACCCTGAATATAGTGAGAAAAATCTTGTTGATACTTGAATTTTTCCATATTTTATGATAAGTGTTTGAAATATAAAATAATAATGAAGAGGTATATTGCGAATAGCACCATATAAACAAATGATTCAATAGGGTACTTCCCTCTATATTAGAAAAGATCTAAAAGCATATAACTATGATAGCTTATGCATTAAATAGTCGGAACCATCATGTTTAAGTACATAAAATAACAAAAATAATATAAAAATTAGTTTCAAAGTATTCACTTTTTTAATCTATACGTAAAACAAGCGCGAAACATAGACCGCCATGTCGTTACGTCATAAGGTACAGTAAACTTATGCGTGTCAATGTCATTATGAATCATAGTACGTATAAAGCCGCAAAACAATAAAAAAAGAAGTTTGTAGGTTGCTTTTTTAATGTAAAAAAATCGTTATAAATACGTAAGTTAAATTGAAATCGCACGTGAATCACACTATGGAAAGCAGTTTTGTAAAAGGAGATTTACCAAAAATAAATGCATTAATGGTCGGAAAATTCTTTGCTGCATATCCCGACTTTTGTTCTGCCGAGTTACGGAGTATTAAAACATCGATGTCAGTATTACTCTTTTATTATTATTCCTTTATTAATTGTTTATATATAAAAGGTAATAACTCATTTTTAAATTATGAATATAATAATACATAGCATCAAACATAGAGCTTTGTTTATTATTTACATGCCGTATTGACGTCATCGCTACAGAGTAACAACTCGTGTGGCGCCTTCGTCTAATTACGCACGAAATTTGAAAATATTAAATTTTAATGCAATTTTTATAGTACTTAACGAGTGTATAAAATTTTTATATGTTTAGTATATGGTTTACTGACACGCACGGATCAAATTAAGATTCTTTTCAAAAAAGAGATTAATTCCCTATTGGTATTTATCTATGAGATATTCATGCCTGGCTCACCAGGGCTTGCAGTGTACACATGTCGGTGATCACTAACGTGCAACAATTCGTATTCTAGCGCCGCCAACCGACAAAAATTTATTAAAGTTATTAACAAATAAAAAACTAAACAAGTGATATGTGTTTCTATGAAAACACATTATCAATTTAAAAATATTATTCTTTTTAGTGTCCCGAAAAATCAATACATAGTATAAAACAAAGTCGCTTTCGCTGTATGTCCGTATGTATGCTTAGATCTTTAAAACTACGCAACGGATTTTTGACGCGGTTTTTTTTAATAGATAGAGTGATTCTTAAGGAAGGTTTGTATGTATAATAAATGCATAATATAGTAGAGAAAACACTGATAAATTTAAGGTTTTCTAATGTGATGTCGTAAATAAGCACGTTTTTTTGCGCTTATATTGCAAACGCTGGCTGAACCCTACGAGATAGACCAAAATAAATGTACTACAGTATTGTACAACTTACAAAAATCCACAAAAAAGTCCGCGATGGTATATGTCTATCTCTTAGGATAACCCACCATAACCATTTTTTCACTACACCCGTGCGAAGCCGGGGCGGGTCGCTAGTAAATTATAATCAAGTATCAAAAATGTGTTAGCGTATACTTACTTACTTGCAGACGAAACAATTTCGTCCAAAAGACGAATTTCGTCCTCAACACGTCGAATTGTTTCAGTTTTTCTTTTGTTCATACTTGTTTATCATAATATATAACAAATTCCGAGCATTGCTTTTAATAGGGGTTTCGACATTTTTCAAACTAAAAAAAAGCGTATGATTATCACACAACAGCAAGATGTATATAGGTTACGATAATTTAAAGTGACATATATATATTTTCTACCTATGTCAGTTAACAGTGTTGTCATTCGTAATAATTCTTGTGCCACGACTCACTTTTCAGACTCTTATCTACACATTTTTATCATAATACTAGCTGACCCGGCGAACTTCGTACCGCCTTAGCGTAGCTTTTGATGCACTACTTTATTTTGTATAGTTGACCTAATGCTCTTTTAATATAGTCTATGGCTGTGAATGACGTGACATTCGTATAAAAAAAAATTGACATTTGTAACGCGCGTTTTTTAAAATATGCAAAATGAAATGTATACTTTTCAATATTTCTGAGAGATTTTCTTAATATTTTTTTCCGTAAGAACCATCCTTGGACTTCCACAAACATTAAAAAAAGAATTATCGAATCGGTTCAGCCGTTCACACGTGATGCCGTGACAACGCGAAACGGGTTTCATTTTTTATTATATAGATAATTTCAGAAGATTATACTTTACCATTATTTAAGATTATTTGTAGGTAGGCTTTGTAGTTTTAATCTCTTGTAATTGAGGGGAGGATTAAAAAATCTCATCTGATCATGCGATTAGTGGCTGGCCCCTAAGTGGGGTCGATAGTAGTGGTTTTCTTCATCCATTCTCTGTTACACGTCATATTCGTGTTAGATATGTACCGAGTCAAACGTCGGTACATCTTTCTCCTATTGATATTCATGCCCCTTCTTTTCGTAACAAGCTGATATTATCAATTAATTATCCTTTTTCTGCCAGGATTTAAAGATATATGCTTTTTTGTGTAGGAAGTCACACCATCAGCTGCTTATTGTTCAGAGTGTGGCATTACTTTCGCGTCGGTATGTTCCTACCAGCGCCACATGAAGAATAGCCTCAAACACGTCACACACGAACAGCTCAGGTAATCTCCCATCCACCACCGGAATATAGCTTGAACCTTATGACAATTTATTGCAGATTTTACGGCTTCGTTGCTAAGACTTTTAAGCCATCTTTTGACAGCTGTCAAAATAACTTATCAATTGATTGAGATATTTATTGACTTTTTAGACACTATAAAGGGAAAGTAGCCGTCTTTACCACTATGTTAAGGTTGAAAAATATTAAAATAAAAGTGAATATAGATTTTATTTAAATTTATTTTGTTGCGCTTGGGACTCTGTTTCACTTCCTGTGGGAATATTGAAGAATCCTATATATATCCTATATCCTAAAAGCTAATTGTATAAGTTTACTTAGATTAAAATAAATTCTCTAAATTAATTGTGCTTTAATATAAATTGATAAATCTAATGATATATAAATTTTTAATTTGTTTCTTTTTGCATGTTAAGATGTTGCGTTAATGGTTTATGTAGTTTATGGTGTTCTGTAAATGCTTTATATATGTTTCTAAAATAAAAAAAGAAACTACCCAATTCAAAAACAAATGATATTCAATGTAATGAGAAACGATAAAAATAGTGTATTAAAATGAATCACTATAAACTTAGCATTTATTATTAGATAAAAATTATCGCAATTCATTAATTAATTTTTCGAAAAAATTTTTCTTCCATTCCTAATTAATATTCTTAAACTAACTAAAAATGAGCATCCAAACATTACAACATTTTCGATGTCATTATTGCATTCAATCATTTTTCTTATAATATTTAACAGGCTTCTAGGCCTTCAGCCAAGTTTGGTGGCGCTCCGTTCGTTCGTGATCGACGTGATATCGAATTTTATATCGAATAGACGTGAGAGTACAATTTTCTCTGTGAATAGAGATTTTTGTGATATTTACGTTCGATAAAAGATGCATGATATAACATCAAATTCGAAACAAATCACATGAACTGAGAATTGGCTCTGTTAGTAAGAATAGCTGAGTTATTACCGTGTGCTTGCTAGAATGGGTTATCCATTTTTAAATAACTTATTTGAGTCTTAGGTATGTAACATTATGATTATATATGGAAATATAGAACGTAACATAAAAATATTAGTTTATTATTCAAGTGAGTTTATTTAAACTAATATGTTTGCCGAATTCCGTATCAAGCGATAGTGACTGTAGAAGACGCGCCAATTTAAACAAATAAATACTTGATAGAATAGTTGCACTCAACTTGTAGCGCCATCTATGTGCGCGCGGGTTGAACCAAATATATATTATTATACATATTACAATAAATACTTTTTGCATAGAAATAATTGCACTCACCTTGTAGCGCCATCTATGTGCGCGCGGGTTGAACTATAGAGACGGTTTGGGAGGCTGCCGCGATTTTGCCGGAGCATTGTGACCGCCATTTTTTATAAAATTGAATTTATTTATTTTAAGCCTTTCTTGAATTTTAATTATAGTAAAATATAGTTTGTTCATCTTAATAAAGTGTCTGGAGTTATTATTTACAGTGACATTAAAAGTCGAATAGATGTTTTAATGTAAAAATATGCTCTCTGAGACTATTTCTTCATATTCTTCTTATCAGCTAAAAAATACGTCCTGAATTTAATAAAATATCTGTGGGGCAAATATCGAAGCAAATAGACAGCTTATGTCAAAGTATGTTCTTTTTGGGAAATACCCAAGCTATCTTTTGTTTTTTTTTGTTCCCCTGAGGAAAATGCATTAAATTGCATACCCGGCTGTGGCGAGCCGGCGGTTATGTGGGGGCTCTCCTC
The DNA here is from genome assembly GCA_036419045.1 of Scirpophaga incertulas. NCBI lineage: Eukaryota > Metazoa > Arthropoda > Insecta > Lepidoptera > Crambidae > Scirpophaga > Scirpophaga incertulas. The sequence continues at coordinate 4,523,479 of CM071647.1, read as the reverse complement.
TCCAGAAGGGGGAGGCCTACCCACTAAAAACCTCAGGGATGGCCTTCCTCAGGCATGTAGGGAGCCCCGGAACACAAAAGGCCACTCCGGGAACCCCTAGCCTCCGCTCCCCTCTCTAGAGGGGAGCCCTCCTCGGGGGAGGCTACTACCTCCCCCGGTCTCCTCCACCGACGACGCCCCCGGCCACGGAAAGGGGCGTGGTCCATCCCGGGTCGCTGTAGCGGTCGCGACTTCCTCGCGCCCGCCGGCGACCCCGCGCGGGCCGCAGCTGTGCTACCGAGCCCGCGCGCCTTCTTCGAGCGGGATCGGCCATCTCCCGACCCCGCTCGGCGGCCTCCTTCTGGAGCATTACTGCTTCACAGAAGGAGGCCACAGCCCTCCAACCTCCCTCGTCCGCCAGCATTGCCGCAATCAATGCCGGCGGAGACAGATCTCGCCCGATCTCTGCGACCAAGACTCGGCGCTCGGAGGCCCACGCGGGGCACTCCGCCAGCGTGTGCTGGGGCCGAGGCGAGGTCGGATGCGCAGTGGTGACAATGTGTCGATCCTCCCGTCCTATTCGACACAGATACTCACCGAAGCAGCCGTGCCCGGTGAGTATCTGAGTCAATCGGTAGGTGACCTCCTCCTTACCCAAGTAGCTACCTAATATTTATGCAACTGCTATATAATCAGGGATATTTAATACCTAATTATAACAGTTGCATACAAGACTTTATCTACAATCATGATGTGAATCCTCTAGTGGTAGGGAAAAAATTTGGACGATTCAATAGAGCTTTCTATAAAGTCATATTTGACTAAAATTAATTTTGATTTTCATTTTAATGGGTTAAGAAATATTTCAGATTCATATGCGACCACTGTGGCCGCCGTTTCGCCGACAAGACGAAGCTTCGAGACCATATAGAGGAAAAGCACCTTTTCAAGACTTACCAGTGTCATATATGTATGAAGGTAAGTGGGGGAAATAAATTCACTTCATGTTTGTCTAATAACTAGTGCTCGGAATAGGTAGTTTAATTTTATGTACTTGCAGAAAGAAAGTCAATGTAAGCGTAACATGGATAAACTTTTTTTTGAGGGGAAGGGGGGGGGGGGTAACATGGTTAAACCTAAAATTTTCTGTCTTTATTTGCTATTCGTTTCTTTACGCTTTTATTGTAAAATTTTATGCTTACAACTTATTATTACAACAATAAGCTAAAAGATGAAATACTATTTTGTAAGTTCAATATAATATTTTTACAATATCTGAAAATAGTAAGTTCCCAGGCATTTCCATACTATTGATGTCACAAAATCGCAAGTACATAAAATTAAACTACCTATTCCGAGCACTACTAATAACAGTGTTATATTTACATACATACATACATATACCCACTTCCCATGGGGGTAGTCAGAGATCACAGTTTTTCATTTGCTACGATACAAAAATACTTGCCTAGCTTCCTCGATTTCCGTTAATACCTTAGAAATTCTATTTTTTAATCACAGTAGTCCCAGATGTTGTTAGTGGGTAGTCCTCCCCCTTTTGGGGAGGAGAGCCCCACATACCTGCCGGCTCGTCACAGCCGGGGTATGCAATTTAATCCATTTTCCTCAAGGGAACAAAAAAAAAAGGTATTTATGATTATGACAGATACCATCATGATTACTAACTGCTAGCACCGGTATATTGGTATCGGATCCGGTAACCTTTAAATGATGCCGGATCCGCCGGATTACCGGATCCGTTTTTCTGGATTGCAATCCCTACTCACCACACACTAAATGGGCGTCCAAAATAAGCAGACCAATATTTTAAATATCGTCGTTCATATTGCAATTTGTTCTATGTCAAAAATTGGTATTTTTTTATTATTATTGAGGTATGCTTAGATAATAATTCTGAGCGCGACCGAAAGACGAACGCAATAGTTATGAAACGTTAGTTAAAAATATTTTAGTGTTATAATAGATTTTTTTTTCTCTCCTGTAAACTTGTCATTTCTGACATAGATCTAATTGCAATATGAACGACGATATGTAGATACTATTATAATTTAAAAAAAAAAACTTTAGTAAATCGTAAATTGTGTTCAACATTCAAACGACATATTATGATCTGTCAAAATTATAATTACATCAGACGCTATGGATAAATGACAGTATAAAACAAAGCAGCTAGGATTAGCGCACCAACAAATACCGCAGTGAGACTGTGGATGTAGAACTCACCGTGTTTAAAGAAGATTAGCACCTCACTAGCGATATGCCGAATACGGTTTGACTCGAGTCAGACTCGATTCCGGTACTCGACTCAGGAAGAATCGGTTCGTACTCGCTAACTCGATTCTATTTACACGAGTCCTACTGACTCGAGTCTAATATTCGAGTTTGGTTAACTCGCTTGTACTCGCAAACTGTTTACATAAGTAATGAAATGGCGCGGGTCTGATATTACAAACAAGTTTGAACCTGCAACTTTTTGTTTTGATTTTGCTCTAAAATCGGACTCTAGTTCTGGACTGGACTAGAATTTCCAGACTCGAATTTCTAGACTAGAGTTTAAGAGTCAGACTCGAGTCTATAAATATTCGAATACCAAATATAGAATTCGAGTACTGGGCTCGAATCAGGGAATCGAGTCCTGATTCGAATATCGTATAGCCTGACTCGAATCGACTCGATCCACCAAAACAGCGACTCGGCACATCACTACACCTCACCAATAAACCATTACTACAGTGATTATATGGCTTTCTAATTGTCATGCATAGTCTGATCCTTCGTATATGGATACAGAAAAGTTAAACCAGGTGATAATATCGGAGACGGAATATCGTAAAATCGATTTCAAGAATAGAGATCCTGCACCTCGATTATCGATGTAAAACTCGCTGCCAAAGATAAAACTAACATCTTACCTATCAGCCACTATTCCAGTGACCACTCCCCTAATCATCACAGTAGACAGAGACGGCAATAGACCATACCGTAGTCACTTTAGGATCATCTTGGTGAACCGGGCTAGAAACTTCGGTCACCTGCCTTCTCAAAGCTTCTTAATTGATTTAAATATGGCAGATGGTGACTCGCCGCTCACTGTGACCTTCCAAAAATGCAAACCAATATTGCGAATTTTTTCCAGGCTTATTTATATTTAAACATTAATTTAAATGATAATAGCTTTTATTGAGAGGGTAACTAGGTAAAAAACTCAGAAACGTAAGTCTTTAGTGCATTGACACAAGGCTTTCATTCCAGCCATCGAAGAACCGCGTTGGCCTTGATCAGCACATAAGAAATGTCCACAAAGGACGACCTCATAACAAGATGTGCCATTATTGTGGCAAAAGCTTTCCTGTAAGTATCTTGTTGTCTTATCTCAGAACTATAGCGAGACGGGAGGTAAGATTTTGCCATGAGACTCACGCCGCAGTGACGTTGCTAATGTAATATTATACGAATAAAGTATACATTTATTTATTTTCTAATTTGGGACTCAAACACTTGCAATAATATATATGTCGCAGCCAACTGGTCAAAATAGCCGTTCAACCAACCAGCTAGCCCTTTCACTGAACAACGTCATTCAATCACACAGCTATACGTCGTTTAGCCGACTCGTTGATTGCAACGTTCAACATTACAGCTAGACGACGCTTAGCCAACTGGTTACATGGCAAATTAACTAAGGTAACCATTAGTTTAGTACTTAATTTGAGAGAATAGGAAGACTTTTTGTAATTTCTTGGGAGGTTATTCTTAAATTAAGTTTAAGAGGTGACCAAAAGTTTGATGAAATAAGTAAAAATGAAAAACAAATTATTAATCATAATATTATTTATTGCACCAAGCAAAAATTTACAATCTCAAAAATTTACGAAGAAAGAATCATTTCATAATCCCGTAATTACTCCTCGAATATTTGTTTATTCACTCGTATCACTTGTAAGTGACCTCATAATTTCTGTGTCTTTAATAACACGTGTAACGTATATTTACTACTTACTTTCCGAAAAATATCTTGAAACAATCACAAACCACGGCTAGTTGACGCCATATTGAGAACAAAACGCACCTAGCGCCGCGGCGGTGAGCGCTGAACTAATTAAATTAGACGGCGGCTTTTGAATCAGCTGTAGTGTTGAACGTTTTGAGCGACTCAAATATTCAATTAATAAGCTAGACTAGATACTTTGAAGTTATGTATTAAAGATTCTAGATGCAAATAACTTTCAGGAATGGCCTCTCAAATACTAGGTATGAAATACGTATATTTTTAATACATTTAATAGATAAAATACTTAAAAAAAGCAAACTTTTTTTAAGAATTACCACCCCATCTATAAATAATAGAGTTTCCCTGCGAGAATTCTCAAATATTTTGCCTTACTCAAGACGAGAAATCGAGAAATTAAGTCAAAAATGTTTTAAACTTAATACGAAACCAACTATCAGATAATGCTTTAAATGCCCTCGTATTTTTGAAAGCTTATTTCCTAAATAATAAAAATACCTAGTGGGCTAGCTTTTGGAGCAGTTTCCTCTTTAAATTGTGATTATAATTAGTCTGATTATTAATTATTTATTAGATTCTTAAGTGTACTTACGTAACAAAAAAGTCTATATATAACAAAATATTGAAAATTTATATTGAAAAGTTGGACTAAAATAAGTTACCTGTACCTTATTGTTATTCATTGTAATTATGAAGCTAGTCTGATTGTTTGATTTTTATACTTGATTCAAAAACTGTAGTTTCAATTATACATTTTGATAGAAAAGTTACAAACTTTTCTATTAAAGAGACAGAGACTAAAGTAAATTATAGTATGTAATGTAAGGTACTAAATTGTGTGTAGAAATAATGACAAAATATCTCGCTAGCATGTATTTCGTTTAATTAAAATTTTATTATACTTGCTTAAGTTAAAGTCAATTGAAACTAATAATAAATGTTGTTGAATATTGCATAAAAAGCGTAGTTTTATTGTTAAAACACACATATTTTTAAAAAAATCCATATATATCGACAACCCGAGAATTCTCGAGAAATAGTGGTCGAGAATTCTCGTGCTCCGAGAAATAAAAAAGCTCGAGGATTAAGAAACCCAAATAAATATGATTATGATGGAAATAATATTTCTTATAATACTATAACGTAACATATTGAACAAGTTATCGTATACATGCTTTCTACCTGTTTTATAAGTCAGTCATTTTCAGTCTTTCTAGAATAAGACCACTGCTTAGAAAAGGCTTTTGACTTCGATTTTGTTACTTCTTTGGCAGACAAAAGTGCAGCTTGAGTCTCATATAAGGGTGCACACAGGAGAACGCCCTTTCGTGTGTAAATACTGTCCGTCTACGTTTTCGCAGCAGTCCAACTTGTACAAGCACAACAGACAGGTAGGAAATATATGACAGTATAAAAAAAATATATATACAGGTATGTTTTTATAGCACACATTGACAAACAGACTGTTCACCTGATGATGTTTGGTTATCATCACCCATAGCACATGCGGTTCCTGTGAAATTCACATTAAATTATGAAAATAGGTTAGTATACTGTAAAGAATAAATGATAACAATTTTAATAACTCAATAGTATGTTGCCAAATATATTGACTCTGTTAATTAACATAATGAAACTATAGCTTTTATAGATATAATGTGAACTTGTCAAAACTTGTAATGGAAGTTGGGTACAGACTATTCATCTGAGACCAGTAAAAATACAGATAAAAAACCCTTTCTAAGTTTTTCCAGAACAAGGTCTCCCGCCGAAAACTTGTGTAGGTACCAGTGGCTTTGACAGTGCAAAAATGATTGTATACTCTTATGAAAAATATTATTATTCAGGTATATTTAATTGATAATCTTAAATTTCAGTTTTTTACAATATACAGGATTACTGGTAAGTCGACCCACATCTTCAGCTCTATCTCTCTTAATAGTACATTATGGTACAAGTGTGTAATGTTGGTGATTACCGCTGAGGCGCATTGAGGCCCGAGCCGTCAGGGGAGGGTCTGAAGGAGCCGAGGACGGTAATCATCAATACACACGTGTATCATACAACGCTTTTCAACACACTTCTGAATAAAATAATACTTAAATAAAAACCATTTTCTTCATAAATTGTATTTGCAGACATCTTAATTGATAACTAACTAAATACCTTCAAAAGAGAAAACGAGACGAGTTGTGAAAAATGTTTTGTAATGGCGGGAAAAATTAATCAGTTTTCCTATGCGCGCGCATCGGCCATAGACTAATAAATTTCGTAATGGCGGGAAACATTAATTAATTTTCCTATGCGCGCGCATCAGCCATAGACTAAAAAATGAGGTTTCTTTTTTTTTGGGCTTTTCGCGGATAGCTTTTTAGCGCAAATGTAAGCGTAACTCAACCAATAATATTAAAAAATAAACTACTACTCACTCGTGAATAATAGTAATGAAAAAGTCACAGTTTGATTATAGGTGTCATTATGTGCCTAATTGCCATGGGATTAGAGCCACTTTATGAGGAAGTGTGTTGAAAAAAAATTACTAGTAGCTATTCCTGCAAGTTGTACTAAAACATCCCTGTTTATCAAGCTACACAAAAAGGTAAAATAGTTAGGTAAAATGTTTATAATTCTTAGAAAAAATGGTGACAAACAGATAAGCGGGAGGTGATTACGTTGCCCTTAACACAATAGGATTCCCTTTGTTCTAAAACTATCACCTCACGACGGATGTGGGTCGACTTACCAGTAATCCTGTAGATATATATATAAAATAAACAATATATATATTTTTATTATTGTCGCTTATATCACGCTTCTTTATAAGACAAGGTCCTTTATAAGGCGTGCACGTGGATACAGGAGACGAATTTTTGAAACAATAGCGAACCAATTCGAAATCGTGAGATTCGTATACGAACTACCGAATTCACTATTTCTGAACTTTCATTTCGAGCGTTGTGCTACGAGTGGTTCAACCCACTCGTTTTTGATTTCTACTAGTAGAATATCCAACGCTCAAGAGAGAACAGTGATCCGTTTCACGTGTGGGTCATCGCCGGTTTTTTGTTTTAGTTGTTGTGATTTTGAATTTTTGACATGACAACACTGAATTCGGGTGATTCAAAAATCTATAAAATTGTAAGCCGTAGAAAATAATTTCGCGCACGATTTGTATTCGTATTCGAATTCCAAATTCACGTCTAATGATTAAAAAATACGTCTCCAGATCCAACGCGACGCCATTGAAGGGAAATTTAATGAAAGTGTGCGTGGAGTGTACCAACTGGGTCTAATCTATATTTGCGTTTAATTTTAATGATTCAGACAGGCCAGTTTTTAATCGACTACTCTGTAAAAATACAGGGAGATAAAATAGCCTTTGCTGGTTCTTCCCAGTACAAGGTCCCCGACGTCGTCGTAGCATCTTTCATTTATTAACAGTTACGATGTCAGGTTATACCTAGTTAGGGGCCGTCCATTAATCACGTGATCTTTTTTTAGCAATTTTTAAGCCCCCCCTCCTTCTTGCTGATATGTAGTGAGGCTTAAGACTACACCCCACTCGCCCCTTCCCAACATGACGTATATTTCTAAATAAGTATAAATTATAAGTTTATTTTAAATAAATACTAGGTACATAAGTGTAGGATAAATTAAGCTTGGTATGCGTGAATTTGTATTACTGAAACTATGTTAAAAAATCGGATGGGGCTGTGCCGGGGCACACGGCCGTTGGCTTTAACGTGAAACGTCTATGTTAGGGAATCGCTTTTAAAGTGAAAATTGAAATAAAAACAAGATTTACGGTGTTTTAAGTATTTTAATAAAAATACTGAATGTCACAACAGCGAGCTGACTATATAAGTGAAATATTCACACCACATTTTTGTTTCTAAGACTAATAGTTTTTTAATTATTAAGGTACGATGATATAGACCTTTTCGTTACGGTCCACTTTTTAAACCTGGTACCCGTATGTTTCGGCGCGATTTTAAAGATGTTTCACGTCAAAAAATATTTAAAAAATGATTAAATGTTTTACTGTCATCGTCATGGTAGCAAGTCAAGATATACGAGTATAACACTATACGCACTGCTCATCTGTTTAAAAATCGCGCGTTTTAAGAATAAATTAATACACGTGATATCTTACTACACCCTCCCTCCCCCCTTGTGTTATTTTCGTGATTTTTATCAAACCTCTCCCCCCCCCCCCTTTCAAGCCTCACGTGATTAATGGACAACCCCTGTGTAACTTAATAAAGTTATTGATTAATGCCTTAATATGTTCACAGGTACATTTGAACATCAAGACGAAACGATATGCCACGTGCAAGAAGAAAGAAGACGCCATCGACGAAAGACCCCCACAGTTGCCCCACGTTGAAATATATAGACCCCCCAATGTACCCACCATACATTACTCACCAGAGACTGGATATGTTATATGAATTATTTATAGTTTTAACGCTGTATGTTGGCACTCTTGTGCCTTGACTTTTAGATATAAATCTTTTGTTTTATCGAATCGAAACTTTTCTTTTTATGTATAAGGGTTCGATTTGATCAAGTTTTGGGTAAGGCTAACCCAGATTTGATCAAGTTTCGGGTAAGGCTGACCCAGATTTCCACCAAATGACCAAGATTTGGTGCCAGTTTATTATTAAATTTAACCAAACTGACCTAAAATTTGTTTTGTGGTCCTTTGATACAGTGGTGATCATGTACTTGAATGAATAAAGAAACTATAACTTCTACCTAAAAAATATACACATTCAATAATTAATTATCATGCAGTAATTAATAAAAAACTCATTGAATGCATACAATATAAAATATATCTTACCTTTAAAGGAGGAGTTAGGTGAGGAGTTTATTTTCGGTTACTGGCCGCTTGGACGCCTAATTAAAAACAAATTTCGAAAATCACTCAATACTCGTTCTTTTTTTGAAATTGGAGAAATAATATTTCTTTCTTGGGTTTTTCTATTATTATGGCGGCAATTCAAAACTTAATATGAATTTTATTTTGTTAAAAATGGACAGAAATTTAAATTGACAAAAAACAAGTCGACTGCGCAAAAAATTGATAATTTACATATTTATATTTTTATGTATTACATTATAAAAGACACGGAACTGTTGAATATATTCTTAGCAAGGCTCTGTCAAAAAAGAAACTTCTTCTAGAAAAGAAGCTAACCGTTCGTGTTGTTAAAAAAGACCCAATTAAAGGCCATTAAAGGATAAAAAAACCGGCCAAGTGCGTGTCGGACTCACGCACAAAGGGTTCCGCACCATTGGTTTATGAAATTAAAGAAAGCGGTTTACGATTTACGAGGTATTAAAAAAAATACTTACTAGATCACGTTCAAAACAATTTTCGTTGGTAGTTTTTATAGTAATGTACATCATATGTTTTTTTTAAGATTTTTCATTTCTTATTTTAGAAGTTAGGGCGGGGGGGGGGGAACCAAATTTTTCCACTTTGGAAGCGTCTGTCACGTAAACTATTCGGTTTAGAAAAATATATTTTAGAAACCTCGATATCATTTTTGAAGACCTATCCATAGATGACCCATACGTATGTGTTTGATGAAAAAAAAATTTGTGTTTCAGTTCTAAGTATAGGGAGTCCCCAATATATTTTTGCATCAAAATCTTAATGCGGTTCACAAAATACATCTACCTACCAAGTTTCAACAGTATAGCTCTTATAGTTTCGGAAAATAATGGTTGTGACATACGGACAGACAGACAGACAGACATGACGAATCTATAAGGGTTTCGTTTTTTGCCATTTGGCTATAGAACCCTAAAAATGCGGTTGTTTCGCCTGTTAACCCGAGAAACATCTCGTCACGACTATACGACAAAGATTAATGGAAGATAATTTACTGAAGTAAGACTGCGGTGAAGTAAGTTACATAATGTCAAGGAGCGTTGCTAGCGTTTATAATTACACGATCACCATTCTCTACATTTTAAATAAATAGTTCCGTAAACTTGTTTTCACACACTGATCCGTTTGAAGAAATGGAAGGATTCATTCCGTTGACCTTCAACAGGTGGAGGTCCGAATTGATCTATCTGTCATCTCTCCTTTGCCTCTGGCTGCGCCGATAATTTATAATAAAAATATTTTTATAAAACACATTTAAAATTAAAATATATAATTATTGTATTATAATAATATTTGTGGCTAATATTTATTTATATATCGCACCACGCATACAAACACTCACTCAAAAACCGCATTACAATTCCCTACCTACCTTGCGCCGTACTACAAGAAAAAACTTAGTGTCAATTTACGCGGGGCCAAGTTAGTGTGAGTTGATAATCTCTCAGTGATCGCATCGGAAGAGCGTGCTTTAAATAAGTTGCAACCACGTACCAAAAAAGTTATAAATTTCAGTGTTGTGTTTGTTATACATAATAAATAAGTTGGATAAAGTGTGAACAATCTAGAATTAAAATAATTTAAGTTGGACGTGCCCCCGATCGAACCAGCGACCTTAAATATTGGGTAAGTACGGCGCGTCCAGCCTCAACTATTATGATCATTCAATGACCATTGAATTGTCATTGAATTATCATTGAATAGACACTATGTGCTCGGCTAATTATATTCATAACGGCTTTGATCGATAAATTTTATAGAAATAAAGAACGAAAGAAAAATATTTTTGGCAGTTATTACTAAACAACAATACAAAGTTATTATACAAGCATATAGGTACCAAAAAGGACCATTTTAGTCTATGGACCACTCTCTATTGACATTTACGTCACGACAACCGGTATTCTGATACAAGATAAGAAAATAAAAAACGAAATTATGAATATATTAGGGTTTTATTAATGAATCCACAGCATTCCAAAATATAGATTGACACCACTAATGGAATCTTCTATTTCTTGTTTTATTATTTATTCCCTTACATTGTCCTTACAGGTTTATACCTAATGCGGCCGTGTGGTATTTGTAACTATGTTTAAATATCTAGGACTGATCTAACGTTAACAATCATTAATTGACTGTCTATTTACAAGATCACACTATTTTGGGAATAGGGACACTATTCATAGAGCCATGTTTGGTAACAACATTATTTATAATATTGTATTATTTTTATATATGTATGTAAACATACATACGACTGTAATCGTATTAGGTATGATTGTATCTTATACTATATTGTATTTTTATATTATATTATTATAATTATTAACATTGACAAGAGGAGATAAAAAATAGACCTTCAGAGTTTCTTGCCTGTTCTTCTCGAGAAGGCTCTCCCAATTTCCGAACAGGGTGTCGAGTCAATATTTCTTTTTTTTCCTTATTCGTACGTACGGACAAGGTTTTGTTTTTTTTTTTTAAGCTTTTTTTTTGTTTTGTCTGTTGACGTCAATAAGTGCTGTAAAGGTCTATGTTGAATAAAGATTATTTTGATTTTGATTTTCAACTTAATTACCAATTAATACGACGAATAAGATGACAGATACATAGACACACACATAATACACATACAACAACGATACATACTTACCAACATACACATCCACGCTGCCACTGAAGCAAAAGCTATCGCTGTACAAGATGTACGTGCGCAGCAGGCTGACATATGCTGCCCCCTCCTGGATGGCCTTAATCATGAAAAGAAGCCGGTAAGAGGTTGGAGGTGCAACAAACTCTCTCACTTCGCACACTAGCGCAGGCCCCACGCTACGTGCGAAATGACGTCATTAAAAGAGACCTTAGATGCCGAGTCTGCTGGAATACTCGAAGAGTCTTGCGCGGAAGATGTATGAGAGGGCTGCCAGATCTCAGCACCCTCTCATCAGAAACATTGCCCCGCAGCACGCCAGACCACCCGACGGCAGAAACAGGAACCTCCCGAGAGACCTGATAGAAGAAGAGTAAAATACCAGGAAAGAACTGCCAACAAAAACCAGAAGCCCAACGACCCACCCGTAGTAACGGGTGGCGACTGACACCACCGCAGGGGACTAGAAACGGCCCGATCGGTTACCCCGACTCCCCTAAAGGGAGCCGAGAAGATTGTTGCGAGAACATACACATGTCGTAGCCAACTGGTTAAAATAGCCGTTTAATCAAACAAGCGCGCCTCTCGTCTCGTCTGCCCGCAGTCTTGAGGGAGGTGCACATCACTTTAATAATGGAACATTTAATTGAAAGTGTGCGCAAACGTCCATGTTATGGCAATACACGAGTATAAGGACAATGAATTAAAAGAAGCCATCCTTGGTCCTTATTTTTGTGCCTGATAAAGCAACATGCTATCAAATGCAGCGTCGGAATCATCTTCAGAAGATTCATTAATGAAATCTAATAGTAATGAGCTTGCAAAATCCATATTACAGTACCTACTTATTTCAAAATAAATACACCCTTTATCATGAATATATGTATTTCAAAAGCATACATTTCGAACAACGATCACAGACCTAATGAGTACAAAAATATATATTATAGGATCGTCTCCGTGTGTGGTAGTTTGCTATAATATATATTATAGTCCGGTATCCTTGTCCTTACTAATATAAATCGCAAAGTTAGTTTGTTTGTTTGTTCTGCTTTCACTAACTACTGAACCGATTGCTTTGAAAATTTGCAGACGTAAAGATAAAAGTCTTTTTATCTAAGAAAAATCGACAGATCCCACGGGATGCGCAATAAAGGCTTCGCTCAAAAACTACTGTACAGTTTTCATGCGGTTTTTATCAATAGATAGTGATTCTTGAGCAAGGTTTTGCGGTATTTTTTATCTCGGAAAAACGGATAGTCCCACGGGAAGCGCGATAAAATCTTCGCACCATAAACCGACTTCCGCGTATATGTAGCCGTGGGCAAAAGCTATGACACTTAACCCTCTATACACCCAATCCCGAAATCCACGCGGGCGAAGCCACGGGCAGAAAGCTAGTAACAAATAAAGATAAATGAATGTGTTTTTACTTGAGAAGAGAGCAATTTCTCGACTTGCATTGTTGAATACGCATCTGCCTGTAGATACTACTATTTTCAGTAAAAAAGTGGTGATCCCGTCAAACATACACCCGTTACTGTCACGTACCGGGTAGATTTTCACCCTTCACTACACGGCGACCGTTACCATCCGAGCCACTAGACGGCGCGTTCAACCTGCGTCGACTGTCTTTGAGCCGACCCTAATGACCCCGGAACAAGGCAAGGCACAGAACATTCAGGTTTTGCATCTTCCACAAATACACTCATGTTAACCTGAATATAATTGTCTACGGCTTCAGCATAGGTGCCTCCAAAAAAGTAAAAATGTGGGATAATTTTGACATAAGAATTAACCGATTGAACTATAACAGTTTATTATTATTACTTACTAATAATAATATTTATATAAAAAAGTATACAATTATAAATTTCTTTATTGTAAGTTATATTACGTTAAAATGTTGTTCTTTCCGTAACAATATCATAAGCAATTTTATCCAATGTTTGTGTAGGTATATACTTTTAAATCTTTAGTTACATCATCATCTTTATTTATGTTGGGAATTATTTTAAAATGTCTTCTAAACAAACTATTTATGGCGTTCTGGAACACACCCAGAAAGTCAAATTTATTATTTACTTTCCTAACAGGTAGTTGTCTTAATGCATTTGCAAATTGCATCTTAAATTTATCATCCAATTTCTCATAACGTTTGAACATAATGAAATCTATTGCATATTTTATAGTTTTCGTTAATTCTTTAGTATTGTTTTCATATTTGGCTACTTTATTCAAAATGTCTTCTAGATAATGAAGATCTTCATGTTTGAAATACTCATTAACATGATCAATAATTTCATCGATATTTGTTTTAACTTTTTTATTTGTATTTATATAACCATTTATTTCGTCTCTCAAATTATTAGAATTACTAGCTTTCCATGATGAGAGTTTGTCTAAAAGAAGTTTTTGAAATTTTCTGTTGAACAAGACTGGATTGTAGATTGCTTTTTTATAACGATTTTCCATTTCGCTGTGCAAAATGTTAGCAAATTTTTGTAAATTATCTTCTTCATAAACTAACAAAATAACTCCTAGTTTCTTTAAGAATTCGGTGAATATTGCAGTGTTTCCTTTATTTTTTGTATCCTGTTTAATAGAATCAGAGTTACTCGCTCTTGAAACGAAAGTTTCTTCTATAGTTCTTAGTAAGCCTGCGGCACGGTCTATTAGTGATAATTGTACATTTTCACTTGAATCAAACATCAGTGACGCTTTAAATTTGAAATCAACTTCTTTTGGCTCCAATAACCTGACACTTGCTGCAGGAGAAATTGTTATCATTAGATATTAATACTGGTGATAAATATTTTGACACGAATTTATCTGAAGGAGACTCAACATTAGGATAATCCTTAACTATTTCTAGCGCAAAGCAGCAGTACTGGCATTGCTGCGTCCTGCTTTGTTAAGGGACTGATATGGCAGTGAAATTACATCTTTATGTCACAAGTTTCCATAAAACTTGTGAGATTCGCAGATTATTTTGCGAATCTCACGGAAGCTGCTCATCCTATAGGTGACTATAATCGTTTATCATCAGGTGATGTCACGTCAATTAATTTGAAAAATAAAATCTACGTGGATGTAATAAGACTAATATATGTGTCATGTCATTTAATGAACGCGCTAGTCATACAATCAAACATATATCATAGTGATGAATCAGCAGATTCAACCAGATGACTGCAAATAAAATTAGCTTTTATTGCTGTTTAATTTATATATAATTTTACATATTACGGTCTTCTAATCTAATTAACTATTTTTTTTTATTATTGTATTTTTTTAATTATTATGTAGCTTAAACCACGTGTCTTTATAAGACACGGTCCTTTATAAGGCGTGCGCAAGGATAATTATTATTATTATTGTAGCTTAAGTCACGCGTCTTTATAAGACACGGTCCTTTATAAGGCGTACGTAGGGATACAGATCCAACGCGTAGAGGCCATTTAAGCATAATTTGATGAAAGTGTGCGTGGAGTGTACCAACTGGATCTAATCTCTATCCACATCATGAAAAATGCAGCCAAAGACTACACCCAGTTAGATGCACAGAAACTATTGTCATTTGTGGTCAAAAAGTTTGTGGACTATTGCATTTTTTTGGTGGTAATAAGACCCGGACTATGGACGAGACTCCGGTCACCTGCCTTCTCAAAGCCTCCTAATTGATTTTAAATATGGCAGGTGGTGACTCGCCGGACACTAAGTGGGCCCCCCAAAAAAGCAGACCAATATTGGTGCGAAGAGAGCAACATTGGTGTGAACGGCTAAGGGTGTAGAGTGGTGTGTCTGCGATAGTGATCGAGACGCCGTCGGTGTTATGACATTATTACACTTCCACACTTCGAGCATCTGCTTTTGTGACTCCACTCTGTCCGGCTGGTTAAGGCAAGACACATCGGTACCCTCGGTGACGCAACTCACCGACAGCTCGGCACAAGCTGCCCTGAGGGAGACTGACTGCACTGATGGGACATTTATGGCAGTTAAGGGGCATTAAATGCCCCACCAGCGGGCGATAGGGTCGTCACTTCCCTACTATTTTTTATGATTTATTATTTTTATTCTAAATTATTAGCGATCAGGTCATTATTTTTTATAAACAGCTTGTCTCTCGACATAGGAACTCTCGACTCTAAAGATTTTCATTTTTCTATATCTTTTGCAACTCTGATCTATTCTGGACTAGCCATCTTAATATCATAGAATGTAATAGTCTTCTATCGTCTCCCCGATATGGCCGTTTCAAGTTCTTAAAGTCTCTCAGTTGTCCGTCTCTTCTTTAGTTAAATGTTGCTATGTGTATATCTGAAGTTCTTTTATCTTTAAAGGGTCTTGGTCGTTTTGTCGTTACTTACATTATTCTATCTTCCAATATAGGTAAAGGCAATAACATTATTTACAAAAGTATCAGGTAAGTACATGGCAAAGGTTCTACGACACAACAAAAATTTGGTAACCTCTGGTTTAATATGAAAGAATAGTACAATTACTTTCCGCTAGGGGCGCTGTACAAAGTTTTCATACAAAAATTGACGCTGTCGATATCGTTTGCAAACGAAATGTAAACTCACGGTAGCTACACAGTGCCAGTGCAGTTTCCTTTAATATTTGTCTTCATAAAGCAGCAATAAAACAGCGATATCTGTCAGTTCCAATCAAAACTTGATTGCAATAATGATATTTAATCCGAGTTCGTCACAAGGATTTGGTCATTAAATTAATTGGTAATTAAATAAGAAATTACAACTTACCAACAAAGTGCAGAAGTAAAAATAAATTATACAACATGTTTAAAATGTGACTTTTTCTATACCCACATCGACATTGATACAATTTTCAAATAAAGTGTTTTGTTTTATAGCACATAAAAGTAGATCGATTTATTATGTGCTTTATTCGTATTGCGTACTTAGTGTGACGCCAAGAAACATCGTAATCCTAATGTATATAATGCTTGCTATGATGGCTGCCACTGTGCCGCTGCCGACGCCACATTTGAAGCCTAGTCATGGTGGCATTACACCAATGGATTTTGGATTGACAAATGTCTCAGAGACTTGGAAAAGGTGGTATCAAAAATTTGAGTTATATATGGTGGCTATGGGACTTGAGTAGGCCTCTCAAGAAAGAAGAGTTGCCTTGCTATTGCACTATATAGGGGATAAAGGTATAGAAGTATTTAACTCATTCAATTTACCTCCAGCAACAAAATTTGAAAAAGTTGTAGAAGAATTTAATAAATATTTCATTTCGAAAAAAAATATTACCATGGAGAGACACAAATTCTTCACACATCAGCAACATAATGAAAATATTGAAAAATATATAACAGATTTACAGAATTTAAGTCTAAACTGTGAATTTGGTAAGATGAGAGAGGAGTTAGTTCGAGATATGATAATTGTTGGCATATCAAACTCGGCAATAAAAGAAAAATTATTGCAAACAGACGATTTGACTTTGGAAAAATCTATACAGATTGTGACTATGGCAACTATGACACAAAGAAATTTGAAGGAACTCTCAAATGACAGTAAAGAATCAATTTTATCAATAAATAAATATAATAAAAAGTGTTTTAAATGTGGTGCAAATTGGGATCCCAAACATAAATGCCCAGCATTAGGGTCTATATGCAACAATGCTATTTCTATATATTTGTGTAACAATAATATTAAATTATAATCCAACGTTATTTACTTCCTACTTCTAGATTTATTTAACCTCAATTTTGTCGATTAATCCCAATGTATATAATGATATTTCTATATTATTTTTGTAACAAGAATATTTGACTATAATACACCCTTATTTACCTACCGATCTTGATCCTCATCCTCGTTTATTCCGATCCGATTTAATTCGTTTCCCTACTTTTTACCCTTGTTTGTGGCTAACGCAAGTAAAATCGTGCTAACCAGAAGAGTAATAAAAAAGAAACCGTACACGCGTTAAAAAGTGAGGTGATTCTAAAAATGTTGAGGTATATTGACTTGTCGCCCTAAACGTCCCGTCTATAGTTAACATACACAAAATCCAAATAATCTTTGTTTAACACGGGAATTTACACGTACTTATTGAAATCTAAGCAAATTTAAGTATAAAAGAACAAAAAACCTTGTAGGTGCTAAGCGACTAATACAGCGAGTTCAAAACGCATGTTGTAGATACTGTTTTGATGTACCGGCGAGAAGCCATATTTCGCCATTTTTAAATGCTGCCAGTATATTGCGAATGGAAATGAGAAGACGACTGCTTTGTTGTGTCTTGTTTTTGATGTCTTAAGATACCAAAAACCTGAATATCTTCATAAGAAGCTGATATTCACCAATGCGCTGCCAGATATGGTCCCAGAACTGCGCGAATTGTCCTAGCGGGACATACTCATAGAACCGTAGCTTTTAGGGGCAGTTTTCGATTTCAAGCGACAAAGTGCTGGAATGATCTTTCACCACCTCTAAGGAATCACATGTGCAGGATAACTCAGAAATAAATTTAAAAATATATTACTTGAGCACCAAAAGCTTAATTTGCTTGAAGGAAACAACTGCCCATTATTCGTAGGTAGATAGTTTTATTTGTATATGTTTTTTGTTTTATGTTTCTCGAGTGTATACTTTTGAAATATAGGTTATGTTTATTAATTATTATTATACGTAACAGGCGATGTCACAGCGTGTTATAGTGGATACCTATTTTACGCCAAGTAGCAATGCCAAACAAATGATAGATATACAAATGATATATTACAATCATGATAGATATTTTCTTTTGATTTTTTATTCTTCTTTTCTTAGTCTCAATCTTGTAGAATGCTATTTGTAACTTCGTAGCCCTCTACTCTCCTCATAGGGTGGTGGCTGAAAATCAGTGTTTTGCCGTTCTAAGGTAAAAATCCCCACTGAGCCTTGGCCCTTTCAGGCACTGCAACACACATGCACATCTAATTCTTACCGTTTTTTATTAGATTTTTATTTGTGTATACATTGTGTTTAGTGTGTTTTTGCCTGAATAAACGTTTTATCTATCTATCTATCTAGGTGCATACGAAGAAAAAAAATTAAACTCTATACCTGTTAGGAAATTAGGTCTATTTTTGTTTCTTTTAATACCCTCGACTACACAGCGATCTTGAGCGTCTGAGCCAGTGGACGCTCAATTTGCGTCGACTCTCTTTTCATTCGATCCTAACGACCCCGGAACGGCGCCGGGGTCGCTAGCAGGCAAGGAATAAAGTACAATATGTATTTATAGGAAACCAAATTTAAGCTACTTTAAGATCTCACAATGTTAAATAACAGCAATTGTTATTTTATTCAATATTATTAACATAATGAATATAATATTAATAATCATTAGTACGTAATATTTTTTTTTTGTATTATGGGGACACCACTTATTTTTTGATTTACACTTACTGCTTACACACAATTACCGAGCTGGATTCCACATTTCATCGTTATAGGTCACCTGGAAGTTGGTTAAATTTAGGTACCTACTGTAGTAACCTCTCACTAGTGATGTGCCGAGTCGCTGTTTTGGTGGATCGAGTCGATTCGAGTTAGGACTCGATTCCCTGATTCGAGCCCAGTACTCGAATTCTATGTTTGGTATTCTAGACTCGAGTCCGATTCCTAGACTAGAAATTCGAGTCTGGAACTAGAGTTCGATTTTAGAACAAAAAGAAAAAATAGAAAGGAGTTAGCTTCAAACAGCGTGCAGGTTAGGTTAAGCACAATGACACAAATATAATAATACTGTAATTTTTATTAAAACATAATAAAATTGAATAAAGACATAGATCATAGGAGCTTATGTAAACAGTTTGCGAGTACAAGCGAGTTAACCAAACTTGAATACTAGACTAGAGTCAGTAGGACTCGTATAAATAGAATAAACAGAAAAAAACGCGCTTTTAAAATTAAAAATAAAACTGTAGTAATCAATTGAAACATTGATATTATTGAACAAAACACGTGGATGCTTATGTTATTATTAAACAAACCGCATCAAAATCCGTTGCGTAGTTTTAAAGATTTAAGCATATATAGGGACAGAGAAAGCAACTTTGTTTTATACTATGTAGTATATATACAACGCTAATATACTTATCCTATGCTGACGAAGCCGCGGGCATCAGGGGGCGTTCAAGTATTACGTAACGCAATTTGAGGGGGGGGGGGTCTCGGTAAAATGTTACGATGCGTTATAGGGACAGGAGCACACCGTATGTAACATTGTTTCTTTTTTTATAACAAATTGGCAACCCTTTTCGTTTACGTTTTACGGGGAATCCCTCGATTGTATTAGTATGGTCGTCATTTTTAATTTTTAGGGGGGGGGGTCAAACATCTTCAACAATTGCGTTACGAAATACTTGAACGCTCCCTCACCTAGTTTCCAATAAATAAAACACGCCAGTATTGCAAAAATTATTTATTCGTATAAAATGTTAATAAATAATTTAATACTGATGAAGAGGTAAAAAATCACAATACATGTTCTACGTAATACATGGATAGTGCGCCCTTGCCTATTACGTTTATTTTATTACAACTAATTACAATCACAAGCAATGACACAACAACAAATAAGAGATTTTCTGACACTAAACAGAAAACCTTTAAAACGCTACAGTTTTGTCTGAAAATAATACATAACCATAAACATATTTTATTCATAAAGTAACGTACTTAAGATTAATTTTGAATTATTACAAAATATTACAGCTATGTCATAGCTATGTAAAATATAGTCTATGGAATTTCATAAATGCTGTTTTTAACCTAACAAAAGCCGCTTGGCGTTGGGTGCAAAAACAAAAGTGCCACGTGTAAACAAGTTTACAATATTGTCTCGAATCTTTTAGACATTTCTCGAAGCTATATAGTCTGTGGTAATTCATAAGTACTGTTTATAATCTATAAAACGAAAGGTCTTTGAAAATATATTTTTTAAATTCTTTATTTATGTTCTTTCCATGGGCAAAACAAATGGAAAAATGTTTTCTTTTTTATTGCTTACGTTTGGTATGACGTTATATTTGCCTTTGCCAAATTCTTAGTAGTAAAAACGTTATATTGTGAGGGGGTAAGGGGAGAACGGAAATAACAGCATATCCGGCCCAAATGTCAACCTCACCTGCACGTGTCGACGACTCTGAGGATAACTCTCGAAGTTTTCGCGGTACCCCCTGCTAGACAACGGACGAGGCACTGGCGACCGAGTAAATGGCGGTATAAACCATATTAGCCTTGTCCCTCGACTAGAAGAGGCTACAGGGAGCCTTGAGGACGAAATATTCTCATAAAGAACTGGTGCGGAAGGCAAAGGGAAAACCACCGCACTAATTTTCCCAGGAAAATCATTATGGTTGGACACAATAAAAGTATGGCCCTCAGTCCCCGGCAGACCTTAAGTGGTCAGAGGGTGCTCCAGGTAGACGAAGAACATCATGGATGAAGAACTTACGCCAATGGTACAACAAGAGTACCCGATCATTATTCAGAGCGGCGGCATCCAAGGTTGAGATAGCCATTATGATCGCCAACTTTCGCAAGAAGACGGCACCATAAGAAGAAGAAAGAAGAAGAATTGTGAATCATTTTTTTCCAAGCCAAGCCCCTCCCAAGTACTCCCGCAACGGCAAGTGTCACGGAGGTTACGTTGGACTCCACACGACCAGAGCGGCCCGGTCGCGTGGCCTACCAACTAAACTCAGCCTAGCCTTGGCCATAAGGGCCCTACGACTTGAATGGAGATGAAGCATTTATCAAAACATAATTAATTTAATTAACTACGTTCCTACCCTTAACCTTCTTTTCCTTTCCCAAATTGGTAGCTTCCTCTACCAACAACAGTGAAATGAGAATATTACGATGAATGTGTGGTGTGACAAGGATGGATAAGATAAGGAATGAGTATAAAAGAGGAAGCCTGAAAATAGCGCCAGTGGTACAAAAAGTGAGAGGAAGTAGATTAGCATGGTTTGGACATGTGATGCGGAGGGATGAAAGTCATGTCACAAAGCGAATGTTGAATATGAAAGTGGAGGGATACACGGGCAGAGGAAGGCCGAATAAAAGATGGATCGATTGTGTGAAGAATGATATAACAATGAAAGGAGTAAGCATGGAAATGACGGCTGATAGAGAGGAATGGAAGAAAAAGCTCTACTGCGCCGACCCCAGATAATGGGAAATAGGCAAGAGGATGAATTAATTTAATTAACATGCCGTACGTATTTTTTTTTAAGAGAGAGTTATTAGCAGACGGCTTTTACAGCTTCATCTGGAGATTATTTTAAGGAAGGCGGGAACTTTGGTGGGTCGTCAGCCTTACTGGCGAATAAAATTACGTAGATTTCTATCAGTTTGGTATCTGAGGATTTAAAGGCTCTTGAATTTGTTCTGTACTGGCGGATATAGAGGTACGATCAGAAGCCTAGCGGAGTTTTCTAATATATAATACAGTATAACCCTCATTTTTCACACTTGTTCCACGAATACGGTATGCTGGTATGATAAACGTCAAAGCAATGTCAAATGTCAACAATTATTTCTTGTAATTATAGGCAAAGGAAAATATTTCATACTATCGTGGGAATGTCATACCATGCATGGTGTTGCACTAGAATGTACATATTTTATTTTCACATAAACAATAAAATCATTGATTTAGAATATGCTTATTTCTTTTTTTTTTATTTGTCAAATCGTTTTAATGTGTAATTTTTTGTATAAGGTAACTAAATCCTTTGTACTACTAACAATTTAATATTCATCGGAGTGTTCAGGGAGTGACGGTTTCTGACATTTTAAAACGAGTTAATTTTTGAACATGTCCTAAATATAACATTAACCTAAAAATAATATAGGCAGTGAATAGTGAGGAAATCGTACAATCACACAAAGCTGAAGCTAGTCGCGTGTCGCATGGCGCGACAGGCACGAGTGCCAGCTGAAGCTAGTCGCGGGCCGGCGGCGGCGGGCGGTGCACGCGACAGGCACGAGTGCCAGCTGAAGCTAGTCGCGGGCCGGCGGTGGCGGGCGGTGCACGCGCCGCGCGTGGCGCGACAGGCACGAGTGCCAGCTGAAGCTAGTCGCGGGCCGGCGGTGGCGGCGGTGCACGCGCCGCGCGTGGCGCGACAGGCACGAGTGCCAGCTGAAGCTAGTCGCGGGCGGCGGTGGCGGGCGGTGCACGCGCCGCGCGTGGCGCGACAGGCACGAGTGCCAGCTGTAGCTAGTCGCGGGCCGGCGGTGGCGGGCGGTGCACGCGACGCGCGTGGCGCGACAGGCACGAGTGCCAGCTGAAGCTAGTCGCGGGCCGGCGGTGGCGGGCGGTGCACGCGCCGCGCGTGGCGCGACAGGCACGAGTGCCAGCTGAAGCTAGTCGCGGGCCGGCGGCGGCGGGCGGTGCACGCGCCGCGCGTGGCGCGACAGGCACGAGTGCCAGCTGAAGCTAGTCGCGGGCCGGCGGTGGCGGGCGGTGCACGCGCCGCGCGTGGCGCGACAGGCACGAGTGCCAGCTGAAGCTAGTCGCGGGCCGGCGGTGGCGGGCGGTGCACGCGCCGCGCGTGGCGCGACAGGCACGAGTGCCAGCTGTAGCTAGTCGCGGGCCGGCGGTGGCGGGCGGTGCACGCGACGCGCGTGGCGCGACAGGCACGAGTGCCAGCTGAAGCTAGTCGCGGGCCGGCGGTGGCGGGCGGTGCACGCGCCGCGCGTGGCGCGACAGGCACGAGTGCCAGCTGTAAGCTAGTCGCGGGCCGGCGGTGGCGGGCGGTGCACGCGACGCGCGTGGCGCGACAGGCACGAGTGCCAGCTGAAGCTAGTCGCGGGCCGGCGGTGGCGGGCGGTGCACGCGCCGCGCGTGGCGCGACAGGCACGAGTGCCAGCTGAAGCTAGTCGCGGGCCGGCGGTGGCGGGCGGTGCACGCGACGCGCGTGGCGCGACAGGCACGAGTGCCAGCTGAAGCTAGTCGCGGGCCGGCGGTGGCGGGCGGTGCACGCGCCGCGCGTGCGCGACAGGCACGAGTGCCAGCTGAAGCTAGTCGCGGGCCGGCGGTGGCGGGCGGTGCACGCGCCGCGCGTGGCGCGACAGGCACGAGTGCCAGCTGAAGCTAGTCGCGGGCCGGCGGTGGCGGGCGGTGCACGCGCCGCGCGTGGCGCGACAGGCACGAGTGCCAGCTGTAGCTAGTCGCGGGCCGGCGGTGGCGGGCGGTGCACGCGACGCGCGTGGCGCGACAGGCACGAGTGCCAGCTGAAGCTAGTCGCGGGCCGGCGGTCGGGCGGTGCACGCGCCGCGCGTGGCGCGACAGGCACGAGTGCCAGCTGAAGCTAGTCGCGGGCCGGCGGTGGCGGGCGGTGCACGCGCCGCGCGTGGCGCGACAGGCACGAGTGCCAGCTGAAGCTAGTCGCGGGCCGGCGGTGGCGGGCGGTGCACGCGACGCGCGTGGCGCGACAGGCACGAGTGCCAGCTGAAGCTAGTCGCGGGCCGGCGGTGGCGGGCGGTGCACGCGCCGCGCGTGGCGCGAGGCACGAGTGCCAGCTGAAGCTAGTCGCGGGCCGCGCGTGGCGGGCGTGCACGCGCCGCGCGTGGCGCGACAGGCACGAGTGCCAGCTGAAGCTAGTCGCGGCGCGGCGGTGGCGGCGGTGCACGCGCCGCGCGTGGCGCGACAGGCACGAGTGCCAGCTGTAGCTAGTCGCGGGCCGGCGGTGGCGGGCGGTGCACGCGACGCGCGTGGCGCGACAGGCACGAGTGCCAGCTGAAGCTAGTCGCGGGCCGGCGGTGGCGGGCGGTGCACGCGCCGCGCGTGGCGCGACAGGCACGAGTGCCAGCTGAAGCTAGTCGCGGGCCGGCGGTGGCGGGCGGTGCACGCGCCGCGCGTGGCGCGACAGGCACGAGTGCCAGCTGAAGCTAGTCGCGGGCCGGCGGTGGCGGGCGGTGCACGCGACGCGCGTGGCGCGACAGGCACGAGTGCCAGCTGAAGCTAGTCGCGGGCCGGCGGTGGCGGGCGGTGCACGCGCCGCGCGTGGCGCGACAGGCACGAGTGCCAGCTGAAGCGCGCCGGGCAGCGCGCGCAGCGGTACGGCGCTTCCCCCGAGTGCAGCGCCACGATGTGACTGCGCAGCTTCGCCTGGTTCTGGAAACAATAAACGATATTTTAAAACATCGATGTATCGTTTGCATCCCTAATAACGCAGTTAGTGGCCATGTATGAGCCCCCGTGTGGTCGCGAGACTGCGCGAGGTCGCAGCGGATAATGGCCATACGGATCGTACGAGGCTACCATACCATTTCGTACGAGGCGGCGACGGTTCTGGACGCTCCCCTCCATCGACATCCTCGCCGGCATGTACACGGCGATATATGCGTCGCGGCGTGTCGGCCGGGGGAGCGCCTCGTAACCTATGCACGAAGTGCCTAAGCGGGAGTGGCACCGACGGATTGTGGCGGCCTGGCGTGCGCAGCTCGAATTACGGATCTGCGCGCGCCAGCGGGCCGTCGCTGCCGTACTCCCGCACCTCGAAGCTTGGCTCCACGGGAAGGAGGAGGTCACCTACCGACTGACTCAGATACTCACCAGGCACGGCTGCTTCGCTGAGTATATGTGTCGTCGAATAGGACGGGAGGGATCGACACATTGCCACCACTGCGCATCCGACCTCGACTCTACCCAGCACACGCTGGCGGAGTGCCCCGCGTGGGCCTCCGAGCGCTGAGTCTTGGTCGCAGAGATCGGGCGAGATCTGTCTCCGCCGGCATTGATTTTTTTTAGTGGGTAGGCCCCTTCTGGGGAAGAGAGCCCCACATAACCGCCGGCTCACCACAGCCGGGGTATGCAACTTAATGCATTTTCCTCAGGGGAACAAAAAAAAGGTCTACCGTAAAAACAACCTCCCCCAAGGAGGGCTCCCCTGTATGCGCAGGGGAGCGGGGGTTCCCGCATGTCGCTTGGCGTTCCCGGGGGCTCCGGGGGAAGTCCGATCCCTAACACACTATATATATATATAAGAGGTTTTAATAATTCTTTCTTAACTGGAAGTTTAGTTCTACATAATCTGTTTAGTAACAATTGAGATGGTGTATATTTCGTTCCTGATACAGGTGTATTTATGTATTCTAACAAATAATTATTTAAATCTGACTTAGTATCGTAACATTTTTTAATCATTAATTTACAAATTCCGACAGCTTTCTCAGCTGCACCATTGCTTTGATGCTTGGCTTGAGAAAATGGGTTGAAATTTCCAGCTTTTACTGAATTCTATAAACAATAGTGAATTAAAACTTTACTGAATCTGGAACTTTTGATAGTGAACTTGGCCAACCGTTTAAAAAATAAAATTTTAGCTATTGGGCTGTAACATCAGTTTTGATTTCTAATTTAAATTTAGATAAAATGTCATTAGAAATATTAACAGAATGAACAGATAAATTAAGATCAGTTGTAACGTTGTGTGTACATAGTTATATTTTTCTATATAATTTTATAATATAATATTTACGATAATACCTAAAACTAACACGAACACATATTAAATTATCAACTATACAAAGAAATAAATAATAATTAACTTTAACTAGCTTACCTAATTAATATTTACAATAAAATTAATTAAAAACATAATTTAGATATTTCCATACAGATTGATAAATTGCATAAAATTGGTCGAAGTGATCTGTGTGACTGGTATTTGCTAGCTGCTATTGTTCGCGCCCGGCTTACGCGGATCCCTCCCCGCGTCTCGCCTGGTCAGGCGGACACATCTACTTTCAATGGTCACGGGTGAAGACGCTCGCAATTATCTATCGCGACATTAAACGTCGTTCGCCCTAATTTTATAATAAGTATAGTTTACATATTAAACTCATTATACTTAAAATAGTAGTAAAGTGCTAGTTATACGGATTCCCCATTTGGGTAAGTGTTGAACAGAATAATAGTTGTTATTTTAGTTGCTTTTAAATTTTGTGTGATGGTTTATATCTGTAGTTTCGAATATATATAATGGTGTGTTATTTTCTTATTGATAAAGACAGTGTTATAATTGAAATATAATTAGATTTAGTTCCTATGTTCCGTAGAATATTTTGTTAATTTGATTACAGTGTAAAATTTCCTACCTACCTTATTTTCTTAATAATTATAAAAAATATTATTTCTGCTAATTGTTATTAAATATTTAGACTATTTTTATTGTAAATTCCTATCTGCTTCTTCAAAGCCGCTACACAGCTATTTTATCGGCCAATCCTTCGCCTTCTGCTTGGTGGCTGTTTTTCTTTGTAAATGTCGGTCAACTGACATTAATGTTTGGAATATGGTGAATTCCAGGGACCTACGCACGAGTTAAATAAAAGGGTTTTAAACCCAATTCTGCACACGGCCGATATCGACACCTGCCCCCTGCCCACCAGTCCAGCCTGCTTAGTGACACCGACTGCCGCTGGAGGCGCATAAGAAGGGAAGTGCCGGTAGCGAATCATAAATTAAGCGGGCATAACCTCCACGACCCACTTTAAATAAATATATATTATTATATATATATTTAATAAATTTATACATTGTTGACGTTAGGTTTTTTTATTTTTATTCCTCCCCGCCTCAAACGTCGCAGACGATTGTGGTGAGGCTAGAACGTCACACAGTATCAAAAACATAGCCAGATTCTGAATTAGAACAAGCCCGACTAATGGCATCAGCTATGTGCATTTGACTACCAGGAATATGTTTTAGAAAAATACCATACCTACTTGGTTTAAGTTTTATTCTTTGAAGCCTTACTGAAGGTATATCAGCTATTTCTTTTTTCATTATAGCTATGAGTGGCAAGTGGTCTGTTTGAATTATTGTCTTTCTTCCATAAATGAATGTGTGAAACTTTTTACATGCAAATAGAATGGCTAAAAATTCTTTGACCATAATTAAACTCGATAGAACTTAAAGATTTAGAAGCATAATAAACAGGTCTGTTTTCTTGTAATAAGACACAACTAATGCCTGTTTTGCGGGCATCGGTTTAAATTGTTATTTCCTTAGCAGGGTCAAATGTGTAAAGAACAAGATGATTTGTTAAAATTGTTTTTAATTTCTTAATATATTTAAAATGAACCTCTTGCCACTTAAATATAATATTTTTTTTAAAAGATCCCTTAAAGGCGTTGTTATTGTCGCTAAATCAGGTATAAATGGTCTTAAATAATTTATCAAACCTAAAAATCTTTTTTAGAGACCCAAATGATAATAACATTTGAGTCATCGCTTTTGAGAAGCGTAAACTCGAACAGCTGTGTACTTTAACACCTTTGAAAATGCTGTAAAGCGAAACCGGTCAGGTCGATAATAATTAAAATTAGTGGAACAGTACAAGAGTTTTATTCAACATGTATAATAAGTTCCACCAAGAGCCAACAATCAACTCAATACAGAAAATAAACGATTAGGGCCTCTACCCCTTGCAGGTGGCTTCTTCCTCTCACCCGTCTTTTGTCAAAGGCTCTTTCCTTGGTGGTTATGTCGGACCGCACGCGGCCAGAGCGGTCTGACCACGTGACCTGCCGACTAAACTGTAGCCTAATCCGTGGGTCCTAGTGACCCTATGGCATGACGTGACAAGACTCTGTCGGCCGACACGCTCCGCTTGTATAGTTCCACCGAATCTAACCTAGATCAAAATTCTATCAAGGTCGCCATAGCACGTCACATGGAGAAGTCTAATAGACTCCATGTGACGTCATTTCACTTAGATGTGTCAATCTTTACAGAAACGGCCCAGTGAGTCGTTTCTTCCAAGTGATTAACTGATTCAAATTTCTAACAGCGCTTCAAATGAATCTGATTTATTATACTTAGTTTTAATAATATTCGAATTTATGTATTTTTACCTTTGTTATATAGTGTACAACTAAATGTTTTGATAAACAGTTTAAGAATAAGGTTAATCGACTTATTGATATGCTCATTAATTGTATTATTGTTTATGCGTCGGTTAACTTGTGCCTTTTTTTGTTCTTATTTTAACAATGTTACATTTGTCTTAATATTGTCTTGTTTTCAAGTCTGTTTGACACTTACTTGTTCTTCTTGTTTTTTGTTGGGATTGCATGTGTGTTGCTTGCTCCTTGTTACTATAAAGCAGATACGACATTGCTGGTTCGCTGTGGCTGCTCGTTTTGCTTTGGCTTTAAGCATACTACAAGTTTGTTTCCGTATTCTATTTGTTTATTTACTCTGTCACTTTTTGCATAGTGCTGCCTCACAGCGCCAACCATTTTTAGATTTTCTGCTCTTGAATGCGTCTGTAATTGTCATACAATTGCTGTTGCACTTTGAAGTTTCTATTGTACAATTTATCTTAATGAAACAATTATTGCTATTATTAAATATAACTATTACAATATTTAAAATTATATCAATTATTACAAATATTCTCTTATTTAATTTTTATTTTAACTATTTGGCATTGCTTCTGCTTATTGATTCTTATAATTGTCAAACCTCTTGTCAGACAAATCAAACGCTGGCACTTGGGATTTGTTCTGTGGGTGTTATTTGCTTTGCTAACCGCCGCATGATAGATGCTTTTTCATTGAATATTTGTTTGTTTTTCATTATCGTGTTTCTGTGTATAACCATTTTCTTATTGTTTAGGGATGCCCGTTAATAAGAATTTTACAGTTGGCTTATTTAATGCAGGTTCCTTATGTACTGGCCATGATGATTTTATAATGGCCATGAACCGTTTTAATGCCGATATTGTGGCAATTAATGAGACTTGGCTTCCCGCAGGTCAAGAGGTACGAGCGCCTATAATTCCTGGTTACCGTATACGTAATACTCCGCGACCTTTGCATATGCGCGGTGGACGTGGGGGTGGCGTTGCCTTTTATATCAAGCAAGGAGTGCATGTTAGATATGAAGGAGCTCATTCTACAGACATTGAACAGATGTGGATTACAACCAAACTAAATGGCTCTCGTTTTGCTATCGGTACAGCATACAGACCACAGTGGCTTAATGTTGAAACTTTTGTTGATGCTTTGAGTGACTCTGTTGCGCATTTTAACCAATGTGGTTACGTGGTTCTACTTGGCGATTTTAATATAAACATGCTTACCCACAATAATAGTAACTATGTTAAATTTATGCAGTTTATTAATTGCGTGGATCTCAAGCAGGTTGTAAGTAAGCCTACACATTGCACGTCTCATTCGGAGAGTCTTATTGATCTAGTGTGTACAAATTGCCGTATTCGTAATGTAGATGTGTCCAATATTACAGGCGGGCTAGGACATGCTATGGTAACAGTGACGTTAGATGTAAGAAAAATGAAAACACCGAGCTTTTTGTATCAGTGCAGACCTTTAAAGCTCATTGATTTGGATAGGTTTAATTCTGACCTATGTTCGATAAATTGGAATTCCGTAGAGGTCATGAATACCGTGGATGATATGGTTGATCAGTTTGAGATGATAATTTTGTCACTGTTCGATTTTCATGCCCCTCTTAAAACCATAAGAATTAAAAACGACAAAACGCTGCCATGGCTTACAGATACAATACGAATTATGATGGATTTGCACAATGAAGCCTTAAAAAAATACCTACTGACCAAATTAGACAGTGACAGACTTGTTTGGAGGAATTTAAAAAAAATGGTAGTAGCTGGTCTTAATGCTGAGAAACGTGCTTACTATGATCAGTTTGTCAATAGCAACGTAGGTAACGGTAAAGCGTTATGGAAAGTTTTAAAAGAAAAAATTATTCCTGACGGTGACCGAAGTGGAGTTCTACCTAATTGTTTTAATGATCCGAACGCTATAAATAAATATTTTTTAGACTTACCTCCTAATAATGTTCCGCATTCTCGCATATCCTACTTTGAATCAAAACGGTTTAGTTCGTCAAAATTTTCTCTATCCCCTGTGTCTGAGACAGAAGTTGCTAAAATCATTATGTCTATAAAGTCGAATGCAACTGGTAGTGATTCTTTAAGTAGAGAAATGATTTTACTAACTCTCCCACAGTCGTTGACGACTATCACTAATATTATTAATAAATCTATCGAGAGTGGTCAATTTCCTAGCCAGTGGAAACATGCGATTGTGAGGCCACTCCCTAAAGTGGATCATCCAACAGAATTTTGTAACCTGAGGCCTATAAGCATTCTACCGTTTCTATCTAAAATCCTGGAAAGGGTGATTTACACACAGTTAAGTAAATATTTGGAGGAAAATAGAGTCTTGCCCACTTTTCAATCCGGATTTCGTAAAAAGCGTGGAACAATCACTGCTCTTTTGGATGTCGTTGACAACATTCTTTTCGACCAAGATATCGGCAATGGAACAATTCTTGCGCTTCTGGACTTTTCCCGAGCTTTCGACAGCATTGATATGCCACTTTTATTATCTAAGCTGAAATATTATGGTGCGGATGAAAATGCAATATTTTTTTTTAAAAGTTATCTAAGCAATCGTACTCAGTCTGTAAGGCTGAATAGCTCGGATGGTAATCATTTAATGTCAAATCCAATGTTATTGACCCGTGGTGTACCTCAGGGATCCATTCTGGGACCTCTTTTATTCATTATTTACAGTGCTGACTTGGTAGGGGCAATTAGATACTGCAAGTACCATCTGTACGCTGACGATGTTCAGCTTTACATTTCTGATGCACCAGCCAACATCCATGTGGCAGCAAAAAATATGAACGATGACCTTGACAGAATCGCAGAATGGTCAAGCGAAAACGGATTGTTGCTCAACCCTTCCAAATCAAAATATATGTTTTTGGGTACAAGAAATCAGGTTGAAAAAATGAATATTTTTAATCCTGTTATTAGCATTAAGAATAGCAAAATAGAGATTGCCACTGAATCCAAAAATCTTGGCATTATTTTTGACGCCCAGTTACGCTTTGAAACACATATTTTTAATCTTGTTAGGATATGTATGTATCGCCTGAAAATTCTTTACAAAATTAGGCGGTATTTGTGTGAAAAAGTCCGGGTAATTCTCTGCGAATCTTTAGTGCTTTCGGTACTTAATTATGGAGATGTGTTATATGGCCCTCGACTTCTGGCGCGTTCAAAGCGACTAATACAGCGAGTTCAAAACGCATGTTGTAGATACTGTTTTGATGTACCGGCGAGAAGCCATATTTCGCCATTTTTAAATGCTGCCAGTATATTGCGAATGGAAATGAGAAGACGACTGCATTTGTTGTGTCTTGTTTTTGATGTCATAAGATACCAAAAACCTGAATATCTTCATAAGAAGCTGATATTCACCAATGCGTCTGCCAGATATGGTCCCAGAACTGCGCGAATTGTCCTAGCGGGACATACTCATAGAACGGTAGCTTTTAGGGGCAGTTTCCGATTTCAAGCGACAAAATGCTGGAATGATCTTCCACCACCTCTAAGGAATCACATGTGCAGGATAACTTTCAAAAATAAATTAAAAAATATATTACTGGAGCACCAAAAGCTTAATTTGCTTGAAGGAAACAACTGCCCATTATTTGTAGGTAGATAGTTTTATTTGTATATGTTTTTTTTTTATGTTTCTCGAGTGTATACTTTTGAAATATAGGTTATATATATTAATTATTATTATACGAAACAAGTGATGTCACAGCGTGTTATAGTGGATACATATTTTATGTCAAGTAGCAACGCCAAACAAATGTTATTACAATCATGATCGATATTTTCTTTTGATTTTTTATTCTTCTTTTTTTTAGTCTCAATCTTGTAGAATGCTATTTGTAACTTCGTAGCCCTTTACTCTCCTCATAGGGTGATGGCTGAAAATCAGTGTTTTGCCGTTCTAAGGTAAAAATCCCCACTGAGCCTTGGCCCTTTCAGGCACTGCAACACACATGCACATCTAATTCTTACCGTTTTTTATTAGATTTTTATTTATGTGTATACATTGTGTTTAGTGTGTTTTTGCCTGAATAAACGTTTTATCTATCTATCTATGATTGTGCTCGCTGGTGGTAGCCGAAAAGTTAAGGTTACAACTACTATATACATTTTTTTTTTGTTCCCCTGAGGAAAATGCATTAAATTGCATACCCCGGCTGTGGCGAGCCGGGGTTATGTGGGGCTCTCCTCCCCAGAAGGGGGAGGCCTACCCACTAAAAACCTCAGGGATGGCCTTCCTCAGGCATGTAGGGAGCCCCCGGGAACACCAAGCCACCTCCGGGAACCTCAGCCTCCGCTCCGCTGCCTAGAGGGGAGCCCTCCTCGGGGGAGGCTACCACCTCCCCCGGTCTCCTCCATCGACGACGCCCCCCGGCCACGGAAGGGGCGTGGTCCATCTCGGGTCGCCGCAGCAGTCGCGACTTCCTCGCGCCCGCCGGCGACTCGCGGCGGCGCCGCAGCTGTGCTACCGAGCCCGGCGCCGCCTTCTTCGAGCGGGATCGGCCATCTCCCGACCCCGCTCGGCGGCCTCCTTCTGGAGCATCACTGCTTCACAGAAGGAGGCCACAGCCCTCCAACCTCCCTCGTCCGCCAGCATTGCCGCAATCAATGCCGGCGGAGACAGATCTCGCCCGATCTCTGCGACCAAGACTCGGCGCTCGGAGGCCCACGCGGGGCACTCCGCCAGCGTGTGCTGGGCCGAGTCGAGGTCGGATGCGCAGTGGTGGCAATGTGTCGATCCCTCCCGTCCTATTCGACACAGATACTCACCGAAGCAGCCGTGCCCGGTGAGTATCTGAGTCAATCAGTAGGTGACCTCCTCCTTCCCGCGGAGCCAAGCTTCGAGGTGCGGGAGTACGGCACCGACGGCCCGCTGGCGCGCGCAGATCCGTGATTCGAGCTGCGCACGCCAGGCCGCCACAATCCGTCGGTGCCACTCCCGGCAACTACTATATACTGAAGGCTCCCGATTGTTTTCGAAAGTTCAAGAATAAGTTTTGATTCGATGCAGCAATAAATCAAAAAGATCGAACACAGTAATATTCACTTTATTATTTCTCTCAGGAGAGAGGTTGAGAATCCTCAAAAGGAGCACGAAACGTGCCCAGAATACCCGCCCGCAACGACCACGTGGCCTGTCGACTTTGGCTCAAACTCATAGCTTTGGCCATAAGGGCCTTTTTTTTTTTTTTTTTTTTTTTTTTTTTTTTTTGTTTCCCTGAGGAAAATGCATTAAGTTGCATACCCCGGCTGTGGCGAGTCGGGGTTATGTGGGGCTCTCCTCCCCAGAAGGGGAGGCCTACCCACTAAAAACCTCAGGGATGGCCTTCCTCAGGCATGTAGGGAGCCCCCGGAACAGAAAGCTCCTTCCGGAACCCCCAGCCTCCGCTCCCCGTCGACACAGGGGAGCCCTCCTCGGGGGAGGCTTACTACCTCCCCCGGTCTCCTCCACCGACGACGCCCCCCGGCCACGGAAGGGGCGTGGTCCATCCCGGGTCGCCGTAGCAGTCGCGACTTCCTCGCGCCCGCCGGCGACCCGCGGCGGCGCCGCAGCTGTGCTACCGAGCCCGGCGCCGCCTTCTTCGAGCGGATCGGCCATCTCCCGACCCCGCTCGGCGGCCTCCTTCTGGAGCATCACTGCCTCACAGAAGGAGGCCACAGCCCTCCAACCTCCCTCGTCCGCCAGCATTGCGCAATCAATGCTTGGCCATAAGGGCCCTACGGCGTGAATGAAGAAGGAAATGTTTACTCACAGGAAAATGCTTCCCACAGTGATCGCACAGGTGCTCGGCACTGTCCTTCTTGTGGACCACTTGCTTGTGTAAGTAAAGTGACGTGTGGCTCTTGAATATCTGGGACAAAAATACAATCATTGAGCGTACAATGAATGGAAAGAAATATATTTATCGGTAACTAACTGGTGCCGGCGACTTCGTCTGCACATATGGTACACTTTTTCCTACTCACTTGATACTACTAATATTAAGCGTGAAAGTTTGTAAGTATGGTTAGATGTTGTTACTCTTTCACGTAAAAACTGAATGGCTTTTTACCATTTATATGACAATTTCAAGCCGCATTTTTTTCAGTAATATACAGTCTTTTCATTGTTTAATATACTTGTGGTCTATTCTAAGTGGAGTTCTTTAAAATGAGCACAAAAATAAAAATATTGCATCTTTCCTATTGGGATTGAAGACATGGTGAATCAATTTGGTTAGTTTGAGATCTCACCAACGGAAAGTCCAAACTAAAAAGAGTAACCCAAAAACAACAGAGAAAAATTACCTTTTGGCAAACGTTGCAAATGTGAACATAGTTTTTGAGGTGCTCCCAGTCCACGTGGTCCTTCAGACGAGTCCTGTTGGCGAATCTCTTGCCGCAGTCACTGCATATATACCTAGAGAACAAAATTACTTTTGTATTTGACGACGTAGTTGAGTGTTTGTTATACCGGTTTCAAGGTATCGTCATTTCCGACGTCCGTCAGGGAACTCCGATTGGACTGAAGGTGAACATCAGGATCCGCCGTTTACTCTGCTGGAGCTAGAGACCGCGGTGGGAACTATCAACCCAAAGGCCCCTGGAGCGGATGGCTTCACGGCAGACATCTGCGGTAGAGCCTTAAGAGCAAACCTAGAAGAGTTGCTTGTCCTGTACAATAAGTGCCTAGAAATAGGACACTTTTCGGACCTTTGGAAACAGGCCACAGTAGTGGTTCTGAGAAAACCGGGTAAGGATGACTATACAACACCCAAGGCACATAGATAGACCCATCGGTCTATTACCTGTCCTAGGCAAGGTTCTAGAGAAGCTGACCGTAGCAAAAATCACATACCATCTCGTACCGAGAATTAGTACTCGCCAGTACGGATTCATGCCCCAGAAGAGCACCGAGGACGCCCTCTATCCTCAATGTCTCACGAGCGTGGCGAGCGAGCAATGTCTCGTGAGACACCGAGCGGGCAACATATCCTGAAGATGTCTCGCTGAGAGACGAAACACGTGTCGACCTTGTCTGCTTGTTGGACAAGTCATCATCAACTGCGCGGAATCAGCAAACGTAATCAATATCCTTTGTAATACAATGGACTTCCGCAAAATAACACCTGCTACAATAGAGTACTTTTCAATGCCTTTTTGTTTAGTCCCTTTCATTTCTACACTTGAAAACTGCACTTTCAAAAAAAATGTCACTACCATGTCAACATTAACTTTTGGCAGAGTCCTAGAATCTGCTTTGGCAAACCCAAGTTCCATTTTTATTCAAAAAACGCCATTCATTTTGGTTTAATTGTTAACTTTTACTACAACTTATAACCTCAAATAAGTTGTCATAACAGGAGTGACGTCACTGAACGCTCATTGGTGTTTCAAATCCGTTCCGTTTCACGTTACTTCAGATTCGTAATTATTGTTAAAAAACAACATTATTTTAAATATAAGCCTTGCAGTGGCCCTACTTTTATATTCTTTTAGCATTTTAATAACAAAATTTTCATACATGTTCCCCATTGAATTTGACAGACGAACATTCGCAAAATTCACGTCAAATGTTCGTCGGTCAAATTCAATTAATTCATCGTTGTCATTTGAGGCTTTCTTATGTCAAAATTAATATCGTTTGTTCGATCGTGCGTTGGAATGTTTTAAACGATAGTAACTAAGAGTAGGATATGACACGATATTATCGAACATAGTTTTTAAGAGTACACCTCCTGGACTGCCTGCGCACGCGCAGCTTGGTTCCGTACAAAAAAATTGGGTGGGGCTGTGCCGGGGCACACGGCCGTTGCTTTTAACGTGAAACGTCTATGTTAGGGAATAGCTTTTAAAGTAAAAGAAAGAAATAAATACAAGATTGACGGTGTATTAAGTATTTTAATAAAAAAAAACTCAATGTCACAACAGCGAGCTGACTATATAACTGAAATATTCACACTACATTTTTGTTTCTAAGACTAATAGTTTTTTAATTATTAAGGTACAATGATATAGACCTTTTCGTTACGGCCCACTTTTTAAACCTGGTACCCGTATGTTTCGGCGCGATTTTAAAGACGTTTCACGTCAAAAGACATTATTGCTTCATCGGAAATATACGAGTAGCAGTGGGTCTGGAAGCAGACCAGTGATTGGACTCTTGTTTGACCACCTCGTTCTCCTACATCACCGACACTGTCGCTGCTGAAAAAGATTTAACCCCTCACCGCATCTAAATATTCTCCCCCCCATAACCACTCTCTCTTTTGCTATCCTGAGCTCTGCATGGAAGTAATGCTAGTCCTAACGTTGCTCAGAAATACTGTGCCTAATCGTGTCATAATAATTATGCAGCAAAGTATTGTGCACTCACTTGAAATCCTCCTCTGAAACATGTTTCTTGCTCCCCTTCATGTGTTGTTGGAACGTGGCTATGGAAGAGAATGTTCTGTTGCACGGTTCGCAAACTAGTTCTCCGTTCGCTCTGTAAATTAATCGCATTTTTACAATATCAATCAACTTGGTTCCTCGCCTCGTTTCACTAGAAATGGGCTGCGCGCATAAAATCAAATTGAAAGTAATCTTTAATCATGTCGAATCAAGTCTTTAGGCAAGTGCCTATCAAGGTCTATGTTGATTAAAGATTGCTTTGAATTTAATTTTATGCTCTTAAGCTCTTTGTGTCCTTAAATTTCATATTTGTTTGATGTTTGAAGTCAAAATGCCTATCAAAAACTATGATGTTTTTTTTAATAATAATAATATTTATTTAGTAACTTCTATAGTCAATATTACATTTTTTTAGCTTAACTTATATGTATACACGTATTATATAACTGTGAACATACCTGAACTAGGATTAACCTGTATCTCAGGCTTGTAATTACAAAATAAAAATACGGACACTTAAACCAAATGCAAAATGTATAGTATATCTGATTAATAACCAAATTTAAACAAACTAAGAAAGAGATTACATATAAATAAAAATACAAATTATTTGGTAACTAGTAATAGTTTCTCTGTATCGTCATACGACATAACTTGCAAGTGCTTCTTGAAGAAGTATTTTAGCTTTATGATAGGTACAATTAAACATACATAGCTTGGCGTTTAATCTATTATATAGAAAAGGTCTCAGGAATACATAAAAAGATACTTTGTACTTGATTGTTAATTAAAAATTACTTTGAATTTGATGTTATGCTCTTAAGCTCTTTGTGTCCTTAAAGTACATGGCATAGTTTATATTGCAGCTTGGCGAGCGGCGATCGACTCCAAATTTTCGACAGTATTGTTCCCCTTGACGAGCTGATCACGAATTTTCATTTTAAACTAACAGAATGCACCGGAAGTGCTAAAAACTTATAATAAAAAAAATGGTTGTCTGTAGAACTCCGTCTACTGCCGATATTTGAACGTGACAACGTCTATTACATGGTAATTTTTTCTGGGTGCAATGAAATTATTTAAAATAAAGTAATGTATAACATTTATATTTTTATTACGTTGCCGTGTGGCGTCAGATCGGCCGTTACGCCGTTCGTGGACTCCGTGTGGCGTCAGATTCGGCCGTTACGGTGTTTTCGAGAATGACTCCACGCCGTACCAATTAAATAGACGTTGTCACGTCAAAAACCAGAAATCAACCTGCCCCACGTTGGGCGCCATTGTAACGTTTACCCGTTATTTAGTTGTAGGTAATTAGTTTAGTATGTGAAGTAAATAGTTATAAATAAATATCAAGTTTGATGGAATTAATTTAATTGAGCCTTCTTATAAAAAATACAGTAGGTAGAAGTTTAATAAAGTCTATGTAGGGGTCGTGGGTTTATTTGGGGCTGTGCACACTATGAACCGCCTTCAGAGTACCACTTAATTGGCCACGCGAGAAGTAGTAGCCCGCAGTCTAGGTGGTGGTGGTCACGTGGGACAGGTCCAGGTTAGTGCTAGATCAGCATAGAGCAAAGATCAGTAACAGCCCAGTCCAGAACTTGATCCCCGATCGGGGATATCACGCACTAATAATTATTCAAATAACTTTTATTCTAAAAGTTCTCGATTTTAAAATAACTTTAATCCGTAGAAGATAAAATTAAATATTGATATTAATAATTTTTCAACTCCAGCAAGCAAGTAGTAATCGTCTTGATGTATGGCTGGCGAATGTTAGCTCCTTCGCTCCTACGTTCTCAGTTCTCCGGTACATTGTCGTTCGGTCAGCCCGTAATGAGTCATGTATCGATGTATAACCATTCCAGCTATACTCGTATTAATAACATCGCTCGTGCGCACGATATTTATTTTTAAGATTTTAATATTTGTAAATAGTAGATTAAGTTTATTGTTTTTTTTTTATTAATATGATAGATTAATATTATTATAGGTGTAAATAGATATTTTCTTTATATTTTATTTTAAGATTATTTTTCTAAATTTGTGTGTAAATCTGGGTATTTAGAATAACCACCGTTACACCAGAAAAATCAATATTAATATAAGTCGTTGTTTTTTTGACGGGAGTTAACCTGAAGGGAACGCGTCTATAGAAATATCTCTTGAAGTAACGGAATCATTGGCGCTATTGAAGTGTAAAGTCTTCGATCATTTCTATAATAAAAATATCTAACACTACTCGCTGAGCCTGAATCAATTCAAGAAGAAGCAATCGTTGACGATTTTTGTCGTAAACTTCTTCTAAAACTTGTATATTCGTAATCAGCTCGTCAAGGAGAACAACATAGCCCCGTTTCAGGTGATTCTGCCGTAAACCAAGGTTTTTTACCCAAAACTTCAAAACTTTTTTAAAATACCACATTAACATGTAATAATAGTTATTTATGCAACTATTGTATAATAGCAGAAGTATTAAAACACGAACGTTTATCACACGAGGCGTAGCCGAGTGCGATAATAGAATCATGTGAGTGTTTTAATACCTAATTATAACAGTTGCATACAAGACTTTATCTACAATGATGATGTGAATCCTCTATAAAAGATTCTCATACCATAGGGTGTTGTACAGTGTTGTAAGAACTATGTAAATTCAAGAAAAGTCTAATTGCGAAGCATGTAAAATAAACAAACCTTAATAAGTAAAAGAATTATTTATTGTAATAATTATTGACATTTTGTATCGTACAATTATTGAAATGCACTTGAACATTTGCACCTTGTTGAATGTTGGCAGATCCTGATGTACTTGGAATATTTATATTCACCACTTCATTATTTCTTTTTTCTACAGAACTTAAAATTTGATTTGACACGTGGATTTTGTTGGATATGCCATTGCATGAGAACGTTATTTTTTTTAAATTCATAATATCACGCGTTTAGATGATATAATGATCATAATATCATTGAGTGTTTTAAAGTTGGCAATAAGCTAATTGTTATAGGTTCTTTTATAGAGGATTAATAGCATGATAGTAGATAAATAAATAAATGAGTACCAACCTCGCAGTGTGACTTCTCATGTGTCTGTCGAGGTTGCCACGCCACTGAAAGTCTTTGCCGCACTGTGGACAGCGGAACTGTTGTTTGGAGCTTATGACAGCTCGCTTTATCTGCTCTATGGCTTCCGGGGGTGACTCCTTCATTTTCCTTTTTTACCATAAACATATATGTAAATTTTATTTTCTCAAACATGCTTGGAAATTTGAGCATTATTTTGACAACCTTCTTCGAGATAAATCGAAATTTCTGTACTGGCCAAATACATGCGAGCAGCGGCCGGCAAAAAATGTATGAAAATCCATATCTGTCGTGTTTTAGCGGCCAAATAAATATACATGTAAATTCATATCTATCGTGTCTTTTAAAAATGGAACGATTTGTTGCTGCAACAAATGGCAAACCAAGGAGGCAACTTATCGGAGTTTTATTTAAATATCGAACTGGCTTGCAAAAAAAAACTAATTTTATAATTAAAAAAAAAAATAAACAAACGCATCCTTTGGCGCGTGAAAAATGTTGTTCATTGTTGGTCATTGAGTTTGAAAAAAGTTCTGCTTGGTACTACTTAGATTTAATTTCCGCGCATTATTTGAGAAGAGTACTATACAAGCCTTGGCCACAACGGACTTACGTACACGTTCGTCCAATGCCTCTATTGCTGGCCGCTGCAGTAATGTACTAATATTTCCACTGGTGGTGGGTGAGTCATATGCTTTGTTAGACTGGCTACGGAAAAAAGGTTCTCTATAGTGTTATGTTGGTGAAGATTGCGCAAAATAAAAATTAACTTCATTCAAATATGACTTTATAGATAGTTTTTTTTTTGAATAGTCCATTTTTTTTCCTACCACCCGTTCAGGACATATACTTTAGCTGATTAGAAGAATGGAAGAAACTTATCAGCTTTATCAAAAGTAACAACAATTACAATCAATTATGACGTTACCATACAACGTACATATATATGTGTTTACAATTTTGTTACGAGTGCATTGGCATCCTACCCACCCCATATATATTTTATACTAGCTTTCCGCCCGTGGCTTCGTCCGCGTTATATTCGAATTTCCCACAGGAAGGATATGTTTTCCGTCGGTAAAATTATCTTATTTCCTTCCTTGGGTCCTCGGGTTTTACGATTGGTACAAAAGGGGTATACTATGTGTGTATTAAATTTTATTTAAATCGGTGCAGTGGTTTTTACAATCCTGCCATACAACCTTTCACCCCCTCCTTTCAACCTTTTACAACCCTTTTCTGCTTTAAAAGGTAGCCTCTGTCCTTTCTCAGCCTCGAGACTATCTGTGTACCAAATTTCAATTAAATCAGTTCAGTGGTTTTAACAATATTTTCATACAACCTATTATGCCTCCTTTCAACCTTTTACAACCCTTTACAACCTTTTTTGTATAATAAAGTAGCTTGTGTCCTTTCTCGGGCTCTGGACTATCTGTGTACCAAATTTCATTTAAATCGGTTCAGTAGTTTTGGCGTGAAAGTGGAACAGACAGACAGACAGAGTTACTTTCGCATTTATAATATTAGTATGGATAATCCAAACACAATTAATCAGAGACCTCCAAGAAGTC
Source organism: Scirpophaga incertulas (assembly GCA_036419045.1). Lineage (NCBI taxonomy): Eukaryota > Metazoa > Arthropoda > Insecta > Lepidoptera > Crambidae > Scirpophaga > Scirpophaga incertulas. The sequence continues at coordinate 4,481,935 of CM071647.1, read as the reverse complement.
CGGATGTCACAACACTCCATGTAAATGTCACAATGAGGACCAGCACAGGTGTCTTTGAGCTCCAATCGCGGTGACAAACAGACAGATCAATCGTTGATCACTAGTAATAAGCCTAGTTATATCTATATTGCGATTTCATTAATAAAAGTTAATAATTAATAACGTGTAGTTTTTAAAAACGCCTGTCGACGGCCCAAAATCGTAATTATTTATACGAGAAAAGAAATATTTACACTTCAGAATGTAATGTCTTCAAATCAACACCGAGCATTGGCATGAAGTCGCGGGCACCAGTGAGTTGTTTAATAATAAATTTAATATAGACTCGAGTGATGTGCCAGATATCCGTATCCGTAACCGCGGATATCCGAGGCAAAAGAAAGATTCGTATCCGTGTCCGTATCCGTTACTTTTTGGCGGATCTTTTCGGATCTATTTACCAGAGTATTCTTTAAAGAATAATTCATATTCTTGAGGATGTTTTCTTTGTAAATGATTTTTTAAGGAAGTTGAGCCTTTACCTTCACGAGAATACTTTCCATCACAAGTTTTACACTTTGCACATTCATCATTTATTATCACAAGATAATTGCATATTACACTATAAAACTTCTTTGTAGTCATTTTTTTAAATCATGTACCAATACCAAGCGTTATCTATGCTGCCCAGTATCACATTAAAGTAAAACAAAACAAAAAATGCCCGCCACGCAATGCAAGTCGAAACAAGTTGCAACTCAAGATCGCACGCACCGACACCGATTGTGTAAGAAAGTTAAGATCCGTATCCGTATCTGCGGATCTTGACACCAAATATCCGTATTCAGATCTGTAGCCGCGGATCTAGATTTTTGACGATCCGGCACATCACTAATAGACTCATAGTATTCGTAATATACTCACCACAACTTCAACTGAATCTGATGTTTGGAACTTGTCTTAACATGTTTTTGTAAATTAGACGTAGTTGTGAAGGACAACCTGTAAAATGAAAATTGCTGCAATTCAATGGTGAAGATGATCGCAAGTTGCAGAAGAAGAACGAAGAAGACCGAATATAAGAATATTTTCCCTCTAAATATTCGATCTTTTGACAGTCTCATTTTTAGTTGACAGTCAGTCATTTTTACCGTGGGATAGCCATGCTTCGGCACGAATTGCGCCGCCTCGACCGGATTGATACTACGGCCTCACAGAAAACCGGCGTAAAATAGCGCTTGCGCTGTGTTTCGCCGAGTGAGTGAGGGTACCGGAGGCCAACCCCCCCTTCCCCCTTATTCCGTGCAGAGGGTGCATGGAGGCTGAGGAAACGCCACTGCGTGTTCTTATGGAATGTGCAAGTGTGGCCGACCAACGGGAGAAACTTGTCCATTCCCCGGCGTCCCTGCCAGAAGCATGCAGCAGCCCACGGAGGCTGCTGGCGTTCTGGGAGGACCTGGGATGGATGGAGTAGGAAGGAGGCAGACGCAGGAGCCTTCTCCTATGCGAACAATGGCCCAATCATGAGGCTAAGTGCGGTGGAGCCCAGCCAAACTAACTAACCCCACTTATTCCCTTTTAAAAGGCCGGCAACGCATCTGTGACTCCTCTGGTGTTGCAGGTGTCCATGGGCAACGGTTATCGCCTACCATCAGATGATCCGTTTGCTCATTTGCTGCCCTATCTTTTTTTTTTTTTTCCTGAGGAAAATGCATTAAATTGGCGTTGACCCCGGCGTTGGCAAGCCGGCGGTTATGTGGGGCTCTCCTCCCCAGAAGGGGGAGGCCTACCCACTAAAAACCTCAGGGATGGCCTTCCTCAGGCATGTAGGGAGCCCCCGGGAACATCAAGCAACTTCCGGGAACCCCAGCCTCCGCTCCCCTGCCTAGAGGGGAGCCCTCCTCGGGGAGGCTACACTACCTCCCCCGGTCTCCTCCACTGACGACGCCCCCCGGCCACGGAAGGGGCGTGGTTCATCCCGGGTCGCCGTAGCGGTCGCGACTTCCTCGCGCCCGCCGGCGACCCGCGGCGGCGCCGCAGCTGTGCTACCGAGCCGGCGCCGCCTTCTTCGAGCGGGATCGGCCATCTCCCGACCCCGCTCGGCGGCCTCCTTCTGGAGCATCACTGCTTCACAGAAGGAGGCCACAGCCCTCCAGCCTCCCTCGTCCGCCAGCATTGCCGCAATCAATGCCGGCGGAGACAGATCTCGCCCGATCTCTGCGACCAAGACTCGGCGCTCGGAGGCCCACGCGGGGCACTCCGCCAGCGTGTGCTGGGCCGAGTCGAGGTCGGATGCGCAGTGGTGGCAATGTGTCGATCCCTCCCGTCCTATTCGACACAGATACTCACCGAAGCAGCCGTGCCCGGTGAGTATCTGAGTTAATCGGTAGGTGTTGCTGCCCTATCCTATAAAATAAAAAGTCTGAAAGTAGCCCCTATTGTTGAAAAATTGAGAGAAACGTGACTGTCCTGGTCTGGTCACGTATTAAGAAGAGAGAATGACCATGTTACTAGGAAAGTTATGGACATGAAACTGGATGGGCGTGTATGTAGGGAGAAGAAGACCGAAGAAAAAATGGATGAACTGTGTGAATGTTGTGTAGAGGAGAGTGGAAAAGGGAGACATGTTGCGCCTCCCTTCCAACTCCCAAGATACACGGTTTCATAAGCCGTTACCTATAAAAGAACACGTTGATGATAGTAGAGACAAGTTAGCCGTTCGGTTCAGTTCAGGGTTTTTAGACGTGACAACGTCTATTAAATTGGTACGGCGTGGAGTCATTCTCGAAAACACCGTAACGGCCGAATCTGACGCCACACGGAGTCCACGAGCGGCGTAACGGCCGATCTGACGCCACACGGCAACGTAATAAAAATATAAATGTTATACATTACTTTATTTTAAATAATTTCATTGCACCCAGAAAAAAAAATTGTTATTTAATTAACATACTAAATTTGGGAAGAAATATCTTTGTATTTTTTACGAAAATTAATTTTGGCAGTCCTCTCTTGACATAAATCTGACTCTACTTTGAAAAAATAGGCGAAACTCTGAAAGTATAAGGGATATATGGATATGTCGCAGTCATCTGGTTGAATCTGCTATTTGATTGTACCACTAGCGCGTTCATTGAATGACGACATTTAATTGAGTGACTAGGCTGAACGTTGATTGAACAAACGTCCTAGTCCAACTAGTTAGCGGATTTTGACCACGATCTTTTTCGGACGTTTGTATCGTACGTCATTTACTTTTCATCACCGGCAATAAACCACTTCAAACCCGGTTTCATTACGTCTAAATAAAGAACCGAAAATCAGCATACGATTTGTTAGATTTTTTTGACGTGACAACGTCTATTAAATTGGTACGGCGTGGAGTCATTCTCGAAAACACCGTAACGGCCGAATCTGACGCCACACGGAGCCACGCACATTACTCATAATAATTAATTTATGTACAACTTCAGAAGCAGAAAATTTAAACAAACTATTAAATAAAAATATAAATGTTATACATTACTTTATTGTAAATAATTTCCTTGCACCCAGAAAAAATTACCATGTAATAGACGTTGTCACGTTCAAATATCGGCAGTAGACGGAGTTCTACAGACAACCAATTTTTTCCTCTGGAGAGGAGAGGCTGAGAATCTTTGTGGAAACCAGCTCGAGCTTTGGTCATAAGGGCCATACGGCTAGGAAAATGGAAGGATGAAAGGGAAAACAGAGTGGAGGCGCTGGTCGATTCAGGGTTCAACAATTAAATTCAGTATAGCTGATTGAAATCTGCCAACTTTTAAGGAAGTCGAATAACAGTGTGGTGATACATTTGTTTCAAGGATTACCTGCAAGGCTCACAATAAGGTTTCCTCTTCTGTCCCATTTCAATCCTATGGGTCTCCAAATGTTTCCGTAACGAAGTCTTCCATCTGAACGTTTTGTCGCACGACTCACAAGGAAACGAGGCTTCGTCTTGTTTATCGCTGTAAGATGCAACTATAAGTTTTTAGTAACAGCGGCTTAGATTGCAAGCATCTATAGAATGCGAAAACTTATCAACATCAAGCTGGAGGTTTTGTGTTGCAAGAACGACTAGATGACTCGCTTTCTTTTCATGTAAAAAAAAATTATAAGCTATGTCTTGTTGTAAATTGTCAATGTAACAAAATTACAACTTACCTATCATTTCTCTCCACTTCTTTCAATTCTTGACTTTTATATGATTCATTCAATCCGTTCGCTTCATAGTCAAAGTCAGGTCTGGCAAAAAAAAAATGTTATTCACTTCTCATGCTCTTAAACTTATTCTGTATCTTGAGATTTTTTTTATGCATTCATTCATAAAGTTTTCTTTTAAGGCAAAGGCAATTAAGCCTTACTGCATACATAATAAATCTTTTTTTTATCTTATATCACTGTACTATAGGCGACTATAATCACTTACAATTAGGTGGCTTGTTTTGTCGATAAATCACATGAAACAAAATTTTTATGTAATGTCGTCAAATTTTGGGAATTCCAATTTGCCTCTACTACCTATCTAAGTATTACTATAGTTTTACCCGAGCCAGGCTCAAGTGGAGCTAACGATAAATAGCGCTCGATTGCAACAGTCTCTAGTGTTATAATTGTAATTATAGTTATACGTGGTTTGCGTTGTAAATTGTAAGTGGTCGTGAGTCTTGATTAGTTTGTTTCCTTGTACTTGTTTATAATAATTTTATAACAAATAAATATCTTTTAGATTACTTGAATATATTTTCTATAAATCAATATCCCTTCGATTTATAAAAATAGTTATATTACACTTTGTGAACCATGCATTGTGAACCAATAGTCGTGGAACATCGAACAGTGAGGGCACTTTGACAGCAAACAATCAGAACATAAAAAAAACTGATATTTAGAGAAGCTCTAATAGTTGCAATCAAACAACCGACAGTAGCATATATAATAGTATATGAGACTCGAAAGGAGTTAGTAAAATAGATATTATACATATAACATATAAATTAATGTGTTGTGTTTAATGAGTGATATGAGTTTTTGTCTCATTCGAGCTCATGAAATGAAGTATCTCAGATTAATGTATACATTGAATCTGATGAAGTAAAAGTTGTGACCAGAGTGTTAGTTTTACTATAAAATATGTGCGGTTTACTGGTTAAGTGTAAATCATTTATATTCATCTGTCAAAACAGGCTTCTTAGATTATGAAGACTTCATTCCAGTGTATAAAAAATCTTTATTATTACAGTAATACCCCGACTTACGCTACCTCGTTTTACGCGAATTCGGAGATACGCGATATTTCACTTCGATTGCCGCGCGCATTGGCTCCCTCGCTCCGCCCTCTCAGTGTTCAGTTTGCGACAGGTTTGAACGTGTTCCGCATAGAATTATTTTACGTGTGTAGTGCGTTTTAATTATAACCAATAATTATGTCGTATAAACGAACAAAAAATGAGTCATTTGAACCTAACAAGAAAAGAAAAACACTGTTTGGAGTGTAAACCAATTTAAAGACTCGTATTTAAAGAATTTAAAGCAAATTTAAAATTTTTGAATTGGCAAAGAAATTTGATCTACAGGAATCAACAGTCCGAACGGTTATAAAGAGATTGAACAAACTGATTCGCTAGACCCAGTTAAATCGGTAAATTATATGACAATTGCAAACTTAACAGAAGGACTCAATTCAATTGAAAAAGGGTTACAAATTTTAGAAAAAATTGATTCTAATGAAGAACTCGGACTACAAAACAGGGAATAAAATAGTTACTGGTATATTACGAGGAAATTTTGCGCGAGAAGAAGAAAAACTTAACTCGTCAAGCAACATTATTAGAATATATATGCCTTCTAGATCAAAATAACTTCGATTTAGGTAACTTTATTCATAACAATGTAAATTGTTTTATTTACACTTAATTTAACATTTTTCTTCGAAATTATTGTTTTCTTGAAACTCTGGTCCAGATTAAACATACTTTATATGTACTTGTATGCAAAGTTGAACCCCGACTTACGCGAATTCGACTTACACGGCTATCGCTCGGACCCATCTATTGCGTAAGTCCGGGGTATTACTGTACTATGGTATATGAATTTGTAATTTTCACTTCACCATAAGGTTATAGAGAATGTCTATCTATAGTACTACTTACATATGACAATGTGTTAGGTCATAGTGCTTGGTAACTGCTCGTTTGCTAAGAAACTTCTCCATACACACCATGCATTGATATCTACGCATGTGTTTGTTCATATGATAGTTGTAAGACACCTCCGTTGCAAATGTGCACTCACAAATAGTGCATGTAAACTTCGATTTGTTCTGTAATAAAGACAGATAGACTTAAATCACAAATTTTCAGCTACTGCTTATATCTGAGACACTACTTATAGATATGAATACTAACGTTGATCACTTAATATAATAACTTAATATAATGGGGAATTAAATTAAAAATATTAAATGGACTTATTGATAGTTTCTAATATATGTATATAACTCATTACAATTATGACAGTTGAAAATATCATAAACTTACAGCATCATGTTTTATGTTAATATGGTCATTAAGATCATCAACATTCGGAAATGTGACCAGACATTTCTCACAATGGAACATTGCATTGATATAATCCTCTCTCTCAGAAAAAAGTTTTCTCTCCTCTAACAGTTCTTCTTCTGTTAATTCAATCTCTTTTACAATTTCATCACCCTTTTTGTTTTTCTTCTTTTTATGTTCCTTTTTCTCTCTAATAACTAGTTTGTTTTTCCTCTTTTTGCTTTTAAACTCAATTAGAACTGTATCATCATCAAAATTATCAGAATGTGTTGATTCAACATCTTCTTTAATTTCTATCTCTACATATTCACATTTTATTATGTTATTGTCATCACACTGTGTTGTTAAAGGGCCTATATAAAAAGCTATTGGTGGTTCTAGATTGAGTCTCGATGGCAAGTCATAGTGAGATATGTTTATATTCTGAAAAAGAAAAAGTTGTTAAAAAGACTAGTCAGCTATAAGACTATTTTAAGTTTCATAGAATATATCAATATTTATTCTTTTATATATTTACCCTATTCATAAATTCCTCTAATTTGATACAGCACTTATTAACTTGTTGTTTAAACATTAAAAAGCGTGTTAAATATGCGTCGCATTCCCAACATAGCCATATAGTGTTCATTATAAATTTCTTAACCTGTAAAAATCAATACAAAAATAATCACAGTTCATTTGAATTATAATCAATAAAATGTTTGAAAATTTGTGTTTCGTTTATATAAACACACTGATAAGTATCTGTTAAATACCAAATTAGGAGACGGTTACCAAGTTTTCATTGATGATTTCTAAAAAACAATCTCGTTTTGTATAATTGTCGATCAGTTTAATTTTACGATCTCCATTCAAGCATCCCAAGCAAAAAACTGATTCGGATGATTCCATTTTAATAAAACTGCGTAATTTATTGCAATTATAATATGTATGAAATAATTTACTCAAAGAATTTATGAAAGTAACAAAATAAAAAACATAAGAAATGTTTTGACGTAAATTTGTAATCTGTATTACAAATAGCATTCTCTTATATGTCAAATGCGTTTAAATTTCCTCTTCACTTAAGTAAAATACAAATATTTATAGTTTTTATAGTAAATAAGCCCAAAAGTATACAAACAAACAATAATAAATTTGCATTTTATGTTATTTTATTTTAGTTTGTCGCATTGCCAAACGTATTTTATTTATCTTTAACAATTTTCATTTGTAAAAATTACAATTAACAAAACGCAAACTAACGCCAAGTTTTAACGTTCCATTACACGGATTATTTTATTATGAGAACCTATAATACTAGCGCTCTTCCTGAGACTGACAAGATATCATTGTATTGATTAGTTATGGCATGCAACGGAACGTCGTGTATAGTTGTGCGATATAGTATTGGTTGGAGCATTATTGTAATATTATTAAAATGAGTGATTTTATCCATTTAAACCTTCTAAATTACAACGTTGATGAATATGACAATCAAAACATAACACACCTTCAAGAAATGTGTATTTGTTGCCTTCAAAGGAACACAAAATTCATAAATGTATCGACTTGTTATCATACAAGGTTTTTAGATTTTTGTTACAAACATGAGGTGAATCATACAGACTTCATTTTAAATATATGTAGCTTAGATGATAAATACAAACCTTTCTTCTTCTTTAACATTTGTTTTTATAAATCACTAAACTAGTAAACTAAAACTAGAATTATAGTAACGGCGCTTAGAACTGGCACGTAGGCAGTTGTGTGTAATAACTATTTACATATTATAATATCATAGTTGTATGTAATATCTATTGATTGTTGTATCTACCGGAAGCTATCGAAGTGGCAAGGGTTTTAAAATATATAAAATTTAAATGATTTTAATTTTATTCAACAGATCTATATTTATGATTGTAAAAGTTGAATGTGTATAAAATTGATAGGACATAGTCTTACAATTATCATTTTCTATTAACAAATCATATGTACCTATCTAAGTTCGTAAATAAAATTTTTATCTATATCTATCTATGTTATTTTCATTAAATCGTAAAAGAAGATAATCAGAAATTCTCTTAATGCATGATTCATATACTGAATTATATTCTTGTATTCAATTTAGTAATCATACACTACTTATTTTCTTACTACAATTTGTTCAAAAGAAAATGTTGATTTGAATTCGGATGTTACCACATCTAAAATTGTATTGGTTTGTCTCAATAAATCAAAAGTATGAACTTTCACTGGGTACTTAATTGGTGTATGTGATATCATTTTGTCTTTATTTGTACTGCTGTAAAATAATTATATGAACTACTGCAGTAATACCTACTTATTGTTCTCTTCTTAATTTGATATTTCATATTTGGTTACAGGTCGACTTCCAGAAGTCAGTAATCTGCTACAAATGTCATTATTATCTGAACAAAATTGAGCAGTTTTATCATCTGGTAATACAAAGTAAATCTATATTAAGCGAACAGGTAAAATATTTATATTCTGCAGTGCTAACAGCTTATTCACATTCACAAGCTTCATTCATATTTTTTTAACTATTACAATCTGCATCTCTTTAGTAAAAAGTGGATGGATATATAGTGATATAATGATACTGGTATTATTGGTATTTGGTTTCATGGTGTCGCCATCTCTGAGGTCCCGGGTTCGAAGCCCGATGAGGGCAGATGTTTGTGTGATGAATGCAAGCATTTGTACCTTAGTCACTGTTGTTATTATATATTTATATCACAAATATTTATATACATAATATATGTATGTCTATCTGTTACCCCAGATCCCATAACATAAGCCTGACAGTGCTTATGTTGGGCTAGGCTAATTGGTGTGAGTGTAAGATTTATTTATAGTTTTATATTTTTTTATTAGGTCTCAATAACATGTAGGGCAACATGTAATTTCAAAATTTCCTAATGCTGGACCGGATTATAAGATATGTAGGACGCACAACCACACTAATTCAACGCGTGTTATGCCGAATAAAGAAGTTTATTGTTTTTTTTAATTATCACTAATAAAAATACAACTAAAACGACTAAAACTAATTAAAAAAATATTACATAATATATTACAGATTGAACCGACTCAAGATATTGGAACATTTCTGAATCTACAAATAACAGCAACCGAAGTATATTCAATAGACACGGGATGTACATTAAAAAACGAAGATAACCAACCAGCACCAGAGAACCACAACATTGAGTTTTTAACAGAAGTAAAAGTGGAACACGGAAATTCCGATTTTGAAATTGATGTGCCACTGTCAGAAATAAAAAAGGAAATTAAAAAAATAAAAAAGAAGAAGAAACCCAAAAAGGATAAGGCCAAAGACTTAATAAGAGGTAAAGAAAGGTCAACGGTGTATAAGAAGTATGAAGGAAAAATTGCTACAGTTACATTAAGTACAGAAGAAATGCTTGAGGAGAGAGAAAGAGATGCTAAGAAAGAGGCATACTTAAAACTCCCATATAAATGTGACAGTTGTATTACTGGGTTCGACCATGAATTAACATTTCAAGATCACATGAAGAAGAGACATGCTGATGTAAGTATATTTTTTTTATTACTCAATGAAGTAAATATTTAATTCAATAAAGTACATATTTGTCGGCTGGTATAAAATACTTAAGGTCTTAATCTTAAGTCTATCAAATGACATGTCATGTCAATGTCACACAAAAGACACAGTCCTGCATAGTGTCGCCATCTCCTACAATTACTAAAGATTATAATAGTGAACATGTAGGCCTCAAGGTCGGATATAATTATTCTTTTATAACCAAAAAGTGAAAAGACGCAAAGGAGATAAAACAAAAGTATGAAAATCTACCAAACAATTAAATAAAATATCGTATAAAGAATCAATGAAATAAAAATCACAGTGCAGCCGATGTGACATGGTTGCATGTGGATGTGCATTTGGTTATAAGCCAAAAACCCTTCAAAATCGGGACAAGTCAGACACGTCCGGATAAAGTTAGATAGATGACAAACCTAGTCCTGCATCTTATCAGATAACTTCGAAGCATTTAAACAAAACATAAACCCACCAATACCTACTAACTACTCTGTTAATATCCAACTTAAAAACAATTTTCTAGAATTTTTAAATTTTTTTAAAATGTTGTTTAGAAGAGACTGTGTTGAGAATTTTTCTTGTATTAGTTTTTGTCTTGACCCGACCCTAACGACCTCGGAACGGTCGTCGGGGTCGCTAGCAGGTAAAGTGTCGAACCTTCCGTTCGTGCGCATTCCACAAACACATTCACGATAAAGCTAACTATAGCCATCTGTGGCTTCAGAATAGGTCCTTTAAATAAAAAAGTTTTGTGTTTTAGTATTTATATTTTTATTATATTATAAGATAAAGGTTGGTTTTATTCTGTGCAAATGAGAGCTTTGAGGGGAATGCCTGAAGTAGCGATGAAGGATAAATTGGCAAATAATGTGATAAGAGATATGTGCGGTGTGCAGAAGATGTAGTGCCAAAGGAAGACAGAAATGCTTTGATAAATTATCTACACGTAGAAAGATGAAAGAAGACTGACTGAAAAATCTTAAGGTAATTACTAATGGGCAAGTTAGTAAGTAAGTAAGTAAGGGACGACCTAAACAAACTGACATGTATTTCATAGGAATATCCTTAAAATATCAAGTCGAGAGTACCCATAACCGACGAGTATACATGAAAGTAAAGGAAGCTAGGGAATTATGTTAGGGTCGTAGTAAATGGGAAGCTATGATCTCTGACTGCCACATTATACCGTATTCCGTTTGGAAGATAATATTTAGGTTATCCAAGGGTTGCTTCGGTGAGTATCTGTGTCGAATAGGACGGGAGGGATCGACACATTGCCACCACTGCGCATCCGACCTCGACTCGGCCCAGCACGCGGCGGAGTGCCCCGCGTGGGCCTCCGAGCGCCTTAGTCGCAGATCGGGTGAGATCTGTCTCCGTCGGCACTGATTGCGGCAATGCTGGCGGACGAGGGAGGTTGGAGGACTGTGGCCTCCTTCTGTGAAGCAGTGATGCTCCAGAAGGAGACCGCCGAGCGGGGTCGGGAGATGGCCGATCCCGCTCGAAGAAGGCGGCGCCCGTGCTCGGTAGCACAGCTGCGGCGCCGCCGCGGGTCGCCAGCGGGCGCGAGGAAGTCGCGCCCGCGAATACGGCGACCCGGGGTGGACCACGCCCCTTCCGTGGCCGGCGGGCGTCGTAGGTGGAGGTCGGGGAGGTAGTGTAGCCTCCCCCGAGGAGGGCTCTCTTGTAGGCAGGGGAGCGGAGGCTGGGGGTTCTCAGAACTTGCTTCGCGTTCCCATGCCTGAGGAAGGTCATCGCTGAGGTTTTTAGTGGGTAGGCCTCCCCCTTCTGGGGAGGAGAGCCCCACATAACCGCCGGCTCGCCACAGCCGGGGTATGCAATTTAATGCATTTTCCTCAGCGGAACAAAAAATAAGGTTATCCAAGGTTGTCGATATCTTGATCTTTAGATCCTTTGGTAAAAGACACCGGTTCCAGTTCCATTGGAGTCATCTGTTTGACCAGGGGGTTATAATAAGACATATTGTTCCGAATAAAACAACGTATTTCTGTGACAGTTGAGAGCATACTACTTTATTCAACATGAAATCTACATCATACTGAAACAGGAAGTGTAACCATAGACTATATGTTACAGATTATATTAGGTTGCTTATTTGATTTAATTTGAAATATTGATATTTACTAACAGTTCCGATCATAGATTTATCATATACTGATGAAGAAATGTATAATAAATCTATTGTTCCGATAGACTACAATAGTAAAAGTGCTAAGACTTCGCATTTCATAGTTTTACCGCTAAAAATACAGCAATGAAATTTAATGTAAAGTATAGTTAATAATATAATGTAATGTTATATTTACAAATTGCCATCTTATTCCCATTTTTAAATATATAAATATTTTGGTTTCCAGAAAAAAGGCGGCTATGAATGTAACATCTGCAAGTCTGTATTGAGTACGAAAACTTCTTACCAAGAACACACGAAGAGACATAGAAGAAGGTAAGTAAGAACCATTTATGTTCTTAGGGGTTGGCATTTTTTTTATTAATAACAATAATTTTATCTATGTACTTAGAATACCGGTATTATAGTTGTTCTTGTATTAGATATTAGGTACGCAAATGGTTATATTTGTGTTAATTCGATTAAGTTATGTTGATTTAAATTGAATACATTTTATATTTATTTTGTCTGGTTTTGTCAACAAAATCCTTTATTCAAGGTTCTTAACAGTTATTATTGTTAACCTTTAATAGAAAATACATATCTTACAGTATGTTTTTCCTTATGAATAATTTTTAAAATTATACCAAATCTATATTCATTAATATAAATAGTCTTCACCGAGTTTGACAGGTGTCACTGTCAAAATATTGTCATGATATTTTGACAGATAAACTATGGGGATAACATCTGTCGAAATGGGTTTCATTGATTTTTAAGAATTTAAAGATATATTGATATAAACAAGAAATAAAATACCTGACATTAAGGATTCTCAACATATTTCTGTTCGTGAGAAGAAAGCAAGCTATAAATGAACCGAGTCATTTTCTTCGTAAAGGGTATCGCCATAGCGACGCCTGGTGATACTGCAATTATTTTATAAAGAAATTGAAGTGTTGCCACATGTGACATTTTAATCTGTTCGAAACTATTTGCCAGAATTACATGGATAGACTGACTTATCATTTTTGATGATAATGAATTGAATTTATCTTCCAGATACGAGTGCCAAGAGTGTGGGAAGCGCAATAACAACGTATATTCCGTTATTAAACATTACAACCAGATGCACAGTGACACCATAGACACGAAATTCACTTGTCAAGACTGCGGTTTTACCACAGAGTAAGTAAACCAAACATAAAAGTATCATCTTACTCTTTAACAGATATTTATTAACATCAAACTCAAAAAAGGTTTTTATTAACCAATATAATAATATAAGTCAAAATAAATTTCAGCTTATTTTTAAACAAATTGATACTGAAAATTTATAAAATAAGCAAACATTTTTTTCATAATATATTTATTTATTGTATATACCTATGTCGCAGCCAACTGGTTAAAATAGCCGTTCAATCAAACAGCTAGCCCTTTGACTGAACAACGTCATTCAATCACACAGCTATACGTCGTTTAGCCGACTTGTTGAATGCAACGTTCAAAATTACAGCTAGACGACGCTTAGCCAACTGGTTACATGGCAAATTAACTAAGGTGACCATTAGTTTAGTACTTAATTTGAGAGAATAGGAAGTCTTTTTTTAATTTCTTGGGAGGTTACACTTGAATTCAGTTTAAGAGGGGACCAAAAGTTTGATGAAATAAGTAAAAATGAAAAACAAATTAATAATCAAACCATTGTTTATTGCACCAAGCAAAAAATTATAAACTCAAAAATTTACGAAGCAAGAATCATTTCATAATTCCGTAATTTCTCCTCGAATATTTGTTTAAATTTTGATTCATTCGTAAGCGACCTCATAATTTCTGTGTCTTTAATAACACGTGTAACGTATATTTACTACTTACATATTGAAAACAAACGCACCTAGCGCCGCGGCGGTGAGCGCTGAACTAATTCAATTAGACGGCGGCTTTTGAATCAGCTGTAGTGTTGAACGTTTTGAGCGACTCAAATATTCAATTAATAAGCTACACGTATAGTTGAATGGCGTTGTTCAGTCAAAGGGCTAGCTGTTTGATTGAACGGCTATTTTAAACAGTTGGCTGCGACATATACATATGATATTTTTAGTGTTATATTAATATTTATAATTGATAATAAAATTGTTATGCGTCTTATAATATAATAAACTTAATTTATTCTTAGATTAAAAATTACGTTGCTTATTATTATAATCGCGAAAGTTTGTTTGTTACTCTTTCACGTAGAAAACTACTAAAATGATTTAAATAAAATTTATAACATAACATAGATATAATATAAAACAATAATATAGCTTTTATATCGGAATAATATATAGACTAAAATTTATAAAGGTAACGCTATATAAGTTAGTTCTTTAATATACAAAACAACTTATGGAAAAAAATAAGCTTTCATACATTAAATGCATCAAGTTTCAATATAGGAAGCGTAAATACAAATGTCAAACCAACATGAACAGTTGTTAGAAATCTTGTTTATACCCTCATATAAATTAGGGAACTTTACTATATTGTGACGTCACATTGCAGCGTGTTTAGTATGGAACATTTCTGAGCATGATACAGATTTTTAAGTATACGAAATATTCATGCATACGTTTCTGAGTAGTCAGAAAATATCAGAAAAGGCGCGACTAGCAGCGCACGAGGGCGTGCTGGTCCCAACATTGATGTGCGGAAGTGAAAGTTGGGTATGGGAGAAACGACATGAAAGCAGAATAAATGCAGTAGAAATGAGAGCTTTGCGGAGTATGGCAGGAGTAAAACTGAGTGACAGATTGTATAATGAAGTGATTAGAAAGAAATGTGGTTTGAAAGAGGATATCGTGACAAGAATAGAGAAAGGGATGCTTGGGTGGTTTGGGCATGTGGAACGGATGGATGAAAGTAGACTGACCAAAATGATTTATGAAGCTGGAGTGAGTGGAGATACGGGACGAGGAAGACCTAGGCGAACATATTTCGAACAAATCGAAAGTGTCCTCAAAAAAGGCCAGGTCAGAAGTACCCGCAATCGTCGAGCATGTATGAGGAATGTTATGAAAGTAGATGAAGCGAAAGAGATATGTAAATACCGTAGCAAGTGGAAAGACGTAATCTCTGCCTACCCCCGTGGGAAAAAGGCGTGAGTGTATGTATGTATGTATGTTCTCTACAATCTCTTTTAACGACCATTTTGTGATGTCACTATGTACTATACTTTCGCATAGAGCGTTTGTTTGCGCAATTCGGAAACATGCCATTGTATTTATTAAAGCAATTACATTTACAATATTTATGAATAATAAAAAAAAATTAATTAATATTTGAATGAAGTGCAAAAAAATTCACATAGCAATGTCATTTATTTTTTTTCGGTTAATCAGTTATTTTTGAATGTCGCTCTTTCTTTTACCGACATGTTTGCAGTTAGAAAATTTAAACGCAACAAAAAATACAAAACAATAAGTTAAACAAGACGACAGTAGGACGTCCAGTAAATGAACACGTGCTGCAAAAATTCTATTGTATGAAATATTTACGACTCTGTGTCAGTTATGTGTTTAAAGATTAGTGAAATAAATGTTTACTGGGGTCTAAATAGCGACGTATTGTTTCGCTATTGAGTATTTGCTACGCTATAAAGAGTGTTTTAATACCAATACAACAATGAAACGTCGGACCTGCAGGAGGAGGCACCCTGGTGCATGCTCTTTGCCGACGACATCGTGCTTGTCGGGGAAGAGGGCATCGAGGTACAAAGCAGCCTGACGGGGTGGCAACAGAGGCTGGAGAGTGTTGGCCTGAAGATCAGCAGATCCAAAACTGAATATCTGTACTGTGATTTCGGCGGTCTTTCCAGTCCTGTACCCATGTCGTTAGATGGCGCTATACTTCCTACCTGGAGACCTATTTTTGAATTACGAATGCGATTTCGAAATCACCGCTGACTAAATAGTCAGCGGTGACTTTGAGGTCACGGATTCCTAAACATCCAATTTTTGAAAGTCGATCGCAGAGCTGCCAACATAGATAAAGTACACACATAAATGTAGAGTTCGGTCACGCAGAATGTAGCCGCTGACGGTTATTTCCGGCTAAACTATAAATATTATAATATATAATATAATATTATATATATATAATATATATATATATATATATAATATACAGGGTTATATAAAAAACATTAATAACCTCGCAGGGGTATATTACTGACACCATAAACAACTACTTTTGTTCCATGACTTTTAATAATTCATCAGATTTTTAATTCATCACACTTTCATACAAAAATAAAAATATAGTCTAAATGTTCGTAATTCTACGTGTAGCTAGTAAAAGAAAGCGTTAGTGAGGTAAACAAACTGCGGGCACATCAAAGGCTTAAAGGAACGAGCGGGGAAAGGGTAGCGGGGCGGGGCGCTTGAACTCTTGAACTTGACCTATAATCTGCCGGCCGGCAGTCGGTCGATCGCTTTGATGCGCTTGCGTCGCGCGTCAAGTGTTATTCGGTAGTGCGTGTTGCAATCGTAAATATCATTGCGCGATCTTCGAGTGCACGATGGCGTATCAATATTCGAACGTAGAGTACACAGAAATGGTGCGAATGCTTGCGAGGTGTGACGATAATGTGTCTGAAGCCTGTCGACAATATGCCATACGATTCCCGAACCTGCGTACACCTAGCCATGTAACAATGCTAGCCGCCACACAGCGGTTAACGAGATTACGGCCAATTCCGTGCCAATACAATGAGGGATAGTGGTCGTCCACCGACGCACACAGTACGGGAACAAGAAGATATCCTGGATTTTTTTGAAATTTATCCAGCAGCTAGCACTAATGACGCAGCCAGGCGGTTCAATGTCACGCAGTACTTCGCGTGGAGTGTCATTCACGGTGAAGGAAAATATCCTTTCCATTTTCATCGTGCGCAGGAGCTCACTGAACCGGACAAACCCGCACGAGCTGCTTTTTGCAATTGGTACTTAGCTGAACGGCCTACTATTTTATGGACTGACGAGGCTACATTTGGCAGAGTGGGGTTATTTAATACCCGTAATGAACATTTATGGTCTTATGAAAACCCTCACGAACCCAAACCGCATAATTTTCAACACCGCTTTAGTGTGAATGTGTGGGCGGGAATTGTTAATTCTACGTTACTGGGCCCTATCTTTTTTGGATAGACTAAACGGTGAAAGTTATGAACAATTTCTTACCGAAACGTTACCCATATTAGAAGAAGACATACCACTTGCTGATTTACGTGGTATGTACTTCCAGCAAGACGGAGCGCCGGCGCACTATACTCGCCGAGTCAGAGACCAACTGAACAGGATTTATCCTGGTCGATGGATTGGACGTGGTGGGCCTCGCGCCTGGCCTCCTAGATCGCCAGACATCACTCCTCTAGACTTTTATTTGTGGGGACATGTGAAATCATTGGTGTACACAGGACATGTAATCACAAGTCGGAACATGTTAATTGAAAAAATAATTTTAGCGTTTAATCAAATTAAAACGAACTCCGATGTGTTATTGCGAGTGAATGAACAATTGATTTTTAGGTGTGGACTTTGTGTTGGTTGTGAAGGTGATTATTTTGAACGCTATGTGCGCGATACTCACCGACATCCACGAGACTTAAACGTGAGAGGTAATCATTTGTAAATAATTAAAATAATTAACCTGCTGATTTAAATAATTTATTACTCCAATTACTGTAAATAATATACTGATTCCACTTTTTAAATACGCCTACATTAAAAAATAAATATGGATAATTAATACCAGATTCAAGGAACCATTAAAGAATGTTTGACGTAGCTATCAATCCTTGCAGTAGGTAAGTAATTTAGATACCTACATTATTCTTATTTTATTATTTAATGTAGCCAGTCCTAAGCCTGGTTTAAAGTATGAAGGGAGAGTGTACTCAGTCGTGACTCAGTCTGCCTATCCTACATACATTACTTCTTCCACATTTTGTTATTACTTTTTATTAAGATGTTTTGTATTTAGGTAGGTACTGTAAAAGGCCATTTCCATTTCACATATGTCCAATTGCTGGTATAATTTGATCTTGAAGGCGGGAAATCGTATTGTCAGACCGCTACCGCTGTACCGCCTTAGGATGGCGCGCGGCGGAGGCGGGGGCTGCTGCGCTTTGTCAATGCACGAGAGGCGTACGACAAAATAAATAGAATTGAAATGTGTTAGATAGTGCAACGGAATCTTGTAAGTTTGATTTTGGCAAAAGTATTATGTTTTGTAAAAAGTCATGGAACAAAAGTAGTTGTTTATGATGTTAGCAAAATACCCCTGTGAGGTTATTAATGTTTTTTATATAACCCTGTATATATATATAATATATATTATACATATAATAAGACAGTAAAAATATTTTGTCTGTACATTTAGTATTTTTACTGAAATGGATAGAGGGGACTTAAATAGATTATTAGAAAGCAAAAAAAAAATTTTGGAATTTTTTGTCTGTCTTCTGTCTGTATGTTTGTTCACGTTTATCTCCGAAAGTACTGAACCGATTTGCTTGAAACTTTCACTATTTGCTTTGTCTTAACTCATAATATAAATCAATAATATCTAAACTTTGTTTCATCAAAATCGGTTCATTAAAAAAAAAGTTATCGTCATTTTACGAATAATGTGGTATATAAAGAAATTCTTTGAGTTTACTTTACCTCAAGGAATTGCTTTATACCAAAAATATTTTAATCGGTAAAATCGTATATTAATATGATTTGTGTATCAATAACATTCAACTCGAAATTTACGCAGACGAAGTCGCGGGCAACAGCTAGTATAATATAGACTGAAAAATCAACACATCAACTTCAGACTCTTGTCAATACGTTCTCAAATCAAAACACAGATAACATTTCCACAAGTATGACTTGATTACGAGTGGGTGAGGGCACTCGTAATAAAATCACATCCGTGACTAAGGTAGTCATAAGTGATATTCAAAAATACGAATTATTGAAAATCGGTGATTATTAGTCACATCGGTGATTTCGAAGTCGCATTCGTAATTCAAAAATAGGTATCCTGCTCAGATTTCAAGTACCTCGGTTCCCTCATTCAGGACGACGGCGAAATAGACAGAGCTGTGCAGCATAGGATTGACGCAGGGTGGATGAAATGGCGACAGGTCACAGCTACAACGTGCGATCCCCGAATGCCAATAAGGCTGAAGGGGAAAATTTACAAATCGATCATCCGACCTGTCGTCATGTATGGAAGTGAATGCTGGGCCGTCAAGAAGAAGGATGAAAATAGATTGCATACAAATGAAATGAGAATGTTACGATGGATGTGTGGTGTGACAAGGATGGATAAGATAGGAATGAGTATAAAAGAGGAAGCCTGAAAGTAGCGCCAGTGGTAGAAAAAGTGAGAGGAAGTAGATTAGCATGGTTTGGACATGTGATGCGGAGGGATGAAAGTCACGTCACAAAGCGAATGTTGAATATGAAAGTGGAGGGATACACGGGCAGAGGAAGGCCGAATAAAAGATGGATCGATTGTGTGAAGAATGATATAAGAATGAAAGGAGTAAGCAAGGAAATGACGGCTGATAGAGAATGGAATGGAAGAAAAAGATCTACTGCGCCGACCCCAGATAATGGGAAATGGGCAAGAGGATGATGACAACAATGTAAACCAAACGAATCTTAGCAAACTTTACGTTGTAAAGAGTTTTTTATTAAATAAAAGTTCGCTACATGGAGTTTACACTGTACTAAACTTAAAAAATTGATAGAAATGCTGATCAACATCAGACCGTGTTATCCATACCGTTTATAATTTTTTATCCAAATAAATAATTTAATATTCAAGACCGTCTCAATACCTGATGATTACTTTTTGAATTATTGAAATCGGACATTCCATTCAAAAGATATCATGAAATTAAAATAAAAATACATACCGGCGGCGGCCGCCACGCAGCGCATCGATAAATTAATTAATTTAATTAATGCACTGCGTAAGGGTTATATTATTATTAAAGATCGGATAATCGGATGCATATTTACCTAAAGTTAATTTTTGGCTCACAAATTTTGGAAGCGGCTTTTTAAAATATATTTTGTTAAATAAAAATCCCGGGAAAATACGGGACTGCAAATTTAACGCAGTGATATTGTTTGAAAATTACTAAATTAGCACGTGGTATTTATTTTCAAAAGACCGAGACTCCGGGTTCATTTATACAACTATGCATACGTATTTACATGAAGTGTAGTTTCACTTCCCCGTGCGATTTA
The DNA here is from genome assembly GCA_036419045.1 of Scirpophaga incertulas. Classification (NCBI taxonomy): domain Eukaryota; kingdom Metazoa; phylum Arthropoda; class Insecta; order Lepidoptera; family Crambidae; genus Scirpophaga; species Scirpophaga incertulas. The sequence continues at coordinate 4,461,364 of CM071647.1, read as the reverse complement.
TGAATGTACGATTTATTACATGAAGAGTGTTATACGAAAGTAGTGAGCTAGTTTGACTAAAACAATAATCAATTAAATAATTGAATAAAAAAACAGAAATGGTGAAAAATTTTATTTAACAAAACAATAAAAAGCCGTTTCCATACTTTGTCTTAAACTAACTTTAGGTAAATATGCATCCGATTATCCGATCTCTAATTATTATACTCCTTTTAATTAGCATGCTTATAACTTAAATATCTGTAGGTACCTATTTATGTCTACCCGTGCGAAGCCGGGACGGACCGCTAGTATGTTATATTATGTGAACATTTCTTGAGCAGTTCTTAAAATTCTCCTGGCGCCGCGCGAGAGGGCCTCCGCGTCCGAGGAGGCCACAATGGAGGTAGTTCGCCTGTGGTTTGAGGAGCTGGGCGACCTAATGGTCTCGGCCTCCGTCTCCGGCACTCTGCGCCGGAGTGTCGAGGCCTTCCATCCGTTCCTCACCACATGGGCGAACCGGCGCCACGGGTCACTCTCCTACCACCTGGTGCAGGTGCTAAGCGGTCACGGCTCGTTTGGCCGCTACCTGCACCGCATCGGGAGGGAGCCAACCCCGGGGTGCCACCATTGTGGCGCCGAGGAGGACACCGCACAGCACACCCTAGCGGTGTGCCCGGCGTTCTCTGCGCGGCGCGCCGAGTTGGTCGCCGTGATAGGCGACGATCTCTCCCTCCGAAACGTGGTGCGCGCCATGCTGGAGGGGGAGAGGACGTGGGCGCTAGTGAACTCCTTCTGCGCCGACGTCATGACGCAGAAGGAGGCGGCGGAGCGGGCCAGGGAGGCGGATCCCGAGGCTCCGGCATGCCGCCGCAGGCGTGCAGGGCGGAGGAGGCGCGAGTTCGCTCGCCTCCTTCCTCCTGTCGGTGACCAGCGGGGACCAGGCCCGGGAAGGCTGATCCCTGCTATTCAAAGGTCGCCGTCAGTCGACGATCCCCTGGATGTCCCGGGAGATCGACGGCCCCCCCAGCAAAACTGGGGGGTGAGAGGGGCTCGCCGCGGGCGAGCCAATGACGCCGACGAGGTCGTGGAAGTGTACGTAAGTGTTCCCATGACCTTGTCAGGCAGTGATGCTGTTCTCCTTGACGTGTCTTCCTCCTCGTCTGATGAGGGGGAGGATGCGTCGACGATTGATGCGCTCCTGCCAAGGCGTCCCTGAGGGGCATTGTCTGGTTTTTAGTCGGTAGGCCACGCACTTGGCTGGCACTCGGCCCCCAAGCGCGCGGAGAGTCCGACATAACCCTGCGGTGTTCCCGAGCCGCGGGGTATGCGTAACGCATTTTCCAGACATTAATAAAAAAAAAAAAAGTTCTAAAGCTTATATCAGTTTAGTTTTACTATTAAAATTAGTAATGTTGAACCAACTATAAATTGACAATAAAGTGACATTTCAATAATTTCATAATCATATAAAATTTTCAATAAAATCTCAGACCAATGCCGTAAGTATCTAAGCAATTAATTATACTCTGTTTCCAATAGGTCGCATCGAAGCTATCGCTATCACAGAGACAAACACAAAGAGAAGCCTCAATGTATGCTGTGCGATAGTACATTTGTCAATAATGCGGGCCTGCGCGTGCATATGTTGTAAGTTGTCTAATTTTACATTAGCTTTCTAGCATTGCACGAGGTTTTATCAACTTTGATATAATTTTTCAACACACGTTCTCATAACGGGGCTGTTTCATGCGTGTTTTTAATCTCAAAAACTAGGATATTGCACACTAGTGCGCAATTTCATTACGCACTAGTGTGTAATATTTATAACCCGAAAAAATTCGGTTGTTCCCTGTTACAAGACGTTTTTATATACGTACAATGCATTCTTAATTTAGTCTGGTAGCACTTTCTTTTTCTTGAACAAATGTATTCTAATGTTTAATAAATAGTTAATAGCTAAATTTACATTCAACAAACTTGCATTGAGGTGCAATAGTAATCAAAGATTCACTATAATTTTATTTAAATACATTATATTATCATATGCTGCTTTCTTCAATGTATAAAATGTTGTCTGAATGATAATTTGCCTCGTGGCTGTATGCTGATGCCGCCATGACGCTGAGCGGCGCGCGCATGCGCGATGGCGCGGTCAAAATGAAAGTTGGTTGTTGCCGTTCAAGAACATTATTGCGCTTTTATAACTTTTCTTCATTGATAAATACATTTTATTAGCTTTTTTCCTCAACTTGTGTTGAAAAACGTCGTATGAAACTCGTGAGCATTGTTAATTGCATCCTCGGCTAAATTGTCGCGCTCACCTTACGGCTCGCGCGACCAATACCGCCTCGTATGAAATGAACAACTTTGCACACTAGTATCATAATGTACTATTGAACCCAATTTTCATGATAACTTGAACAGGCTATAAACAGTTTTTTCCACTCTTGTTGTTATTTTTTAGGGTGGACAGGGTTTTGGCCAAATTAATTTGTATCCAAGTGTGAGATCAATTTGAATTTATTGCTCACAGTAATCAAAAGGTACCTTTTGCTAACAACAGTCACTCTTGTTTTGATGAACAAAACCACTACTCAACAATCGCCGGATTGTTTCACAGACTTTGATGATTATCAGATAACAAAAAAAATGGAGCACAATTGCCAAATCGCCATACAAGAAAAAATTTTCGCTGTCGCGTGAATGTATAACAGTTTTCTCAAAAAACGCAGAAATTCGTCATCCAGTAAGCTATAATCACATACTTAAAATCCAAAATTTCAAGTCTACAGGTCATTTAGTTCCGAAGTTAAGCGAAAGCAAAGTTTAGCATTTAAGACACTCACTCATGATCATCAAAATAGAACTAGTACTTCCCATAACCTCTGAGAGCTGAAATTCGGTACAGAGTTTTATGGCCAGATAAAGGGAAATCTATAAAAATCAGTATTTCTACAAAAAGAAGTGAAATCCCACCAAAAACATTCTGTAAAAAACTAGCCAAGTCTCGATGGAGCTGCTAGTTTATCTCTAAAAAGTAATGAAATTCACACAACATTAGCTAGGGGGCGTTCAAGTATTACGTAACGCAATTTGGGGGGTTATAGGGAGAGGAGCGGGTCTTTCTTACAACACCGTATGTAACGTTGTTTCTTTTTTATAACAAATTGGCAACCCTTTTCGTTTAGGTTTTACGGGGAATCCCTCGATTGTATTAGTATGGTCGTCATTTTTAATTTTTTCACGCAAGTTGTTTAACGTTACGGTGCGTTACAAGGGGGGGGGGGGTCAAACATCTTCAACAATTGCGTTACGTAATACTTGAACGCTCCCTATAATAATAACGAAATCGCAATAAGGAACCTTAGACTTGGCACGATTTTATTATATTTCATTACTTTTTAGAGATAAATATATACAGGTGTCCCAGGGTGTCTATGGTGGTGTATTTTTTCGAAGAATCGCGGATCTTCCCTGTGTTTTTGGAGCATTGTTTGACAAAAAGTAACACGGGGTCGATGGTCCCGGGGTAGTAGTTTGTAGCGTAGTGTAGTGGTAGGGTCACTGATTCTGTCTCTGTCACACTTCGTAGAAGAACTCTCCCGGTCTCATTCAAACTAGAATGTTAAAGTAAGGGCCTTAAAGCAAACCAAGGGTACATTAAATTAAATTTTAAGAACGTAAGAAAGTATTTGTTCAAAACTGCCTATTTTTGAAAAAATTAAATATTGTCTGCAATTGTAGAAATTATCTACCATTTTGGAATCCTTATTGAAAGCGCCAACTTTTACAGTTACTTGCGAAACTCGCATAGTACATTTTTTTTCAGTACAGATTGTTAAAACTATGTGAAAGATTAATTTTGAATATTTAATTTTTTTTTTATACTACAACGGTAGCAAAAACGCTTACGGCCTGCTTACCATCAGGTAAGCAGGCCGTAAGCCTTTACCTTTACCTGCTACGGTGACTGCTTACCATCAGGCGATGGTAAGCAGTCACCGTCGCCTATGGACGCCTGCAACACTAATTTAGATAAAAATGGCATATTCTTCTAATTTGCAGCAGCTGGCTTTAAGTTTAAGATAAGAGTACACAGAAACACTATTCAGGATTACAAAACAAAAGAAAATGTTTAGAAAAGTCAAGAATTGTAGCAACAACAGTGAAAAATCCGTCACAGGGTGTAAATTTTATCGATTTTTTTTAAATGCTAGATTTTTTTATATTTTTCTGATAACATATATCAGTTAGTCTACCACCTGCTTTCGGCTTGACGTCAGCTTCTGGGACACCCTGAATATATATTCATTTGTGTCATGGGTACATTCACCACTTTGCTTTCTGCACCACTTAAAGGTAGACTGATAGAAAATGCCATAGGCATTATGTCCGCCTTTATACACATAAATAAATAAGTACTTACCTATTGGTAAACAATAAATAGATATATTTTTATGCACATTTGTCCATTTTATTGTCAGAGCCTGGATTTTTTTTTCTTTGTTACGACATTTTTCATTTTTGAAAGCTCGTACCGGGCGCATAAAAGGCTAGTTACACTGCCTGTAACGATGATATCAAAGAGATTATTTTTCCATCAGGACAGTCCACAAACAATCGAGTACGGTATACTCATGCAAAGAGTGCAACAAGGTGTACAATGCCAAGTCCGGGCTTATATCTCATATGGCGTCGACGCACTCCAGCTCGTGCGGCGCGTACTGCGCCACGTGCCGCACGCACTTCCGCAGCGAGCACAACCTGGCGCACCATTTGAGGACGCACTCTGCTCACATCACTGACACTGACAAGAAGTAAGTCACTCCAGCTCGTGCGGCGCGTACTGCGCCACGTGCCGCACGCACTCCGCAGCGAGCACAACCTGGCGCACCATTTGAGGACGCACTCTGCTCACATCACTGACACTGACAAGAAGTAAGTCACTCCAGCTCGTGCGGCGCGTACTGCGCCACGTGCCGCACGCACTTCCGCAGCGAGCACAACCTGGCGCACCATTTGAGGACGCACTCTGCTCACATCACTGACACTGACAAGAAGTAAGTCACTCCAGCTCGTGCGGCGCGTACTGCGCCACGTGCCGCACGCACTTCCGCAGCGAGCACAACCTGGCGCACCATTTGAGGACGCACTCTGCTCACATCACTGACACTGACAAGAAGTAAGTCACTCCAGCTCGTGCGGCGCGTACTGCGCCACGTGCCGCACGCACTTCCGCAGCGAGCACAACCTGGCGCACCATTTGAGGACGCACTCTGCTCACATCACTGACACTGACAAGAAGTAAGTCACTCCAGCTCGTGCGGCGCGTACTGCGCCACGTGCCGCACGCACTTCCGCAGCGAGCACAACCTGGCGCACCATTTGAGGACGCACTCCGCTCACATCACTGACACTGACAAGAAGTAAGTCACTCCAGCTCGTGCGGCGCGTACTGCGCCACGTGCCGCACGCACTTCCGCAGCGAGCACAACCTGGCGCACCATTTGAGGACGCACTCTGCTCACATCACTGACACTGACAAGAAGTAAGTCACTCCAGCTCGTGCGGCGCGTACTGCGCCACGTGCCGCACGCACTTCCGCAGCGAGCACAACCTGGCGCACCATTTGAGGACGCACTCTGCTCACATCACTGACACTGACAAGAAGTAAGTCACTCCAGCTCGTGCGGCGCGTACTGCGCCACGTGCCGCACGCACTTCCGCAGCGAGCACAACCTGGCGCACCATTTGAGGACGCACTCTGCTCACATCACCGACACTGACAAGAAGTAAGTCACTCCAGCTCGTGCGGCGCGTACTGCGCCACGTGCCGCACGCACTTCCGCAGCGAGCACAACCTGGCGCACCATTTGAGGACGCACTCTGCTCACATCACTGACACTGACAAGAAGTAAGTCACTCGTTCTAACATTTATTTATTTATTTATTTACTTAAGGTACACCAGTATCTGTTAACACCAATACATATATAAAATAATACCACCACCACATGCAATTTAACCGTACTACTTAATTACTGCTTACAACTATTTTGATCTTACATGAAACTTATACAATACGTTATGGTTAGAGATCGGATAATCGGATGCATATTTACCTAAAGTTAATTTTTGGCTCACAAATTATGGAAGCGACTTTTTAAAATACATTTTGTTAAATAAAATCCCGGGAAAATACGGGACTGCAAATTTAACGTAGTGATATTGTTTGAAAATTACGAAATTAGCACGTGGTATTTATTTTCAAAAGACCGAGACTCCGGGTTCATTTATATAACTATGCATACGTATTTACATGAAGTTCAGTTTCATTTCCCCGTGCGATTTATGAATGTACGATTTATTACATGAAGAGTGTTATACGAAAGTAGTGAGCTAGTTTGACTAAAACAATAATCAATTAAATAATTGAATAAAAAAACAGAAATGGTGCCCGGGCGTAAGTATGGTCTAGTATCTCACTCTGAGTTAACTTCCGATTTAATGAGTTTGAGTGAGACGGCAGTCATTGAAATCAGTCAGATTTCAATGACCAACCCATAGTGATAGATAGTGATTAAAACTGTAGTAACCGAGGTAATATTTACGCCCCATTTTAAATAGAATATTATAAGCTCATATTACCGACTAGTTTTGCATTACCAAAATGTTCTACAGTACCGGAATTCCGGGATTTTCATTGATGGAAATAAAATAAAAAGACAGTTCCATAATTCATAATTTATTTATTTTGTCAAACATGAGTATACATACATATAGATGCAGGTGTCAGGGTTTTACATTGTTCTTACATGTTTGGCCTGGTAGGGCATACAAAATTCAATTTTAATTCAATTAAAAAATTCAATTACTTTACGAATAAGTCAATCAATAATACCAATTACATTTTTTAAATAAAGATAATCAATGTTTCAATTAATATTGACTAATAAAATTATGAATTGTAATATAATTAAGTAGGTAAAGTTAACAAATTTGCATATATGAATAAATTTTGATGTAAATGTCAATAATTCGTAAACTACATATAGGGTCACAATTAGAAGTCCTATTTTTAAAATAATAATTATATAACCTAGTCAATTAATGAAATTATAAATCTAAATCTTTATCAAAGACATAGTCACGTACAGTATAATAACACTTATCAATTAAGATTTTTTTAAGTCTTATCTTAAACAAATTTAAGTCAAGTTCTTTTATGTCCATTGGCAGCTTATTGTATATAGTTGGACCCATACCAAAAATACTGTTACGCATAAGTGCCGTATTAGAATTACATACACAAAGCTTTGTCCTTGTAATTACTCTAATTCGATTACTATTAAATAATTCGATTTCATACAACTCTGGATTTGCTTTCACAAACACAGCTACCTCAAATATGTATAAAGATGGCAATGTTAACAGTCTGTACTCTTTAAAATAATCCTTACAGCTATCAGTACTTTTTAAACCAAACATTGATCGTATTGCTCGTTTTTGGATTTTAAAGATCATATCTTTATCTACCGAATTGCCCCAGAAGATAATACCGAATCTTAACACTGATTCCACTGTCCCATAATAAGCAGTGATTAACCCGTCTATGTTAAGAACTGGTGCTAATTTGTATAATGCATATGAGGCTTTGCTTATTTTTAATGATAATTTTTCTATATGTGACTTCCAGTTTAATTTGTGATCAATCACTAAACCTAAAAAAGTTACAACATCTGTATCTTTTAATTTTTTATTCTTATAAATAATGTTCATTTTCATTGTAAGCATTCTTTGACTCAAGTGCATGAATTTTGTTTTTTCTAGATTTATTTTTAGATTGTTACTTTCCAGCCACATTATAATTGACTTTAGAGTTCTATTTACATCGCTCTCATATGTATATTTATTTTCACAGTCAATAATGACCGAACTGTCATCAGCAAATAAAGATACATGTTTGTTGACTGCTTTTGGTAAATCGTTTATATATACCAAGAATAATAACGGTCCTAAAACACTTCCCTGTGGGACACCACATGTAAGAGTACGCTGAGTAGATGAATGAACTTGTTCATGTTTCGTTTTCATACATATGTTTGAGATTTCAACAAACTGTTTTCTGTTTTTTGGGTAAGTCTCAATAAGATGTAAAATATTGCCTCTTACTCCATATGCATTTAATTTAAATAATAATATATCATGATCAACATGGTCAAATGCCTGAGTCATATCGCAAAAAATAGCGCATACTGGATTACGTTTGTCAATATTTTGTATAATAATTTTTAAAAAATCATATACAGCCATGTTTATTGTTTTGCCCTTTCGAAAACCTTTTTGCTCTTTTACGAAAATACTTTGTCAAAAACTAAATTAGGTAAATAAATAAACATCCGGCTATCCAATTCCGCAATCCCGGGATTTTTATTTAACAAAACAATAAAAAGCCGTTTCCATACTTTGTCTTAAACTAACTTTAGGTAAATATGCATCCGATTATCCGAACTCTAGTTATGGTATACTATTGTAATGTGACTAATTAAAAATGTAAAAACTATGATGAATATAGTTATAATAATAAGCAACCTAATAAGAGCTTATCAGGATACCAATAATTCTGCTTTGAGCCTGGCAAATGAGTCGGCAAAAACGTCAAATTGTCCTTCGTTTATGACCTTACTCAGTCTTGACACTACGGAATTGCCACCTAGGATTGTATAGCGTAAGGCAGGGCAAAATGGAGTAATAGGATTTCGACGAATCCTCCTGGGCACACGAAATTTGAATTTCTCAAGCAATTGTGGGCAGTCAATTCTATTTCGAAATATTTTGTACAAAATCGATAGATCTAGGGTAGTTCTGCGATTTTCCAATGACACCATCCCAAACTGTTGCATCCTTTTTGTATAGGAACGCGTTCTTCTTGAGATCTTGTTCCAAAACGCTTTTGAATGCGCTCTATTTTTAGGGAGTGAACTGCAAAGTGAGGTCTCCACACCACACTACAGTACTCCAATATACTACGTACCAAAGCGTTGTAAAGAAGAATCTTAATTTCATTGTGCTTAACAACTTTTACATTACGTATTAAAAAAAAAACATGAAGTCAAAATAAGTAGTTTACTTCGAACAAACAATAATTCCTATCCTCAAACCAGGGAAAAGTAACAGTGACCCAAATAGCCTGCGCCCTATTGCCCTATCATCTGTACTTACTAAAACTCTAGAACATCATATTAAAATCCGATTAGAATGGCACATAGAGCATAATGATCTACTTGCATCCAGTCAGTTCAGTTTCGCATCGCAGTCTTAGTCACTGTGTTTAGTCTTGCGTTTGCTAAATGGTAATGTAATAGTGCAGCAGTAACTTCTTTAGTAGAATGTCCAAACGATTTATGTTTACGCCAAATATTTTAAAATTGCAATGAGATGCAGAGAGATGAATAAATTGCGCAAGTTTTGTACTTAACAGTGTATTTGCTTCTGTCGTCAAATCGTTAATAGTAACAGTTACAAGATGTTAGAAAAAAAGGAAATTTTACGAGTTACAATATAAAAAAATATATATAAATGTTGCTAGAATAAAAAAATACATAATGTTATTAAAATTAAATTAAATTGATTGAAAGGTCTTCAGCCTGAACACACTGATATTCGAATCAGCTTCTCCAAATCTGAATCCATAGTTGCAGCCTTCTTGGATATTTCCGCAGCTTATGACAATGTTATTCTACCAATTCTCAGGCAAAAACTGCAAAAGCTGAGGATTTGTGATAGAATGATTAACTGCATAAGTAATTTAAATTCAGCCCGCTCAGTCAAAATAAGGATTGCAGGTGAAAGTATGGGATCCAGAACCATATACAAAGGCCTCCTTCAAGGCTCAGTGATGAGCCCTATACTATTTAATATATATACACATGACCTAAAAACATCGCTAAACTATGACTGCAATATCTTACAGTATGCAGATGATTTGGCGCTCTATACATCTAACGTATCAATAAACATAGCTGCATCTTCATTGGAGTTGTCTATTCGGTCTTTAAATAGATGGTTACGCAATCATGGTCTGAGCCTTACCAAACTTTACCTTACAAAAGAATTTTCAACATTACTGAAAAAGATTTTATTGTAAATTTTAAATTGGACAGAATTAGATTTTCCCGTTTATGCGCCGATCTAAAACGCCTCACAAATCTTAAAGGCTCAAGGGAGATTCCTTTGAGACTAAGGTTTGTATGTTGAATTGTCCAATGTATAGATTAGGCTTAGAATGTACTCGTATAAAAATATTAATAATATATACAAACTACAGTATACTATTTTACCGAGACACAAGAAAAAGTATAAAAGAAAGTGACGACAGTTAAATATTGTAAAATAGTCAGTCTTTAAAAAAAAATAATATCTCAATTCACTTGATGAGTAAAATAAAATAGAATTATTAGTAAAAACATTTAGAGTACGCACAGTGATAGTTCAGCCTAAGTATGAAGTACCTACATGTGTTAATGTATACGGTGAAAAAACGTGCTGCCGAGTGTTCTGAACAACTTTTTAGATGAGGATCATACTCTTCAGTAAATATGTGTGTAAAAATGTACTCAGGTATTGTTGACTAATTACATAGTTGAATCATATTTCAAAGCTATAATTTGAAAACTTATTTCAAAGTTATAATTTTCGGCAATTTGATCTTTCGATTATTAAAGATTAGCATTAGGTATACATTTATATGTCAACAATAATATAGTGATTATCATAAAGGCCTCTACTTAACATCTTAATTCTAACCAATTCTCTCGCCCTACTAGCAGCAATAGCACTTCGTTGTGAAGCCATAAGTCTGAAGTTGGTAACACAAGTCCAAGTACTCGTACCTTAAAATAAAAAAAAAAAATTCTGACTCTAAAAACAAACAGCAGTTGTGAAATACTTTTCAGTGTTCCACGACTGTTGTTTATTTTCAGTCCCTGTGATTCGTTTCAAAGGTAAGGAAGGGCTCCCAACGCCCCTGCAAGGCAGGTCTTCAGTAAAGACCTTAATACACTATCCTTACAATAAGACACTAAAATAATGTTGTTTATTTATAACTTCAGTGTTAACATTGTTACAAAGTTCGTACAATAACGGTGGTACGAAAAGTTTTTTTAAAAAGACGTGAAAAAAGAAATATAGTAAAATATTAAATTATACCGTTCCATATACTCTAGCAACAATGAAAATTTATCGCAGCTAGTATGAAGTCTGTTTTCCATCTGTAATAAAATAAAACAGTCAAAACTTAGTCCAACAGCACAGGCATTAGAATCATTTTAATATATATATATATATATTACCTCTAAAATAACTTAATTACTCTACTAACTCTAAAATAATATCTCATTTAATTGATAAAATTCAAACAAATAAGTCATTAGAATTTGACATCATAAATTATTATTTGACATCAGAAAAACGCTATTCCATAGACAATTAACGTTCGTTTAGTGACGTTCTACACCGGTTCCTGAGGGTTCTTACCTTGCTTGCTTCGGAATTTGCGTTAGCAATGCATTATGCACATTGTCTACCGTTTTAGTCACGCTAACGCAGTGACGTTAACGTTTGCGGAATGAATAGCGTATGGCATTGGTCTAGGGTGGCTGACCAATATTCCACTGAAATATACACCAAAGACCATAGGGATTACACGTTTAGTTCGTTTCTCTTCAATATTCTCACTGGGACAGTTTATAGGTACACTCACAATAAATGTGCACGCGTTTCTTCTCTGGGTGGCGGCTGAAATTCGGTGTTCTTGTCGTTAGACAATCGCACCCTGCTTTAGGAGTGGGCGATATAATTCGATATTTCAAAAAATATCGATACATGTACGCGATATATCGCTCCAACATGATTTTATCGAATCATTTAGTATCAAATATAATATCGATATATTTAATCTGATATATCAAATATCACATTCACATTTCATTTCCTTTTTTATTGGTTATTTTCTAAGACTTATTTCTTTAAATCTGCAACATTGTTAATTTGAGTATAAAACGAAAATACCCGGATTATAGAAAACTAGCTTTTGCAATAACGAAACGCAGACATAGGTGGCAGCACTGTAAAACTTTTATAATCTGTGGGTAGTGTCTTATCGCACAAACTATCGCAAATACGGAATGGACAATAGTGTATGACGGACATATGTCAATGGTTGTGCAATGTTTACGAACATTTGAGCTTTTCCATCCAGTGTCAATTTTGGGTCGTATGACCTTGAATTATTTTTTGTACAATTTATAAATAAAGTTTATTTGTTGCTTCTCTATAAAGTGTTTTCCTCATAATTAACCTGATACCTATTTCATATTACATACATACATATATGTCACGCCTTGTTCCCAATGGGGTAGGCAGAGACCACCTCTCTCCACTTGCTACGACCCTGGCACACTTCTCTTGCTTCCTCCACTTTCATGAGCGTCTTCATGCATGCTCGTCGGTTGCGAGTACGCTTGACCCGGCCTTTCTTTAGGACATCTTCGATTTGATCGAGATATGTCCGCCTAGGTCGACCTGCACCGATTTGTCCTATCATTCTTACCTTGTGTATCTCTTTCGTTAATCTTTCTTCAATCATTCTTTTTTTTTTATATTACTGACTAGTTATTAAATACAAGTACCTACTTACTTACGATATTTTTAAAATATCGATATATTTACGATACTTCGCCAAGTATCGATACATTAATATATCGTGTATATTACCTATATCGCAAAAAATATCGATATTTTCTTTACATGAACGACCCTGCTTGCTGCTGCACACACATCCATTTCGACGGGAAATTTTGTCTCTTCTGTGTAATATCTACTTCATGTGATATGTATGAATGTATGTGTTCTAACAAAATAAACTCATTATCTATCTATCGTTGGCTTCCAGGTTTATATGCGACGAGTGCGGCTCCAAATTCCTGACAAAGAGCTCTCTTCAAGAACACATCGACTACATCCATTTGATGAAGAAGAAACACGAGTGCTCCAGGTGTAACAAGGTTCGTGTCTAACACAAAATTATAAACACGTTCAAACTGGGACGTTCAAAATTATACACACGTTCAAACTGGGACGTTCAAAATTATAAACACGTTCAAACTGGGGCGTTCAAAATTATAAACACGTTCAAACTGGGACGTTCAAAATTATACACACGTTCAAACTGGGACGTTCAAAATTATACACACGTTCAAACTGGGACGTTCAAAATTATAAACACGTTCAAACTGGGACGTTCAAAATTATACACACGATCAAACTGGGACGTTCAAAATTATACACACGTTCAAACTGGGACGTTCAAAATTATAAACACGTTCAAACTGGGACGTTCAAAATTATACACACGTTCAAACTGGGACGTTCAAAATTATACACACGTTCAAACACGTGGAAAGGGATTTGTTTATTATTCTATACATGTCATACGATAAAATGTTGTTGAATAAAAGCGCAAAATAATGTTTCCACATCTTCTTTTATTTTCGCCCATACGTATACTCATATACACACGTACACACACACATACACGCATGCACTCATGGATGTTTTATTTTATGAATATTTTACGCCTTTTATAATGTATGGTTTATTATTGTTATTTCCTACTGTTTAGTTCATAAGATATTTTGTCTACTATCATGCTATTAATCCTCTATAAAAGAACCTAAAACAATTAGCTTATTGCCAACATTAAAACACTCAATGGTATTATGATCATTATATCATCCAAACGCGTGATATTATGAATTTCAAAAAAAGAACATTCTCATGCAATTACATTTTCACCACCAATCGCTAAAATTTTGAAAAAAGAACAATAAATTGTAGGCTAATTCGTAATTTCGGATTCTCGTCTTATCGTGTTATTTCCCCCCATTTAATCAATACATAGTATAAAACAAAGTCGCTTTCGCTGTATGTCCGTATGTATGCTTAGATCTTTAAAACTACGCAACGGATTTTGACGCGGTTTTTTTTAATAGATAGAGTGATTCTTAAGGAAGGTTTGTATGTATAATAAATGCATAATATAGTAGAGAAACACTGATAAATTTAAAGGTTTATAATGTGATGTCGTAAATAAGCACGTTTTTTTTGCGCTTATATTGCAAACGCTGGCTGAACCCTACGAGATAGACCAAAATAATGTACTACAGTATTGTACAACTTACAAAAATCCACAAAAAAGTCCGCGATGGTATATGTCTATCTCTTAGAGATAACCCACCATAACCATTTTTTCACTGCACCCGTGCGAAGCCGGGGCGGGTCGCTAGTAATATAATATAAATCATTCTGTTAAGGATTATTTAAATGAAAACAATGCTTGGGTTAAATTTTAATAACTCAATAGGCACGTTGCCTAATATTTTGACTATAGTAAACAACATAACGAATGTATAGCTTTTATAGAAATAATGTGAATGTGCTTAAACTTGTAAAGGAATTGGAATCAGACTATTTATCTGAGGCCAGCTTCTAACGACATCTCTGTAAAAATACAGGGGGGAGAAATAGCCTTTGCTGGTTCTTTCCAGTACAAGGTCTCCCTTCGTAGGCTTGTGAAACAATGGCGTAGCATATTTGACGTGCAAACGTGATTTTATGAATTCCATTTGAATTCGAAAAAAATATTCTTATAATAATACATGTTTTTTATAGACGTTCAAAAACGGATCTGCTCTGAAGAAACACGAAAACTTCGTGCACAAGAAAATAAGGCCACCAAGAAATAAGATATGCGACCATTGCGGGCGGGGGTTTACAGTAAGTGGGCTCCGGCTCGAAGGACCATGGTTCGAAGGACCATGGTTCTTTTTCACAAATACACACATGTGATGAGATGAACCGTTGTTTTTGAAGGGTTGTATTGATATGATAAATATCCTCGCTTGCCAAATTGTTATTATACTCCTGTATAATTTTAAATGTTGGCAATGTATTAGTTTTTGTGGGGGTTTTAGTTTCATACAGGTACACGGCGCACTTGAGATAATTAAAAAAAAAAACTATGTTTAAGTACACTGAGTTTTATTTAACATAAATTTTATTATTATAGTTCTACAATTACTGTAAGAAGTTACTATTTTATATGTTTCCGACGTTTAAAACTTGACTTTGATTCGTAAGGCAAGAGGTCGGTTTTTGTTGGATAAAAGATATAGACAAGATTAAGAATGAAAATGGAACATTAAACTGGCTGTCGAACAAAAATTCGTTTTTTGTAGAATTTGTAGATTATTTACAATCATTTTTACTGCACTTAACTACTATGTCTCCTTAAGAATTCGAATATAATCGGGACGGGTTTTAGAAAATAGGCAACCAGGACCTGAACTTCTGAGTCTCCTCGCTGAGGCCAACCGGAAGGCAGAGACTGACTAATTTAGTAAAAACAGGGGTTTTTATATTACAAATATTGTTGACGGCATAGTACATTTCTTAGGCATTTGGACTTTGGCCTCGAGTCAGCAATTCTTGGCGAAATTGCAGCAATTATTTTATTTATAAGTTGATAATGGATATATTTGTCAACGAAAATTGGATCTTTCTTTCTTCTAGTTTTACCGTGACCGACAGGATTTATTAATATACGTAAACAATTTGTACAGATAGTTCAACTCAGTTATGTGCGCGGCTTATGTGTGCGTGCGCTTGTAAATAAACAACTTTCATTCGTGTGGCAGTGACGCGTCAGTCGTCGTCCGAGCAAGACGTGTTCTTATCGCTTTTTCTTAAGGATACAGTCGTTTAGGAAAATGTCTAGTTCTTCACGGAGAAAATGTTTAAGGAGTCAGGTAAATATTATTTAAATTTAGATGTAATTGATATTTATTACTATATACGAAAAAATATATCCTTGTTGACGTTTACGTATTATTGTTTTAGACTCGAGAAACCATTGCCAAGGTATACGAATTTCTGAAAATAGATGCGAGAGATATATTGGAACTAGTAACTGATCCAGTTTGCAGTGCAAGTCCAATTTTAATATCGAAATTAAGTGAACATTTAAATAGCGTACGAAAAAGAACAGCAACGGCAGTGGGGGTATCAGAGAGAACAATTACTAATATATTGGCTGAAGGAAAAGAATCTGACTCTAAATTTAAATCTTAAAAGAAACGTTTAAAAAAGTTAGAATTAGAACAATGTTCAATAAATAAACATTAAGTTTATTTATTGAACATTATTCTGAATCGTCACTTGATAATAATGTTCAATAAATAAACATTAAATCACAAAATAACCCTTTTTTTTAAACCCGTATATAACTTTTTTTTTTATACTACAACGGTAGCAGAAAGGCTTACGGCCTGCCTGATGGTAAGCAGTCACCGTCGCCTATGGACGCTTGCAACACCAGGGGCATCACAAACGCTTTGCCGACCTTTTTAAAAACCTATTTACTCCCTTTTTGAAGAACCCCATACTGTAATCCCCCGGGAAAGCCTCAGCAGGGAGCTCGTTCCACAATCGGAGCGTGCGCGGAAGGAAATTTCGTTGAACCCGCACTGTGCGTGACCATTTAGGCTCCAGCATGCGAGGATGAACACCCACCGATGGCGAGCGGTGCGATGGTAGAATGTGGCCGTGGGCATCATGTCGAACAATTCTTTGGAACACAACCCGTTGTATAAGCGATAGAACACACACAAAGAGGCACAGTCTCTTCTCAGACTTAAGGGCTCAATACCGCATGTGAGTATGGGATCGTCAACGATACGCTCAGCGCGTCTTTGGACCGAATCAAAAGGATCAAGTTGGTATCGAGGTGCTCCCGCCCACAGGTGACAGCAGTACTCCGTATGGGGCCTGACTTGCGATTTAAACTCGTATATAACTGTAATTGTATTTGTACTGGACTCTTGTGACGTACACAAAGTCACTATATGTACAAGGTTTGCCCACACATAGAACCGCGCGCACAACTGAGTTGAACTAACTGTAATACCTTAAAATATAATAGTGGAAAGTTTATTTATTTATTTACAGTACTGCTACATGACACATATTAAAACTACAAAAAAGTAACTTATATATATACAAAATGTTCTGATATGCATCACAATAAAAGCGTACATAACATTCGCAATAACTAACTAGAATTTACAAACGAATAACTGTACCACTCACTAACAGGCATCCTACATAACACCGGCAAAATATTCATTTATTTTTTTACAAAAACCCGAAATTCCGTCACCAAAGACATCAAGATCGGGAATTTTTTGAGATATTAAATTGTAATCAGAATAAATTCTCACCAAAGGCGACTGTAAGCCGAGATTGGTCCTGGCCATCGGAACACAAAACAATTTATGTATGCGACCTCTGGGGTACTTGTAAGGCACTGACAACGACACGCTTGATGTTAAGTTATCACAAGTTAGAAAGTTAAGACCTAATTTCACCAAACTTAAACTAATCGTCTGTTGTGTAATGGCTTGTTAAAATTAACAGAGTTGTTAAGTTATTCTAGATCCTACATTGTAAAATTAACAAGCCATTACTAAATCAACCGTTAACTGAATGAATTGCGAAACGTTCATTCAATTTGTGATACAACCAAATAATAGTGTCGTCGTGCATCACTCTTACTATACGGAAATGCGTCTAATTTCTACTGATCGTATAATGTGTCAAGTAGCAATACAATGTGAACAAATTAAATTGTCGTTCTCTCTATAAGTTTCTAAAGCAAGCGCATAATATTTGGTTTTGCCAGGTTATTTCTCTATTGTTTGTGTAGGTCATGGAATTATATAAAAAAATATTATTATTATTATTATTATTATTATTTATTAAATAATTCCATGGTGTAGGTATTTGATTGACGTTTCGTGGTGTTTTCGTTCGTGGTAGGTATTTTCTTTGATTTGTAAAATACCTAGGTAGTGATTTTACTTAGCTTTTTATCTTTCTTTTTAAAATAAAAAAATGTCGAAGAAAACGAGAGGTCCAAATTTTTCAAACAATGAGAAGGAAATCCTAATAACTCTAATTAAACAATACAAGGATCTCGTTGAAAATAAAAAAGCCGATGCTATAACGACGGCTATAAAAAATGAGGGGTGGAAAAAATCCTCGGACGTCGTACTATGCTGTCCAAAGTATCTAAATTTGTTAAAAAATCTTCGTCATCCATAATAAAATTGTACGCCGCGTCCATCTTGACAGGAAAATAATCGTCTGTTACAGATTAACGAACCACTAGAGCAGTCATTAAATTTAACAGTCCATCAAGCTAACTAATCTCTTGTTTGCACATGGTGGGACACTTGCTAACTCTAACAAGCTGTTAACGGTTTAACAAGACGTTATTTTAACAAACAGAGTATGGTGAAATTAGGACTAAATAAATGACATGAAATATGACATACAGGCTCCGATTCCCAAACGTTCGTTTCAGACGCTAACCATCCTCCAGTCGCACGTGAGAACTCACACCGGAGAGCGTCCGCTGCAGTGCCGGCATTGCCCCGCCACGTTCGCGCACTCGGCCGCGCTGTACACTCACAACAAACTGCTGCACAACGCTGGACGGTGCCACAAATAAATTTAATAGTCTCATTTCAAATACTGAGTCTGTTTATTTACTAAAACAATTGAAAGATTTTTTTTTTTTTTAATCTTTATTTGCCATACAACCCTAAGGGTTAAGTTGGCCACAACAAATATAATACATAATTTACAAAAAAAGAAACTACATATTTGGAACAATACAATAGATAAACACTATTCGTTAGTTACAGATCTTATATATAAAGATGTTATGATGTAACTTAAAACTCTATCACTGCTATCGATAGTGAAACCAGAACTAAATACAGAATGGAAGAGAAAATATAAGTTACTCCTACAAGTATTTGTGTCTGACATCAATCTTAGCCTTTCCTCCTCATACTTTTGGCAGTATAACAATAGATGTATTAAATCTTCTTTTTCGTTACAATCGTTACAATTAGGACTGTTAGCTATTCCCATTAAAAATAAAAAATTGTTAAGAGGCAAATGAAATGACCGTATACGAAAACAGCACCAATTCTTTTCGGTTCATTCGCAACATTGAAAACCACGGGATATGAGGAGGCTCGTTAACCAATGTACGATACCAAATTCCTTTTTCTAATGATCTTTGATTAAAGTGTGTTTTCCATAGTAGTTGAATATTGAAACGAATTCTTGAGTAATTATCTCGGTAGAATGGAATAATATCGCATGATATACCATCAGATTGTGCAAAATTGAAAGTTTGGTTTCCGCTATAAATCAGTCATATATCATCGTACATCCGTAGCCGTTCAAACAAACTAGACCTTTGACTGAACAACGCCATTCAACCATGCGTCTAGCTTATTAATTGAATATTTGCGCTCAAAACGTTCAACACTACAGCTGATTCAAAAGCCGGCGTCTAATTTAATTAGTTCAGCGCTCACCGCCGCGGCGCTAGGTGCGTTTGCGATTGTTTCAAGATATTTTTCGGAAAGTAAGTAGTAAATATATGTTTCACGTGTTATTAAAGACACAAAAATTATGAGGTCACCTACGAGTGAATCAAAATTTAAACAAATATTCGAGGAGAGATTACGGGATTATGAAATGATTCTTACTTCGTTAATTTTTGAGTTTGTAATTTTTTGCTTGGTGCAATAAACAATATTATAATTGATAATTTGTTTTTCATTTTCACTTATTACATCAAACTTTTGGTCACCTCTTAAACTTAATTCAAGCATAACCTGCCAAGAAATTACAAAAAGTCTTCCTATTCTCTCAAATTAAGTACTAAACTAAAGGTCACCTTAGTTAATTTGTCATTTAACCAGTTAGCTAAGCGTCGTCTAGCTGTAATGTTGAATGTTGCAATCAACAAGTCGGCTAAACGACGTATAGCTGTGTACTGTTTGATTGAACGGCTATTTTACCCAGTTGGTTGCGACATATATATAACACTTTATTGCACAGTTAAACATAAGTAATCTAAAATATATAAGAAAGAATATGTACAATGGTGGACTTATCTTTAATAAAAATCTCTTCCAGCCAACCAGAACGAACGAGTATTATGTATTTATTATTTTAGTTATAAAATAATGAATACATAATAACAGTACTATATATGCTTATAATAAATAAATATATACATATATATTTACATACTAACACATTACGATTATGGGAGAGTAGAAAGCAAATGATCTTTAAGTACTCTCTTGAAAACATCCACGGATTCACGAATTGTCGCGAATACTTGCGGGCAATTGGTTCCAGAACCTCGTTGCTGACACCGTAAACGAATTCTTAAGGTAGCGCGAGTTGGACCAAGGCTGCTTAAGTGCTCTATTAACACATGCTCATTTGGGGTATAAAGGCTGAGGGAGACAGTGAAATCGGGAATATAGTATATTCTACAAATATACAACACTAGCTGACCCGTGCCCACTTCGTTGGGCATAATATTAATAATCCCCGAAGCGAGCACGAACGCGAACCGAATTAAACCCGAAGCCATCGCGCGCCGTCCGCTGCTTTGACCTTCACACTTATGACGATGAGTTTACTTGTTTTCATAGATTCATAATTTTTCGGAATATATGACTAATAAATATGACCTAATGATTTGAATTATTTTATTAATATAAAAAATTAAATTGTCTATGCTAATGTTAAAAATATACTTTTTGTAATTTAAATATAAAATTCAAGCTCCACATTTTTTCTCTAGAACTCAAAAATATATCTTTCATAGTTAAGGCAGCATTCGTAAGAAACGCTTTCATTCGACCGTTTTTTCTCCGATTCACTTTGCAAAACGGGCTACCACGTAAAAGCCTTTTTATTTTTCGGTTTTTTATATAACCTATGACACTCAGCAATAATGTGGCTTTCTATTGGTGAAAGAATTTTTAAAATCGGTCCAGTAGATCCCGAGATTACCCCTTACAATTTAACAAATATACAAACACACAAACTTTACTTCTTTATAATATTAGTATAGATTTGTAGAATATACTCCACTGTTTGTAAGCTATAAGGCCTTATGTAGGGATGCAAACGATACATCAATGTTTTAAAATATCGAGGTATCGTTCGTAAACATCGATGTTAAAACATCGATACGATAAATAAATAAATTACCCAAGAAAGAAACCGGTTGCTCGGCAGTAGATTATCAAAATTATTATTTATGAATTCTGTAATGAGAATATAGTAGTTTTGTTTCAATTCATAATAAATTTGATTATCTTTGTCTTTTTGATAATTATTTGTTTAATTTGTCGTTCTACTACTTTTCATATCCTAATAGATATAGATGTATAATTTAAGGTAACTAATTGTTTGACATTGTTAGGGCTCATGATTACCAAAATGAATCTAAATAAATTATCGATATTTTTTATAAGAAAAAGCCTTTTCTCTTTTCTGTCTGTTCAAGGCTGTATTTGCTGAGCCTGCTAGTAATTAATGAAAGCATCGATGTATCGTCCTAAAACATCGATTTTCACTTTAAAAATTATCGATGTTTTGAATGAACGATGTTGCATCCCTACCCTTATGGCCATGGTTGAATTTGTCGGTATGTCATCCTGCTCGAGCCACCTCAATCGGATTGGATTCCGACAAACTAACCGTGGCACTTGGTCCAATCCATAAGGATTCTCAACCTCTCTTCTCCAAAGAAGAAAAAATCCATTATTTTTGTATGATAACCAGAGGTCGGAATTAGGTAGAGTTATTTATGTACTTGCATCGAAATGTTGATATTAATGTGGACCTTCCCGGGATTTCTAATGGACAATCCCGTGTGGCCAACAATATTACAAATAAATCATAATAAAAACCTCAAAGATAGGCAATTAAAACAAAGATATTTAACATACAATTTTTATTAGTTTACATTAATTCACAATACAAATTATTGTTTGGCCTTTTTTATAAATACGAGCGAATACTTTTGCTTCTAGCCTAGACTCGTGAGGTTAGTCAAACGGCCCATCAGAATCATACTATAGTCAACATGTACTATAGTCAAATATACGCACTTATCGTGCGGTCAATCTGTTGTCATTATAATGCAATAAAAATAGCACTAACGTGCACATTTTCGTGTGACCACTACACTTAACTTATCTCTATAAATAAAAATGAATTGTGTTCGTTAGTCTGCTTAAAACTCGAGAACGGCTGGGCCGATTGAGCTGATTTTGGTTTTAAAATGTTTGTCGTAGTCCAGGGTAGGTCTAAACGGTGAGCAAATAAGGAAAAATTGCGAGTAAGATAGAGTAAGACGACAATTTCATTTTCCCATATAAAAGTTGATCACTTACTTTCTGTCAAACATTTGACGGTATTTGTACTATGTTTTAATGCGTTCTTCAATTCGAGTGGAACTGTCCACTCGAATTGAAGAACGCATTAAAACAAGACTTTTGAATCGACAACATAATATCAACTTTGCTTATAACATCGTGTATTTAAATTTCAAAATATAAAAATAATTAATGTGTTGACATATTTGATGGGTGCCAACCTTACAGTGTTACTAACTCTCAAAAATATTTTTATTATATTGTTTTGTCATCTCATGTAAAAGAACCCGTGTATCCGAACGTTCCATTGTTTTATCCATATAGACCAGGTTATAAGCCTTTAAAAATAATAAAAAGCGAAATGTATTAGTAACTCTTTATTTCCATCAACTTGGCTCCATCTACTTGGGAACCACTTGGCTCGCCAGGACATGATGATATGGTGGAAGTACTAGGCGACTCGGACAAATCTGATTCGATCAGAACATAATTATAATTAGGCGGTACGAAGTTCACCGGGTCAGCTAGTTTTACATAAAGTTTACTTCCTATTAAAAAAATGCGACCCAGAGAAAATCCCTGGTGACAGGCAAGTATCGAATCTTATGTCAAAATCTTTTTTTTTATTGCCCTTTCTTTTCCGCGGTCCGAATGTCATAAATCCTAAATATAATACATAATTGAATTATTATCATTTTGAAAGAGTTGATTAAAAATTGACATTCCGTGTTTCTTGTCTTTCTCTCAATTCCTGAACAAGAATAGAATCAAGATGATAATAAACCGATGGGCGTAAAGCAATAGGGAATTAACCCATTGAATGCCGATTTCGTTCGCATGGCTAAAGTTGGTTGCCACCATACATTTGGTATTCCACGGATATATACGTAGTTGGCTTCGGAAATAAATTGATTACCCAGGGTGCCAAGGTACGTACTTATACGTATACGTCATCCTCCATCATCTATGTCTACAGTTTGCTCTTGACACGCTCCTGTCCTTTCGCACCCCTTTCCCGTCCTTCTCCCGCTGCGCGGACGCACATTTTTAGTGTCGCTACGCAAGCGGTTGAGGAAGTATTTCGTTACGACGCTCTTTTTCCTAAAAATGTCTCGAAATTCAAAGTGGCGTCATCGTCCTATAAATGAAGATCAAATTTCGAACTTGCTCATTGAATCAGACTGATTGTGGTGATTTTTCGCCTGGTTCCGACGACGAATATCGGCCAGATTGTGATTCATCTACTTCATCAAGCTCTTACAAAGAACCAGCACCGGGAACATTACACAGTACTGAGGTTGTTCTTGATCTTCTCGATGGTTATCTCGAGAAAGAACATGTCCTTTACGCAGACAATTTTTATAATTCTGTGGATTTAGCAAGTCATCTCGGTCAAAAACAGACCCACTTATGTGGGACCCTGCGAAATAACAGAAATGACAATCCATCAACGTAACTGCAGCACGTCTGAAAAAAGGGGAATTGGCCTTTCAGTCATGTCAGGGTATAACAATCTGCAAATGGAGAGAGAGATGTTTTAGTCATTTCAAACAAACACAAGCTTGAGATGGTGAATGTACGAAACCAAAATGGTAAATTGTCGTGTAAGCCTAACATTATTGCTGATTATAATTTAGGCATGTCTGGAGTCGATCGAAGTGACCAAATGACCTTATATTATTCTTGTCTAAGGAAAACATTACGATGGCATAAAAAATTAAGGCTTCATATATTTGATATTTACGTGCAAAATGCGTACAGACTTCTTCGTAAACAAGATCGTAATTGCAAAATGGGATTGATAAAATTTCGTAAAGAGTTTATCACACATCTATTAGACATGCCGAACAACGATACAGGATCTTCCACATCACAAACGCCTATCTCATCTCATGTACCTTCACAATCAAGTTGCCCAGTAAATCAGTTGTCTCGGGTTTCTCCAGATAATTTTCATTACTTGGAAAAACTACCTGCAACCCAAAAAAAGAAGATTTCTGGAAAGCCCTGTAGAGTTTGTACAAAACGCAAAGAGAGCTCATGCCCTGTGTGCCCAGAAAAACCGACCTTATGCATTGTGGAATGCTTCAAAATATATCACACCGATTCTATGTTTGTGTAATATGTATAAAAACTGTTGAGTAATATTGTTTTTACAAAGTTCCTAAAACACTAAGTTCCTAACTTATAAAATTGTTTTTTTTTTGTTTATTATGAATAAATAATAATGTTAGAATGTTTATTTTTTTTGTTTCTGTTGTTGATTACCGTCAAACATGAAGTTGCGCTAATTTAATTACAAAAAAAGGAATTTTTTGTTATTTTTTTGAAGGATTTCATTCATTTTGAAATTGAAATTTATACCTAACTTGTGATCAATAAAGTTACTCGTTTATTAATGCTTGTTTTATTTGAGGTGCCGGTCTTTAAATTAACGCCCTGCATAAGACGCCAGCTTCCATAATTTTTACTGTGGCACGCATAGAACCCCTACGTACATATCCGTAGTCGGCGTCAGGCATTGATACCAGGTACGTATATATACGTAGTCAGCACTCAATGTGTTAATCTCTTTTTTGAAAAGAATCTTAATTTGATCCTTGCGTGTCAGTAACCATATACAAAAAATATAAAAATGTTACACTCGTTAAGTACTATAAAAATTGCATTAAAATTTAATACTTTCAAATTTCGCGCGTAATTAGACGAAGGCGCCGCACGAGTTGTTACTCTGTAGCGATGACGTAATACGGCATGTAAATAATAAACAAAGCTCTCTGTTTGATGCTATGTATTATTATATTCATAATATAAAAATGAGTTATTACCTTTTATATATAAACAACTAATAAAGGAATAATAATAAAAGAGTAATACTGACATCGATGTTTTAATACTCCGTAACTCGGCAGAACAAAAGTCGGGATTTGCAGCAAAGAATTTCTGACCAATGCATTTATTTTTGGTAAATTCGTACTATCTCCTTTTGCAAAACTGCTTTCCATAGTGTGATTCAATTTCAAATTAACTTACGTATTTATAACGTTCTCTTACATAAAAAGCAACCTACAAACTTCTTTTTTTATTGTTTTGCGGCTTTATACGTACTATGATTCATAATGACATTGACACGCATAAGTTTACAGTACCTTATGACGTCACGACATGGCGGCCTGTTTCGCTCTTGTTTTACGTATAGATTAAAAAAGGGAATACTTTGAAACTAATTTTTATATTGTTTTTGTTATTTTATGTACTTAAACATGATAGTTCCGACTATTTAATGCGAGAAGCCGAAAACAGATCTCAGTGGCGTACACTCGAAGAGGCCTATGTCCAGCAGTGGACGAAGAGGGGCTGATGATGAATGCATAAGCTATCATAGTTATATGCTTTTAGATCTTTTCTGATATAGAGGGAAGTAAGTACCCTATTATATGGACGACTATTATCCGTTAAGTCGATAACATCATTTATAATAATCAATATCACATCATTTGCTTAAAAATAACATAGTAAATTAAATGCACATTATTTGTTATGACTATGCAATTAACAGTATACAGTTTGTATGCGTTTATGATAGGCTCTCTACTAAAATGACGCGTTTCTTATTGGATATCTTGTGAACCCTTTTTCTGTGCGTGTAAAGCGACGCACTCTGTCGAAACGTACATCCGCAGATTTCACAGGACAATGGTCTCTCCCCTGTATGCGTAAACTCATGTTCGCGCAATCCTTTTTTATCCTGAAAATAAGACGGCGTAAACGGTTTGTATTAACAAATACCTGAAAAGGCTGGTGTTGAAATTTTTACTTTGAACTACCGCAGAATTGGCATTAAGTGCCCCCAAGCAAACACTTATTGAGTCTCTTTCTAGCTTAGTGAAATCCATACTAATATTATAAATGGGAAAGTGTGTCTGTCTGTTTGTCCGCCTTTAGGCAAATCGGAGCGACGAATTGTCGTGAGATAGTTGAAGGGATGGAGATTAACATAGGCTACTTTTTATTCCGGAAACATCGTCAGATCCCGTAGGATGCGCGATGAAGACTATTCAAAAACTACTGTTCGGATTTTCCTGCAGTTTTCATCAATAGACAGTGATTCTTGAAGAAGGTGCTAGGCTATGATATATCCCGGAAAAACCGATAAATCCCAAGGGAGGCGCAATAAAGGCATCGCTCAAAAACTACTGCACAGATTTTCATGCGGTTTTCATCAATAGATAGAGTGATTCTGGTAAGAGCAAGGTTTTGCGGTATTTTTTATCTCGGAAAAACTAGGATAGTCCCACGGGAAGCGCGACAAAACCTTCGCGCCATAAACCGACTTCCGCGCATATGTAGCCGTGGGCAAAAGCTTTGACCCTTAACCCTTTATAGACCCAATCCCGAAATCACGCGGGCGAAGCCGCGGGCAGAAAGCTAGTAAGTCATGTTTACTATATAATTTCTTACCCTGAAAGCCTTCCCGCACTGCTGACATATCTTATCTTTAGCGCTCTCTTTCACACCGTCATGTGCTCTCTTCACATGTCGTGTGATACATCGAGGAGTAGCTAACGCCTGAAAATATTTTCAAATAAAATCATTAAGCAGTCAGCAACGCAAGCAGCGTCAAGCTATACATATGAACCATTATGTTAGTTACATAATTTACAACTCAATAACGTTACTACAGCTTTAAAAGATCACCTGTTTACTGGATTCGTTTATGTCAGATATTCCCAAATTATTTTGTTTCTACAACCACTTTCAATTTAGGATCCGGTGAACAATTTAATTTCGAGGAAATAGGGTATTACAGTCTAATTCAAAAAGTGTTTTAATTTAATCTGTTATTGATAAAATACCACAAAAAATATAAATACATTTTTTTTATTCCACTTATTTCATAAAAACGTGTTTTAATTTTACAATTCAAATTTGGGCGCGAAAACGCCAATTCTCTCTTCTTCAGTCTGTGACGTCACGGGCATTGTAAACATTACGCTTCGCTGAAAGAAATAAACATATTTTCGAAATAAATAACGAAATCATCATCATCATCAGCCCCTCTTCGTCCACTGCTGGAAATATTTCGAAATAATATTTCGTATAATAACTGAGAAACTTCGTTAATCTAATAAATTACACAGTAGTCATGTAGGAACAAAAACCGAGGTTGTTTATTTACAAGTCCAGTGACGTCACAGCGAATGCAAACATGGCGTACAGCGTTTTTGACATTCGAAGCACAGATAAAAAAACTTGTATTTTCAAATTGAAATATTTCATTTATTTTGCAGTTTTATGAATAGAAATTAATATTTTTCGTTTGTTTTTTCATAAATGAACTATAAAAACATAAATTTAGATTTTATTTTTCATAGTGCGTAATACCCTATTAAAATTAGATCTATCTAAAAAAAACGTTTACTATTGTGGACCCCTTTTTTGTCACACCGAATGTCGATCCCTGTCGAGTCTCCCGTGGCTCCTGAAGGTCTACCTGAACCACTTTGAGGATTAATGGTTTATGTAAATAACTCTAAGGAAGAAGACTCTGAGGAAGAATTTGTAACGGTGTTATCAACGCAACACCACCACAGCGTAGATAGATAGATAGATATATTCTTTATTGTACATTAAATTTATATCACACATAATAAATTTCAAATACATTGTATATTTGTACAATGGGCGGCCTTATCGCGAAGGGCGATTTCTTCCAGGCAACCTTAGGATGGAAAATGTTATTGAAACCAAGAATTTGAATAATTGACAATGTACAACACATAAACACAGGATACACATTCTTAAATGCTACAAACAATCTATGATACAGTACAAAACAAAAGAAAATCAATAAATCTCACAATACAAACACATATTACACACACAGACACATAGCCTTGCATATACCTACATACACGAATTCCAATACACCTACAGTGACAGATAGTAGTCATGTAAACCATTTTTAAATGCGTTGAGAGACTTCGCACGCCTGAGAGAAATAGGTAAGTCATTCCATAAGCACGCTGCTTGGATCGCAAACGATCGGTGTTTGAAATTAGTGTGGTGCTTCGGAATACTTAGAATCAGATTCGCCTCAGACCTAAGAGCTCGGGAGTGGGTGTCATGAAGAAATATGAAATGATTTTTAAGGTAAGATGGGGTGGCAGGGTAAAATTAAAAATCAGCGTAAAATTTTTCAACACACTGTATACGGGAGTTTCCAAGAATTTTCGAATTTGGAACAGGTACATTTTTTTTGTTTTCCTTTTATGTATTTGTGTACAATGTTACGTAGCTTTAATAACCAGATAATGGAAAATGGGCAAGAGGATGAGGATGTTACGTAGCTTTTAATTAAGCTCCGTGTCCTTAAAGTTTCCATTTATTTGACGTCAAAAAGTGCATGTTTAATAATAGTACATTACGATATTAGTGCGTTAAGATGGTTATAACTAGAGATCGGATAATCGGATGCATATTTACCTAAAGTTAATTTTTGGCTCACAAATTATGGAAGCGGCTTATAAAATACATTTAGTTAAATAAAAATCCCGGGAAAATACGGGACTGCAAATTTAACGTAGTGATATTGTTTGAAAATTACTAAATTAATAATAAAGACCGAGACTCTGGGTTCATTTATACAACTATGCATACGTATTTACATGAAGTTTAGTTTCAGTTCCCCGTGCGATTTATGAATGTACGATTTATTACATGAAGAGTGTTATACGAAAGTAGTGAGCTATTTTGACTAAAACAATAATCAATTAAATAATTGAATAAAAAAACAGAAATGGTGAAAAATGTTATTTAACAAAACAATAAAAAGCCGTTTCCATACTTTGTCTTAAACTAATTTTAGGTAAATATGCATCCGATTATCCGATCTCTAGTTATAACATGTGAGGCGGAATTTCAGACCGAGCCGAAGGCGAGGGCGTAATTGAGCCGAGCATGTTTTAACCAATACGCATGTATATCGTAAGACGTTTGTGCCAAATCTAAGGTTCATTATTGCGATTTCGTTATTATTATAGTTAATGTTGTGTGACTTGGCTGTTGAAGGGTATTGCCACGTTTTCCAAGTGGTAATTTTCCATTTTCAATGGTAGCGGTTCTGACGACAGATTGGACAACGGCAAAGTAACGAAACCGCAATAAGGAACCTTAGACTTGGCACGACTTTGTTATATTTCATTACTTTTTAGAGATAAACTAGCAGCTCCATCGAGACTTGGCTAGTTTTTTACAGAATGCTTTTGGTGGGATCGTTATTTGTGGGTTGATACAAAATTCTGAACAAGACAATAACGTAGTGATTGGTATTTGGATTGGTTGATGTTGATGGATTGGTATTTTGCGGCATAAATAGGTAAGACCAAGTTCCCTATTTTTGCCGCAACTCGTACCTAAGCAAACGAAAGGATATATATAGACAAGAATGCAAGAACTGATATTTTGCGGCAGAAATAGGTAAGACCAAGGTCCCTATTTTTGCTGCAACCCGTACCCAAGCAAACGAAAGGGTACATAGACAACAATGCAAGGACTGGTATTTTGCGGCAGAAATAGGAAAAACCAAGTTCCCTATTTTTGCCGCAGCCCGTTCCCAAGCAAACGAAAGGGTACATAGACAACAATGCAAGGACTGGTATTGTGCGGCAGAAATAGGCAAGATCAAGTTCCCTATTTTTGCCGCAACCCGTACCCAAGCAAACGAAAGGGTACATAGACAACAATGCCAAGGACTGGTAATTTTGCGACAGAAATAGGAAAAACCAAGTTCTCTATTTTTGCCGCAACCCGTTCCCAAGCAAACGAAAGGGTACATAGACAACAATGCAAGGACTGGTATTTTGCGGCAGAAATAGGCAAGATCAAGTTCCCTATTTATGCCGCAACTCGTACCTAAGCAAACGAAAGGGTATTTAGACAACAATGCAAGGACTGGTATTTTGCGGCAGAAATAGGTAAGACCAAGTTCCCTATTTTTGCCGCAACTCGTACCCAAGCAAACGAAAGGATATATAGACAAGAATGCAAGAACTGGTATTTTGCGGCAGAAATAGGTAAAACCAAGTTCCCTATTTTTGCCGCAACCCGTACCCAAGCAAACGAAAGGGTAGCCCTACGATAAGTCTTATCCCCCTACTAACTTCTATTAGGATTTGAAAGAAAATGGCGCTATTAGACGCCTCATTATAGTTCGTAACATGGGAGCTCAAAAGGTAGAGGAATTATAATAAAAAAATGACGATTAAAGGCTAGAATCACGAAGACGTCTAGACGCAATAAACCAAACGATCATCCTTATCATTAGTACGCAGATTACGAATATTTATAGATATTTATGGAAAGAACTACTTCTTAAAAATATCCTTACAAAACGGCAGTTTTATAAGCTGCATAGCTTATAACTTATCTACGTACGTGTACGTGGGAGTAGTGGAGCAGCTTATTGCGTATATCTTTTTTTTTTTTTTTGTTTCCCTGAGGAAAATGCATTAAATTGCATACCCCGGCTGTGGCGAGCCGGGGTTATGTGGGGCTCTCCTCCCCAGAAGGGGGAGGCCTACCCACTAAAAACCTCAGGGATGGCCTTCCTCAGGCATGTAGGGAGCCCCTGGGAACAGAAAGCTTCTTCCGGGAACCCCCAGCCTCCGCTCCCCCGTCGACACAGGGGAGCCCTCCTCGGGGGAGGCTTACTACCTCCCCCGGTCTCCTCCACCGACGACGCCCCCCGGCCACGGAAGGGGCGTGGTCCATCCCGGGTCGCCGTAGCGGTCGCGACTTCCTCGCGCCCGCCGGCGACCCACAGCTGTGCTACCGAGCCGGCGCCGCCTTCTTTGAGCGGGATCGGCCATCTCCCGACCCGCTCGGCGGCCTCCTTCTGGAGCATCACTGCTTCACAGAGGAGGCCACAGCCCTCCAGCCTCCCTCGTCCGCCAGCATTGCCGCAATCAATGCCGGCGGAGACAGATCTCGGCCGATCTCTGCGACCAGGACTCGGCGCTCGGAGGCCCACGCGGGGCACTCCGCCAGCGTGTACTGGGCCGAGTCGAGGTCGGATGCGCAGTGGTGACAATGTGTCGATCCCTCCCGTCCTATTCGACACAGATACTCTTATTGCGTATATCTACAAGAACACAATGCACATTTAAATGACGGCAACGAAACAAAAGCAACAACTACGAATCTGTGGAGCAAATAATAAAAATAAACCCTATCCACGCCCCAAAATCATACCATAAAGTGAGAAGCTTTCCTGTCATCTATCAATAAAATGACACTGGAATCAACTCACAATCACTTACCTTTCCGCAAATAGGACACTTGTGTTGCGTTTTGTCCATATGCTGATAGTTCACATGATCCCTTAACTCTCCCCTCGACCTATAGCCCTTGTCGCATACTGTGCATTTATACCTATAATGATAGTGCGTACTCAATAAAGAGATTTTCCGAGTGGTTTATATGTGGCGTTAGTTTTGTTAATGTCACAGATTCTATAGAGTGTATGGCATAGACTCCAAACATCTTTCTGTTGCGGTGTTTCCCCTGCGCTATGACATGTCCCTCTTCAAATGAGGCTTAAAGAAAGTAATCTAATCACGGTAGACGGCTTAGCTGTGTCCACCCCTGGGTTGTTAAGTCCATGAGCAGCGGTTAACGCTTAACATCAGATGTGCCGCTTGCTCGTCTGCCACGTACGGAAATAAAAAAAAAACAGAGTAAACACAAACAAGTTGAGATTTCTGACAACAATGAGATCAAAATTAACTTTATTCAAATATGATTATAGAAAGCTCTTTTGAATCGTCCAAATTTTTTTTCCAACCACTCTTCACGGCGTATATCTACACTAATATTATAAAGAGGAAAGATTTGTATTTTTGTATGTAACGAATAAACTCAAAAAGTACTGGCTATATTTAGTACTAGATTACTATAGAAATCTTTAGAAATTCTTATTAAAACCAACCGAAGGTGTAAAAAAAATTGCCATAAAATATATTTCATCGTATACGCTGCGAAGAGTATTAATAGGACAAAAAAATGTTCGACAATATTATAGAATATATCAATATCTACAAAAATCTTCGCGATACTATATTTCTAACTATTGTAGTTGTCACTATAACTACTTCTTTTTCCATAGTTGGTATCGACTTAAGAATGCTTTTCCCACGAGCAATTTTATGTAGCACTTTCTCGAGTTGGATCTTCTGAAAATCAATACGATGTGTTGCCACCTACAAATACCACAGCCAACAGGGAGGCTTTAAGATAAACATACAACTTTTTTCTAATTTAGTGATTCATAGTCGTTTTAATTAGCATGCTTATAAATTAATTGGCAACACTTGTCCAGTGACTGTCTTATCTATGTACATTGTTTGACAGCAGACAAACAGTATCCAAAAGACGATACAAAACACCAAAATACAAACACCTAAAGCATTTTGTAATTTTGTTTAAGCTAAGTAAAGCGACGTTGACGAAAATAATTAACAAATATTCATAAATCAAGACATGAACCAATACCATATAGTCCTCATAAGTCCATATAGCCTGTTGATACATATTCTGTAATTTATTAAAAAAAGGAACTAAAAAAATGTTATAGAAAGCTTTCAATAAGTCACATAGGACTGTTATCATTTTGAGCTCATAATTAACCACTCTTTTCGAATTATTTCTTTTGTCTAATAATTTTTGATTGGGTTCTCTAGCAACATTGAATTAAATCTTTTTATTGTCTATGGTATAACTCACTTGAGGATGTCGATGACCGCGTGAGCCTGTGTATACTTGAGGTGGTGTTCGTAGGAGGCTCTGCTTATGAAACTTTTGTCGCACTCGACACAGTTAAATCTGTCACAATAACAGAATTACGCATTAGAAATAGGAATTTACGTATGAATTGGGGAATGTGCGTGTGTTTTAAATAAATCATTTTTTACAATGTTTTTTTTTAATTTGCTATGAAATTAACTACTTCGTCGATCACTAGTCTATTCATTTAATACTTTAGGCAACACATGTTAAGAATGCGGTCCAAAATTTGGTTTCAGCGTTCGCATACTCTATACTTGCGCAATTAAAAACGATCTGACATGACCAATGACGTCATCGATTAGTTATAACAATCCCAACAAACAATAGCTAATTCACTGTCTCCAGAATTCTCAATAATGAATCGACCGTTAAACTGCTTATAGCACACAAAAACAAAATGATATTTATTGAACATCAGGACTTTACAGGCACTTTGAGTCAAAACAAAGGACATTTTGTTCCCAATATAAATGGGAAAATAGAGAGATTAATTTATGAATAAGGATTTCCCTTATAAATACGTATTCGATATATGTATGTAGTCAGAATATTATTAAAACTTCAAATAAAAAAGATATTAAAATATAGTAATATTTTTGAGTGCATTATTGTAATTTCGTTCTCCCATTTTAGTATTTCGACAGTCAATCATTAATATCAAATGTTGTGACATTACGATTTGATATAATATTTGGGGCCGCGTTATTTTTTGCGTCAACAACGATAATATCGCTGTTATCAAGCTCACAATCCGTTGCAAATTAGTGTTGGCCAATGACACTGTAAGTGATATAATCGTTGTTAGCGCAAAAAGGAATGCAGCTTTGTAAAATTCAGTAGACGTCTGGCTGTCAATGTCATTATTAGTTTGACAGACATTTCGGACCATCATCGAGCCCCATATATAGGTTCAAAACTCGTATTTTATCAGCAATACTAAAATATGAATATGTAATTATCCTTGGATTAAATTAAATAATAAATAAATATTACAGCATACTTTTTAGAACCAGTATATTAAGATAAAATAGTTTTTAAAGTCTCTAAGTCTTGATATATTTCAGACAAAATCGCCGCAGAAAGTGAATATTGTTCTTAATGTATAACAAAAGCTTCTACGTGCATAGGAAGAAGAAAATAGACGACTCACACCTGTGCCTAAAATGAGAGTCTTGTCGAGAAGAACAGGAAACAAATTCAAAAGATCTCTTTTTATTTCTTCTTTTTAATTGTCTATGATTGTTTTAAATTATGTATAAATTAAGACAACCATACATAATATAATACACTTATATTTATACTTAGTTCATTATACATCAAATAGGAATACAGTATTATAAATAACTTTAATTATGTTGTTACGAACATGACTTAATAAATATTTAACAAATTTTGGACCGCATACTTGTCATTTACCCTTTTATCCCTGTAATAAACAAAAAAATATTTATCTCTCTGATCAAGCTACATAATGTCATAAATCATTTCCCAAATAGTTAGATAGCGACGACGTTAGATGGCGTTAGGGGCGGATAGACGACAAATGGACGAATCTAAACAAATAACATCTGAAGTGGTTTTTTTTACTATCAAAACTGTATTTAGTAACCCCATGATAGATTGAATACTGACTTATCCCTATCTGTGTGTATCCGTGCGTGTATTTTGACCAGATCCAGCCTCACCATCTTGTGGCACACGGAGCATTCCTTTCGCTGTGGTGGGTCTACAAGGGCTTTGTGGATGCTGTAATAAAAATAAGGTTTCAACACTTGCACATAAAGTGGCTCTTAGTCTACCTCGCTTTTACCCAAAATCTTGTATATTAAAAACACGTGTTTTCTGATTTACAGTGTAATTTTTTTATATATATATTTGTCAAGCGAGCCTGCCAACCTAGCAGAGATGTGAAAAATAGTTTAGTAAAAGTATTTAAATACAAAATGCAAATGCATAGTTGCTAGCACTATTTCAAATAGAAATACAAAATAGTTTTGAATAAAAGTATTTAAATACAAAATGCAAAATACGTATTTTTAAAATAGGTTTTGAAAATAAAATACATTGTTAAGCATAACCACTTTTATTTATTGAACTGATTTTAAAACTAGTATTTGTTCAAAGAGTTCATCTTTCATGTTCCGCCTATGGGCCTAAATGTTGGCATTATTGTTCTAGTTGACAAATGACAATGACAACACTACGATCACGATCAGTGCGTTCATAAATAAGGAAATCATGGATTTAAGAATGAAAAATTGTAAAAATTAATTAAAAATGCAACGAAACTATTTTGTATTTTATAAATACTAAATATTTATATAGAGTATT
Organism: Scirpophaga incertulas; assembly: GCA_036419045.1. Classification (NCBI taxonomy): domain Eukaryota; kingdom Metazoa; phylum Arthropoda; class Insecta; order Lepidoptera; family Crambidae; genus Scirpophaga; species Scirpophaga incertulas. Next base: position 4,425,822 of record CM071647.1, on the reverse strand, counting down.
TCAAATAAAATACAAAATACATTTAGAAAAAAGTTCAAATATAAAATAAAAATGGGTATTTTGCATTTTGTATTTGCATTTGAAATATATGTATTTCAAATAATTCACATCTCTGCAACCTAGTTATTCAAAAATAAAAAACTCATTGAAAATTGTACTACAGTTTGTCAAAATAAAGTAGAAATAAATAGGGCGCCACTGTTGTTTAATGTAGCAACCCTAAAACTAGTACACATCGCTTATAAACATATTTAATATATTCTGTCGTATTTTAAACAAATATATTGTTGTAATCAATAATTACGAATAACAAAATAAAATTTAATTTCTTTTTTTTGGAGTTTATGGCTTGGCTGCTATGACCTTTGAGCCATAATTTAATTACTTTGTTTACATAAATTACAGATTAGTAATACTGTTTTAGGAGTGTTGCCATCATACAAAAAAGTTCGTTCCGTTTCTACACTTATTTGACAAGCTGTATATTGAATATAAAGAATATTGTACTCACGTTTCATGACGATTCAAACTGTTTTTGAATGGAAACCTCTTGTCGCAAGTACTGCACTTGTACCCCTCTCTATGCTGTTTCTGTATGTGCTTCCATCTTTGATTCTTGTTTCTGTGTAAAATTAATTATACACTCTTTATTGAACACAATTATAATAAAAATATTAGGTACAAATATACTTATCTCTCAAGAGAGATTTCCTCCAGCCAACCCTAGATGGTTGTGAATGAAAAAAAACACAGCGGGGACACAGTATTTATATATAATTGATTTTTAAAATGTTTATAATAGAATACTCATATTTATATTACATACATTATTAAAATAGATATGATTAATTAATTTGATACATCACACATAATCATCATCACAGCTCATATACGTCCCCACCGAGGGGCTCGAGCCTACCCTAACTATGTTAGGGCGATTAGGCCTTAGTCAACCACGCTGGCCCAGTGTGAGTTGGTTGACTACGTACACCTTTGAATCGCTTCGCAGATGTACGCAGGTTTCCTCACGATGTTTTCCTTCACCGTAGGAGCGTCGGATAAAAGTACATATGAAATTCGGAACGAAAAACACATTGGGTCTTCGTCACATGGATTCTATGCGGCGCACAAACCAGTGCCGAGACCACAGAGCCACCGACGCTCTGTACTGTAACATAATCATAAATATATATAAACTAGCTTTCTGCCCGCGGCTTCGCCCGCGTGGATTTCGGGATTGGGGTGTATAGAGGGTTAAGGGTCATAGCTTTTGCCCACGGCTACCATATACGCGGAAGTCGGTTTATGGTGCGAAGATTTTAATCGCGCTTCCCGTGGGACTATCCGTTTTTTCGAGATAAAAAATGCCGCAAAACTCCTCAGAATCACTCTATCTATTGATGAAAACCGCATAAAAATCTGTGCAGTAGTTTTTGAGCGAAGCCTTTTATTGCGCATCCCGTGCGGATCTGTCGATTTTTCCGGATAAAAAAGTAGCCTATGTTACTCGGGAGAATGTAGCTTTCCAAAGGTGAAAGAATTTTTGAAATCGGTCCAGTAGTTTAAGCGTGAAGAGGTAACAAACAAACAAACACACTTTCGCATTTATAATATTAGTTGGGATATATACTTACCCATAATACATGCATTACACATACATATGCATACATACACACATGTATACATATATATATATACATACATATATACATATTATCATTACGTTAGACAATTCACGATATACCGCTGGGTCTGAGATTAAATGTGTGTCTATTTCTGTTTTTGATTCGCTGAATCTATTAAAAAAGTCTTAAAAAATAGTTCTTTGGCAAGAGTTTGTTTCATATCATGTTGCCATAAGAAGTATAGAAAAATGGTATTTCTAAGAGTTCACAAATAAAAAGATATGAATCGAAAGACAGAAGGAGTAGATAGCAAATATAATCTACAGATCGCCTATGCTCAATTGCAAATTTGTTAACAGTTATAACACTAACAAACTTTTAAATAAAAATTAACTCACCCAAAATATTTGTTGCATTCGCTACACAAATATCCAAAAGGCGTTCGCTTATCCGACATTGTGTCACTTTTTTTAGGCTTGGACCCATTCTTGAGTATCCTTGACGTTTTTCGACTACCCTTAAAAGTTTTTAATGAAAGATGAAACCCAAAATAGTGATTATACATGCGATCACGCAAAAGCGAAATGAATTAAACACCCTGAAGTTCTACTAATAACACAAGGCGAAGCTATTGCTACTGCAATGAACACCCTTATCTCTTCTCTTATAACATCTATGGTGAACACACCATTTAGTGTCGATTGTACACGGCCTTATAATTAAATTAGTCTAATTACGACACGCTTTAAATAAACAATATCACACTTAAATCAAAGCTAGTAAAAGACTGTGTGAAAAAACTCAATGACCTGGGAGAAAAGAACAAGATCACTCTCAAATGGGTGCCAGGTCATTCTGGAATAACCGGCAATGAGAAGGCCGATGAACTAGCCAGGGCTGGGGCTCAAGGAATACAGTTCGGCCCAGAGCCTATCTGTGGTATCTCAAAGAACCAGGATATGCAATACCCTAAAAACTCGCCTTCTTAACGAGGCGAAAACAGACTGGCACAGTACGTCCGGGATGACACACTCAAAAGCACTAATCGAACCATACTCTCGCAAACGCACTGACGAGCTATTAAAGCTTAACAGGAGTAACTTGAGCGTGATGGTTAGGGCTTTGACCGGTCACTGCAAGTTGAATAGACACCTTTACAACATGAAACTAAAGGACACTGACACATGCAGAGTCTGCGAACAAGAGCGTGAAACACCAATTCACCTCTTGTGCTACTGTGAACCGCTGATTCACAAAAGAAACAGACACCTGGGGAAACACATCCTTGACCCAGATGAAATAAAAACAATCCGAACTGGGAACATCCTATCTTTCTTGGTCAGTGCCCAGTTAAGGGAGCTACTGTAGGGCCTACATAGAACCTACATAGGAGGCTGGTCACAATAGATCTTAATAGGTCGCAGTGATGCATATCAGCCCCGACTTATACACGAAATAGAAATAGACACGCTTAGCGCGCTTATCTAAGTGGTCGAGTAATCGGCTTCTACGCAACGGGTCGCGGGTTCAATTCCCGCAGACACACGCAAGACAGAAATTTTGTATGACCTACAAAAATTTGTTCCGGTCTGGGTGTTTGCGCATGTGAGATTTTTATGTTTGTGACTGCACCCACCGCAGGATAAAAATGCTACTGTAGGGCGACGTTTTAAAAAAAATATGCTAAGTAGTTTGTAGTCCAATAAATCGACCTACTAGTAAATGCCATTATGTATAAGATACTTACTAATATTGCTTTGTACATCATACAATTATACACAAATATACAATTAATACTGTTATGTATACTTTTCGTCTTTACCTTTGCGACAGGGACATTTTCAACCTCCACTCCCTTTGTCATATATCAGGCATTCTCATAGAAAAAAATCGGGCCGGTCCAGACCCTATACCATAATTACTAAGTATATGGCCACATTTCCTGGTTTTGCTTCGGTCGTCACAGGTGCGTCAAATGCCTGGACGACCATGTTTTAAAAGACACTCGTTTCTTTTTTCTTACCTTCTTTCTCCTGTCTAATGGCATCTTCACCTCTTTAATGGAATGTTTACATCTCAGATGCTTTATCATAGTATCGACATTATATGTCATGTACTGACAGTGCCTGCATTCATATTTTAAGTAGTGAGAGTTTCTATGAGTTGCTAGTTCTGGTATCTTGATGAACGCCTTGCAGACGTCACATTGCATGTGTTTCAGTTTCTGGAACAACAAAGGGGATGACGGCGTCAGTAGCATACCCCTTGTCACGTAGCGGATGGCTACGGAGCAAAATAGGAAAAGGCAAAAGAAGAAGATTAATACAAGAAACTAATATATCAAAAGAATTATTAAAACAGCACGGCCTAAACTTAAGAATTAAATTAAAATTACAAACAATAATAATAAAATGGTAGACAAGGAAAAAGGAAGGCGGTACCAGGTGCTAGGCAAACAAAGTAGCAGTAGGCTGGCAAGTATACAGCAGCAGGTATTCCGCAGCAGGCTGGCAGGTGTGCAGCAGCAAGCTGGCAGGTATTCAACGGCAGGCTGACAGGTATTCCGCAGCAGGCTGGTAGGTACGCAGCAGCAGGCTGACAGGTGTGCAGCAGCAGGCTGGCAAGTATTCCCAACAGACAGGCAGGGATGCAGCAGTAGGCAGGCAGGTCGAAAACGTAGGAGGCTCGAAGTGGCAGCAATAATACGTGGTGCAAATTTTTGCGGTTGAGATTCTTTTAGTGTAATATGCAGCAGAGTTTTCACACAGTACTTTTAGAGTTGAAGAGCTTAAGCTTATCAGAATCAGAAGTAGAATGTCCGCCTAGAGACCTTGGACCGCCTTTTATATTAACCAGATATGACGTTCCAAACTAAATACAAAAAATTAAAATTATGACATAAAATTCATAAAAAGGAGTCTAACATGGCATAAAAAATAATAAATATATTTAAATTTAGACATTTGGAATAAATAAATAAATATTTGTTACACTTACACAATTAGCCTAGCCAATAAGCTTGTAAGGCTTGTGCTATGATCTAGGTACGGTTAGACATACATATATTATAATATATAAATAATTTTATAGAAATATATATCAACAACCATGACTAAGGTAATGCTGCATCATCACACAAACATATGCCCCAACTCGAACCCGGGACCTCAGAGATGGCGACACCTTGTGTACTATCCACTCGACTATGGAGGTCGTCAAAATCATGGAATGAATCATGTACATCACGTCTGATTGTCATACGTTGTCAAAATCGAGAATGTTCCAACAAACCAGAGAAATCATGAAAATATTAAGAAATATAACAAATATACAGTAAAAAGTAAAGAGAAAAGTAAATTACAAGTGTTCAGTCCAATAAAAGTACTAAAAGTGAAAGTTATAAACCAAAAACAGTGCAATTTAGTGATACAACAAGATTACATAATATAAGATGATTTATTCGTTTTCTAGTAGATTATGATTTATAGCTAATAGCATTTGCGTAGTCCTCAGCATATCAAGCATAACACTTACAGTACTCCTACAGTACACATTACCGACAGAATACAACCCATTTGCACATACAGTAATATTATACGCGATTCCTAATGGAATCAACACAAAGTTGTGTTGGGCTTGGGTGTTAATAGATCACCTCTGTCTAGCTCCTTAACACTAACGGCAGTGCTGTGGGGGAGTACCCCCAGTGTATCCTACATACAAGTTGGGTGTAACGAGCACTTTCCTAGGGCAATCCATGCCGACTATCTAGAGGTGTTCAATATTCCCATACTTGAACTCTATACATGCCTGTCACGATTTATTATAGAAATTCAGATGCATAGATTGCATGAGCGTAGCTTGAAAACTAGCAGATGGGCAGATTTGCATTAAAACATAACAATTTACTTATAATTGCAAGACCTGAGAAAATTCTAGAACATTCTAATAGTATAGACGTTAGAAGATTATTCCAGAATATTCTCATAGTATAGACGTTACACCCTTAGAAGAATTCACTGCCTACTCCCGCTAGGAGCAAAAATGCTAAGCTATGTGTACCAATTTATAATTGATTTAGCAACAGACTTACCTCTGTATGTAATGCTAAATTATGATTGTGAAAATCAACTTGAATCATAAATCCTACAATGCAAAACTCGCATTTGAATGGTGACTTTGAATACATTGTTGTTAGCTTTCTTTCTCTTCTGCTTTCAACCATTTCTTTATCATCCATTGTAATTGTTTGATAATATTTCTTATAGTTATCTACAATAGGATCTCTTTCATTCATATTTTGAACATTTGCTTTTAAATTTTCACATGTTTTCTTACATGACAAATTCTCTTTCTGAGTTTCATTGTTTGGTATATTGTCTTCAGATATATGTGTTTCATAATCATTTATTGATAGTTCAGAAAGAGGCACATCATCGTCACTCTCCGTTTTAATATTTAGTCCACAATCTATAAAGTTGTCAGTATAGTCTTGTTCAAATAATTCAATGTCTATCGAAGTCTTGTGAACATGTGTCAGCTGCGAAAAACAAGTATTCAGAAGCTGTAACTGAAAAGCAATGACATTAATAATGTAGTTTCAGTGTTCAGAAAATGGTTTTCAAGTAAAAATCATGAGAATACTGTGTTTTGAAATGACAACACTAAGATAGCAATCAGAAGAACTTAAGTTGGTTTTTAAATTCTCAGCAGCAATACAGAGTTAGTAATGGGAATCTGGATTATTGTAATAGGCACATAATATATTAAGCTATATAGCTCTGAAATAGATATGGTAAATTTTAAATATTTGAAAATCCATGCTGTACTAATAAAGGCTTACGTCAGTCTTGCCATCAACTAGATCTGCCAGTAGCCGCTGCGCACGGCAAGCTTGGTTCTGAAATTTGCTGATCCGTGTCATAACTGTCCAGCATTCCCAGCAAATAAACCAGTTAGCTGTATCCTTGTAGAACCCTTCCTGGAATTCAATTTAAATTTAATTAAGTATTTTGCTAAACTGTACACAATGAACCCATGAGATGAACATTCATATTTTTATAGAAAAAGTTCATGTTTCAGAAATATTTAGGCAAAGTTTCAATCCATAGTACTTAGTTCCTTAGAAAAAATAGTCTTTATCATAGTAATCAATATCTTTTTTTGAGATTACTTTCATACTGTTGTTGTAAAATGCATTAAAGCAAATATAGTGCCTAAACCTAGTGCTAGCTATCCCCTATTGTTGCAGTGTCATTTATGTTAGAGCTGCAACCAATAAAAAGTGTGTTTAAGTAAAGCTTATTGTGGGTGTACCATTTTAACCAATATACAATTTAACTGCTATGTCTAATTACTAAATAATATAATAATTATAAATAAATAAAAGCTACAGTATGATTGTGTAATGTGTAATGAACATCCAGCAGTGAGTGCTGATTGGCTGAAATGATGCTCATGATGTGTAATTGAAGAAGCACATCAAGTAGCATTCAAATCCCTACCGGTAATTACAGCTACAGTAATTTAACAGTACCTGGTAATATTTGCTTACTACAGAAAACTATATTTAATACATAAATAACTTACCCTATACGCCTCGGTGTCGTAGGAGAGAAGAAGATACAAATTATTAATTCCATCTTTCAACCTGCAAAGTTGCGAGAGCCTTCGATCTCGACTGAGGCACGTACAGCACAGTTCTCGCAGAACTAACTCGGGGGCTTCGTCCATTTTTAATACAAATCCTAATACATTATTATTTTTAAAATCAAACAGGGAGATATGATAGTACCAAAAACACTGTCAATTTTCGTCCATAGGGACACAGGCGATGCCAAAAACACTTTTGTTTAATATGTAATAAATAAACAAACAGGGATTGACACTGGCTGTCAAAGATTTTTTTTTTTTGAGATGCTTTACTGGCCCGGATGGCTGTCAAAGATGTATTTTTTGAGATGCTTAATTGGCCTGGATTCTAGTCTTGTATTGGCAAAGATGTTATCCACAGACTAGTTACAGATACAGCGTATGTATGATGTTACACTTTTTTATATTAATAATGTATATTTCTTATAGTTGTTCTAATTTGGCCTTATTTAATTTTATTGTTGTATAAAAATGGCAGAATGCCAATCGAGGTATCTAATAGTATATGTGTGGTACGTTCTGAGGGTAAGAAAGACTACACAACATGATTTTCGATATTCAAAATAAAGAAAATTGTGAGACTATTGCGTTTCATTTTTTAATATTCATAAAGAATCGCAAGCAATAAAATGTGTATAAAACTAACATCGCATAAAAGATAAAGTCAACAAGCAGTTTAGATATTTGAAATAAATGGCACAGCTTTTCGACTGATTGTTGTGAACAAAAACCCATGAAAGAGCTATATTAATAAAAAAAAAATCTTTGTAATATTATTTGTATTAACCTAGGATATACTGCTAGAAAATGACCATAGCATTTGTGCATTATTGCATATTATGGTATGGCTGCCAGTGCACTATGTGAACATAAGTTCGCTTTTGTATACTGTACATTTAGAATAACAACTACTTAACGTGTACCAACAAACTAAATAATGATAGAAAAAAAACAAGCCAAACTAGGACATAAACTAATTAAATTGTAAATTCCTTAAGAGGTCTAGAGTTTGGCCATCGGTTTTTTGCACAGGAAAAGAGCGGTAAATTTAAAAAAAACTAGGGGTGACAACACCGACTATAGACTGAAAAAATGCGTTTGATACTATTATTATTTATATTAAATTTTTTATACATTTTATCTAATACCTTTAAACGAGCTATTCTTGTATATATATTTTCTGGATCTCAGAAATGGCTGCAACGATTTTCATAAAATTTAGTATACAGGTAGTTTTGGGGGCAATAAATCGATATAGCTAGGTTTCATCCTCAGAAAATTAATAAAAAAAAAATACCGAGCGAAGATCATACATCCGGTACTACATTTTTATTTATTACGTGTTATCATACCTGTACATATATAACAAACTGATCGATCCCCAGTCATTGCACTACCGGTATGAACCCACACAACATAAAGTTACCATACATGCTTGCTCATCATGCAATATGATAATGATCATGTCCAGTGTGCCGGTCATGAGAACGTGCAGGTATTGAGGTTAAACATTCCTTGAGATAATCATCTCAAGAGTGCTGAGTAAGCTAGAAATACGCACGTACCATATTAGTATATAAGCCTTAGTTTTAGTTAAATAAGTGAGTTATTAATAATGGAGACCATAATAGACGATGTCAGACTGTAACCTGAGTCTCATTATGTCTATTGCCTAAAATAAGGGCAAATCCAGGATACAAGAAAAAAAAATACAAATCATTAATATTTATAATTTTATTATCCTATTACTATTATAAAGGCGAAAGTTTGTAAGTATGGATGTTTGTTACTCTTTCACGTAAAAACTACTGAATGACTACAGTATTAGACAAGTACTAGACGGGACGAACCTGAAGACCACGCGAACGAAGTCGCGGGCAAAAGCTAGTATTAAATAAACTTATATGCAAACATTGAAAATAATCGTACAAGATTTTAAGACATTTTATAAAACCATAAAGGACATTGTTCAATTTTGGCCTAAGAACCGATGTGAATATAAATTATACTATAATTTTTATTTATTTTTATATTATTTGAAACATATTTTAGTTTTCCACGGACACTTCAAATAAATAAATTCCAAATAAAAAGTTGGGTCACAATTATTGATGCCGTATAAAATGTTTTCCGTCAGCCAGTGCTGCCAGTTTCGGAAGTTTTCGCGATTTCGATAAATACGGACCGAATTGAAAACCTCCTCCTTTTTGAAGTCGGTTATTAAAATTAGTTGATAACACTTTATTCATTTAAATACCTAATTTGACTAGCTAGAAAAAAACTACTATTATATATTTTTTAAGCGAAATCGCGATTTCTAGCTTGGCATTCGAGTATTATAGTTTTCGTAATTGGCAACACTAGTTTACTTCATACCTTATCTGTATTCGTTTCATTTAATTTTTGATTGATTTGCGACTATCGTATCTTTTGTGATTTTCTATGCGTTTCGTGGTTTTATTCTTACAACTTTGGCTTGATTACGGACTCCGATTACATTTCGATTGTACCGGGAATAAATGCCTTCTTTCTTTCTTTCATTGCGTACTTGGTAGACTCGGCTGTGTGTAAAGGAGTGGATTTTGTAAAATGATAATTGCCAAAGAATTATCTTAAACTTGACTAGGTACTATCTCTTTTCCTAGTATCTAGTAGAGTAGTCCTTTCCTAGTTCTAGAAGAGAACATAATAATATATAGCTGTACATAGTATTGTTAATATTACTTTGATATTACTACTCTGCTATTTCACGCAAGGTTGGTTATTTTTTATTTATAACCTCAAAATATTAACTTTTTTCGTAATTAATTTAGTTTCTTGAAGTGTCCGTTCGTGAAAACTTATTTCATAGGATTCCATATAATTTTAAGAGTTCATATAAGTCACTTTCGATTCGAACGGTTCTTAGGCGGAACATGTATGGAGCCGGAACAATGTCCTTTACCTGTCATAGTAGAAATTGTATCCAAATATTTCGTTTCAGAGTTCAACGCTTCTCAACTCGCTCGCTCGCTCAAAACATTTTAACTCTTTGACTAACGTCTTGACTCTCGCCATGTCACTTTCTAAAACACAAGAAAAAAAAATAGTAAATAAAAGTATTCACATGATACCCGGACATAAATATCAAGCCAACTATCAAGACTACTTACCAGCAGCTGTAAGGATTTCGTCTAAGCAATGATTTTTTTTGTTCTGGATTCGTTCATTATCAAGTTTTATGTCTTGATACTTGCCGATCATGGTAATCATTAAATTTCTAACTACGCCTTTGATAGCTTTCGGCATTATTTTTCAATAATTTCAAAAGAATATTAATTGAAAACCACTAAACACAAAAATGGACAATTCTTTTGACACTTTTGACAGTGACATGACAGTTCAAAAATATTGCCATGTATAGATTTTAAAAAACAGTCCAGTGCAGAGAACCGGTAGCCAGACTCTATTAATAGAATTCTGTCAGTATTATATTCGAAATCAAATATTCAATTCGAAAATCGAACGTGAGAACGACCGGATTGCCGCCGTCAGAATAAATATAAGTACTCGATGTATAATGATTTTTTTAGTGTGTACATGCCGACTAACTCACAAGAAAATTTTTCTAAATTTAAGGAGTGTTTAAGTGCAATAAGATCAATTGTGGAAATCGAGAAGACCTCGGGTGTCAATTTTTTTTATATTTTAGGTGACTTTAATTCACATTGTAATTAGTTATTTTATAAAGAAATTATCAATTTTTGTGACGATCAAAAATGGTTAAATGCAGACATTAACAGTCTAGTAATAGAGTCAGGGTAGTGTATTTTTGTAAGCGAAGCTCACGGAAGTGTAAGGTGGTTGGATCACTGTATTGTCATAGAATCTGCCAGTAAAACACTAATTAATATTCACGTGAAATGCGCTGTATATTGGTCGGACCACAATCCACTTATGCGATACTTGAGTGCGATTTATTTGAAGTCAAACCGAAAGCTACTTTACCTTCATGTAACCTCAAAATTAAACAGGCTAGAATAATGTGGGGGGAAAGGCACATTTCTCAAATACAAAAATATAGTGAAATTTGTCATTTTAAGCAAATAACGAAGAATAAGAGAAATAAACTTTCCCAAAGAATTGCGCTAATGCTGTGATGATTATTGTAACAATCACGAGCATAGGCATACTCGTATTATCAGTAAATGTATGACTCAGTAATACACACATTGTCTGATGCTGCATGAGTCACGTTCCCTAGAAATTGCCCTAGAAGGATTCTGGCTGACGAAAGTAGGCCCTGGAATTATTTGCGAACTTTTTATGTAGCACCACTATGAATGTCAAAGTCAATTTGACAAAAATAAATTTCATAGGTTGGTAGACAATATTATTGTGATACTTTGAACACTTACCTTTTAAAAGGAATATTCATGTGGGATCCAAATAAAATATTTACTTACTCAGTTTTCAATCTCTATATATTCACTTTTTCTATTTTACAAATCATCTTGCCATCAGTTCAATTGTAAACATCACTAATAAATAAACTCATTATAAAATAATTATAAATGTCCCAAACATTACTTCAACATTTTTTACTATCTATTTTTACAACTTCCAACTTCAAAAAACATCTCTTTGATTCCCTATTTAAATTATGACTATCAAAACCATAGATCACAAAATTTCCATATACTAATATCCCCTCTAAATTTTGTCTTTATATCTTTATACATAATCAAATAAAACCCAAAACAATTATTACCACAGTAGAACACAATAACACACAAAACTGAAACATTATTCTAACTACACACTATTTAAATAACAATCCTTTTTTCACATCTTACTCAAAATATAAACTAAAATAAAACTTTTGAATAAAACTCGAAACAATTAAAACTAAACAAAATAACTACCTACCTAACTACGAAGAGTTCACAGTTTAATCACCGATCACTCACAATACACTTTCTTAAGCGCAAAAACTTAGTTCTGTCCAATCCTTTAGTCAATATATCTGCAATGTTGTTGTTTGTTTGACAATAAAATATTTCAATTAAATTTTGTTCTATTTTTTCTTTAATAAAATGAAATTTCACATCAATGTGTTTGCTTCTCCTGTTTAATATTCCATTTTTAATAAGCACTATAGCTGATTGGTTATCTACAAATAATTCTGTTTTTGGAACTGTACCAGTAATCTCTTTTAATAGACTCTGTACGTAAAGCAGATCCTTAATGCATTCAGCAGCTGAGATGTATTCTGCCTCTGTACTGGACAATGCAGTGACGGATTGCTTTCGCGAACACCAATGAATCGGTCCACCACCATACATAATAACAAAGCCAGTCGTGCTTTTCCTACAGTCAGGATCACCTGCGAAATCTGCATCACAATATGCTCTCAAAACTTTGTCATTACTCCGAGAATACTGAATACCTGAACTTACTGAACATTTTAAATACCGAAAAATATTTTTAATATTGTTAAAATCATTAATATTGGGACATTCCTGATGTCTACTACAGTACCCAACATGAAAAGAAACATCTAACCTTGTTTTATTTACCAAGAACAATAATGAGCCAATCAACTGTCTATAACGATGTACATCATTACTATTACCTTTCCCCTCTTGATGTACATCAACCAAAATATCTGGATATACACATTCTTTTATATTATTATATATCCTAATTTTTCTAACATTTGTTCAATATATGACTTTTGGTATATTTTTATGTAATTATCTTGAACCAAAACATCAAATCCAATAAATTTTCCTATTTTATCAAATTTTCTCATTTCAAACTCTTTTTCTAAATTTAAAATTATTGAATTTAACTCTGATTCATTATTTCCTATCAATAATCCATCATCCACATATATAGCTAAATAAATATCTTTACCTTTACACTTAAACAAACATGGATCTAACTTTAATTGTTCAAAGCCTAACTTTTTAAGAAAATCTGTTAATTTTATGTTCCACATTAAAGGTGCCTGTTTCAATCCATATAAACTCTTTACTAATTTGCATATTTTATTCTTTTCTGCTTTATAACCCATCGGAATTTCCATATAGACATCCTCTTTCAGATCACCATACAAAAATGCTGTTTTCACATCAAACTGCTTAATTTTATATCCTTTTTGCCCAGCAATCGACAATAAAATTCTCACACTAGTAGTGTTAACAACAGGACTATATGTTTCTTTATAATCAATATTATATTTCTGAAGAAAACCCCTAGCTACTAATCTCGCTTTATACCTACCACCAGGTTTTATAGTAAAAATCCATTTACTAGAGATAACTTTTCTACCTTTAGCTTCAGCCCGATCTACTAACACCCATGTTTTATTTTTCTCTAACGAATCTTTCTCCTCTTTAATGGCTTGTTTCCATTTCTCTTTTTCATCACTTTCTAAGACCTCATTATAAGTTAAAAATGACATATCTAAATCATAGTCCTCAAACTTTTGCGGTAAACGTCTATTCCTCTCAGGCATAACTCTCCTTTGTAAATTCCCTCAAACTCATTCATAACATTTTCATCATTTCTACCATCACCTATAATCTCACTGATTTCATTACTATTTCTAGCATCACTATCATCTCTACAACCAGTTTCATTTCCAACCAACGATTCTTCACAACAATCCATAAAAATATCATCACCTTCATCATTGACCCTTTCTTCATCAACTACCCTATCTTCATCACAAACACCATCTATATCAAAATTATTCTCTTCATCACCAATCATATCTTCATCAACAACTATATCTGTATCTTCCTCTAAAGTGTTCCCCTTTTCTCTCATTTCACTGCTTCTATCTATATTTCTGTTACCAAAATGAACATGTCCCCTCTCAAATTCAACATTTTCTGTAGTTGATTCTCTCCTGACACAATCTTCCCTTTCCTGCTCTAACCTGTCAAAATCTTTAAATAAATCCATCAAATCATTTCTTTTTGTTTGTTTCCTACACTGTTTTAAAAATATTTCAATCTTATTTCTATCATCAATAAACTTCACATCTCTCGAATAATGAATCTTGCAACTAACCGGATCCCATATTTTATAACCATTATTTGTGTATCCAACCAAGAGTCCTTTGTTACATCTAGAGTCTAATTTTCCAATTTTATAGTTCCTTTTAAAATAAGCCAAAGATCCAAATATATTCAAATGTTTTAAATTTGGAACCCTACCATACCATAATTCTGCTGGAGTTTTATCATTAATTGTATTAAATGACCTATTTAATAAGTATGCTGATACCATCACAGCTTCACCCCATAATTCTTTAGGCAAGACATTGTCAAATAAAAGTGCTCTAGTTCGTTCCATAATAGAACGATTCAAGCGCTCCGCTTTGCCATTTTGTTGTGGGCTATAAGGTATTGAATAGTCTATGAAAATTCCTTTATCCAAACAATATTTTTTAAACATATTACTAGAATATTCGCCTCCATTATCGCATCGAAAATTTTTAACTTTCTTTCCAAAATGATTTTCTGCCAAAGTTATATAATTTTTAATTTTAGAGAATGCCTCATTTTGTTCTTAGTAAATAAACCCTGGTAAAATGTGTAAAATCATCCAAAAACGTAATAAAATATTTATAGCCATCCCAAGTTTCTATGCCAACTGGACCACAAATGTCACTATGAATAATTTCAAGAGGATTTTTGGCTCTATATCTAATTGTATTAAAAGGTTTCCTACATAATTTAGATTGGATGCAGATTTCACAGTTATCCACCTCTTTTTTGATTTCTGTATTGATTCCAGATACTATATTTTTTGTTTTAAGTATTGAATCATGACCAAGAGCTCTATGCCAAAATGTTGCATTTTTAACAAAATGTACGGAATTTTCGACTGACCTTGTAATTGGTAGATTGTACCTTTCAACCCGAAGTCTTACGGAAAACAATCCATCACCGTCACGGGTAGCAGTAAAAGGCATCCTCCACTCAATGCATCAAACACTTTACATGTCTTTCTGAAAAAGTTAATTTCACAATTATTCTCAACTAATTTCGGTATAGAGATCAAATTCTTTTTTAAGTGTGGTACAAAATAAACATTTTTTAGTGTAATATTTTCGGATTTGCAATAAATATCTCCAATTGTGTCAATGGCATGCACATTACCATCAGCTGTCATAATTTTATAATTACATTTTTCAAAATTTTTAATAAATGTGAACAATTTATAGTGTGACATGTAGCTCCAGAATCCAGAATAAATTCAATTTGTTCTTCATTTTCAAAATGTTTAAAATTGCTTACCGAATTATTTCCTCTAATCAAACAGAATTTACTATAATGAGTGTTACTTTTGCAAAATTTGCAGTTAAAGTTTCCTTTACACTCCGTGTGTTTATGTCCAAAGTTAATACACTTGAAGCATTGTATATTTTCCCAAAATTAATTTTCCTATTCTGACAAAATTTTGCGATGTGACCACTTTTCCCGCAGCTATAGCATTTCTTTATAGTTACGAAAGCATTTTCATTATTCGTCAGCATCATTTCATCTGTCACTTTGACAATTTCTTTTGTTTTATCTTCCGTGAATTTTGATTTTATTTTATTTTCTAAGGTGATTCTATTTATTAAATTTGAGACTGTCTTTTCCTCTTTACTTGTTGATTCCCACGCAGTTTTAAGTTTGAATAATTTTCTGGTAAACTGCATAAAATTTTTGATAAAAGCTGATTGTCTTGAATTTCATATCCAAGAGATCTAATTCTCGTCACTATGCTTTCTAATTTGCTAACATCTTGCATAATATCTGAATTTAAAAATTTGTAGTTATAAAAGTCTTCTAATAATTGACATGTTTGTGTGTCTTCATTGCCCAAAAAATTTTGTCAAATTTGTCAAACATTTCTTTTGCCGTGTTGCAATTTATAATGTGGTTTACATATTTATCTCCGACAGAGCATATAATTATATATTTCGCCTTCGCATCTTTTTGTTCAAAATCTTTTCCTTTTTCGTCTGTTGCCAAAACTGAATTTAGATTTTTAGCCGATAATAATAATTTTATTTTCTTTTTCCACATATTATAATCTTCCTCATTATTTAATTTTGATGTGTTCATATCATTATTTGAAAATTCGTCAGACATTTTGAGACTCTATGTTGAAAACTGAACTCTGTACTTTATATACTCATAATTAACCTCGGATACACATATTACTCTATTTAAAATCAAACATCTAAATGCTATGATAGGCCCATAACCTTTAAAAGGGAATATTCATGTGGGATCCAAATAAAATATTTACTTACTCAGTTTTCAATCTCTATATATTCACTTTTTCTATTTTACAAATCATCTTGCCATCAGTTCAATTGTAAACATCACTAAATAAATAAACTCATTATAAAATAATTATAAATGTCCCAAACATTACTTCAACATTTTTTACTATCTATTTTTACAACTTCCAACTTCAAAAAACATCTCTTTGATTCCCTATTTAAATTATGACTATCAAAACCATAGATCACAAAATTTCCATATACTAATATACCTATCCAGTTGTCATAATAAATTTTTGATTTATAATTTACGTATCCTTAAAAATAAGTTACTTATGCTTCTTTGTATTGAATAAAACTAATTATATTCATTCGTACATCGCATCTGTCAACTTATTCATTTTAATAAAATCACTTATATTTTACGTATACCTACACATTATCAATTTATGTTGTATTTTTGTTGGTAATTTTAAAATGATTAACTTTCTTTAACAGAGAATCTGCAAGATGTCGAAGGAGTTGATGAAATAGTAAGAACTATTGAATATCTCACTAAATTAGAGCAGAAAGATAGGATAATAACCCAGAATCAGTACGTAGAAGAAATAGCTTCAATTACTGATAAGTTTTTACTATGCACTGGTGTTTTGAAATTATGCCGAAAAAGCCTTTGCATTTTTACCTACTAATACCAAGAATTAATTACATATATATTTTTAATTATGAATTACGAAGTATCAAAGTAGGTTATTCTAATTTTAATAATTTTAGTGTTGTCATTTATGTATTTTTTAAATTTGCCGCCAATATTCTGGGACCAACTATCGTTTGCCAGACTCTATTTATTGATTTCCTTCTCTGCTTTTACCATTTCATGTTCATAACAAATGTGTTCCTTTTATATTGACATACAATACAATTAAGCACAAACCGTGCATAGTAAATACATATGTAAAAAACTATCTATGTACTAATATTTTAGTCTATGCCACTATGCCACAAATGGCGACTGAACTGAGTTGAAGCGTTATTGTTATTTTTGTAATTTATATTCATTTGTAAAATTATTATAAGAATCTATTAATACAAATCTTATCGAATCACAACATCTTGTTGATAAAATTGATCAAAATTCACACACTTTACAATCAAATACAATTCATACCTGAACAATGACAACTCACGAAGTAATTCATCAATCCCAACAAATAATTCATGAAGTTCCTGTGCTCAATATTCTCGTGCCTATGCCACAACAGCACCAGCAACATCAAAACCAGGCAGTTTTGACGCAGCTTGGCCCCCCGGAACCACAGCAACCGATACCTCATCAAGATCCTCCGCCAATAAAGACCGAGGATCGAAAACCTAAAGTTGACAAGAAAAAGAAGGAAGCTATCGATGGCCAAGCAAAAGAAATAATTTTCAAAGTCATCAAATTCTTCGAGAGCGAAAAACAGAACAGAGGGTATGCATTCCCCGTGGAAAACGTCGTAAAAAGAGCTTGCGCTGCTACAGGTCTTTCAGAAAGCACTATTAAACGCATAAAACGTGACGGTCTCCATGCAGAGGCCACACAAACTAAAATGATAGGTCCAAAGAAGAAACGCGTGAGGAAAACAAAAGTGCAATTAGACTATTTTCAGTTATGTGCTCTCCGAGGTATTGTAAACAGTTATTCGTTACGCAAAGAAGTACCAACACTCGGTAAAATCTTAGCTGCGGCGAAACACGAACTTGATTTTAAAGGTGGTAAGGAATCTCTTAGATTAATATTATTGAATAAGCTTGGAATTAAGTTTAAGAAATGTGAAAAGAAGAATAAAAAACCACCTGAACAGAATCAACAGATACCACCTCCTGTTCAGCCAGTACAAAATGTTATGCAACATCAGCAGATGCAGCCTATAAAACAGATGGAAAACCATTGTGTGTATTCACATAACCAGTTAATGCAACAAGTAACTCCTGTGTCATATTAAGCTAAGTGTTCAGGGTATATGGTGAAACATATATTCTGGGAATCTATTCAACTGTACTTGACTGTTTAGAAGTAAGTCAGCAGTTCAGTTTTGTGATAGTCACCAGACTGTGTTATACAGAACAGCACTCAATCAAACTTTACTATGATGTATAATTCACCATAGTAAGGTCATCTATGAGAGTCTAATGCTATACCTAAGATAGAAATGTTTTTGACCTAGGTGGTGAACTCTGACTCTGAATATAACAAAAATATTTATAACTCAATTAAATTATCAATCAACATGTTCATCATACTAAGATGTACACTTTCAATATACTGTGCTGTACAAATGTACAGCACAGTGAAAGTTAGTCATCTAAATATAATATAAAAAAGTCTCATGTCATGAAAGTATATTTGGTAGCTATGGCAATATAGGTAAGTTGTACTGTATATTTTATACCATTAGGTGATTAAGATGTCCCTATTCTGAAAAATAAAAATAATTTATATGGCAGAACATTTTTTTCTTGCTTAAATAGTATACTATACATTTTTTAAGGGACCACAATCACAAATAAATATAACCAATTAATGTATTATTTACTAGAAAAAGAAAATAGAATACAGTGTAACAAGTCTTCTAATACATTTGACTGATAGTTAAATAAATGCATGTTTTGGTGCAATTATGGAAACTATTCATAATTAGGAATTATAGAGAAATCTTTTTTCCTAACCTACAATCATCAACTATAATGAATCAGGCAGTAGAAATTGGTTACTGATAATCATCATGATAGAAATGGTCAGTATTCTGTCTCATATCATTAAATCTTCATAACTTATTGTAATTACAGAAGTTTTCTTGTTTCAGTTTTATATTGTATTCTGTTTTAGTAGGTGTCAGCCTGGAGTACATCATATATCAATAACCATACAAGTGATAGTCTGAGTAGTGTTGTATTAAGAATTACTTGTTCAATAATGTAGAAGCAGATGTCGGATCAAGTCCTATCTTGTGTAGGTTTCTCTGCATTTAAATATTAACTTTCTTCGTCAGATATTTATATACATATATTGAGTTTTATCTTAATTTTTAAAGTTAGTCTACATCACATACATATGTCATATATTTAAAATCAAAAACTATGTTGATATTAGATGAATATCTGAAACATGATGTCTCCTCATCCAAATTAAAAGGATGCCGGTTTCTATTGGACCTAAATTATATGAATTTAGGTCTATAATAATGACTCATGTTTTATTGACTTCATGTCCACACAATAATATAATTTATGACAAAACTACCTGACCTGGTAAACTTTATACTGCCTAACAGTCTATGACGTGACTTGAGACTACTAAAGGTAGCAGAAGTGAAAGTTGCATCTATTCTTGAGTTAAAAGTGATCTTATTAACACTACTGTGTGTCATATACAGGCACTTTGATGTCAAGACATTTCTAAAAATGTGAATGAAGAGCTTAAATATACACATTCAAGAAAATAAATAGATTCATTATCATGAGTTTTGCCAGTAGATACCCCCTGTTGGACATAAACTTCTTCCAAGTATCTGCACACTGACTGGTTGTGTGCTGCTAGAGTCCAGTACCTTCCCACGATCTTTGGCTATTTGTCGACTCACCTTCTGGGAAGCCTACTAATGCAGAGGTGATAGTCATATGCCTGATACTCCTGTGAGCTATTGCTCAGCCCACTGCCCTTAAAGTTTGTAATTCTTTGGGCTATGTCGGTGACCCTAGTTGTCTTTGGATTTCATAATTTGGGTGAGTTTGAGCATGCTTATAAGCCCTATTCCTTATAGACTACTGTATTACTCTATAAATTAACACTAACTCACATGTCCTGCCCTCTGAGATCTTTTGTGTTCTCTGTGTCTTTCGTAATATTTTCCGAGATTTCAGGGATAATTGCGCATTTAAATAAAACATTTGAAATGGTTTTATTTATTTAACTATAGATTTATTCTCATACAAGAATATTTAATAAGTGTTTTACAACATGTTACAAAATTCATTAGCACTTTAGTGCAGCAAAATCATTGATTACATCTTTTCAATCCAATTTCCTTAAAAATCGGCTTCTGTGTTAAGTAAAGCAAGACTGTTTAACCTTTGCTCCGTCATTGTTGTGCGTAAATAATTTAATTAATCTGGTATTGTTCAACGCTGTGGTGCAGTGAGGCCCACTCTAATGTGTGCCAGCCATTAGAATATTTACATTGAGTTATTTCTTGTTATCATCAGTGATTTTTTTTTACATATGGGCGCTCCTAATATTAGGTCGCCCTAGGTCCATGCCTCCTGGGCCCTTAGCCAAATCTGCCACTGATTTAACATATACAAACAAGAGGTAGCACACTACCATGTTGAAACTGAGGCGTTCAAATTCGGCAATTGGTATAAAATCTTTACTGACTAGGGTTAAAATGGAATGCAAAATAAATAGTTTAAAATTAGTCTTAAATTAGGTCTAATTTAAAAAGAATGTATACAGGTATGCAAATAAGATATTATCTAACATCAAACGCGTTCGGTTAGCATCGCGATGTCCAAAATAACTGTTAGAAATGACAAGATTGTCTGGAAAAGATTGCATTTAGCAATAAGACCGCCGTTAGTCTATATTTTTATTTCATCGATTTTTTTTTTTGCGCAATAAAGTGTTTATTATTTATAAATTGACACATGTAACGTTAGCAAAAGTTTTTATAGTATATTTTACTGTTGATATTTATCATTTGCAAAGATTAGAGAAGTTGAAAATTACATTTTGGACTTCCAGATTCACACATACTTTAAGAGCAACAAGTTTAGCGCTATTGAATAATTTTAATAGGTACATTTCAACAGTTTATTTTAAGAAATCAAATAGAAAGCAAGACTGATAGTTCGTCATGAAGTGATAAACTATAAATGGAGATAGATAATCGATTGAAAATGGCTTACGATATAATTTTTAGGTTATGATTGCTAAGACATTGACTATTTTTGTGTTCTTGGCGTTCGATTAAGTGTAGGTTCAAAAATGTTTATATCTGCGTCAATTTTGACAATGCTAAACACATGCTATTCGAACGCGTCTATCATGCCAATCCCCGCAGCATGACTACGGAAACATGATATGATAGAGCGATTTACCATTTGGAACTGTCAAAATACAAAGTTAATTTTCAAGATGGCGCTAATATCATATCTTGTTTGTTTGTTCATGGTACGGGGGTGGACAATTATTTTTAGGCACGGCAAATAAAGAAATGATAGAAGTGCCTTTATAATTACTAAATCAAGTAGGGTGTCCAAATGTATTTCCTTCTCAGGTTATATTTCACCTTTTTACACCACTGTACTTAATGTAGGCTTCGAAATATTCAAGTACAGTTGAAAAGGGTAATAATTTGTGCAGATACTGAGTCTGAGTATGCAAGGCATTCTATTCCAAGAGGTTCGGAAATGCCACTTGTGGAAACGAAGCCGGTGCTTTTTTGTTTCACGAGACTATCAAAGAAATTTGTTTCATTTTCGGTAGATCTTATTTATAGCATAGCAAACATTTTCTTTGGGTTCTGTCAAATAAAAGAAGACACCAGTTTTCTATCAACATTCGATAATAATGAGAAAGGAATCCTAATAGGTGTAAGGGCTATGAATATACAATTATGTACAATACAATCTTATGATAATTTTGTTTGTAAGTTATTGTCCAATCACAAGGGACAGCCTGAATGATATGTAAATATTAGAATAAATGTAATTTCTTTAATAATGTGTGATTATTCCCTATTTTTCAATCCCAGCATCCAAAGTTTTTTACTGCAAATTAAAAGCCACAGACTTATGTTTATATGTTTTTAATTTATTTACCTAATTGAAAATTACAGTTGTCAAATCAAACCCTTCTTAATTTATTTCCGTGATTTTTGGTTTTTAATTTGGCCCTGAGTCCAAGATCGTAAACAAAAGGGTGGATCAAAGAGGACATTAATATTCGCATAATAATATTCATTTGTACAAATAGATGTTAATAGCAAATGTGGTTAAGAGGCCTATTATAATTCTTCATTCTTCCTGTAGTCAACTGCCATCATTTTCTCAGGTAAGTATATCCGAAACACGTACCTCAAAAATGAACTTTAATTACACTAGGCATAAGAAAACATCTGTCAAAAATTCTTTCTCTCGGCGTTCAAGTTGCAGTTTATATTATAAAGTAAGTTATAACATCTTCCGTGCTATTGCACAGTCGCGTGTCGACAGTATGGCGTCCACATATTATTATATTATATATACACACATATATATATATATATATATATATATATATATATATATAATATATATATATATATATATATATATATACGCAGCTATTTAAACCGCGCTCGATGCATAAAAATGACAGATTTTTAATTTGGGGAACAGTCTTTAATTGTGGAAGCTTAATATGAGCAATTATAACTGAAAGATTTGTGCTATATTTTCATACAATGAGCGCTCTATTGTAGGTCATTTGCAGGCCTGTTTAAGTTTGTGTAGTGGCATATAGAGGCAAGTATTAGATATGTATAATTATACGCGTAGATAATCAGTTATTTAATATACAACTAATCTGTGAAAGTCTCAGAGTAAATAGAACTGGAGTAGGCATCAGTCAAATTTCTCGAACAAATTTTTCTGTCATATCTTGCGGGGGGCGAGGTTACTACTACACTCTAAACCAGCACACACAAACAGAAAATTTTAACGTTTTTACAAATGCACACATGGACACATGACACACAATTTTGAAATTCACGCACACAAACCTTAAAAAAATACGTTGACGTTCTATTCGAACACAAAAATGTAAAAGTGTGGAAGTAACGAGACATCACCCAAAAGAATGATATCGATAAATCGCTTTCGTTCAATGAATGAATGTTAACTTGGCGTTAATATTTCAACATAATTAAAATATCATGCTTCGACATTTAGTATGTAGTCAATATAAAATTGACAGATATCGAAGGTTAATAAAATGCAAACTTATACTCAGTAGTTTATTATAGTAAATTATAACATCTAATAATTTTACCTAATTTTTGTGTCTTTTTAACTGCATATTTGTTATTTGGTAGGATATTAAGGTAAAAATACGAATTTTGTTGCATGAGAAGCTACAGAAGTCCTATTAAACCGGAAAATAAAATAAGTTTTATTGACACCAAGTTGCGGATACAACAAAAATTGTATTTTTACATCAAAATTAGATACTGCAACACCGACATTGTTATAATAACATTAAAAATGCGTTTTCTAAAAGAAATATTTTATTGAAAAACACGTTTTGATACACACTATAAAAATAATTGAGTTTTTTGACACGGGATTGACAGTTAGTTCTATTATTCCCATGTATGTTATTATAATAATTAAATTAGTTTAATCGTATTAAATACAACTAAATATCAGATAGGGATCTTAAAAATACTTTAACAATCAACAATATCTCTTAAACGAAATTTTTTGATTTTTATCCTTAATATGTTAGCAATAATTTTGAGTAATTTTTTTTGCAGATTTATATTGGGTTATAATATTTTGTGAACTCCCATGCTCCGGTCACTGATGTAATTAATATTACATCATTAGGTAATTTTTCGACTGCACCTTTTAGTGTATTATAATCCGAGACGTCATTATTAAACAATATTAAATAAAGCGTACTTATTTTCTGTTTACTTACTTTGTTTGTCAATTATATTTTATTATTCAATAAGATTTAAGCATAATATTTTTTATTAATGTCAATTATTCCATTCATTCATTCATTCCTATTTACTCGTAAAACCAAAATATCGATATAGTTGCATCCCTATTTCAAGTGTGAAAATCAATTAGGGCTGCTGATTAAAAAAGATAATATTTTTTAACTAAAATTTTTAAGATGATGTTGGCGCTAGTTTACAGATGCTTACCTTTTAAGCATGGCTCTTATATTTCCTTTAACAAAATTACACTCACAAAGTAAGTGTTACTATTTTATTACTGCTATTTTTATAAACAAAAATAACATACAATGAGATTAACAGTGACAGATTGAGTAATTCGCGATAGATAAAAAAAAAACTATTGCAAATGTCCTCCTCATACATCTTTTTGATTTCTATATATAGAAACCGCTAATAGAAACAAAACTTGTTACTTAACTGTTATTCTATCAAGGCACCTTCACCATTTGGTATTGTACAAAAAGTGTATGTCTCGATAGAATAACAGCAGTGTGCTACTTGATTTATCATCTATACTTGATTTGAAGGGAAGTTTGAGTTTAGTTCATTTTTACATTATTGATTGTTTTAAATAATGCACCTATATAAATACTTATAAAAATATTTAATTTAAATGGTATAATTGCTAGTACATCGTTATGTATAGAACTGTTAAAGTATCAAAAAATAGTAAAATTGTGTATTATTGTAACAAGGCATCGGTAATTTAAGACAGCAGAGTACCAAATGATGCTGTTACTGATTAAATTAATACCTACCAGATTAGAAAATTGTTATATGAACTATACAAATTCTATATGTCAAATGTCATAATTAATTGAAATATGATAATGTTCAACCCTAGCTCACGCACTCCCCACGAGACTATATGACGTCAGACCGCACTCCTCACGAGACTATATGACGTTAAATTTGAATTTGCAGAATTGTAAAACATGAAATTATGAATTAAATAATCAATAAATCTTAAAAATAATACTTGCAAATGAAAGGTGACACCATCTTTTTGCATACTTAACGTGTTAGACTTCTTTTTACACGAAAAAACAGCACAATTAGGCATTTTAGTGGGAGCTCTGTTCGCCGCGACATGCACAATGTTGTGTGACAGCCCATAAGGCAGCTCAACTAGTTTTATATAACGTACAAGATTCCGAGTCTTATGCTTTGGCAGAGGGGAATGTTAGACAATGGCATCTCCTGTCTTGGTTACTTTGAGGTGAAAGTGTTCTCAATCAGTATTTAGTTGTGGCTCAAATGTGCTAGCAGCCAAGCCATAAAATCAGTGTCTAGTTTTAATAGGAAGTTACTCATAATGTTTCAATCAAACTGATATTTGTAATATCGTACTTTATAATGTATTTACATAAAGTAAAATACTAATAACAATTTAAGATAACATAGATATTTATGTCCTATATCTGGAAATGTTTTAGAAATAAGAAAGTATTAAACCGACTATCACTATACACATTTCTGTATCCACCATTGGCTACATTCAAGAGTCAAGTGTTCCTGCAGCACTATCTGGTCTGTATTTACCCACTAATGTGGGTAGTTGTGTTTTGTTAGAACGCTGACGAACTGCATCGTTAATAGAACACGCTCTTGGTTACCCTAGCTAAACGCGTCCAAATACTTTATTTTTTTATTTATTCATCCCCACAGGAAAAAACATTACAATGTTAACATAAGGATATATTTTACTAACTACCTACCTACTTGTAGGTATCTCGTGCTTCTTTAGATAGTGTTTGTAAGTATTTTATTTATTTATTTATTTATTTTCATTTTAGGGACATATACAGTTATAATAATACAAACAAATTTAACAGTCTTACATAACATAAACCAATGAAATGTCCACAGAAACGTATAACATACTATTCTGAGCAAAAACAAAATATGAATTTAAACTGAAAAAAAAAATGAATTAAAAAAATGCGATATAGAAAAATTTTATACATTTTTTGTGTTATTCTAGTTGTTGCTTAATTAGCCTCTTAAATTTACTTAAACCTAAATTGAAATCACAAATATCGGTATCAACAAAATTCCCATTATGTGATTGGCATGCACGGTATACAAATACATTTCTGGCATATTTGGTGTTCGTGGTGGGTACAATAAAGACATCCTTACATCGGGCGCTTATTCGGGGGCATCTTAAATTAATATTATTTAATAAGGTGGGAGAGTCCACCAATGAATGGATTACTTTGTATAAGAATACCTGGTCTCTTAGTACTCGGCGGTCTTTTAGGGACTGAATAATAGGAGGAGACTGTTGTAATTTCTGGCACTTATTGCTCAAATATCGTATAAATCGATTATTTATAGATTCGATACGATTAACGTATAACTGGTACTGAGGATTCCACACAACGGATCCATACTCAAGAATGGACCTTACAAGGCTGTTGTAAAGCAGAATAAACGTAGAAATATTTTTAAACTCCTTACAGATCCTGAATACAAAGCCCAACATTCGGTAAGCTTTACCAACTACATAGTCGATGTGAGAGTTGAAACTTAGTTTGTTGTCAACAATGACTCCCAAATCCCTCACCTCGACAACCCGGTTAATCGGAACATCACTTAACTTATAATTAAAAAGGTATGGGTCCTTACTCCTAGTTAGAGACATGATGTTACACTTGTCCACATTTATGAAAAGAAAATTATCTTCGCAATACCTGCACAGGGATTCAAGGTCTTCTTGAAGTTTAAGGGCATCTTGTGGTGATCGGATCTGCTTAAATACCTTCATATCATCTGCATACATTAAAATATTACTATTAGAGAAGCACTTGAGTATATCATTCGTAAACAGATTGAACAATAGAGGTGCTAGGTGTGAGCCCTGAGGTACACCCGAAGTAACTGGCACAAAACTAGAACAAAATCCCTTTACCGCTACAGCCTGGCTACGCTCACGTAAATACGAATCTAACCAACGAAGCAGATCACCATGAATACCCATCCGTTCAAGCTTACAAATGAGAATTGAGTGTGGAATTTTGTCGAAACACTTTGAGTAATCTGTGTAGACTACATCAACTTGCTGGCCTCGATCCAAAGATTGAGACACGCTATGAATGAACTCGCACAAGTTCGTCTCTGTTCCTCGTTTTGCTCGAAAACCATGCTGTTGGTCTATCAATATTGTACTAAGATGTGGATAAAGAAAATCATAGACAATCTTTTCAAATGTTTTTGCGATAGTGCACAGTTTAGAAATGGGACGATAGTTTTTAATCTGGTGTCTATCCCCAGACTTGAAAACAGGCACCACATATGACTGCTTCCACAGACGAGGCACAACACCTAGATGCAACGATAAGTTAAATAAAAAAGTAAGAGGTTTTGTTAAAGTTACTCTGCATTTATTTAAGAAAATAGGTGGAATCCCATCCGGACCACAACCCTTATTTATGTCTAAATTCCAAGATATTTAAATATTGTGTCATGTTCAAGATGGGCAATATTACTGATAGATAAGATGTTATCCCGATCAGAGACGACGCCATGATTTGGTGCCGAGGGAGCATTATTAATGGGTTCAAAAACTGATTGAAAATATTCATTGAAGAGGTGACACGCGTGCTCACCACCAATTGATGCAGTCGAGTTCAAATACAGTGTTTCGGGAATATCGTTAGTTGATTTCTTTGCTTTGACAAACGACCAGAAATATTTGCTATTTATATGCAGTTTTGCCTCAGAGTTGCATAAAAATGCGTTATAACATTCAGATTGCACTCTTTTTTGGCGCCTTCGCAACAATGCAAATGAGTTGTAGTCACTAACTCTGCCATACAGTTTCCATCTCTTGTGAAATTTTAATTTTTCTTTAGTAATTTTAATAAGTGGTTTCGAATACCACGGAGGGTATTTGGAATCACCTCCGACTGATTTTACTGGGACCATCCTTGATATAATACTATTGACCTTACTGTAAAACAAGTACACGGCCCTATCAATATTTTCACAATCGTAAAGATCGCTCCAATCAGTTTCAGATAACTCCAAATTAATAGCATCATAGTCTGCTACATGAAATAATTTTACTAAACGCGGAGTACCTCGGAGGCAACTTTGCCGCGTCCAATCCGCATCGATCTCCAGAGATGGGTGATGCGAGTCTTCGGTGACAAGAGGCATATCACAACACTTGACCCTACAGGATATGTTACCCATTATGAGGTCTAAACATCTTAAATTCTTGTTTTTAACATAATTATATTGTTGGAAGCTTGTCAAAGCCAAGAAACTTTGCAAGTCTTGGACGATTTCGCCACCTGAGCCTACGTTATCCAATGAAGCGAATGACCCGTTAAAAGTCCAGTTAGCACAAGTGACGTTAAAATCGCCCAAAATTATGAATTTTGAGTTTGGATCATTTATTGAACTACTGGAGACGGATTCAAAATAATCACAAAGGCATTCATGCTGTAGACCATTGTATACCATTAAACCTGCCCATCTCATGAGAATTACCTACCAGAAGGGGCCAAACACTTCCACTGGCAGTTGGCATTCTAGGGCGTTCGCTTCGTCATAAGTGGTTCATTTTAATAACGACATCTATAAACTACGTCAAACACATTTCATGATAAGCGGAGCTGATTCAATAAATGGAACCACAACCTGAATAATAATATGAAATTTTTATATTTTATTTTATTTAGGGAAGGGGTCATACACAACATGATATTATGTGAAGTCTAGGTATTTCCCAATTATTTCCTTTATAATATAAATAAAAAAGAAATAAACAAACGTAACGGTCTGGATTCTATGTAGTTTAAATCTGCTCCTGAAATCATTTTTATCTGGCATAGCAGTAGTCACTTCGTTCGCGCTTAGGTTGTAAATGTTTTTAGCATTCGTCGCACAATGCATCCGCTCAACAATTTGTGAATGGCAACATTCTACATAATAAATTCTATTTTTGAAAGTTGTTTCAAATAAGACACAGAGGCCTACGTCGCCAGGGAAGGCGTGTCAACGTTTGTTATTAATTTAAGCTCTATTGTTAGTATGATAGAATATGCTATAAATTGTCCAACATCAAAACACGCATTGTAACGTTAAGTAGACGTAACGCTCTCCACATACTATTCAGCCGACGTTTATGTTTTATGGATAATCCTAAATGCACTAGTGCTGCTCGTGCGCAGAAGATTTACCGATAGTCTCGTGACGTCACACGTCTATGGTCAGTAGGGTTACCAACTTTCATATCTGGCCCAAGACAAAATTTGAGTATGTAGTTACGAATTAGTAATAGTATACTTTCTGTGCGCGAATAGTATATCCAGAGTTGCATAAAACAAATCGGAAATATGCTGTGTATAATATCATAAGTTTATGTTAACTACATGTGTGTAGGTTAGTTCATATAAGGCTGAATATGTTATGTATAATATTTTAATAGAAAAATAAAACCAAGCAAGTTATAAAAATATTGCTTTTTTATTGTATTTCTGTGCATGGATTACAAAAAAAAAAATATGCAAAATCGTAACAGTGTGAACTACTCCTTAAATAGAAAATAGAACAGATAAGACATATTTTAAATTGAACTTATTTACTTTAAAGCAATGTTACCAGTTACAATTATTTATCACTATTTCTATATTAATACTATATAGTTGTACACATAACATTTGTGCAAGGAATCAAGACTCGGATGATTCACATTGCATTCCTTTGCTTTTAAATAAACTTGAATTATAATATTTTTATTTGATAAATAATTTACATTAGAATTATATATTATGTAGTCTTTCATACCAAATTCAGTCAATTAAACAATAAATATAATTCCTTTATCTCATTCAAAACAAATGTCGATTTAATATACAAAGGCTATTGATGTGACACATTTATGCTGGTTTGTTTTACAAGTGACAGAATCGGAGCTCATTATAATAAAATTATTGCAATTTGTAATAAAATCATTGAATTTTTACAACTAGGTTTAGTTAATTTATGATTAAATAGTACAAATAAGTTAAAAAGAGAGTATCTAAAAAACAGATTTCAAGCTTTAAGCTTTTATTAATATAAACATACAATTCGAAAATTCGTACGGCAAGAAGTACACTGAGAGCCGTAACAAGCTTTACATTTGCTCTACGAAAACTGTCTTTATCTTGTGCGATATAAGAGTGGTACAAAAGTCAAACAAGTCTAGCTTTAGAAAAAGTATAAGTTACCGATTTGAAACGACTACAGCGGTGAATTCTGAAATCTAGTATAGCAAAACTAATAATCATGTTTCCCTTTTAGCTATTTTCCCCTTCATTTAGACCTTCAAGCAAGCACAGTAATATTCACTTTCGTAAATCAGGCTACTAAGAGTTATAGTTATCATCAGTAATCAATCGGCACAGAGCCCTCGTAACATGAGCAATAAAATAATTGATAAACATTTTAAAAATCATAAATTTAACACGAAAAATAAAAACAAACTTGCCTTACCAACGTACAGGCTGAAATAAACTATTTGCTCTATTATGGGGAAGTGCATACTTTCACAAAAAAGTTCCACAAAGTGTTACCGATTTGCCGTTTCACAAAGGTTAGGCTCCCGAAGCCAGGTCTAAATTTTGGACATGTTGTTCTCCTGGTCGGGCTGAGCAAAAAATGTAATGGTCGCAAAAAAGTTAACGACTCATTTTCTCGCTAGGGGGCTCTGAAGTCTGTATTAGAAAATCGTGGTTCTCGGCAGGATCAGCAGATTTTTGGATATGTTGTCCTTGACGATCAGGAGACCTATTTTTGAATTACGAATGCGACTTCGAAATCACCGATGTGACTAATAATCACCGATTTTCAATAATTCTTATTTTTGAATATCACTGATGTGAGTACCTTAGTCACGGATGTGATTTCATTACGAGTGCCCTCACCCACTCGTAATCAAGTCATACTTGTGGAAATGTTATCTGTGTTTTGTTTGATTTTTCAGTCTATATATAATATATGAATGTATCATATATATATATATATATATAAGCTACATTCATATATACATGTATGTATATATTATAGGTATATAAAGGTTTATTTACATATTATATATAACCTTTATATACCTATAATATATACATAGATATATATGAATGTAGCATATATTATATGTATATATAATAACCATAATGGTTGAGTCGACAATAATCGGCAGCGGCTACATTCTGCGTGGAACCGAACTCTTATATATATGTGTGTACTTTATCTATGTTGGCAGCTCTGCGATCGACTTTCGAAAATTGGATGTTTAGGAATCCGTGTCCTCAAAGTCACCGCTGACTGACCGTCAGCGGTGATTTCGAAATCGCATTCGTAATTCAAAAATAGGTCTCCTGATTCAGAATATTAGAAAAAGTTAACGACGCAACCACGATTTTCTAATACAGACTTCAGATTCAGAGCCCCTTAGCGTCGTTAACTTTTTTGCGACCATTACATTTTTTGGTCAGCTCGACCAGGAGAACAACATATCCAAAATTTAGACCTGGCTCCACCACTTGGCCATATAAACAGTATCAGCTACTTTAGTATGGTACAGCGCCATCTATCTTTTGTTGGCTTACGGCCGTTTTCAATAACCTATCTAAGATCAAAGATAAATTGCTATCTCCGATTAGCAGTAAGCTGTTATCTATCTGTAGTCTGCGTTTCACAATCAAAGATACGAGCTATCTATCTTTGTCTAACTAAGGATAGCTTTATGCCCTCTCGTCTATCCAAGCCCTGTAGAACGTTTTGTTCGTTGCTAACCATAAAGCTTTAGTACGTTTAAAACATATGTACAATTTATTGATGTATTTTATATTTAAATATTATGTTGTAAAAAGTGCATACAATGATACTATAATTGAAAAAAAAAATCTTAGATCATCATTTTCACTTTATTTGCTGGTGTCCTTATAAAAATCATAGAACGAAATGTTTATAAATGACAAGTGATGTCATTCGAACATTACTCACAGATAATTTGTTGCCGCCAATTTGTGTGTATTACATGTTTTTGATATTAAATATAAGCAAAAGTGGAA
Organism: Scirpophaga incertulas; assembly: GCA_036419045.1. NCBI lineage: Eukaryota > Metazoa > Arthropoda > Insecta > Lepidoptera > Crambidae > Scirpophaga > Scirpophaga incertulas. The sequence goes on along the minus strand of CM071647.1, from coordinate 4,393,433 downwards.
AAAATGAGTTCTGTAAGTATCTGGATTTACGATACTTTTGTAATTTAAGTTATAATGTTATTATAGTTAATTTTTTCGAAGCCTATCTGTGTTTTAATCCACCGATATTGACAGATAGCCAAATGTCGTCACTAGAGATAGCTCCGCCTATCGGAGAGTAAGTTGAAACTTTTTTGAAATGCAGTTACGTCAGATTTGTATGAGCGTCCCTATCTCTAGTAAGCTATCCGTCCTCCCGACGATGGATAGGTAACTTCGATAGGCTATCCATCAGTAGGTTATTGAAACGCAAGTTAGGGCATAAGGATAGATTTTACTATCTTTAGTAGCAAAAACAAAGGATAGATAGGTTATTGAAAACGGCCGTTAACTACATACATTTTAAGTTTACCAAAAAGTAAATGAAAGTTATTGTAACTTATAAAAACTTAAAGACGCATTTTCCCGCTAGGGAGCTCTGAAGTCTGTATTAGAAAAAAATTTGCAAACTGTATTAAAATAATACACAAATCTGAGGTATTGTAATATAATTTACGTATTTTTAAAACGGTATTTAAAAAAAAAACTAGCCTTCATAGCCCCCTAGCGGGAAAATGAGTCGTAAACTTTTTTTGCGAGCATTACAATTCTTGCTCAGCTCGACCAGGAGAACAACTTATCCAAAATTTAGACCTGGCTCCCGAAAACTACTTGGCCATATAAACGGTATCATCTGTTTAATGTTAAATCATTTGTCAAAAATTTATTAAAAAAGGTAAAAAAATATATTCATGAAAATTAGATTTATGTGTATAAAAATTGTAACACATTTCATACAAATTTTCAAATACATAATTTAAACACAAGGAATAAAAATAAACTTGCCGTTCCAACGTACAAGCTACAAAAAAACTAACGGTTCATTTGTGGGCAAATATACATTTTTATAACATGATTACACATAGTTTAGCTGAATTGTCTCTTCATAAGTTCAAGGTACATGTTAAAAAGACGCTAATGAGTAAGGGCCATTACAAAGTCAATGATTATTTAAATGATGCCACTTGCTTGGTGTTGATTAGAAGACATTACATTCTAAAGTGTAAATATTTGTTTTTCCGTATAAATTGTAAGCACATATGGACATTGTATGATAACAACATAATTTATTGTAAATGTTGTTATATCATTTTGATAAAGCTGATAAGTTTCTTGCGCCCATTCTTCTTATCAGCTAAAAAATACGTCTTGAATGGGTAGTGGGAAAAAAATTTGACGATTCAAAAGAGCTTTCTATAGTCATATTTGAATAAAGTTAATTTCGATTTTAATGACTTAATAGCTACGTTGCCAATTATTGTTTAGACTATAGTAAATAATATAATGAAACTATAGCTTTTACAGATATAATGTGAACATGTTTAAACTTGTTAAGGAAGTTGGGTACAGACTATTTGTCGTGGGCCAGCATCTAATTGACGACATTATAAAAATACAGGGATAATAAAATTAACCCTTGCTGATTCCTCCAAGTACAAATAGGGTATTACAGTCTAATTCAAAAAGTGTTTTAATTTAATCTGTTATTGATAAAATACCACAAAAAAATATAAATACATTTTTTTTATTCCAATTATTTCATAAAAACGTGTTTTAATTTTACAATTCAAATTTGGGCGCGAAAACGCCAATTCTCAGGCCGCCATGTCTGTGACGTCACGGGCATTGTAAACATTACGCTTCGCTGAAAGAAATAAACATATTTTCGAAATAAATAACGAAATATTTCGTATAATAACTGAGAAACTTCGTTAATCTAATAAATTACACAGTAGACATGTACAACAAAAACCGAGGTTGTTTATTTACAAGTCCAGTGACGTCACAGCGAATGCAAACATGGCGTACAGCGTTTTTGACATTCAATGAACTATAAAAACATAAATTTAGATTTTATTTTTCATAGTGCGTAATACCCTATTCTTGTGAACCAATGCAGTAGCAATTTTGACGTGCAAAAGTGATTGAATAAATCCTTTTGATGAAAACAATTTTGAAGCGTTTATCTAGCGATATACATTCAGTTAAAAAAGTATCGGGAACGGATGATTTGTTCATGGTTCCAAATTCAAATTTATGTTTTTTTTTGTTGTTGTTAGATTGGCACAACTGTTTTCCATTTTGGCGCGGAGTTTGAGTTGCATCTGTTATTTTTATTAAATACAGTGCTGTTTTTAGTTACTTACATCATATCTAGTGTAATTTGCGAATTTCACAATCGACAAAAACATCGGACAAAGAGTTTGTCTCAAATTTTGAATCGCCAATGGAATTTCATGTTCGGAGTCACTGAAAATGTTACAGAAGGCTTACGGTGAATCGACTTTATCAAAAACACGTGCTTATGAGTGGTACAAAGCATTCAAAAGCGGTCGAGATGTAAGATTTGCCTCGTTCTGGTAGATAGATAGATAAAACTTTATTTACACTTGACTTCATCACACACAAATACAAAGGACTTAAAATATACAAACTTAACAATTACACAAAACAAATTAAATTGTGTGCGCTGCAGAAGTGTAAAAGGGTCGTAGCTCAGTGACTGAAATTTACTCACATCATGATGTGAGTAAAGTACTGGTATTCTGCTACCATCCGAGGGTTTGAGTTTGATTCAAGTTTGAAAGAGATAGCCGCTGTACTTTGTGTATCTCACGAATCGATCCGTACCACTTTAACTAATCATTTGGCTATGAAACATGTTGCCGCTCGGCTAGTTCCAAAAGACCTGAATTTTCTCCAAAAACTCAATCGCATGAGGGTCGCCGAGGACATGCTAGAACGAGTCAATTCCAACCCAAGATTCATGAAACGCACTGTTACTGGCGACGAGACGTGGGTTTACGAGTTTGACATGCAAACAAGTCAACAAACTTCGGAGTAGCGCCTTCCAACTGAATCAAAACCGAAAAAACCACGCCAAAGTCGATGAAAAGGAAGCGTTCAAGTATTACGCAACGCTATTTTTGAAGTTTAACAAAACACTATAACAAAACACTGTAAAACACTATAAAACCTGCTCCATAAGAACGGTTTTATGTTGAGATTTTTCGTGTGTCTTCATTGCTGTGCGTTGGGCGAAGGTAGCAGGACAATACACGCATTTATAAGGCCTCTCCCCAGTGTGGGTGCGTCTGTGATTGGCTAATATGCGGTTCGTCTGAAACAAGAAAAATATTGGTCCTACGAGCCGGTTCGGATTCGGTTTTATTCAAAAATATATTTTTTAGGAACTAAATTGGCACTGTCCATCTGATGGCAAATGGCTTGAACCACCCAATATAAATAATTGTTACACTTACACCAATTAGCCTAGCCCAGAGTAAGCTCTGTATGGCTTGTATTGTGGGATCTAGGGTAACGGATAGACACACGTAAATTATACATATATAAATAAATTTACTTGTAATAGTGTTTGTTCCTACTGGAAGGAACAATTAAAAAAGCACTTACATGAAACCCCCGCCCGCATATATCGCACATTTTATTTTTCGGCTTCGGTATTTTGTCGTGAACATGTTGCCTGTGCATCCTAGCCGAATATGCCGAACAGAAAGTCTGAAAAAAAAGGTCATATCATGTCAGGTACATTACTACCCTCTATCTAATAGTAGCCCACTGCTGGACATACGCCTCCCCCCAGGGGCATGGTGGTAGGTTAGGGTTCATCGCTCGGGGCTTCTTAGCCCACCTGATGTCAGTTTCAGGGGTGTTCGTGCCAACGTCCGTCGCTGCCGGCATGGCTACCGGATCGCCCCCTTCACGGGGTCTTTAGCATAAGCCTTTATAAGACTTATTTACGTCAAATATAACATTTAAAGAACAATTTATGTTCTTTAAATGTTATATTTGACGTAAATAGATGAGGTAAATAGGTAATTTAATTTGCATACGCGATCACACAACGGCAAATCCAAACACGACACTAATTATTGCAACGATCACACAACTGCAAATAATGTGTAACTAAAAAAATGACAACAGCTTAGGCACCAGCAAGCCAGCAACAGTTTAACTAATTGTTATTTCAAATCACACTGTGAATCAAAATGAGTCTAATTGTCATACGCGCGAAGGTACAAAATTGTGAATTTGGTATTAGTAAAATGACTATAAGAAATAAACAAATAGGAACTTTATTTCCTTGTGAGAAAAGTTAATATTGTAAGAATGAGCAGTCGGGCAACAGAGCGAGCGCCTACGCCCACGCAACGGTTCAAGTGGCAACAACAACAATGCGCTAGGCGATTCTTTTGTCAACAGCAACAGCAGGATAACAGTATAAGCCGTTGTTAAATAACGTGTTATTCGTTACGAGAAAATAATTCATTATATTATCTGTTATTGAAATAACGACCGATTTATCTTTATGATGTTTTTTATTTACAATTATTACGTATAAATGTGTTGTAACCGTAATTTTTTCATTTAAGAATTGATATGACGGCTTTGGTAAACACTCTAAAGAGGTTATGTCACGCCTAGTTGTAAGATTTTTGTATAAATGTGTTTGATCTGCGTAATAAATAAATAAAAAAAGTCTATCTTTGGTGTGTACATCCCACAAAAATCATATATTTACCCTACTTTCTAGATAGATAAAAAATTCAATTACCAAATCTTTATCACACACAAATAAAGGAACACAAAGAAACTAAAATAACATTTTCTTAAAACAAAAAACCCAGTACAAACCAAGAGCTGTGTGTGCTACAGAAGTGTAAAAGGATAGTAGCTCAGTGATTGGAATTGCTCACAAAACGATGTGAGCAAACCACTGGTGCTACAATATATTACTATACCTTTCTATTGCACAGTCCGTTAATACAGTTAGTAGTTTCATTCAAAAATGACCTGTTCTCCAATAATTTTAAATGTGAAAATCAAATACAATGTACCTCAACTTTACCTTGTTGCACAGATCGCATCGGTGCTTCGTCGTGTTTACGTGCACGGACTTATAGTGATCCGTCATTCGGATTTTACGGGCGAAAACCTTACCGCACTCTGGACATGGTATCCTGAAATAAGGATCTCTATCTTCATCACGACTCACGTAAGCCCCCCACCCCCTAGGGGATAAATGTACCCTTTGTTAGGATGATGAAGTCTTAGTCAACCACGCTAGGTCAGGAGACGTATTTTTGAATCATTAGTGAATTTGGAATACGAATACAAATCGTGCGCGAGATTACTTTCTACGGCTTACAATTTTATAGATTTTTGAATCACTCGAATTCAGTGCTGTCATTAAAAACAAATTCTGAATTAGATTCCGTTTCACGCAGAAAAATTTAAAATCACAACAACAAAAACAAAAAACCGGCGATGACCCACACGTGAAATGGATCACTGCCAACGTCACTTCAGCGTTGGATATTCTACTAGTAGAAATCGAAAACGGGTGGGTTGAACCACTCGTTGCACAACGCACGAAATGAAAGTTCAGAAATAGTGAATTCGGTAATTCGTATACGAATCTCACGTTTCGAATGCGAATTGGTTTTCTATTGTTTCAAAATTGGATTAGATTGATCGACTTTTTAATTCAGCACAGACATTGGATCTGTGCTGAAAAGTCAACTGCTTTAGAAAGAAAGAAAAGAAAGAAAAATCTGTTTATCCAGTAACACATAAAATACATACTACTCTACTTAATAACAAAAAATAAATAAATAAAATATGTGTCACGGAAAGGGACATCTACTCAGCATATTGCCGAGAGGTCACAGACCTCCCAACGCTGGTCTTCCGTAGATATCCCTCAAGAGCGACTACTATTGTAAACACTTAACTATAACTATCTATACACTATAACTATCTACACTTAACTGTAATTATAAACACTTACTACATAATAGAAAACATACATACATACATACACACACACACACACACCCGCACACAAACATGCATACATTCACAATTAACAATCCATACACAGTCTACTTCACACTAAGAACTAGAACACTAGGAAACAGAATGCTATGCCTTAATGTGGACTTAATGGGATACAAGTAAAACACTATTCCAAGGTTGTCGCGCATACGGCGACAGACCCAGGCACTATTTACAAAAATTTTGTTTTTGTTGCTCCATTAGGTACTTTTTATAATTAGTACGAAAGGCTCCCAAACTTACACAACTTCTTATTGGTGGGGGTATATTGTTCCAGCACTTGGTAGCAGCATAACGAAAGCTGCCACGAAATGCTGCAGTACTGTGCCTAGGGCATATTAACCGTGGTGCGAATCTGACTGGGCGTTGTGAAAACGACAGTTTATTGTAAAGATAAGAAGGTGCCTTCCTCTGCACGATTCCGAAAAGTAGACACGCAAAATGAAGAGATCTTCTAGATTTCATGTTTAACAGATTTTCGCGAATAAGAAATGGAGTGATATGGGATCTGTGCGGAACAGAAAAACAGAACCGAGCACACGCATTCTGAACACGCTGAATGAGCTTCTCAGTATAACCGTAAATACACTCACCCATAACTGTGTCTGCATAATTGAGCTTAGAAAGTATTAATGATTCACAGAGCTTAACTCTAAGAGCAATATCTATAAAATCTCGCACCCGATACAAGATCTTAAGCCTGTAAAAGCAAGTTCTTACTATCGCTAGAAAATGGTTGTGGAACTTTAAGTGACAGTCGATGAGGACTCCCAGATTACGGGCCTCAGTAACTTGCTTGATTAAAGTCCCCCCAATTTGAACTTTAGGATTAAATATGTTAATTTTTTCAATTTGTTTTATGGAACCCATTACCTGAAACTGTGACTTGTGCGGGTTTAAAACTAAACAGTTTCTGCTAGCCCATTTGCTAATTCGCTCTAAGTCTTCGTTAATATTGGTCACTGCATCAAGTGTATCATTGGGCTTGAACGAGCAATAAATTTGCAGATCGTCAGCATAAATCTGATATTTGCAATTCACAACACATTTAGCCAAATCCGCACTGTAGAAAGTAAATAGAACCGGCCCCAAAATTGATCCCTGCGGTACTCCGCGAGAGACCAATGCAAGGTCAGAACATGATTTGACTCCCAATTCATTACTAACTTCAACCTGTTGTGATCGGCCACTGAGGTAGCTAGAGAACCACTTCAATGTATTTCTGTGAAACCCGTAGTATGACATTTTTGAAAGGAGCAGGCTGTGGTCTATGCAATCAAATGCGCGGGAAAAATCTAGAAGAACCAGGATCGATCCACTTCCAGTATCCTGGGCAGCAAGAACATCATCGATTACATCAATTAAAGCCGTGGCAGTAACAGTACTGCCACGGCTTTATGCCTGCCGGATTCCGAGCTGGCCACAGGGCCAGCCCGGAATCCGGACTGCTTTTCAGGTAAAATATTGTTACTCTCGAGATAATCTGTGAGCTGTTGGCATACTATCTTTTCGAGGATCTTTGACAAGAATGGAAGAATGCTGACCGGCCTGAGATCCTTCAACTGATTAATGGTGTTACTTTTAGGTATGGGTTTGATCAGTGCCACCTTCCATGTTTCAGGAAAGATACCAGTTTGTATAGATTTATTAACTATTGCTGTTATTACTTTTAGTGTTCTAGGCAAGGTCAATAAAATCATGTCCCGAGTGATACCATCAGCACCCCCCGCATTGGAGGAGATATTAAAAATAATTTTTGAAATACATGATTCATCTACAGGACGAAGTTTGAACGAGGCAGTTCCAAATTGATGGTACTCGAAATAAGATAGGTCTGACAGAGAAACATCACAATTACCAGGAATTTCAAGAAAATATTTATTTATTAAATTGGGATCATTCATATTCTGGGGTAAATACAATGATAATTTTTTGAAATCTGCTATGTGTGTCTTAATGTTTTTCCACAGCAGTTTCGGATTACTGCAGTTTTTACCAAGTGTACGCTGGAAGAACGCGGTTTTCTCAGTAAATAATGCCTTATTGACTATAGTTTTCATTTGTTTGTAAAACATGACGTCCACCTCAAGCCCTGTAGAACGACTTTTAGAGTATGCCTTATCTCTAATTCTCATCATTTCCCTGACGGTTGGCGTAATCCATGGGTAACCTCGGCTTTTAATACATGATATCATAACAGGCGCATGAATATTAAATATGTGTACTTTACTTTACTGACATTTCGACTCGCATCAACATGAAGGTTTAAAGCAGTGATTGCCAAAGAGGTAATAACGACCCCTAGGGTTTCGACCCATCGATATAGACCCTAGTGGTATTTTGCCGCTGGCGGAATGCTAGTATATATTATATATGCTTATAAATTTTTGTATGATGTAGGCATTCAATATCAGGTACCTAAGTAGGGGGTCTACCCAAAACCGTCAAACATGACAAAGGAAAAAAGTATGGTAACCTCTGGTTTAAAGCTCAAAATAAAATTAATGAAACTCACTGATCATATTGATATTACAAGAAAATAAATCTACAATACAGATATATAAAGATAAAATCCTTGTCTGTACTTTTTGAATTACAATAAAGCTGTAAAATTAAATCAAGCTCACCTTACTGATTTCTGAGGCGTATGTTTGGGCGCAGTCGCTAGATGGCGTTTAAACTTGTACACGCTAGAGAACTGTTTATCACATTCTACGCAATAAGCGAGCTCTGTTCTATTATCGGCCTTTATTAAATGGGGATGGTACATTCTATAGTGATTCTCGAGTACATGATAATGGGAATAGGTTTTGTTGCATTCGAAGCATGTTGCAGGCAAGTGGTTGCGTCTGTGGGCAAATAAGTAACAGTTATCAATTCTGTTTATACTTGGATAACTACTTGTTCACAGAAGGTTTGCCGGTAACCTCATAATATTGTTTACACTGACACCAATTAGCTTATCCCTAAGTAAGTTTTGTAAAGCTTGTTATAGGATCTACAGTAACGGATAGGTATACATATATGTGGGAGGATGATTTGATTGAGGTATAATTGTAAGACGCAAGTTTCGGAACGCATAAATGTTGTGTGTAATCTATGTTTTTTTTTTTTTTATTGCTAAAGTTGACAAACAAGCAGGCTGCCCACCTGATGGTAAGTGGTAACAGTCGCCTATAGTACATGTGGTTCCCACGAGATTCGCAGCAAATCTGCAAACCTCATAAGAACCACAGTGTACGTTGCCAACTTGTGACATAAGATGTAAAGTCACAGTACCCAGAATTTCACTGCCTATCTTACCCTTCACGCCGGAACACAGCAAAGCGAACCCTGCTGTTTGGCGGCGGAAATAGGTAAGACGGAGGTACCCATGCAGACGACCCTGGTACAGAGTCTACCTCCTAGAACTATGTGTTGTATTTGGTATCTATGAGAGTGAAAGATAAAATTGTTAGATCGAAAGAATGATGCATGACAGGAAATTAAAGTTGAACGAGCTAGTGAAATATGTTAGGATGTGTGTGTGAAAGGGACAGAAAGAGATGAATGAGTGTGAAGAATGAAGGTTATGGAAAAGACGGTCTCTTAGTTGGAAATGGATAGAGAGTGAGGGATACGATGTTAAGATGTTAAGTGGTTACGATGTTCTCTGGAAGATTTCTTTTGTTTCATTAGATTGATCAGTTAAAAATAAACGCTGTTACCGGTGCCAATCTTGGTTTGATTAATATCACAAGCCATTATTCCCACATATATAAATACATAAGACCGTAGCAAGTGGAAAGACGTAATCTCTGCCTACCCCCGTGGGAAAAAGGCGTGAGTGTATGTATGTATGTGTGTATGTATATAAATACATAAATATTTCTTACACTTACATCAATTAGCTTATCCCAAAGTAAGCTCTGTTTTGTACGAAGATTTCAAAAAACGTTTATTCCTTACTAATGTTACCCTTATTTATTCAATGAGCAAGAGACCAAGCTTTATGAAAATCATACACACATGTCAATAGACATTAAACTAAGTAATAGCTATACTTTTTAAGGCAGGAAAATAAGTGATTGCAAAGTTATATCAAAAGTCAATAATGTACAAAATTCCGACCAGACAAGCATCTATAAAATAAAAATTATAATAACTTTTATGTGACATAATTCTGAGATTCAATTGTAAAAAATCTTCTAAATATTAAGATTAAAAAGTTAAGTATTTACAGCAAATAGAAAAAAAAACAAATATTTTCTATGGTGCTCAAATTTAAAAAGTAATAAGTAGAGATCGGATAATCGGATGCATATTTACCAAAAGTTAATTTTTGGCTCACAAATTATGGAAGCGGCTTTTTAAAATACATTTTGTTAAATAAAAATCCCGGGAAAATACGGGACTGCAAATTTAACGTAGTGATGTTGTTTGAAAATTACTAAATTAGCACGTGGTATTTATTTTCAAAATACCGAGACTCCGGGTTCATCTATACAACTATGCATACGTATTTACATGAAGTTTAGTTTCAGTTCCCCGTGCGATTTATGAATGTACGATTTATTACATGAAGAGTGTTATACGAAAGTAGTGAGCTAGTTTGACTAAAACAATAATCAATTAAATAATTGAATAAAAAAACGGAAATGGTGCCCGGGCGTAAGTATGGTCTAGTATCTCACTCTGACTTAAAGTATTAAAAGTAAATTGTATCTTGAAATTATATGCTATAAAGTTTTGTATGTACTTATTGTTTTATTTAACATTCGTCTTTCTTCCTCTAAAACTCTATATACCTACTCACAAATCACACGGGGAACTGAAACTAAGCTTCATGTAACGTCGTTTTTAAGCTCATAATACCGACTAGTTTTGCCAAAATGTTCTACAGTACCGGAATACCGGGATTTTTATTTATGGAAATAAAATAAAAAGACAGTTCCATACTTTGTCAAAAACTAAATTAGGTAAATAAATAAACATCCGGCTATCCAATTCCGCAATCCCGGGATTTTTATTTAACAAAACAATAAAAAGCCGTTTCCATACATTGTCTTAAACTAACTTTAGGTAAATATGCATCCGATTATCCGATCTCTAGTAATAAGTTATAAATAGTAGGATATGTCCTAATAAATCTCGATAGATGGCAACCCTAATTGAGTCTTGCACTAAAATATTGTATATGTTTTAATAATTAGATTTATTTTCAAATACAGCTTATATAAAATAAATAAATAAACAATTTATTGCTTTTTTTTTACACACAGATACAATAACACTTAAGAATAAAGACACTATACTATACAAATGAAAACGAACTAAAATTATATATATAAGTACCACTAAAAAAAAGACAAAAGGAGGTGGCTCAGCTTATGTTGGTAATGGCATACACCATTGACCAACGCTGTTTTTCAGCCACTCCCTCAACTCTCTGATGGATTTCGAGTTTTAAATTACAGATGATATACAGAGGACGTACTTAATTACGACAAGTTAAGTATATGTACATAAAAATTACACAAAATACGAATGATAATAAATTCGGCATAAAACAACCAGTAATTGGCAACATTTAACACTTATTACATATTTCTGTAGTACCTTATATAATTTATAAAAAGTTTAATTAAAATAACAATGAAAATAAAGAAAAAAGAATAGTACGGATTTCTAAAGTAACCCCATGTATGTAAACGGTATAAATTTAATGTATTTAAGTAACGCGCTGCTCCCGAAAAATAAAACAACCAGTCAAAGATATATTTTTGTGGTATGAATGCTTCAAGTTTTCAGCTGCGATCTGTTTCTGTTGTAAAGCTCGTTTATAATGTGATTTAAATGAGCATGAACTCATATATAACACATTTTTTGTTTACAATAACATTCTTATTAGCTACTACATAAGCTTTGGAAGACAGTGGTTCAGTCTCTGAGCAACAGAACAAATCATACCAGAGCCAGCACCCCAGGGGTGTAGCTACCCCCGTATCAGCCGTATCAATGATACGGGGCCCCCGAGCTACAGAGGTTCCTAACGTGTTTAAACAAAAATTTGTGAAATGTTATCCCCAATGTCACTTAATCTCGTGTTTCCCGATGAAAAACAAAAAAACTGTCATACTATAGAGTTGTTACTTCAGAAATGATAAAAGTCAAAAAAGCAATCTCTTTTTTTCCTGGGTTAAGCACTGGGAATCCAAGTGTGTTTAACATGCTAAGCCTCTTCAATGTTAAATGCCGTACACAAACTATAGATTTTTCACACACTATGAAACGTATACAAAGTGTCTACAAATCATGTATAGTTTGTTTATGGGCATTTTACACTAAACGCATTTTATGCGTATTATTTTTATACGGTTGGTGAAATCTTGGGATTTGCAGTGAGCGTGCGCCCAAAAGTTTGCAACATCCACATCGATTATTGCGGGATTTCCTCGTTTAAGTCAAACCGTGAAAACTTTACCCTTCATTTGGGCCCCCCAACATAATTTTGATACAGGGCCCCTCCAAAGCACACTACGCCACTGAAGCACCCGCATATTTGTGTGGAACTAATCAATTATCCTATATATGTATGCATGAGTCTGTATGTATATGTGCCTGTGTGTATATTTATCCCTTTATGATTAAACTACATTATGTGACATGTGTATCATGAAATGTTCTGTTTCTATCGTTCTTCTACAGTTATTAAGTACAGTCACCAACACATCACGCTGCACATATACACTACAAAGCTGCCACTTTTATGAAAGACATAAAGGCTGTATCAAGGTCAACATGTAAAGTCTAACGTGTTGTAGTGTGTACATTCGCAAAACAGTTTCTTTGTCGTAAAATGGCATCTACTCACTTAATATGTACCTCTAGTGTCCTCTTTTTCCTAAAACTCTTGCCACAATGATCGCATATGATTCTCTCGTGATTCTCCTTATAATGTGTGCTGAACTCCCTAAGTGTGCTGCAAAATCAAAATTAACTTTATTCATATATGACTTTATAGAAAGGTCTTTTGAATCGTCCAAATTTTTTTCCCTATTCAGGACGTATTATTTAGCTGATAAGAAGAATGGGCGCAAGAAACTTATCAGTTTTATCATAATGCAACACAAAAAGACATACCTGCAAGATACATCGCAGCTGTTACAATTATACACACAAGTATGAGTTTTATGATGGTGTCTTGTGAGGGAAGCTATCGAATGAGACAGCCAACCGCATAGATCACATTTGTAATATGTGTTGTGTCTCCTCCAATGCTCATCTAACGCTGCCTTTGAATCAACTGTCCTTTTGCATTCGGAGCATTTCATTGGGAATGATAACTGCAAAAAATAAATTGGTTTGTACTCAAATTGAAACTATCTACATGTTTGCTTTTTCAATACATAGAAAAATGACAAATGACACAGACAGTAAAAAGCCATGTGTATAAAATTTCCCCTACACCTCTTTGATTGCTTAGTATTTAGATAGATAGATATACTTTATTCAAACTGACAACACACACAAAAGAAAACATTATAAAGTACTAAAAAACATTTTGGTAACAAATTGTACATTAAAGAAAGGTTTGAGTTTCAAATGTGTGCTGCAGTTTGAAAAGGACTTGGCTCAGTGCTGGTGTCCCAGTAATAAGGCAACACTGATTTTCAGCCAGATCCCTTAGTTTTTGCCTTCGTCAGGCAAACCACAAGCAGCGAATAAGACAAAAAAAATAAATTAGGTATACACTTACATATATCTATAAATTATACATACACAAATATATATATATATTATATATATATATATATACACATACATACATACATAATTAAATACACTAAGGTTTACAAATATATATATATAATATATATATATATATATATATATATATATATATATATATATATATATATATATATATATATATATATATATATATATATATATATAATTAAAAAAAAATAAACAGCCCACGACGCATCCCCAGACCACCAAATATTTATCACAAAAATCGGTCAAACTGTTTCTACGGAGTGCAATGATTAACGTAATTATTTTTTTTTTTATTATATTATTAGACTAGCTTTCGTCAGTGGCGTTCATGGTAAAACCGTTATTGCTGAGGGATTCATTGCTAGTACGAAATTGTATGAGGTGCTTATATAGTGTATGTATGACACTGCATATTTGTATTCATTCACTTGTATTCATTCAGTATTTGTATTCATTCAGACACTACATATTTGTATTCATTGCTAGTACGAAATGGTATGAGGTGCTTATATAGTGTATGTATGACACTACATACAATGCAAGATGTACAATGTAAAAATATTCATGTAATACTGAACCGCAAAAAGTATAGTTAAAAGTATTTCATTATTATTGACATGGTGATGATAACTAACTGTTATATGTCTGTATATTTATACAAGTAAATAAATTAATAAATCAATTTGCCTAGAAATAAAGAGCATTTAGTTAATAATGCACCTTTTTATGGTTAAATGTGATATGTCTTTTCAAATCGACAGCACGTTTGTATGAACACTTGCATTCTGAACATTTGTTAGGTGTTTGCCTGTTCCCCCACTTCGCTCTGTTTCTCTCTAACAATCCTTCTATCTCGCTCTCTGTAAGGTACACTTTTACACAATGTTTCCTCAACTCTGGTACATTTACATCTAACCTTACAACAGTTGCTTTCTTTTCGTACCGTCTTATACTTTGCTTCTTTGCTTCTCTTGTCTTTAAGTATTTAACTTCTGGTTCATTGTCTAGGTGTTTTAATTTATTTATATCTATAGTCAAAACCTCATCATCACTCACATTCTCCTCCAGAGACATGTGGTACAATTCATCATCAACATTATAATCAAAACTGTCCCCATTTTCATTCTCTTGCTTAACTATATCTAAATTCAATTCTTGAATTATGTCAGGTCCTTCATATGGTTCTTCATACTGCAAACTAACATCAAAGGTATCCTTTCTGACAATGGTCAGTTTAGACAGCGTAATAACAGGCATTTCCTGAAAAATAAAATGTCTTTATATAATAAACTAGCTTTCTGCCCGCGGCTTCGCCCGCGTGGATTTCGGGATTGGGTGTATAGAGGGTTAAGGGTCATAGCTTTTGCCCACGGCTACATATACGCGGAAGTCGGTTTATGGTGCGAGGATTTTATCGCGCTTCCCGTGGGACTATCCGTTTTTCCGAGATAAAAAATGCCGCAAAACTCCTCAAGAATCACTCTATCTATTGATGAAAACCGCATAAAAATCTGTGCAGTAGTTTTTGAGCGAAGCCTTTATTGCGCATCCCGTGGGATCTGTCGATTTTTCCGGGATAAAAAGTAGCCTATGTTACTCGGGGAGAATGTAGCTTTCCAAAGGTGAAAGAATTTTTGAAATCGGTCCAGTAGTTTAAGCGTGAAGAGGTAACAAACAAACAAACACACTTTCGCATTTATAATATTAGTTGGGATGCTGATCTATAAAAAACATATAAAATAAACATATTTTTCTGAGAGGGTAATTAGAGTTGAGTGTAATTTTATGTTGGAAGGAGATAACATACCATGACCACTTACAGTTTAAGCATAAAATAACTGTAGTTTCTTTTAACTTTGTGATTTTGTAATGTTCATTTTATAATAATGTATTGTTAGTAAATTTATGTCAATTTAGCAAAATTTAATCTTTTCTATCTCACCGATTTTAAATGTTCCTGCCGGAGTATAAGCTGCGCACTTTGAATACGATCCTGGAAAGCCTTGACTTTGTTCAGAAGGTATATACACTCCCAACACAGTTTGGTTTGAGAATCCTGAAAAAATACAAAACTAAGTGTCTTGACAATCCTGTGTCACTTGTGGGTCAAATTGTTTTCACACAGTGTGGTCCAAATTGAATAACATTACTCTAAGATTTATGCAAATGCACTAGACTGAATCAAATACAATGATGTAGGTATGCAGTGTTATCATGATATTTTATTGTTATAATCCTCATGAGTTTGAAATAACTCTGATATATTGTCAAGACACTGTTTAGAAAAAAATATATTAATAATGTAAAAGCTATCTAATAACTTGATTTTTTGTGGTCCATATTCAGAACCAAAAAACGGAATTCTTACATCCATTTCTATAACTTCTGCAACTCTTTTACTCAGGGGTTCAATTGGAAAGCAGGTATCAATTTAAAATGAATATGAAATACTCAGCTTTGCAGGCCATTGCAGTAGCAAACTTTTACATCAACCGAATCAAAAGATGCTGCTTTTTATGTTGCATATTTTAACATTCATAAGAGAAACAAAACCTGTAGGATACAATCATGTAGCACAAACAATGGAAAAATTCCGACATCCCCAAATTTGTAGTTGCATCATAAAAAAAAATCATTTTTCAGGACAAACTTATGCCTTTAAATGGGAATGTAACAGACTAAAAAAATGAATTTTTTCAACAGGAAGAAAATTTGTGTCAATTAAGTATACAGCAAACTTTTTTGTTATGATATTGTGAAATATATTTTACTACTATTAATGTAATTATTAAAATTAACACATTAGCATACTTATCTACATCAGATTGGACTTATGTTGCTGATCCGGCAATGTTTTAAACTTGATGCAGAAACATTAAGCTATTAACAACTATTGTGCAATAGGACATGCAAGATTAGTCATAGAATATAAAATAATGCCAAATAAAATTTGTTATTAGGAGACTACGATGTTAAGACACTAAAAAAATGGTATTTAATACTTACAAACAATTCTTGTTTCACTCCTAATAGTGTTGCAAACAAACCTAAGTTTGTAGTCAAGTGTACAACTTTACGATCACTACTTAGGCAACCAACACAAAAGGCTGAAGATATTTCTTTGAACTCGTCTTTCACAGCAAACATTATACAACCTTATCGAACACCTAAAATTAATTATACTAGCTAAAACTTTATTGATTGGTTGATATCAAAAGGTACACTACAATTACCTAAGTTTATTTATATTATCACAATTTACAAATTGACAAGCACAGACAGATATTGACAGTCAATTGTCATTCTCATTTTTTATAGTTTCCAAAACGTTCCGAATAATGATAACGGTGATGACAATAATAACACTGCTCACGAATGATCCGATTCAATTGTCATGATATTATCGCTGTCATCTTAATTTAAATTTGTCAAAGTTTTTTGAATTCAGAAGTTTTTTACAGTAGCATTAATTTTTATTTTGTGATGATATGTCATCGAATTCTATTATGAGCGGATAAGATGTGGGGTTCTGTCGGGCCGAATGCAACCTCCAGCGAGGATAAAACTCATCTATTGAAATGATAGAATTAGATTTGTTCCAAGTATGTTCGACTGATTCTTCAGCCGGTCGTGATATTTGTTTTGTTGATTTTCTCTCTATCTGCTCTTTTACAGCATTCATTTAAAATGGTTTATGTATTTCAAACCAGGGTTTGTTATTCAATATTGCTATTTGCATTCACTCACTTCATCCACTTGCACTGACCCATAGCTGTATACCATATGTCCAAGTTGGCCTGCTACTTTCACCTAACATCCAATAAAGATTTCTGTGCCATATATTTAGTTCTTCTCTCTTAAACATAATTTACCTAATATACTGGGCCCACGTCAAGCGGCGATCTAGGTGAATGCCCAGTGACTGCCCATCATGACTGTGTTATCAGCATATATAGCAGTCATCTATCGGTCCCAGTACTGATCCCTACGTTACGCCGGCTTCTATATTGTTAAATTGGACGTAGGTTTTGATTATTTGACTTAAAAACTATTAATCCTCTCCTCGTTATCTTGGTTATTGTGTGTTTTGGAACGCAATCATTGACAGCTGTCAGTTTTCGGCGCCTTTTGTTATCTGTCAAGAACAGAGACAATTGGAAGAACACTAAGTGATTTGTATTCTCGCCAAGCAATAGCAGTAATGAATGATAAATTATGATTTACATACTAAGCAGTGTGTTATCTATTTATATAATTACTTATTTAATCTAAAAATAATAATAATAATAAACTTTATTGAAAATAAACATTACAATAGGCTTGTATCCACTATGAACAAATCTGATGCATTAGGTTGCATAACTATTAAGATGATCATTTAATTATGAAAAAACAAAGTTTTATAAAATAATAACTTTTGATTATTTATATTTTTATAAAATAAAATTGCACAAAATAAGCCATAAGTCACGTGACAGCAAACACCAATTAAAAAGTGTTACGTCACGCCGTGCGAAACGTCAAAGTCAAAATGTCATTCCCAAGTGTCTTGTGGAAGTGCAAAAAGAATGGGCATCGTTCCTTCTCGCGAGTGTCAGCCACTTTTTACGTATCTGCTGATTGCTTGGCACGTATATAAATATTTTTTTTGGTGTTTTTATACTTGTGCTTGTACACTGGGGCACTATGCAGTACTTGTAATACGATGAATCCATTTTTTATTAAAATAACTTCACAATACCAAATATTCCGATACTAAAACAGCTGTGTTTTGCACGGCGTGACGTCATTCAAGACGCCATGACAGTCATGAGCGTTTTTGATGACTAATGTCAAATATTTAATTAAATGGAAAATTATTCTTATAAATAAGCAGTATAGAATAGGCATCAAGGTATATTAGTATCTAACTACTGAAATTTAGGCAACAAGCCTATTAGGAGCACAATTACTTAATTACTAGTTTTACAATTTACCAATTATTGCGATCACTATCGCTAAACTAGGTTTCGTACAAAACCGTGTGGTACAACTATTGTCTTGAAACTTATTCGTCGTATTTTAATAGTTTAAAGTAATAAATCTCTATCATATCGTTTCGGTTGTCATGCTACGGAAGAGAGACGTCTGCTTTCTTACCTATTTCTGCCGTAAAATAGCTGTTGCAGTGCGAAGGGTGGATAGCCACAGGTATTACTGAGTACTGTGATTTTACACCTTGTCACAAGTAGACAACATACACGAGCACGAGCTAGCTACGTACAACGCATTTTCCTGTCATCACATTTTTGTATTGGCTACAATTAGCACTACTGCACGAAATTATATTGCACAAATTTCAGTTCGTATTAATCAACCATACCAGTCACGCGTACTCAAACCACATTTATTTCAGATAATCTGTTAATTTTAGTTTTTATGCAATATACCAGTTACCATATTACAACAAATTTCATTTCTCGGGGCAACCCGAACATTGGTCCTTCGAGCCTTCCGAAAAGGCGGGATCAGCAACACGTGTCGGTCTCGTGGACTATGACAATTAGGTTTTTCGAAAATATCATACGTGTCGTGCTTTTGATCACCTATTGGAAAAAGTGTGCTTATATTACGTCACTGGGCCGTACAATTTGTCGCGGTGAATCCTGTACTATCAAGAAGGCACGCATATTCGAGGAGTAGGAAGATCCTTGCCTAACCAGGTTACCAGCATCGCAAGCGTGTCTAACTGCACATTGTCACCAGTACCTTTAAGTTAGATCTGATCAATTTATTTAAAACATCTAATACCAACCAGCTGCAGACCGCCAAAGCTATTGAGCATGTCCTTACCAATTTCAAGAAGGATGGCGCTGAAAGGAAGACATCAGATTACCTCCAACGTCACTTAGACATGCTAGATAATTATTGGCATAAGTTCAACAATAATCACGGTAAGCTGTCAGAGTTAGGTGTAGAGTTACACACCTATTTTATAAATAATGAGTATGATAGGGTTAGGGAGAGGTATGAGACCATTCGATCGCATATTCAACATTATAAGGTTGTATCAGGGGAGAGACCAAGGACTCCAAGTTTAAAACCACCAACTTTAGCCAGTAGATAAAGTGAGCAGACAACTACGTCTCAAGCCATCAGTATTATTATTATTATTCGTGTAAGTCGGGGCTGATATGCATCACTGCGACCTATTAAGATCTATTGTGACCAGCCTCCTATGTAGGTTCTATGTAGGCCCTACAGTAGCTCCCTTAACTGGGCACTGACCAAGAAAGATAGGATGTTCCCAGTTCGAATTGTTTTTATTTCATCTGGGTCAAGGATGTGACTCCCCAGGTGTCTGTTTCTTTTGTGAATCAGCGGTTCACAGTAGCACAAGAGGTGTATTGGTGTTTCACGCTCTTGTTCGCAGAATCTGCATCTGTCAGTGTCCTTAAGTTTCATGTTGTAAAGGTGTCTATTCAACTTGCAGTGAGCGGTCAAAGGCCTAACCATCACGCTCAAGTTACTCCTGTTAAGCTTTAATAGCTCGTCAGTGCGTTTGTGAGAGTATGGTTCGATTAGTGCTTTTGAGTGTGTCATCCCGGACGTACTGTGCCAGTCTGCTTTCGCCTCGTTAAGAAGGCGAGTTTTCAGGTATTGCATGGCCTGGTTCTTTGAGATACCACAGATAGGCTCTGGGCCGAACTGTATTCCTTGAGCCCCAGCCCTGGCTAGTTCATCGGCCTTCTCATTGCCGGTTATTCCAGAATGACCTGGCACCCATTTGAGGGTGATTTTGTTCTTTTCTCCCAGGTCATTGAGTTTTTTCACATAGTCTTTTACTAGCTTTGATTTAAGTGTGTTATTGTTAGTAAAGCTGCCTGACTGTCTGAATTATTTACGATTTGTTGGTTTACTTAGTTTCGTTGGCGGTTCGCTTGTACACATTCAATTATGGCACAGACTTCCACCTGGAATATAGTGGCATACTTTCCCAGGTTTATGCTTTTGCTAACCCTGGGTCTGCCCCCATATATGCCACATCTTACGTTAGCCCCCATTTTGGAGCCATCGGTGAACCACACCAGAGTCCCGTCATTTAAGGGATCAATATGTCGGCCTTGCGCCCAGTCTTCCCTCTTGGTTATTTCCACAGTGAAATTCTTGTGGAAGTTAACTTCTGGAAGCAAGACGTCTGTCGTCATTGCAAGAAGTTAGATGAGTGTCATAAATGCGAAACTTTGCTTTCGCTTAACTTCAGAACTAAATGACCAGTAGATTTAAAATTTTGGATTTTAAGTATGTGATTATAGCTTACTGGATGACGAAAATTTTTGCGTGCTGACCTTATCCAGAGGTTCTCAAATCGGGGCCTGAAAATGCGGCGAAACGGTTCCAGTCAAGGATGGTACGTCAGTGTTTGCTTCGTACTCGACTTGGCGGGGGCACTGCCGTGCCCCCAGATCCTAAGGGAATATGACTTTTAAACTATTTCATATTGGTAATTATAAACACCGTAACAACCATTACACTTATTTCAATATTTTGATGAATCGCAGTAAATGTGATGCCAATTATCATGATCCGATAGCTATTGATTGGGTATAGTATCTTTATTGTGTTGATGTCCCAGCCAACTGGTTAAAATAGCCGTTCAATCAAACAGCTAGCCCTTTGACTGAACAACGCCATTCAACCATACGTCTAGCTTATTAATTGAATATTTAAGTCACTCAAAACGTTCAACACTACAGCTGATTCAAAAGCCGCCGTCTAATATAATTAGTTCAGCGCTCACCGCCGCGGCGCTAGGTGCGTTTGTTTTCAATATGGCGTCAACTAGCCGTGTTTGTGTGATTGTTTCAAGATATTTTTCGGAAGTAAGTACATATACGTTACACGTGTTATTAAAGACACAGAAATTATGAGGTCACCTACGAGTGAATCAAAATTTAAACAAATATTCGAGGAGAGATTACGGGATTATGAAATGATTCTTGCTTCGTAAATTTTTGAGTTTGTAATTTTTTGCTTGGTGCAATAAACAATATTATAATTGATAATTTGTTTTTCATTTTTACTTATTTCATCAAACTTTTGGTCACCTCTTAAACTTAATTCAAGAATAACCTCTCAAGAAATTACAAAGTCTTCCTATTCTCTCAAATTAAGTACTAAACTAATGGTCACCTTATATATAATACTTTATTGTACAATAAAAAAACAACAATTGTAGCTATACATAGTGTACAAGGGCGGACTTATCTCTAAAAGCGATCTCTTCCAGCCAACCCAAATAGTGGTGCAAGACGTTAAAATTGCAGGGGTAATTAAGTGTTTAACCTGGTTTCAAATGTACACATCATTAAGCATATATATACAAATACATACTTACACATAAATAAATATATACACATATATATATATATATATACATAAATACATACATACATATAATATAATATTATATAATTTAATACAATTAATTAGACAGATAGTACTCTTTCAGAAGACATTTGAAAGATGTAAGGGATGGTCTCTCACGAATGGAAGTGGGCAAACTATTCCACAGCTTGGCAGCACGAACGGAAAAGGATTTTTGAAAAAATACGGAATTGGACTTAGGAATTTCAAGGACATTTTTAGTAACACAGGATCGCTTGGGGCGGGAGCTTTCGGCACAAAATTTAAAAC
Organism: Scirpophaga incertulas; assembly: GCA_036419045.1. Classification (NCBI taxonomy): domain Eukaryota; kingdom Metazoa; phylum Arthropoda; class Insecta; order Lepidoptera; family Crambidae; genus Scirpophaga; species Scirpophaga incertulas. The sequence goes on along the minus strand of CM071647.1, from coordinate 4,371,059 downwards.
GGGTTCGAAGGTAAGTTGGAAACTGGGGATAGTGGAGAATTTTGTACACAAGGGAAAGCATGTGTAGATTTCTACGCAAGCGAATAGGTAGCCACCCTAACTGCTTACGATAATCAGACACGTGGTCAAATTTACGCAGACTGAATATAAAGCGAATGGCTAAATTTTGAAGGCGCTCTAGCTTATTAAGTAGCTCTTCGGTTGCGTCTTAGTTAATTTGCCATGTAACCAGTTGGCTAAGCGTCGTCTAGCTGTAATGTTGAACGTTGCAATCAACAAGTCGGCTAAACGACGTATAGCTGTGTGAATGAATGGCGTTGTTCAGTCAAAGGGCTAGCTATTTAATTGAACGGCTATTTAAGCAGTTGGCTGCGAAATTGATATGTAAATAGATGTAATTATTTCATGATTAAAAAGAAAACAATGTATAGGAGCAGAAGCCAAGGTGTAAGGTACAAAAAAGCTGACAAAGTTATTTATTTATTAAACGTGTTTATTGCCTCTGTATTTTTTTTCTTGCTCTCGTATATCTTACGTCTGCATTTCTCCTTCGAGCTTTTCTTGCTCGTTTATTTCTTTCTTTGGTTTGCTCTCTTTTCGCTTGTGCTTCATATGTATGTACTTGACGTGCGACAGCATAGCTATTTTCTGCGTAAACGCCGCGTTGCAATGTTCGCATTTGAATGGACGCTCGCCCGAGTGCGTGCGCATGTGGTTCACTAGCGTACGCTTCTCCTGAAAATGGAGAATATCATTAAAACAACACATTTTTATATTCACTTAGGTTTGCCTAATTGTTTCGCAAAACTAACAGAGAATAGATTTTACGTGTAATAGGGAATTAATCTCTTTTTTGAAAAGAATCTTAATTTGATCCTTGCGTGTCAGTAAACCATATACTAAAAATATAAAAATTTTATACACTCGTTAAGTACTATAAAAATTGCATTAAAATTTAATATTTTCAAATTTCGCGCGTAATTAGACGAAGGCGCCGCACGAGTTGTTACTCTGTAGCGATGACGTCAATACGGCATGTAAATAATAAACAAAGCTCTATGTTTGATGCTATGTATTATTATATTCATAATTTAAAAGTGAGTTATTATCTTTTATATATAAACAACTAATAAAGGAATAATAATAAAAGAGTAATACTGACATCGATGTTTTAATACTCCGTAACTCGGCAGAACAAATGTCGGGATTTGCAGCAAAGAATTTTCCGACCATTAATGCATTTATTTTTGGTAAATTCGTACTATCTCCTTTTACAAAATTGCTTTCCATAGTGTGATTCACGTGCGATTTCAATTTAACTTACGTATTTATAACGTTCTCTTACATAAAAAAAGCAACCTACAAACTTTTTTTTTATTGTTTTGCGGCTTTATACGTACTATGATTCATAATGACATTGACACGCATAAGTTTACAGTACCTTATGACGTCACGACATGGCGGCCTATGTTTCGCTCTTGTTTTACGTATAGATTAAAAAAAGTGAATACTTTGAAACTAATTTTTATATTATTTTTGTTATTTTATGTACTTAAACATGCTGGTTTCGACTATTTAATGCATAAGCTATCATAGTTATATGCTTTTAGATCTTTTCTAATATAGAGGGAAGTACCCTATTAAGAGAACGTAATTTCTACACAAAACCATAGCTAAATTACTCCACATTACCATAGACAAATTAAAGAGATCGCTATCTTAATACATTTTTTAGTTCGTGGTAAATTTATTATTATCGCATGTATCCATTAGTGTGACTTACACTCCAGCCGCTAAGAGAATGCGTTTCTCACAGGTGCTGTCATTTCCTTACGTACATGGAATAAGGTTCATATTTGTATAATACTAACCACGATTCTAGTATTATACAGATATGAACCTTATTCCATGTACGTAAGGAAATGACAGCACCTGTCAGAAATGCATTCTCTTAACGGCTGGAGTTTAATATATTTAGATTGCGATCCGGCGTCATTTTCAGTCCGGCCGGATACGACTGGATCCGGTCGGATTGATGGGATTGATTAAACCAAGATGAATTTCGCTTTTTAGTACAAAATAAGTGAGTTAATCAAGTGTCACTGCCCTTATATGTAGGTAGTTTATAAAAAATAAATCACAAATATATAAACTCGACTTTATTTCCTAACCAATGTTAAGACAAATATACAACAAGGAAACAATTAAAATTTAGTTGTGTAGGTAACTAGTAATAATTTTACGATGTAACGAGTAGTTCAGTCTTTGTAGATGTCACTTTCACAGATAGATCAATTTATAAGTAACAATATTAATTATCAAGTAACTATAATATCTAATAGATACAATTAACCTTACGTAATTAACTGAAATGAGATCAAAATCATTATTAAATAATGCTATAAAACAAGATTATGACAGATACCATCATGATTACTAACTGCTAGCACCGGAACCGGTCTTCGGATCCGGTACCCATTAAAAGATGCCGGATCCGTTTTTCCGGATTGCAATCTCTAATCTAGATGGCGTTAATACATATAAAAGCTTGTCGCGATATTTATTTACTTATAGAATACTTTTAACGACAAGCTTTTATACGTAAAGTTTATTTTGTTCTTTTTTAAGCTTGCTTTTAATAAAAGCTTGTATTAAAAAAAATCTTTTAATTTATTTTCCGACTAAAAAACCAAGCTTAGCAAACCCTTTCATTTGATACCCATATTGTAGGGGTGCATTATAAATAATTGGTCCGCCATATTAGATTAAGAGTGACGTCACATTATTTATCGAGGTGTTCTTTGCAAGCCCTTTCATTTGATACCCATATTGTAGGGGTGCATTAAAAATAATTGATCCGCCATCTTGGTAATGCCGCCATGTTGGATTTAGAATGACGTCACACACATAACCACGCATTGTCATCCGACTTACACGTGCATGCAAAATTTCAGCTCAATCGGAGACCGGGAAGTGGGTCAAATTAAGATTCCAAGATTTTCTTACATAGTTACAAGTGAAGCCAATATAAAAGCTTGTATTAAAAATGTTAGGTGGAGCAATAAGTTTTTATGCAGTTTTGAAGCTGATATACTGGCCATCTTTTTCAACGATCTATATAAACATATTTATTTTGCGAATTATGAATAAATTTAATTTATTTTGCGAAAGTTGGATTTATAATTGATGTTTGTTATTATTGGTTCCATAAAAAGGCAAATCTAAACTTTGAGCATTTTTTAGGGATTATATATATAACTTCGCTGCGGTTCCTGAAACCCGGTTACCAAAGAGTATTATAGAATTACCAACAATCTTAAGACCTATATTGAATATAATCTTATGAAAAATGGGAATCCGCTGTTAAAGATTATATACATGTCGCAGCATTTCCATAGACTATATAGTCATCATCACTTAGCCAATCATAGTCCACTGCTGGACATAGGCCTCTCCCAATTTGAGCCACAACACCCGGTCCTCCGCTTCCGCATCCAGTCCCCTCCAGCGACCTTCTTCAGGTCGTCAGTCCACCTGGCGGGGGGCGTCCTCCCTTATGGCTGCCGAGTCGCGGGCTCCATTCAAGGACTCGTCTGCTATCAGGCTATAAGTCCTTCGGCAAACGTGGCCAGCCCATTGCCACTTCAGCGAGCTTATTTTGCGAGCTATGTTGGTTACTCTGGTTCTTTGTCGAATGACCTCATTACGAATTCGATCCTTCAAAGAAACTCCGAGCATAGCTCGCTCCATAGCCCGCTGCGCGACTTTAAATTTATGGACTAGCCCGACCGTTAATGTCCACGTTTCGGCGCCGTAAGTCATAACCGGATTATGTAACTTGTTGTTACGAATGTTGCTTTTGTCCGGAAATAAAAATAAATCAATTACAAGCTTTTAAGCATCGCATTGATGGAAAGCTGTGTTAAAAGCTGGTTATTCCCTCAGAAAACTTGTAAAAACAATATACGCTTGTTTAGAAATGGGAGTAGCCGTACTTACAGCAAAACCTCGACCGCATATATAGCACAGTTTATTCTTCTCCTTTTTCTCCCCATTGTGCGTGTAGCGCTGGTGTTCCACGTACTTCGTGCTGTTCAGGAATTGCTGAGAAGGTCAAATTAACGTTTAATTAATATTTTGTGGAGACGAGAGCAATATGAAGTGTTCAAACATACAATTTGTAAAGAAATAATAAAATACCAGAACATAGTTTGACCACCTCGTACTCCGAATTCAACCATCCCTGAGATCCCGGGTTTGAGTCCCGGTGGCGGCAAATGCTTGTGTAATGTATATTTTCATAAAAAATATTTATATGTCTATTCGTCACCATGTGCCCTAAACACATGTCTTAAATAAAGAAAGGTTTCATGGTGTCGCCATCTCCGAGTAGAGTTTTTCTGCGAGAATTCTCGAATCGAGAATTCCCGAGAAATTTTGCCTTACTCGAGACGAGAAAAGAGTGGTCGAGAAATCGAGAATTTTTTAAAACTTAATAGGAAACCGACTATCAGATAATGTTTTAAATGCCCTCGTATTTTTGTAAGCTTATTTCCTAAATAATAAAAATCCCTAGTGGGCTAGCTTTTGGAGCAGTTTCCTCTTTAAATTGTGATTATAATTAGTCTGATTATTAATTATTTATTAGATTCTTAAGTATACTTACGTAACAAAAAAGTCTATATATAACAAAATATTGAAAATTTATATTGAAAAGTTGGACTAAAATAAGTTACCTTATTGTTATTCATTGTAAATAAGAAGCTAGTCTGATTGATTGATTTTTATACCTAATTCAAAAACTGTCGTTTCAATTATACATTTTAATAGAAAAGTTTTTAGTACAGACAGAGACTAAGTAAATTTTATAATATGTAATGTAAGGTACTAAATTATATTGTGGTGACATGATGGCATTGTTTTTAGAAGATATTTTATTTGTTTTTTCCCAAAGATGACGACTATTTAGTCCTAAAATTGTGTGTAGAGATAATGACAAAAGATCTCGCTAGATTTTATTTCGTTTAATAAAAATTTTATATACTTACTTAAGTTAAAGTCAATTGAAACTAATATTAAATGTTGTTAATTGAAAATGTTGTTGAATATTGCATAAAAAGCGTAGTTTTATTGTTAAAACACACATATTTTTAAAAATTTCCATATATCTAGACAACCCGAGAACTCTCGTGAAATAGTGGTCGAGAATTCTCGTGCTCGGAAAAATAAAAAAGCTCGAGAATTGAGAAACCCTATCTCCGAGTCATTGTTCTGATCATGCGTCATAGAATTGTTAATAACATTATTCTTAATTGGGTAGACGACAATTTTTTAAATTCAATATATAATAAGAGTACTCTTTTAAGTGAGAAATATTGTAGAACCAACAGTACACCTGCACCTATTACTTTTGAAGATACATCGCCATGTTTGCGGCGCTGTCGCGGGGCGCTCAAACACGCTCCATACTAAAAACACTGCAATCGTGACGTCATAACTCAGTAAACTCGTCAAATTTGTATGAGCGTATAAACAAATTTTAAAATAACTTTGTTATTTGTACGTTTATAGGTATACTTTCTTTATAAAAAAATGTTACATTTAATGTGAGAATGTTAGAAATGTGTTCGTTTCATTTGAATTACGTAAATAATAATTGCTCATTTTTTAAAAATCTAAAAACAATATAAATTAATAATTAAACTGAAATTTCTATATTGACATACTTTCATGAGATATAAATTGCTCAAATCAGATAATTATAGTATAAAAACGGCCATAATCAGTTGTAGTCGTCTACCCTATTGTACACATAAAATACCCAAAAAATAAATAAATCAACAAATAGCAAATGTACAAAAGGCGGCCTTATTGCTAAACAGCAATGTCTTCCAGGCAACCTAGGACCAGGGAAGTATTAAAATTAAATTTAAACATATCGGTATAGCAATTGGAAAGGACAATAGGTTACAACTAGTTAAAGCTAAGGAATCTTTGACAGGAAGTGAACACTTCGCGCTCGCCTAATACCCTCCGGGAAAGAGTTCCATAACCGGATGGCATAAGCCGAAAAAGAATATTAAAAAAAATCGGTATTTCAATTATGTTACTACTGGCTTTCTGCCTGCGGCTTCGCCGCGTGGATTTCGGGATTGGGTCTATAGAGGGTTAAGGGTCAAAGCTTTTGCCCACGGCTACATATGCGCGGAAGTCGACTTATGCCGCGAAGGTTTTATCGCACTTCCCGTGGGACTATCCGTTTTTCCGAGATAAAAAATGCCGCAAAACCTTGCTCAAGAATCACTCTATTTATTGATGACGACCGCATGAAAATCTGTGCAGTAGTTTTTGAGCGAAGCCTTTATTGCGCCTCATGTGGGATTTATCGGTTTTTCCGGGATACGTCATAGCCTAGAACCTTCTTTAAGAATCAATGTCTATTGATGAAAACTGCAGGAAAATTCGAACAGTAGTTTTGAATAATCTTTATCGCGCATCCTACGATATCTGTCGGTTTTCTGGGATAAAAATAGCCTAAAACTTCTAGAGAATCACATCATCTATTGGTGAACAACACATGAAAACCCATGCAATAGTTTTTGAGCGAAGCCTTTATTGCGCATCCCGTGGTATCTGTCGATTTATCCGGGATAAAAAGTAGCATATTATTTAATCCGGACTTTTATCTTTACGTCTGCAAAATTTCAAAGCAATCGGTTCAGTAGTTACGGCGTGAAAGCGGAACAAACAAACAAACAAACTTACATTCCGATTTATAATATTAGTAAGGATTTTTTATAATTATACTTCAACTAGCGACCCGCCCCGGCTTCGCACGGGTGCAGTGAAAAAATGGTTATGGTGGGTTATTCCTAAGAGATAGACATATACCATCGCGGACTTTTTTGTGGATTTTTGTAAGTTGTACAATACTGTAGTACATTATTTTGGTCTATCTCGTAGGGTTCAGCCAGCGTTTGCAATATAAGCGCAAAAAAACGTGCTTATTTACGACATCACATTAGAAACCTTTAAATTTATCAGTGCTTCTCTAATATATTATGCATTTATTATACATACAAACCTTCCTTAAGAATCACTCTATCTATTAAAAAAAACCGCGTCAAAATCCGTTGCGTAGTTTTAAAGATCTAAGCATACATACGGACATACAGCGAAAGCGACTTTGTTTTATACTATGTATTGATTTGAAACTAATATATTTATGTACTTTGACTAAGCACCGCTTCCGATATGATATGACTTGCGATTGACAGATCAGATACTTTGCCTATTTACCAATACAGCTGTAAAAAGCTACGTTTTCAATTTTACAAGCTTTTATATTAGCTTCACTTGTAACTATGTAAGAAAATATTGGAATCTTAATTTGACCCACTTCCCGGTCTCCGATTGAGCTGAAATTTTGCATGCACGTGTAAGTCGGATGACAATGCGTGGTTATATGTGACGTCATTCTAAATCCAACATGGCGGCATCAATTTTTAATGCACCCCTACAATATGGGTATCAAATGAAAGGGTTTGCTAAGCTTGGTTTTTTAGACGGAAAATAAATTAAAGGAAATTTTTTTTTTTCACGTGAATACGTCTTTAAAATTGCTTCCATAGGGACACACATCAAAAAATCGAATGATAACAAACTCGGGGGAATTTTTTTATTGTTGTAGCTACATATCTATCATCCCCATCCAAATTCCAATTACATCACTGGATAGCTAAAGGATCAAAGAATTTATTACGCCCAGTAAAGACTAACACATCGCGCGCGGGGGAGGGGGAGCCCCACCAATTTGAAGGCCATTTCGCTGCGTACTATTACCCGTTACGAGACGTATTCACGTACAACAAACGGCCGTGTCCATAACACAGCCACACCCCCTTTTTACTTTGAATATTTTCTCACCTTGTCACATAGCTGACAGAAGAACCTCGACTGCTTGGTGTGCACGTGCCGGTAGTGGTTCATCATGTACGTGGTGCGCGTATATTCCTTTCCACAGTCTGGACATTGTACCATCTTCTTCACCCTATCGTTAAATAATATCGCGTTTAAATAACAAATCCAACAACATATATATGTATATAAGCACATAATCCATGAACGTATATATATATATATAAACACACAAAAATTAATTTACATGTATATAAACACTAGCGGACCCGACAGACTTCGTCCTGTCAAAAAGATTTGTACAGTGGCAGTTTTTTGTTCCTAATTATTTTATAGATAATGTCGCATAGCCAACCAAATCGCAAAAAAAGTCTAAATGACCTACTATTACATTTTGTGGCTATTCAATTATGGAACGTGACATTAAATCCTCCAACGATGTATTCTGTGCTCCAACGCACGCACGCACACTGTTTTGATAGATATGATTGAATTTCAACTATATGTAGCGGTAATAAAGCGCACATTGACTCTTTGATGTTAGGAACACACCTTCATTGCTTAGACAACAGTGAGTGCTTGCAATATGAACTTTATACAATAAGAATAAAGCTCAATTCGACTGTACGTTTTAGTTAGAAAACGTTTGCATGGGAAAATAAAAGGGCTGTTTTTAGGGTATTTCCGATAATTATTCGAATTTTCCTCATTGTAAAAACCCTCCTTGAACTTCAACGAACATTAACAAAAAAGAATTGGCCGAATTGGTCCAGGCGTTGTTGAGTTATGAGCTTACCAACACATTTTGCGATTCATTTTTATATATAAGAAATGTAGTGTTTGCGACCTCCAGCCGCTGACCTACATGATATGAATTAAGGAATATGTCATGGGTTGTCATATATAAACAGGCTTGTCAATAAATGTTTCTGCTGGTTACAGTCATGTTTGTCCCTACATAAATAATCCTTTACATAACAAAACACAAAAATCCATGAACATATATATAAGCACACAAAAGCATAACCGTAGAGCACGTTAACTGGGCATTCCACGTTTTTAGAACAGACCTTTAAAGCAGACTTTAAACCTGACTAAATGGCGAACTTTCCATATATACTTCTATCCCTTATTTCAACCCTTTATAGCCCTTTTTCGCATTTTTTTTTATTTGTTAGAGCTAACAGTCTGCCCATTCCGGACGTACAATAATAATATTATAAAGTATTATAATTATTAATCACTTAAATTATAATTATTAACATCGAGAGTCAGCTGTTGCTGTTGAGTGTTTCGAAGACACAATACATGGTTTGCAACGATCCCATTTCAGCACACGACCCTCTTATCATCGACGGACAACAAGTCACTAAGTGTGACGAATATAAATACTTGGGCTCAATGTTGCACTCTTCTGGAAATGTAGATGTAAACATTCAACATCGTATAGCAGCTGCCTGGCTTAAATGGCGAGAAGTGGCTGGCGTAACCTGTGATAAACGAATGCCTGTGAAACTCAAAGGCTTAGTCTATAGGAGCATGATCAGACCGGTCCTCACATATGGCAGCGAAACTTGGGCAGTAACACAGCGCCAAACCAATGCCATACAAGTCGCTGAAATGAAAATGCTTCGGTGGATGTGCGGAGTGACGAGACTCGATAGAATTCGCAATGAGTACGACCGCGGCAGTCTCGGTGTACGCGACATCGCCGACAAGCTTCAAGAGAGCAGACTACGTTGGTTTGGGCATGTGAAAAGAAGGCCTCCTGATTACGTGGGTAATGTTGTGTCCAATCTGGAAATCCCAGGGGTAAGACCCAGAGGGCGACCAAAGACTAGATGGACAGATGTTGTGAGGAAAGACCTGCAATCCTGCAATGTCTCCGAGGAAGACACGTCCGATAGAGCAAAGTGGAGGAGAAAAACCAGAAAGGCAGACCCCACCATCAGATAGGAATAATAAATGCCACGGAGAGAGAGAGAGAACATCGAGAGTCAGCATTATCATTATTTACAAAATATTCATTTAAATTATAATAACATCCATTTATTAAACATTGTTTTAATTGTTTTTTAAACTTATAACCATCTAGAGATTTTAAGTATCCAGGCAATCTATTGTATATTCTAATTCCAGTAAGGTATGTACTTTTGTGCATAATGTAACCATTAGATGCTTCCATAGATATGTCATCTTTATATTGACGACGTATTTTATTTTTAGTAGCTATTTTTTTTATGAAAAATGTCAGTTCGATTTCTTACAAATAAGCATATTTCCAATATATATATATACATGTCGATGTAAGAAAATTTTGGTTCTTAAATACAGTTCTCAACGATTCTAATTTTTGCATTAAAAGCGCATGTCCTTCCTCAGGCTATAGATTATCTGTGTTCCAAATTTAATTTAGACAGACAGAGTTACTTTCGCATTTATAACATTAGTACGGATGTTAGTGACGCCCATCAAAAAAATTGAAGGGAATTCCCACTAAGAAAAATTTGTCCCAGTGCGTGTTGCGCCCAGTGCGTTTTTTCCGTAGTTATGGAGAATCAATCAATCCTCCAAGACAACGCACGACTACACATCGCCGTTGGGAAACCGTACCACATCCCCTTATTCACCCGACTTGGCACCATCAGATTATCACGTATCAAGCATTTAAAATTTTTTAGGTAAAAAAAAATCAAAGATTTTAATCAGATGAAAACAGAAGTGACGAAATTTTTTGATTCTAAACTTCCAGAGTTTTGTGCTAAAGGTATCAACGACCTTCCTAAGACGGAGCACTGTCATTAGTTCTGACGGCGATTATATTGTAAATTAAAACTTAACTTTAATAAAGAAACTTAATACAAAAAAGGACAACGCCCATTCCTGCCCCAGTACGCCCAGAATAATGAATCTGACAAAATGTCTTATTTAAAAATAATAAAAATTTTGAGATCAATTAAAAATCAGATAAAGCATTGGATAAATAACTATTAAAATATATTTTTCAATTGATATTTTGTCATTTCCGTTGTAATTGCTTAGTCTGTGGTAAAGAATAATGGCCAACTAGTGATGGCGAAAAAATCGCTGGAGGTGTTTATATCGATAAGTCACGATGAATTACGTCAATAACATTTAGATATCCATGGATGTTAAAATTCTCTCTCTTATCCATAATCGAGCGCCTTCATATTATTATCGAGTTTAAATAAATGCGAATCACAACTATCAATGTTTGACTCAATGTTTTATTGTTCTGTGAAATGACACATTCCTGTCTGTATCTAACTACGTCTACGACTAACGTAACATTTCATATGGCAGGCTTTTCACGAACACGTAACGCTATCACTGTTTGATACGTTGGCTATTATAAATTAGTGCGACAGAGCGATTGGCATCAGCCAGAATCTTAAACCTATACGAACGGTCGACAAAAATTCAAAAGCATCGAATTTAATATATTACGTTAGTGAGATAGTTTCAGTATGTTTTTGGTTTGGTTGATAGATATTAGTGCGATGCGGTCTCTGTACAATCTACTCGGCATTTATATGTGCCAGTATTACATACTGTAACATTGCTGATTGGCATAGGTGTACATACAAAGTTAACATAATAAACATATAACATTGGCAAAATTCAAAGAGTAACAATGGTTTTCTATCCACATTTACTTTTGAACCTGTCCTTTATATAAAATAAAATGCAGTTATATTTAAAGTACAGTTATAGAGCTATCAAATGGTATAAGTCTGAACTCTGGACGTTTCTGGGGCAGAGCCTCATACAAATATGGGCATTGTCCTTTTTGTTCCCAATTTTTCGACGAACTTTTCCTACAACCTAATATATAACGGACTCAAAATTGTTTATGATTATAATATATAAAATTAATTAATATATTGTATAACATATATAAGATTAAATATTCTTATTAAAATATAAATCGAATGATATAAATATGTATGTTTATATAATGTCTAAGTAAACAATATATAGGAGAGTAGCCTACACTTACTTGTTCTTCCGCTCCTCAGCGTGCGCCACGCTTGAAGTCAAATGGCGTCTGTACAGTCCATTGTTTATGAACTTCCGGTCGCATTTGACGCAATACGCTTCTTCTGGTGCTGTTCCGTGATAGAGGTTGTAGTGCCGGACGTAGCCGGTGCGGTTCTTCAAGCGGTGACCGCACACATCACAATCGTGACTCACGTGGTAGTGTCTAGATAGAGAGATAAAGCTCATATTGTAACTAACTGTACCCGCGACTTCGTTCGCGTGGAGCAAAAAAGTTAATTAGTCTATTTAGGTATTTGTATTTTGAATTTAAGTGGATATACATCGATGTTTACAATCCCCATTGAGGGGCACGAGCCTACCCTGAGTAAGGATATTCGATATACATCGATGTTTACACTCCCCACTGAGGGGCACGAGCCTGAGTAGGGAGATTCGATATACATCGAATAAGTAGTGTACGAAGTACAGTAGCTTCAAACATTCCGCGCGATCAGCGTTATTGCTCAATTTAATGTAATTAATTAGTTCACGATCGGACACACCATCGCGCCGCGTGTGCTCATTACCATACATTACCATTTTTACCAATATATTCTATTTTAACCAAATCTGTGTTTATTACCATTTACCAGTATATTTTATATTTGTAGGACTTACACCCTACATAATTTTGGTCCTTCGAACCTTAGGAAAGGTGGGATCTGCCGCGTTGTAAGTAAACTGTGAACGTGACGTGTCAGTGACTATCGTTCTATGTAACCAGTGTTGAGATTTTTTTGAGTTATCAATTAACCATTTTCGTTGAGATTTACCTGCGGGAGTTACCAGTGAACCATTTCTGTTAAAATTACCAGTAAGAGTTACCAGTGAACCATTTCTGTTAAAATTACCAGTAAGAGTTACCAGTGAACCATTTCTGTTAAAAATTACCAGTGAGAGTTACCAGTGAACCATTTCTGTTAAAAATTACCAGTGAGAGTTACCAGTGAACCATTTCTGTTAAAAATTACCAGTGAAAAATTTGTGTTGGAATTACGCAACACCACCACCGCACCAGCCGGGACCCTTGTATTTTCTTGACAGTAACCAGCTATTCAAGTAAGATCGTTCTTTTTTCTTGCTAATCATTATGAGTACTATTACTGATTTATTTACTGCTCAACGGGAGATCATGGAGAACATGAACAAACTTTATGTTAACTTCAAGAAAGAAGGGAAAGGCAGGAGAACTGCAGAAAGCGTTAAACGCCGTCTGCAGTCTTTAGAAACATTTTGGGAAAATTTCTTACGTCATCATGAAAAATTAGAGCAAACGTGCGACCCAAATGCCGATGACTCTTATTTTGAAGACGAATGTTTCACCAATACGAAAAAATTTTATGATAATGTGAAAGCTCAATTTTTAAAAATATTGCAGGAATTTTCTAATAGCACTCCATCTACATCAGCTGTGATGTGTGATGATAACCAAACTCATTTATCATCAGATCAGCCTAACGCACCAACACCAACCATTTCAAAAAAGTTTGCTTTTCCAAAATTTGTTTTCAATGACGTTGATAACAGTTCTAAAATTGACGAGATGATGAGGAAACAACAGAGCAATTTTAAAGCCCTAGCTCGAACAATTTCAAAAATTAATTTTAATGTTTTAACTGAAAAGTGGGAATTTCAAGATATTTTAAAAAATATAGAGTCAAGATGGGCTGCTATTGACTCCCTTCACTGGGAAATTGACAGCTGCTTAGATTTTGAAGATAGTAAATATAATGAGACATTTAGTTGCTATGAGAATGAGTATAATGATATCAAAAGAGCATTAAATAGTAGAATGTGGGATGCAAATTATAAAGATAAATCAACTCCTAAGATAGAAATACCAATATTTAGTGGCAACTACCAGCAATGGATATCATTTAAAGATCTTTTTGTGGAGTGTATTCATAATAATAATTCAATTTCCAAAGCACAAAAAATGCAGTTCTTAAAAAGTAAATTACGCGGAGAGGCCGAAAAGCTTATACAGCATATTCACATCAGTTCGGAAAATTACCAATCCTGCTGGGACATACTTAACCAAAGATATAATAATAAAAAATTACTTTTTAATTCACACATGAATGTACTTATGTCTCTTCCAAATATACAGCAACAATCAGCAACTAACATAAAAAAGCTTCATGACGTAACAAATGAATGCTTAAATGCCATAAAAAATCTAGGAGTGGACATCTCCACCTGGGATCCAATTATAGTATACCTCGTCTCCCAGAAACTTGACCCGGAAACGTACAGCGATTATATTAATTCATTAGTGGAACCACGAGATTTACCATTTTTACAAGACTTTTTATCTTACTTGGAAGGAAAGTTTATAGCGCTCGAGACCGCCCGGAGAAAAAGTGAGATAACCAAATATTCTTCACCATCCAGTAACCAATTACAATATAACCAGCATTTTAATAGTACAAACCAGTATAAAAAACCAGAAAAAGGATATTCCAAATCAAATTTCAAAAATAAATATACCGATGTTAAACCATTTATTAATCATTCTTCTACCAAGTTTGAACAAATACACCAAAAATGCTTATTATGCAATGGAAAGCATGCGCTGTTTCTATGCTCTAAATTTCGCCAATTAAATCACCAAGACAAACAGAAATTCATATTGCAAAATAATATATGCAAAAATTGTTTAATTAATCACCAAGACAAAGAATGCAATTCAGTAAAAACATGTCGTCATTGTCACGAAAAGCATAACTCACTTTTACATAATGTTTACGTTGACACAAACCAAAATAGGTCAACTAAGTGTGTCACACATGTTTCAAAAAATTGCATGACTGACATTTTGTTAGCGACGGCTCGTGTCTATGTTTTGGGGGCTAATGGGATATATCAAAATTGAGAGCTTTGATCGACCAAGGGTCACAAACCTCTATCATATCTGAGAGTGCCGCACAGCAACTGGGCCTCCCTCGTCAGAGGTGCAAAGGGGTAGTTTTTGGCATTGGTGCTAAAGAAAACAATTGCAGAGGTGTTATTACCATTCAGATAAGCTCATTAGATAACGACTTTACCATGAACGTAGACACATTTGTAATGAAAAATTTAATTAAAAAGTTGCCAAGTCAGTCATTCACAAAACCATCCTGGCCATATCTTTCTAACATTCAACTTGCTGATCCTAATTTTAACCAAAGCAGCCCGATTGACCTCTTACTAGGCGCAGATGTATATTCTGAAATTATTATGCATGGCATCATCCGAGAAGATAAATGCCAACCGATAGCCCAACAAACAAAATTGGGGTGGATTTTATGCGGAAATATAAAATCCTATTACTGCAACGTCGTGTTGAACAACTATGACGAAATACAAAAATTTTGGGAAATTGAAGATTTGACTGAAGACAATGATCACCATTCCACTGAAGACTTATTTTGTTTACAACAGTACCAAAATGAAACCATACGCCAGCCAGATGGTCGTTATGTCGTACGATTACCATTGAAGCCCAACTTAAAAGAAAAATTAGGAGAAAGCAGAAATAAAGCTATTGCCCAATTTTACCAATTAGAAAGAAAACTTATTAAAAATAGCAAAACTGCAATCGACTACAAACAATTTATGAATGACTATTTTACCATGGGTCATATGAAATTAAGTCTTAATACACAACCAATAGAGTACTTTTTGCCACACCATTGTGTCTTACGCGCCGATTCTACTACATCCGCAATCCGAGTTGTGTTCAACGGGTCAGCAAAAACATCGTCTGGTTATAGTATTAACGACCTTATGTACAGTGGACCGAACTTACAACATGACTTATTATCGATAATAATTAAATGGAGACAATATAAAATTGGTTATGTTGCTGATGCTGAAAAAATGTATCGGCAGGTATTGGTAAATGAAAATGACCAGCCCTACCAAAAAATTTTGTGGAGAAACTCGCCATCTGAACCTCTTCAAGAATACCAATTGACTACAGTAACATACGGAACCAAAGCAGCACCATTTTTAGCATTAATGACTATGAAGCAGCTAGCGAAAGACGAAACACATAGATATCCTGAAGCAGCAAAAGCATTAGAAAATAATATATATATGGACGACGTTTTGCATGGTCAGCATGATTACTCTCGAGCTATGAAACTAAAACACGAATTAATAGCATTGTGCAAAGCAGGCGGATTTAATTTACGTAAATGGAAGTCGAATGATCAAAGATTATCAGACACACCATTAAATACTATCGAACAAACATTTGAATTTAGGCAACAAGAGTCAACTAAAACCCTTGGATTAAAATGGATACCAATTAAGGATCAGTTCAGTTTTGATATAAAAATTTTACCAACACCAACAGTACAAATAAATAAACGACAGCTTTTATCTGAAATATCTAAAGTTTATGATCCTTTGGGATGGCTTTCACCTGTAACAGTAAGACTAAAATTTTTATTTCAAACTATTTGGCAATTAAATCTTACCTGGGATGATATTTTACCAAACCATGTTAACCAAGAGTGGAATTTATGTAAAACAGACCTGCAACATATTAATAATGTCAGCATACCAAGATGGTTAGGGTGCGTTCAAGATGATAACATCGAATTACATGGGTTTTGTGACGCATCCACCAAGGCATATGCCTGTGTCATCTACTGTAAAACTAAAAATTCCGTAGTAATTATAGCTGCAAAGTCACGCCTTGTACCGACCAAAAAGACAGTCACTTTACCAAGACTGGAACTATGTGCTGCTCAACTACTGACCAAATTAATGAAAACTGTACAGTCGTGTCTTTCCGAACATAATATTAAAATATATGCATGGTCAGACTCCACAGCTGTTTTAGGGTGGATTAACGGTGAACCAAATCGATGGAAGCTATTTGTGGCAAATCGTGTTGAAAAAATTATAAATATTATACCACCAAAAAATTGGAATTATATTAAGTCAGACCAAAATCCAGCAGATTGTGCAACTAGAGGGATAACATCAGAGCAACTTTTCAAGCATCCGATTTGGTGGACTGGACCTATATGGCTTTACACATTTAATGAGACTTTCTTACCAACGAACCCTTCATACACCACTCTAGAAGAAATCAAAAAATATTACCAAGTAAATATTGTTACCAAACCATATGAGAATGACGTCATCGGTGACCTGATTAGTCACTATAGTAGTTTCACGCGAGCGTCTCGAGTCCTTGCGTGGATACTACGCGTCTTCTCACGTGACCAAAACAAACCATTTGACAATGGCACTAACTTTGTCGGAGCTAATAACACTATACAAAAAGAATATTTAAACCTGAAACAAAAATTTGATGATTATACTTACCAAAATCTTACCGACCTGCAAATAGAGTGGCATTTCAATGCTTCATCTTGCCCAAATGCGGGTGGCATCTGGGAGGTTGCTGTCAAGAGCCTAAAATATCACCTTCGTAGGGTGCTAGGTGACCAAAAATTAACCTACGAAGAATTTACCACCTTGTTGTCTCAATTGGAAGGCTGTTTGAACACACGACCATTGTGTGCTATTTCCGAAGACCCAGATGACTTAGATTTTTTAACACCATCACACTTCCTCCCTAGTGGACCTATACTAACATTAATTGAGACGGAGAAAGACGAACGTACCAGGTGGCATTTGATACAAAAAATTTACAATGATGTATGGAAACGTTGGAAGTCTGAATATTTGACACAAATTAACCTAAGATCCCATTGGCATCAAACACGAGAGAATATAAAAGTAAATGACATAGTGATCTTACAAGATGTGTTCACATCACCAGGTAAATGGGCTTTAGGGCGAGTGGTTGAGACTCACCCCGGTAATGACGGTCTTGTGAGAGTTGTCACATTAAAGACTAAAGGAGGTTTATTGAAAAGACCAGTCAATAAGTTATCAAAACTTCCAATTCACTATGATAAAACCCTCACCACTATTGCATGTTGTCAAAGTAATCAAGAACAAAACGAAATCAAAAATCCACCACCACTTCATAAAATAAAGAAAAGAAAATCATTTAACTTTCTAACAATGGCTCTTCTATTTTTTATGTTTTTAATATCACCAGCATTATGTAACTTCAATGTAACCAATATAAAAAATAACCAAAGCATATATTTTGATAAGATCAGTAATATGAGACAGATAAGAGACGAATGGAAACTTGTTGTATTTTTTGATATGAATGCTTATTGGGAAGGTACTACATTAGTTAATAAATATATAGATTATTTAGATAATTTATGCAGCAAAATACAGAAAACGCACTGCCAACTTGTCTTAATGCATCTTCACCATAACAAAGCTGAGTTAGAACACTACAACCAAATGTTAAACAGTCATGACCAATTACCAAAAAACCATTTTCGTCGACGTCGTGGTCTCATCAATGGCATCGGCTCGATAGCACACAGTCTATTTGGAGTTCTTGACGATGAATTTGCTCAGCAATATCAACAAGACATAAAAAACCTAAGAAATAACCAAAAATATTTACATGAATTATTAAAAAACCAAACCTCAATATTAGAGTCAGAATATAATGTCATAAAACGCATGGAGAATACTATTACACTACAACATAAAACTTTCAACCAACATTTAAATAAAATAGATAAAATGGTAAATACCATGGAAATACAAATACAAGAAAATGCATATACCAATGAATTTGCTTTAGCGTCTATCACTGCAAACGGGATACTAATGAATTTAAGAGATATTCAACAAATGCTATTAAATACTATCACCGATATTTTTCATGGAAAATTTAATATTCATTTATTACAACCAGACCAATTAGCTAAAGAACTTTATTTGATATCTGGTCAAATATCTAAAGAATTGTCCTTACCAATTGACAACATTCAAACAGATTTAACCAACATTTACCATTTATTAACTGTTAAAACCAGATTTACTAATGAATTATTAATATTTGAAATAAAAATACCATTACTGGGAAGAGACAGCTTTGAGATTTTTAACTATTCCTATACCTACTCAAATCGGAGAAAAGATGCATGAAATTATACTATCAGCAGATTTATTGGCAATAAATATTCAAAAAGATTTACAAATAACATTAACTGACTTACAATTGCAAAAATGTATCAATTATGACTCATACACCTTACTCTGTGCGCATCAATTACCTATGTTGATAAGCAAACTTAACCAAAATTACTGTGCTAAAGAAAATCACTCCTTAAACTGTAAAACAGTAGAGCTAAATTGCAAAAATGTCTGGCTGCAATTGCACACGCTAAACAATTACTTGTATTCATGTTGCGGGCAATGCTCAATTCAAATCATATGTGATTATCAGGTTACGGTCGAACGATTAAACAAGGTCGGGATAATCGCCTTAGGAAGTGGATGCGTCATCAAGGACGACGGAGTAACCTTACTATCACATAAACAATCGACAAGCAGTTTAAGTGTGAAACCTGATATCTTGCACATTGAAATTCCGTCGATCAATGATATTATGAATGTTACTATAGTACCAACTGTTTATGAAATGCACTTAAACCAATCAAATATACACAGAGAACTAAAAGAAATACATAAAAAAATAGATCTAGTAAAAAACCATACCAGATACGATTTAGATGAAGAAACATCTATTAATTACCATCATATACACCACTATATAGTAATTTACGTGCTAGCAAGTGTTATTATTATAATATTTCTAACGCTTTCCATGCGGAAGATCCGCGCCCGAGTCCAGTGGCGAGTGCCGCCGACAACAGAAAGCGTGATTGAACCTAGAGCTCGCGATGCACCTCACCAGAGTCACAATGAAAGTATTCAGTGCTCTTCTAACGCTAGTGATCAGTGTAACAGACCAATACCCCACTCACTTAGTAATCAAGTTAATACCAGTGAAGGTGTAGTGTATGCTAAAGTGAACAGAGTAAAACTACCAAATAAATTTAATTTTAGTGTTGTGGAATAGAGACACTACTAGTAAATAATTTTTATAAGATTTTTGTTACTATCATCTTGTTAATTGCACTATTTATGTGAAATCATCTTGTATCACCTTGCACCATCACTTATCTTTCCTCCCTCGGGAATATGTACGAAGTACAGTAGCTTCAAACATTCCGCGCGATCAGCGTTATTGCTCAATTTAATGTAATTAATTAGTTCACGATCGGACACCAATCGCGCCGCGTGTGCTCATTACCATAAATTACCAATTTCACCAATATATTCTATTTTAACCAAATCTGTGTTTATTACCATTTACCAGTATATTTTATATTTGTAGGACTAACACCCTACAAGTAGGGATATTCGATATACATCGATGTTTACAATCCCCACTGAGAGGCACCAGCCTA
Source organism: Scirpophaga incertulas (assembly GCA_036419045.1). Classification (NCBI taxonomy): domain Eukaryota; kingdom Metazoa; phylum Arthropoda; class Insecta; order Lepidoptera; family Crambidae; genus Scirpophaga; species Scirpophaga incertulas. Next base: position 4,350,723 of record CM071647.1, on the reverse strand, counting down.
CCCTGAGTAAGGATATTCGATATACATCGATGGTTACAATTCCCACTGAGGGGCATGAGCCTGAGTAGGGAGATTCCATATACATCGATGTTTACAATTCCCACTGAGGGGCACGAGCCTGACTCGGGAGATTCGATATACATCGATGTTTACAATTCCCACTGAGGGGCACGAGCCTGACTCGGGAGATTCGATATACATCGATGTTTACAATTCCCACTGAGGGGCACGAGCCTGAGTAGGGAGATTCGATATACATCGATGTTTACAATACCCACTGAGGGGCACGAGCCTGAGTAGGGAGATTCGATATACATCGATCTTTACAATTCCCACTGAGGGGCACGAGCCTGAGTAGGGATATTCGATATACATCGATGTTTACAATCCAATATTTTATATATTCGATGCATTGATGTTTTTTCAAAAAAATCAAAAGTTAATTTCACAAAAACTCAAGATTGATCACTAAAATTTTACTTAAAATCTGTCAAATGAGCTGATATCGATCGAGCCCTACGAAATTGACGTTGGCACTGCGACTTAGATTTTACTTTTTCAACTATTCCCAGCTTTTGTTAGTTTATCGGTTCTTTACGGCTTTGCAAAATAGGCTTGTATCCACTATGAACAAATCTGATGCATTAGGTTGCATAACTATTAAGATGATTATTTAATTATGAAAAAACAAAGTTTTATAAAATAATAACTTTTGATTAATTATATATTTATAAAATAAAATTGCACAAAATAAGCCATAAGTCACGTGACAGCAAACACCAATTAAAAAGTGTTACGTCACGCCGTGCGAAACGTCAAAGTCAAAATGTCATTCCCAAGTGTCTTGTGGAAGTGCGAAAAAGAATGGGCATCATTCCTTCTCGCGAGTGTTAGCCACTTTTTACGTATCTGCTGATTGTTTGGCACGTATATAAATAATTTTTTTGGTGTTTTTATACTTGTGCTTGTACACTGGGGCACTATGCAGTACTTGTAATACGATGAATCCATTTTTTATTAAAATAACTTCACAATACCGAATATTTCGATACTAAAACAGCTGTTTTGCACGGCGTGACGTCATTCAAGACGCCATGACAGTCATGAGCGTTTTTGATGACTAATGTCAAATATTTAATTAAATGCAAAATTATTCTTATAAATAAGCATTTTTTTTCAAAAATAATAATTATTTTGTATATAATAGGCATCAAGGTATATTAGTATCTAACTACTGAAATTTAGGCAACAAGCCTATTATCATTGTGTACAAAAATCGAATTTACAAAAAAATTCATACAAGTATAGTGAACAGGAAAATGTGTATTTTCTTTGAAATATCCCACGTACTCCAATAAGTTTTTCTAGTAGCAAATAATTTTCACTTTTTAATTATACTAAATAGATTAAAAATCCTCAGAAGGCGTATGGTAATACTTCCATTATGCACAAAAATTTCACCATTCTTGTTTACATTTTGTGTAATGTAACCAAGAAGTTACGCTCCACAAATTAGTGAAATAAGAACGGTATTCAACTTTCCAGCGACTCACCTCATATGCTTCTCAATCATACGTTTGGACTTGCACTTCTTCTGGCAGTAATCACATATAAATACACTTGACACGTGCACAGAGCTGTAATGTTTGAAGAAGACGCGAGTAGATCTGTAACAATTGTTGAAATGCTATTTATTTATTTACTAGCTTTTGCCCGCGACTTCGTCCGCGTGGAATAGTGACTTCCGGCAGATTTTTGGTTAACCAACAACATATTTATATTTATATTTGAATAAAGATTAATATTATTATGTTGATACAACTTAAACAAATTATTTCGACCAAATTTGGTACCATAAAAACGGTCATTGTGACTAAACCTTAAAAGATAGACATATGCCGTCGCGGACTTTTTTTTAGATCATGTATAGAGGAATAATTCTTTCATACATATTTTTTGTGTATCTTGAACCGTTTTCGCAGCGCACGCAAAGAAAGCCTTCAAAAATGAATAATTTTCCCCGTTTTTTACACATTTACCGCTCTGTCTTTGCTCCTATTGGTCATAGCGTAATGTTATTTAGCCTATAGCCTTCCTCGATAAATGGACTATCCAACAAAAAAAGAATTATTCAAATCGCACCAGTAGTTTCGGAGATTAGCGCGTTCAAACAAACAAACTCTTCAGCTTTATATATTAGTATAGATTAAGAGAATAGCTTTCTGCCCGCGGCTTCGCCCGCGTGGATTTAGGGATTGGGTCTATAGAGGGTTAAGGCTCATAGCTTTTGCCCACGGCTATATATGCGCGGAAGTCTGTTTATGGCGCGAAGGTTTTATCGCGCTTCCCGTGGGACTATCCGTTTTTTCCGAGATAAAAAATACCGCAAAACCTTGCTCAAGAATCACTCTGTCTATTGATGAAAACCGCATGAAAATCTGTGCAGTAGTTTTTGAACGATGCCTTTATTGCGCCTCCCTTGGGATTTATTGGTTTTTTCCGGGATACATAGAACCTTCTTCAATAATCACTGTCTATTGATGAAAACTGCAGGAAAATCCGAACAGTAGTTTTTGAATAGTCTTTATCGCGCATCCTAAGGGATCTGTCGGTTTTCTGAGATAAAAATAGCCTAAAACTTTCCTCGAGAATCACATCATCTATTGATGAAAAACGATGCAGTAGTTTTTGAGCGAAGCTTTTCTTGCGCATCCCGTGGGATCTGTCATTATTTTCGGGATAAAAAGTACCCTATTATTTGATTCGGACTTTTATCTTTACGTCTGCAAAATTTCAAAGCAATCGGTTCAGTAGTTACGGCGTGAAAGCGGAACAAACAAACAAACAAACTCACTTTCCGATTTATAATATTAGCGCGAAACAGGTTTTTGATGTAAAAATATGAAATAAAATGTATTAAAAAGGGGAATTTAAGTTTTTATTGAAATTAAAATATTACACAAACATATGTTTAAAATATTTATTCACGGTATAATTATGACTTTAAATAAAAAATCGGGCACTCATGTTTTTATTCTCTAAAGATAAGAAGAATCTCATATCATTTTTAAAGACCTATTCATAGATATCGCACACGTTTAATGAAAAAAAAAAGAGTTTCTCTAGTTCTTGTGGTTACAGAAAAAGTAGCTGTGACATACGAACGGATAGAAAGACAAAACAGTTTTTTTACTTTTTACTCAGGAGAGGAAGGCTGAGAATATGGGTTTTTCAATTCTCGAACTTTTTTATTTCTCGGAGCACGAGAATTCTCGACCACAATTACTCGAGAATTCTCGGGTTGTCGAGATATATAGAATGTGTGTTTTAACAATAAAACTACGCTTTTTATGCAATATTCAACAACATTTATCAATTAACAACATTTAATATTAGTTTCAATTGGCTTTAACTTAAGTAAGTATATAAATTTTTATTAAACGAAATAAAATCTAGCGAGATCTTTTGTCATTATCTCTACACACAATAGGCTTGTTGCCTAAATTTCAGTAGTTAGATACTAATATACCTTGATGCCTATTCTATACAAAATAATTATTATTTTTGAAAAAAAATGCTTATTTATAAGAATAATTTTGCATTTAATTAAATATTTGACATTAGTCATCAAAAACGCTCATGACTGTCATGGCGTCTTGAATGACGTCACGCCTTGCAAAACACAGTTGTTTTAGTATCGGAATATTCGGTATTGTGAAGTTATTTTAATAAAAAATGGATTCATCGTATTACAAGTACTGCATAGTGCCCCAGTGTACAAGCACAAGTATAAAAACACCAAAAAATATTTATATACGTGCCAAACAATCAGCAGATACGTAAAAAGTGGCTGACACTCGCGAGAAGGAATGATGCCCATTCTTTTTCGCACTTCCACAAGACACTTGGGAATAACATTTTGACTTTGACGTTTCGCACGGCGTGACGAACACTTTTTAATTGGTGTTTGCTGTCACGTGACTTATGGCTTATTTTGTGCAATTTTATTTATATAAATAATCAAAAGTTATTATTTTATAAAACTTTGTTTTTTCATAATTAAATGATCATCTTAATAGTTATGCAACCTAATGCATCAGATTTGTTCATAGTGGATACAAGCCTATTTTAGGACTAAATAGTCTTCATCTTTGGGAAAAATAAATAAAATATCTTCTAAAAACAATGTCATCATGTCACCACAATATAATTTAGTACCTTACATTACATACTATATAATTTACTTTAGTCTCTGTCTGTACTACAAACTTTTCTATTAAAATGTATAATTGAAACGACAGTTTTGAATTAGGTATAAAAATCAAACAATCAGACTAGCTTCATAATTACAATGAATAACAATAAGGTACAGGTAACTTATTTTAGTCCAACTTTTCAATATTTTGTTATATATAGACTTTTTTGTTACGTAAGTATACTTAAGAATCTAATAAACAATTAATAAATCAGACTAATTACTGCTCCAAAAGCTAGCCCACTAGGTATTTTTATTATTTAGGAAATAAGCTTCTAAAAAATACGAGGGTATTTAAAGCATTATCTGATAGTCGACTTCATATTAAATTTAAAAATTTTTGACTTAATTTCTCGATTTCTCGACCACTTTTTACTCGTCTCGAGTAAGGCAAAATTTCTCGGGAATTCTCGACTCGAGGCACATGCTGATGCATTTTAAACATCTACTTACGGAAATTTCTTCCTGCACTCCAGACACTGCACCATCCTTAAGTGTGTTGTCAGATGCTTCCTCATATTAATTGCACGAGCCCGGTAGCAGCACACGAGGCATTCTCGCACAAAAAGGTGATGAGACATATGCACACTAAGATGATTCTTCGAGAGGAACCTTTTTTTACATAAATCGCAGACAAAATCGCCTGCAAACTGAGAAAAAAATATTTTATACAATTATTAAGAAATCCATCGAAGCATTAACCTCATGTAAAAATTTCTATACAGAGTGGAAAGTTTCAATGGGGCAGCCAAGGGAGGTACCATAATCGTTGCAGCTACAAGAAATTGGTCATAGCAGACTATGCATAATTTTTCAAAAAATAAAATTTATTTCCATTCACACATTCCATTCAAAAAAATGTACGGTTTGCAAGAAAATTTGCATTTTTCACAAAAACTTTTTTTGATGCTAATCGATCCTGTTTCGTATGCTGATCAGAAAGTTCTATGGGACCAACTGAGGTTTCAGTACTAGAAAAGTCACAAATCAAAAAAAAACTTTTCTCATACATTTTGTAGTACTTAGGTTTTTTTGTCTGGCTATAAGGGGCAACTTTTTGTTGTAGCTACAATAAATGATTACTAAGATGCATATGCAATCAAACAATAAAAATGTATGAAAAATAATTATTATTATTAATAATAACTTTATGATATAAGGTGCTCCATTTTGATAAATTTGTTTTCGTACTGACCGCGTGGCGACCAATAATTTATTTGGATGATCGCAATAGAGCGTCGAAACGGCTTCGTTTAAGTTCGGCTAATTGGTGTAATTTAATTTACAGTGGAACCTCTATCTATCGTTCCTCGAATAATCGTTTTCCCGTATGTGCCGTTATTTCTTGCAGGTCCTAATTTATTTCATAGAAAACACTAAAAAATAGATCGCATCAATCGTTTACCTCTGCATCATTTTACCGCATTTATCGTTTAAATTACGCGGCAAATTTCGTTTGCAAATGGTCAAAAACATTCAAGATCGAGAGAGAGAAACGAACGGTTTGTCGCTTCTGTCGGCTGCCGCGCCGTCCACGCCGGTATGTCGACGGCAGTTGGCTTTAAGCATTAAAGCACAGCAGACGTGTGCAGTTGTATTTTTACTCCCTTGTTTTTGAGCCCTTTAACCATAAAAATGAACCGTCCCGTGAAAAAAGTGCGCACTCTTCAAGAGAGATTGAATTATCGAGGAAGTGGAAAAAAATCTTGCTGAAAAACGCGTTGATGTAGCAAAGCGTTTAGGAATCGCGGCATCCACGTTGAATTCGATTTACTCAACGAAAAATGAAACTCGTGAACAGATACGAAAATGTGGAAAATCATCGAAAACTAGAAAAACCAGTAAAGAATCGATAAGCAGCACAGAAAACATTTTAATTTCTCACGGCAGAGAAAAAGCCAAAAAACAAATGTCCATGATGGATTATTTTAAATAAAAGTATGTTTTTTGTATCCAACTTCATGTGTTTTTTTATTTGTGTTTCATGTACCTATGTGTGTACCTAAAACATATATTTTTTTAGAATATGTATGTACCTATTAAACATATAAATATGTATTCATGTGTTTTTTCTATATTCCCGCATTCATTGTTTTCCCGCATTAATGGTTATTTTCAATAGGTCCCTTCCAAAACGATAGATAGAAGTTCCACTGTAGTCGCATACCAATAGCGAAAGAGAGAAGACGTCGTTCCTCGTTACGATTCAATGTTTGGCTTCTATAACGCTATCTCTTTCCGTCCCGTACTTTCTGTATGATCTGTTTCGATCACTAATAATCTTATGTACATGGAAAGGATCAGTTTGCAAATTATATATTTATATATAACTTAAATTACATATAAAGATCATTGTTTATAATTGATCATATTATATATATATATACAGGGTTATATAAAAAACATTAATAACCTCGCAGGGGTATATTACTGACACCATAAACAACTACTTTTGTTCCATGACTTTTAATAATTCATCAGATTTTTAATTCATCAGACTTTCATACAAAAATAAAAAATATAGTCTAAATGTTCGTAATTCTACGTGTAGCTAGTAAAAGAAAGCGTTAGTGAGGTAAACAAACTGCGGGCACATCAAAGGCTTAAAGGAACGAGCGGGGAAAGGGTAGCGGGGGCGGGGCGCTTGAACTCTTGAACTTGACCTATAATCTGCCGGCCGGCAGTCGGTCGATCGCTTTGATGCGCTTGCGTCGCGCGTCAAGTGTTATTCGGTAGTGCGTGTTGCAATCGTAAATATCATTGCGCGATCTTCGAGTGCACGATGGCGTATCAATATTCGAACGTAGAGTACACAGAAATGGTGCGAATGCTTGCGAGGTGTGACGATAATGTGTCTGAAGCCTGTCGACAATATGCCATACGATTCCCGAACCTGCGTACACCTAGCCATGTAACAATGCTAGCCGCCACACAGCGGTTACGAGATTACGGCCAATTCCGTGCCAATACAATGAGGGATAGTGGTCGTCCACCGACGCACACAGTACGGGAATGTTTTGTATTTAGGTAGGTACTGTAAAAGGCCATTTCCATTTCACATATGTCCAATTGCTGGTATAATTTGATCTTGAAGGCGGGAAATCGTATTGTCAGACCGCTACCGCTGTACCGCCTTAGGATGGCGCGCGGCGGAGGCGGGGGCTGCTGCGCTTTGTCAATGCACGAGAGGCGTACGACAAAATAAATAGAATTGAAATGTGTTAGATAGTGCAACGGAATCTTGTAAGTTTGATTTTGGCAAAAGTATTATGTTTTGTAAAAAGTCATGGAACAAAAGTAGTTGTTTATGATGTTAGCAAAATACCCCTGTGAGGTTATTAATGTTTTTTATATAACCCTGTATATATATATAATATGTGTGTGTGTATGTATATTTATATATTTAAGATTATGTACGGGTGTATAAAATTAATTAATCATATCTATTTTAATAATGTACATATGTATTTTATGTAGTAGAAATATGACGCATTTATTATTTATGTGTGCAAAATCTTAAAAACTTGATTTTTTTTAAATTTCACTAAATCATCTAGGGTTGGCTGGAAGAAATCTCTCTGAGAGATAAGTCCGCCTTTGGACCAATTAACTTACTACCTTCTAATATATTTCTTTTTATTGTAATATTGTTTAATTGTGTATAACAAAGAGTTTATATATATAATTCGCAAGGTATCTGGGAAGGATTGACCTGGGGACCCCGAATCATCGAACAGTGCCAAGAAAGCAGCGCCTCTGACGCTAATCTGCTATGGTATCAATTCTTTATCCGATAAGTGTTGCTATCGCTTGACTTTACCAATTTTTCTAACGTTAAGTGATATTCAAATACCGTCCCAATTTTTACGAGTCTTATCTTCTTATATATAAAAATGAATCGCAAAATGTGTTGGAAAGCTCATAACTCAACAACTCCTGGACCAATTTGGTCAATTCTTTTTTGTTAATGTTCGTTGAAGTTCAAGGAGGGTTTTTACAATGAGGAAAATTCGAATAATTATCGGAAATACCCTAAAAACAGCCCTTTTATTTTCCCATGCAAACGTTTTCCAACTAAAACGTACAGTCGAATTGAGCTTTATTGTTATTGTATAAAGTTCATATTGCAAGCACTCACTGTTGTCTAAGCAATGAAGGTGTGTTCCTAACATCAAAGAGTCAATTTGCGCTTTATTAACGCTACATATAGTTTAAATTCAATCATATCTATCAAAACAGTGTGCGTGCGTGCGTTGGAGCACAGAATACATCGTTGGAGGATTTAATGTCACGTTCCAAAATTGAATAGCCACAAAATGTAATAGGTCATTTAGACTTTTTTTGCGATATGGTTGGCTATGCGACATTATCTATAAAATAATTAGGAACAAAAAACTGCCACTGTACAAATCTTTTTGACAGGACGAAGTCTGTCGGGTCCGCTAGTTATAAATAACCTTTACATTAAACGGTGTCAAATGCTGTCAAGTAATGACATAAGTGTTAAGAGGGTGGATTACATATATAACGTCGATGCGGTTCCTGAAACCCGGTTACCAAAGAGTATTATAGAATTACCAACAACCTTAAGACCTACATTGAATAATATATACCCTTCAAATAGTAATTAGTTGTTAAAGATTACATACATGTCGCAGCATTTCCATAGACAATATTCCATAATCATATGATATGATTATGTTGTTATGAATATTGTTTTTGTCCAGAAATATAAATAAATAAATGAGAAGCTTTTAAGCATCACATTGATGGAAAGCTAAAAGTAGTTGCATCCTTACCACATCATGTTTTTGCTTGTGCTGAAGATACATCTGTTCGTTGTTCCAACCACGAACGCAGTGTTCACATTTATATTTAAAACTATTAAATTCTTCATCTCTCCTTGCAACATCCAACAATTGTCTAATTTCTGATAAGTCTATTGATACTTTTTTCGTCATTTCCTCAACTTTTAAATTCTGCAAGTTGTTAAACAGCCATTTGTATTGTTTACGTTGCGCCTTGTAAGGAGTTAAATTGTATTCCTTTTTGATTTTTGGCTCCTCGGATATTACAATGTTAACATCGTCAGTTCTAATTTCAGCATACTCGTTGTCTAGCTTCATTGACCAATTGTCCTCGTTGGGTTCTATTTTAGGATCTGGATTTATATCTGGTTCTGGGTTTAGATCCGCTGGGATATCTTTGCAGTCTTTGTATTGGCTGTCTATGAGGTTCAACGAGGTAGTGTTAACAATTCCTAGGCTTGAGATTGGCTTGTGAATCTATAAGAAGCATGGTATCACAGTAGTTAAAAATTCATTAAACATAATTTTTTTTATTTAAAAAATCGCAAATGAATATCACAGATTTTTCCCTCTTTTTTTGACGTGACAACGTCTTAAATTAGGTTGCGGCTGGGAGTCACTTATGAAAAAGTGTAACGCTCGGTAACGTTACGATGAGTCACCGAACGAGAGAGAGGCCCGCCGAATGCCTTGCGTCTCTCTCCCACTCAACTATGATCGGTCTGCCGCGCGCGCAGCACTAGAGAATTAGGCGCATTGAATCGGCGCATGCTTGTGTCTCTGTGATATTGGAATGTTGCTATGGCAAGGACTCGGTCCGTACATTCACAACAGCCAGTACGTGCCACCGTTCGTGCAAGTTGATTCTAGTATACCGATTCTTCTGTGTGGTGATTTTAACAAAAACGTAAAGCCTGACAACTCGTTTCTTAATTTCATGAAAAATACGTATAATCTTGATTGCGTATCAAACGTTTCTAAGTCAACTACGTTAAAAGGAACAACTATCGACTTGACTTTCGCAAGACACATTACAGCAGAAACACTTCCTTTCATTTCATATTTCTCCTATCATCGTCCTATCCTCAACAAAATCACTCAAATAGGAATTAGTTAAGTTTAAGTTTACATGTACAATGTTTTAGTAAACAAAATATATTTCTATAGTTAAAATTTGTGCAATTCTTTTTTTCATTCAATTCCTTGTTCCTATTGTGCAATTTAATTATATTCATATCAATAAATATTCTACCGAGAAAAAGACGTTGTCACGTAAAATCTTCGCCCGTAAAACCGACTTTACAGGCAACCATTTTTTCATATGCCAATGGGTATATTGTTGTGTTTTCTTTAAATCTTATATATAAAAATGAATCGCAAAATGTGTTGGTAAGCTCATAACTCAACAACGCCTGGACCAATTTGGCCAATTCTTTTTTGTTAATGTTCGTTGAAGTTCAAGGAGGGTTTTTACAATGAGGAAAATTCGAATAATTATCGGAAATACCCTAAAAACAGCCCTTTTATTTTCCCATGCAAACGTTTTCTAACTAAAACGTACAGTCGAATTGAGCTTTATTGTTATTGTATAAAGTTCATATTGCAAGCACTCACTGTTGTTTAAGCAATGAAGGTGTGTTCCTAACATCAAAGAGTCAATTTGCGCTTTATTAACGCTACATATAGTTGAAATTCAATCATATCTATCAAAACAGTGTGCGTGCGTGCGTTGGAGCACAGAATACATCGTTGGAGGATTTAATGTCACGTTCCAAAATTGAATAGCCACAAAATGTAATTGGTCATTTAGACTTTTTTTGCGATTTGGTTGGCTATGCGACATTATCTATAAAATAATTAGGAACAAAAAACTGCCACTGTACAAATCTTTTTGACAGGACGGAAGTCTGTCGGGTCCGCTAGTAAGAATTATATTTATTTTGCATTTTTTGTTTACAATGACGGTCTTATTAGCCATCACTAAAGGTTTTATTAGCCATTAAACTGTGATTTGAAAGACAGTGGTTCAGTCTCTGAGCAACAAAACAAATCAGCACCCTCATATTCTAATTTACTTTATTTGTCTAGAGCTGCGCATAATAATTAATTGCGACTTATTGGGATTGGCTCATGAAACGTCATAATGCCAACAACTAAATCATCTACCTTCTTATATATCTATGGGCGACTCACAGATATATTCACACACATATAAGTGATATTGACAGAATAAGAAGTAAAAAGATACCCCAGAAAGAACCTCGCATGGGCCAACTTATATCATCAATACATAAAATTAAAAAAAGCCTGATAAGATTACCTCGAAAACACTGCTCTACCACATTCGAACTGACTGTCAGAATCTGCCCATGAGTATAACTAAATCAATAGTGTTAAAAGTACTGCTACAATTTAGTAATATGGCTGTAACTTATTGCAACGTTAAAACGTTGCCGAACGAAAAAGTTAAGATGTACTAGAAAAAAGATGTCAGTTCTTAATGAATAATGGATATGCATCCAAATTTTGTTAGTATTTAAATAAGTAATTAACTATTTACTCACCTTCTTGTAGGAACTGTTCAAAATGTTTTGTGACTGTTTAATTTGCGATTGAAACTTAAATATCTTCCTCAGAATCGACAAGCATTCCCAGCAAAGAAGAGATTTCGTAGCAAGCTAAAAAGTTTGAAATACAATGATGATCTATCAAAAAATTTGAAATTTTATAGAATTAATTTATAAAGTAAATAATCAAATAGCACAGTTCTATTGGTAAAGTAATTTGAACAATCATCACATTATTGAGTATTATTATTAGTAGTAGTAGCAAGAAGTAACTCCTTAAATTGATTATACTGGATAATCTTACTAAATTATTTAATAAATTGCTCAATTTAGTGGTGGTTCAGTAGCAAGATAATATTTAAGGTCTGTGCCTTCGGCTTGACTTTTCGGAGATTACCTGTCTTATCATTTCATGCAATTGCGCTGTATTACCTACACCGTTTTGAGTCTGCGAACGCCGCGTGACCGCGCGGGGCGCGGGACGCATGGTGAAAGGGGGAGCGCCGGCCGGCACGCGGGCGATGCGATGCGACGCGCGCTTCCTCAGTACGCTGTTATTACCACTGCAGTGCGTTGTGTTGTGCTATTGTAAACGTTGTGTAACGTTCGTGTGCTGCACCTATTTATATGATTCTTTTATTTTTCTGTTTTGTTTTGGGTCTGTTGAACTATCGCAGCTCATATACGTCCCCACCGAGGGGCTCGAGCCTACCCTAACTACGTTAGGGCGATTAGGCCTTAGTCAACCACGCTGGCCCAGTGCGGGTTGGTTGACTACGTACACCTTTGAATCGCTTCGCAGATGTACGCAGGTTTCCTCACGATGTTTTCCTTCACCGTAGGAGCGTCGGATAAATGTACATATGAAATTCGGAACGAAAAACACATCGGTACACGGTGGGGATTAGACCGCGGGCGTCCCGATTCTATGCGGCGCACAATCCAGTGCCGAGACCACAGCGCCTCCGACGCTCCAGGGTTAGGTACTTATTTAATAATATTGGCTACGAGTGAATGTATAATACGTCCGTCGGAAACGACTGCGTATTTTCTTTTCTTTTTTTTAGTGCTTAGGTGGTGTGTGTACGTGTGCCTATTCTCGCTGGCTTCCGCCATAGCTTTTACGGCTCGTCAGCCGCAGCCGCAGGCAATTGCGGCTCGTCGGCTGCAGCTGCAGGCAATTGCAGCTCGTCAGCCGCAGCCGCAGGCAATTGCGGGTCGTCAGCCGAAAGGCTCGGATTGACTCGCAGCCGCTGCCACAAGGCTGGAATGGTGCTATTGTCGCAGCTCAAGGCTCAGTTTGTGTGTCAGCCACAAAAGTAAAAAAAAAAAAAATACAACATTCCTCTCCTGGCCGAGGCTGAGGCGATTGTTAAATAAATACCTACGCCAACTGGCTGACGTGGCGGTTGCTTGCGCTTAGCTTCGATGTGGGTGACATGAATACTCACTTTCAGATGGTGGAAGCGGTCGACTTCGTGGCGCTGGGGTAGCCGGCAGCGTCGTCAGAGGATGACATCGTTTTAGGTAAAAATTGAAGCTTGTGGTGCAGGAACGGTATCCGGAGGGCTGGATGCAGTGGATAGTTGTCAAATCTTCGACTGAAGAAGGGGCGGTCTTGGATCCCCAAGCTTTGAATAAGTTGCGATTTGCGCTTCCGACCATCGATGTGCTGAAGGCATTTTATCCCTCAGGGACTCGTATATCCGAAAAGGCCTTTCGGGACATAAAGGTCAAAATGTTGCATCAATGGCCTTTTACAAGAGCGCTCATTATGGGACCTCCAGCGGTGGCTAATAGGATTCGCGGATCGGCGGCACGGACGGAATTATTTATCAATGCCATGGCGCCTTTAAAGTCAACGTTTTTGAGCAGAAAGGATGCAATCAAGGCAATTACACCATCTGTGTCGGATTCGGAGGACTGCAGTTCGGCATCAAACCAGACTCGTAAGCGACGGAGCATGTCTCGCTCGACTATACCATCCAAGAAGTCTAAAATAGATCTCTTGGAGGAAAAAGTTGAGGGTATGTTTGCAGAGCTTCTACAGCGATTAGAGAAGAGGAAAGAGTCCTCACGGAGTTTCGAGATTAACAATGAGTATCCTCAGCATCGTTACTGTAGGTCAGATGATGACATGGACGCGTCATCCATAGTTTCAGCCGAGTCTCGACAGTCTGCAAATCATGGTGCGCACCGGAGCCGGTGGTGGAAGACTCTTTTCTTCTTCCAGAAGTTAGCGAAGAAGAACCTGCTATTCCAGAGCCAACACCTGACTTCAAAGCTGAGGGTATAGCCTGTCAAAAGCTAGGTACAAGGTCATGGAATAAAATTAAGTACAAGGAGGTGGAAAAACGCTTAAAGGCAGCTCCAGTCTTCAATGGCCTTAAAGTAAATCCTCCACTTGAGCGTTATGCACAAAAGTCGTTCATCTCGTCCATTTTACTTAGATTAGATGATGTGTTAGGTACTATCACCCATGGTCTTCTTATGCAGAGAAAAGCCTTGGGCGAGGAAATTAAGAAGGTTTTATATAAGGATAAAGACTTTGATGAAGAAATGAAGAAAACCCTGTCCAACTCCTCGTCACTATTTAAAAGTTTATCGGACGATTTGTTACATCTAGCCTGCGCTCGAAGGGCAGAGGTGCTTGATTTGCGTAGAAAGTTTTATAAAGCCGGAACAGACTTTCTGTCGGGAAAACTACAGGAAATTCCACCTTCCGAGACTTTCCTTTTCGACGAACAAAGATTGTCAGATTTCATTAAGGAAGAAGGTGGCTATCATCGAGTTTTCCCTTCAAGATCCGGCAAGACGTATCACAGCTTAGGTCAGCCTATCCGCAAGTCGGCACGAAAAAGACCCTCAGAGGTGTTTGTTGCTGCGCCTAGGGCCACTATTAGCTCAGAAACTACATGGAGATCGCGACCATCGACTTCTACATCGTCCTTTCGCGTGCGCCAGAATGAGTCGGCCAGCCACGCTAAAAAGTCAGGTGACCGTGAACGCCGACACGGCAAAGCGCGACGAATCTGAAACGAAATTCCAAGGGGGCCAATTAAGAAATTACTTGGCGAATTGGGAGAGCTTCAGTGCGCCTCCTTGAATTTTAAAAACGATTCAAGGTTATTCCATTCCCTTTGCAATGAAGCCACCATTAATCCCATTCAACAACAGACTTATAAAGGCATTTTATACAAGGACTTCGAAAGGATGGCTATGGAGGTAAAAATCCTATTGTCTCAAGGAGTAGTCGAGAAATTCGACGACAACGCAACGTTTTCTTTCGCAATTCTTCCTTATTCCAAAACAAAATGGCGTAATCCGACAGATATTAAATCTAAAACGTTTAAACCTGTATTTAAGACACAAGAAATTCAGGCTAGTAAACCAGAACAAAGTTCCAGAATTCTTGCAAGAGGGCGATTTTATGGTAAAGCTGGATTTGTCTCAGGCATACTTTCATGTCCCAATCAAGGAAAGTCATCGAAGGTTCCTCTCCTACACTTTCAGGGGCCAAGTATAATGTATAATGACATCTCTCCCTTTTGGGCTCGCCAGTGCCCCGCTAGCCTTCTCCTAGATAAGCAACTGGATAGCAAGTGTCCTGAGAGCAAAAGACATTCGAGTTATAGTTTATTTGGACGATTTCCTTTTTGCTCATGAAAATCCGGATGTTTTGAATCATTTTTTTTTTTTTTTTTTTTTTTCTGCTACAGTGGTTAGGTTGGACGATTTGAATGGTTAGAATTCCTGGGAATCCAGCGAGACACGTTCCGAAATATCATGTCGCTGCCTCAACTAAAAAGAAGCGACATCCGAGGAAGGCTTCAAACAATAGTGTCAAGGAAAAGCTGGGATTGGATAGAAGGAACATCTTTGATTGGCAAGCTAGGGTTTGCAGCATTAGTAGTTCCGTTGGGCCGTCTCTTTACGCGAAACTTGCAATGAGTCGAAATCTTCCCGAAGACCATCCGAAATGACGGCGACTAATTCCAGAGCCCGCTCTGTTGGACTGCCATTGGTGGCTGAAGAACCTGGAAATACCTGGAAGTATTTTCCAAAAGGAACCATTCCTCTTTCTATCGACCGACGCATCCAATCAGGGGTGGGGCATTCAACTAAACGGAATGACTCGCAAGGGTTTGTGGACTCCACGGCAAGAGCAATGGCACGTCAACCGCAAGGAGTTCCATACAGTTCTCATTGCTCTAGAAATATTTTGGGAGACGATTGCTTCAAAAACAGTCATGTTCTAGACAGACAACCGAACAGTAGTGTGGCTTACCTAAGAAACCAGGGGGGTACGAGATCAGTAATCCTACTGGATCTAGCAAAGAGAATACTGATACTATCCCAGAAGCTGATAGTCACACTGATTCTTTTTTACATCCCGGGCCGTTACAATGTAATAACAGATTGTTTGTCGAGAAGCAAGGACTTACCGGATTGCCATCTCAGTCAGGCAGTGACCGAGCAAGTATTTGCGAAGTGGGGTATCCCACAAGTAGACCTTTTTGCGACTTGTCGATCGAAGGTAGTGCCAATTTATGTGTCGATGGATGCAAAAGACGATCAAGCTTTATTCACAAATACGTTCAGCAAGATATGGAATTACAAACTGGCGTGGGTATATCCTCCTCCCCCTTTAATTCCCAGAGTACTACGGAACTTAAACAAGGCTTCGGGGGTATATCTGATCGTCGTCCCTCAGTGGGAATCCGTGTTCTGGAAAGCAGACTTGAGAAGCCGAGCACTAGCACCTCCACTTCGGATTTGGAACCTAACCTTTGGAACCTAACCTGGCATCTGACAGATTTTTCAACAACAGGTTTGGAAGATACGAGGTGGTGTGGACTGATCAACGATTTGCAGTCTGAAGATATCGACCTTCTTTTATCAGCCTGGCGTCAATCTACATGGAGAACTTATAAGTCGATGTGGTCGCAATGGGTGCGATGGTGTAGACAAAATGGGATAACACCTGATAGGCCTCGCCCACAGAGTCTAGCGACCTACCTGGGATTTTTGAACAGATGCAAGAAGCTGGCTTACCCATCAATTCTGGTACAGAAGTCGGCGATCGTGTCGCTCGCTGATCCAGAGCAAGTAGGGAATCTTTCAGCACATCCGTTGGTGAAATACATGTTAAAAGCGATCAGTTTAAGGCGGCGATTAACAGACGTTCCAATGCAATCTGAAATATTGAGGACATGCTCTATTGGCTTAAGGACCATCCTCCGGACCCAGGTAGCATTTTTCAAGTCTCTCGACATACAGCTATCTTTCTGTTGTTGGCATCGGGTCGGAGGATCCATGACTTGACTTTGCTCTCGCTTAATAAAGATTTTTTCGTTGAATCTGAGTCTTCTATAACGTTTTGGCCGTCCTTCGGTTTGAAGACTGATAATACAAGGAAGCGACAGTCAGGTTGGGAGTTGAGAGGTGGAAACGATGAAATTTGGGACGTAGTAAAATGGGTTCATCGTTTAATTGTCGTATCTCAAGCTAGAAGAAGGAGTTGCGAAGGCTTAGATAGTTTATCTCCACTAGAGGTGTAGTAAAGGCCGCCACGCAAATGGTTATCGCTGGTTGGCTGAAATATGGGCCAGGATCTATTAGACCTGCTACGCGTCCTACGAGTATGAGAAGGACGTTCCTTTAGATAGTATCTTAGAAAGACGGAACTGGAGTGGATCAAAAAAATGTTTTCAGGCATTATTGTAAGCAAGTAAATAAATCTAGGAATGGAACTGGCAGGGTAGACTCTATGAACGAGTCATTTAAGGCTGTGTAATTTTTAATATTACTTTATCATACTCACAGAATACCTTATATAATACAGGGCTGTCTTTCAGACTGATTGTTAAATAGAAATTTATGTAATGTTAAGTCTCATTGTGTCGTTAAATTCTCTTATGAAATATTATTCTGGATTAGTAATATTAAGTATAATGTTTGTTTGTTTATTTTTCTCATAGGAGAACATTTTATTTTGTTACTTGTTGTGATTACATGGATGTCTTTCATTTTTCTTTTTCTAATAATTTTGGGTCAGAAGTTGACTTTTTTTTTAAATTTGTTACTGTTTTATTTACGCGGATACCTTGAATATATAGTAATTATTATGGATTTAATGTTGTTTCTATTGCCTTATAAAGTTGATATCCTCATCATGGGGTCACAGTACGCTGGAGTCGCTGCCGGCAGTAGTTAAACACCTCTCCGAAAGGTCAAGCCGAAGGCACAGACCTTAAATACGACCGTTTTCCACCCAAACAGACTCAAAACGATGTAGGTAGTACAGCGCAATTGCATGAAATGGTAAGACAGGTAATCTCCAAAAGGTCAAGCCTCGGCAAGACCTCAAATAACTGTTTTCTTCCCTCCGGGATAAAAAATGGTCATATTAAAGCATATACGAAATAACATGCCTAATGCAAGAAAAAAATTTGATTAAATCCTTACAACTGTATTGAGGTTATGACTGCTAAGGCACTAATACCTTATCCAACCCTCTGAAATGTCATCCATATTAATCAATTTATACCTTGTATTAATAAGGGCATATGTACATATACAAATAATATTTTTTTATACATTTTTTGACATCTTTCTAATTTCTTAAATCTTACAATGTCAAATAATCTTTAAATAAAGAATATGCACTTTATTTTCGTATTGACATAGAAAACAAAAAATGCGAGTATCTATATAATGTTAACTAATAAAGTATCATTCTGAGACTAAAATTCAAGTTTTGTAAAATACTATTTCAACTACAAAAGAAGATGGAAGAGGAGCCTCAATACACATAATAATGATCTTGCATCTTCAATAAACTCTACTTTCTTTGAAAACAATGTTGCTGTGGCTGTCAAGTCACCAATTGCTTATTCAACTTGATAAAATTTAACTCAATTGGCCAACTTTTTTCTATATGTATTCTTTAAACAAAATTATAAATATTATATTTAATTACTTACCTGCTTAGTACTGAAAAATTTGTGGAACATTTTGATTTGTTTCTCACTGAGGCGATACAATTGGCGGTTCAGACTTAGGCATGTGTGGCATATTGTACTCATGTCCATTAAATTATTAACATCTGTTTTAATTTTATTTCTCATATTGTTTTTTGTATAATTTCTTACTCGAAAATTCTGCCAGCCTACAAAAAGCCAAGTCAGGCAAATAATGAGTGATGACTAGTGTTGACAATCAGATATCAACA
Organism: Scirpophaga incertulas; assembly: GCA_036419045.1. NCBI lineage: Eukaryota > Metazoa > Arthropoda > Insecta > Lepidoptera > Crambidae > Scirpophaga > Scirpophaga incertulas. The sequence goes on along the minus strand of CM071647.1, from coordinate 4,331,859 downwards.
TAGCCTAAAAAAATACAGCATTTTTAATGTAGATAAATTAATACCTACAAAATCTTTCTATTTGCATTACCTTATCAATTTTTGTCACTACACCTTCTTTTACCCATTTCCCTTATCACACTATTTTGCAATTTATCTTCATCGTCACTCCATCCATTCCCCTCAAAGCTCTCATTTCCAATCTTTCATTTCCCCTTCTTTTGCCACACCCATTCATTTGCATTGCATTCAATCTCATCCATAAACATAGTAGGGACCAGCATACCTTCATGAACAACCAAAGGTGCCTCTTAACCCATTAAATATAACATTCAAGAAAAAGATGTATAAGATACTAGGTTACATTCATTAAGAAAATAATGATAAGATCTTTATTTTATGACTAATTAATTATACCAATGAATTGCACCTCCAAAATTAATTCCAGAAGGTAATAGGCACTTTATTAGCAAAAGTTATGTATTTAACAAAATGTTATGTACCTATTTAAGGCTCGAAATTGTGTGGATAATGAAGAGGTATCATGAATTGTGTGATGTGTACTTTATATTGCCTAATAAGTAGATTATTAGAGACACAATTTCACCATACCATTATTTTTTTATGCTGGCACAAACATATAGAGGAAGAATAAAATTTAAATAGAGCATATCTACGTACTAGAATCTAGTAGCTAGCTATTTAGAGTACATATAAAAAAATATTATAGAAGTTTGTCTTGCCGTCTTTCTCAGTATTTTATAGCCATTTAAAATTAAATTTAAAGTTACTGAATATCACCTGATAAGTTCTAGTGTCGCAATAACATAGACTTAAAAATGTTGTGTACTTTTAACAATAAATAAAGAAACAATACCGACCTCCTAGAATTACGGACTTAGTATTGTATTAAATCGAAGAACTCACTTTCACAAATTATTTAAGTAATTAACGTAAGGATAGATTAAAAAAACAAATTTATTTATATGAGTACTTTTAGCATACAATAAAAATAGCTTTTACAACTTCAGCAAAATTGTTTAAAATAGGTTCGATACGGTAGTGTTTTGTTTTTTTTTTTTTTTTTTAATTATTTCTTCCCATCTTGGGAAAGGCAAAGGCAGAGCCATGCAGCCGTCGTCTTTATTTGAGAGTTATTTAAAATACAAATATTTTGTCAAGGCCGAAGCCAATTCTTCAATCATAAAATAATTTCTTAAAATCTTTTGTGTCATTTCATTTTCATTGTGTTGTCTTCTTCCGGGATTATATAACTCAACTCTTTTTATATTATTTTTCCTCATTCCTGTATCTCATCTCAATCATTTTAATTTATAGTTCTAGGTCTATAGAAACTATAAAGTTATACAAGTATTTGTACGATTCTGTATTCATCACAATGTCATGGATGTCGCGCGGGATGTTATCATTTGTCTTGTATAAATTAATTAAATTGTCAGCTAAAACCAGTCTTTGGATATTATAAGCTGGGCATTCAAAAAATATGTGGTTTAAGGTCTGTTCAACATTTAATGTACAGTTATTACATAATGGGGACGATATGATATTCATTCTATATAAATGAGATTGAAAACGTCCATGCCCAAATCTCAAGCGTGTAATGGTGGTATAATACCTTCGACTATGATAATCAGCTGATTTTATAAACCATGGACGTTGACCAATAACATTATTTATTTTAAAATACCACTTTCCTTTACTTTTAAGTGTGTCCTGCCAGTTAGCTAGCCAATCTCTTCTTAACAATATTTTAAGTTTGGGTAATAAGTCGGAATGGGGTATGGCATTATTTTTCATGTCAAGATCAATATGTTCTGTGGTCAACGTGGGTAAATTTATTCTGTGGTAGACCTGATCTGTGAGGTCAACGTCCTCGCTATTTTGATTTAAAATAGCTTTTGCTAACGTATCAGCTTTTTCATTTCCAAAAACTCCTATGTGCGATGGAACCCACATTAAAACTATTTCTATATTACTGATTTTGAGCTTAAAATACAATTTTTTAATATCATGTATGATAAAATTACCCCCAGAATCAAATCTATTATTAAGTAAAGCATGAAGACAACTCATGCTGTCCGTCAACACTAACCACTGAGTGCATTCATGAATGTTCTCCTCTATAAACTGTAAAGCAGTAAAGATGGCAAGACACTCTGCAGAGAATATACTCATCTGACCTGGAAGTTTGCTCCCTAAACTCTTTTTTGAATGAGGTATGTAAATTGCCATTGAAACATTTTCATCATTCTTGGAACCATCTGTGTATATATGTCTATGAGTTGAAAATTTATTTAGTTGTTCGTAAACATCTTCTTTAACTTTCAAGTCAGGCAATATATGAATGCTCATATCACAAAAGTGCATATCATATTTTCCTTTATAACAAATCCAATTATGCTCAGTTCTATAAATGTTGTACTGCTGGTTGCAACAAATACACTCTGAGAAGTCATGAAGTAAGAAAGGAGTCTTAGATGTATTAGTTTGGGAACATATTCGATACAAAAATTGAATTTTTTTTAATAATGGATGAGAATCAAATGACAGTAATTTAATGAGAAACTTCGATTTTAGATATTTAAACCTTAATTCTAGAGGAGGTGTATTGCATTCCACTTCCATGGAGTTAATGGGAGTGGTTTTCATGGCACCTGTAATACATCTTAAGTTGTGATTCTGCAAAACTTCTAATTTTCTTACTAACTGAGAATCAGATCCAAAACATAGAAAGCCATACTCAAAGTGACTTCGAACTATTGCTTTATATAACATTAACAATATTTTAGGGTCAATTTTCGACAAACTTTTTATTATGTTGTAAGCTTTATAAGCTCTCCCTAAAAGATAATCGACATATTTGTTCCAAGTAAGGTTACAAGTAAAAACAACACCCAAAAACTTTACTTCGCAGTCCATTGGAAGACTGGCATTATTGTACTTAATATCAATGTCTATAATATCACAATCACCAAATATAACTATTTTAGATTTTTCTGGACTTATGTCTAAGTTTAAATAAGAGAAATATTCATGCAATTTTAAAAGAGCTGTATTTAAAGTTAATGAGACTTGTTGAACATTTAAACCTGAATAGTAGATGACCAGATCATCAGCAAATTGCAAGTTTTTGACTTCTGAACCTAAAATAATGTTTAATTTGTGAACATATAGTATGTAAAGCAATGGAGAGAGAATTCCACCTTGACAAACTCCTTTATATGAATAACGTGGACCTATTAATTCATTATTAAATTTAACATAAACCTTACGACCATGCAGAAAGTTAAATATCCATTTAACAATTTTTTCAGGAATACCAAGAGAAAAAAGTTCACAAGCTAAAATATGAGGATTTACATTATTGAAAGCACCAACAACATCAAAAAACACACCAATGAGGGTTTTATCTTGTTTAAGACTATCAAAAATGTCTAGCTGAAGATGTGCAATACTTTCTCTTGAGGATCGACCCCTGCGAAAACCAAATTGATTGGAAGGTAAGAGATTACAACTTTCTATGAAAAATTCAAGTCTTTGTTTAAGGAGCTGCTCGAATATCTTACCCATACATGATGTTAAAGCTATTGGTCGATACGAATTTGCTAAAGTTTTATCTTTATTTAATTTTAAAATAGGGACCAGACAATCTGTTTTCCAATCCGGAGGTATAACGCAAGAAGACCAAAGCAAATTATAAATTTTTAAGATTATTTTTTTCGCTTTATCTGTAGTATGTTTTAACATCTTGTATGGAATACCATCGAGGCCATGAGCTGTATCCCTACGTGTACAAACTGCAGTTTTAAATTCTTGCAAGTTAAATGGCAAAAGCAGGTAGTTACTTGTATTTATGGGATTTTTATTTGAAAATGACAAAGGAGCCTCCACGGTATCTGGTGTATATTTTTTTAAAAATTTGAATACCCAATCACTATAGACATTTTGAAATGAAACAGAATGACCATTAAATTTCTTTACTGTCCTCCAGATTTTTGATATAGGAGTACACCTATTCAGTGATTCACAGAAAGACAACCAGCTTAAGTTTCTTTCCTTTTTTAAAATGAGCTTTTTCAAAGCCTGCAACTTTTTGAACTTAAGATAACTTGCCTCTGAAAGGTCATATTTAAAATCGGTATATGCTTTTCTACAATTATCTACAGCTGTTTTGCAGTTTTGGTTCCACCAGGGCATTGAAACATGTTTTTTGGAAGCTTTTGAACCAGATATTTGTGATTGAGCAAAATGTGGACTTCTATTATTAGTAATAGATTGCTGTACTGCTAGATTCAGCAATGTTATGAGATCTGAATAACATTTTAAAGGATCAGACTGATCATAATTTAAATTGTTACTAAAAAGAAAATCAACAGTTTCACTATACTTTTCCCAGTCCACTAACCGGAAATTAAAGTGATTAGGAAATATTAGAAAATTTACAGAGGGGTCTTTACTATTACTAACTTTTACTTTTATAATTACAGGTAGATGGAAGCTGCCTAAAGGGTCATCAAACACAGACCATTCACACTTCAACGCCAAAGAGGGTGATACTAATGAAAGATCTAAAGCATTCCTTTGCCATATACAAGAGCCAATAGTTGTTAATTGACCATCATTCAGAAGTACTAAGTTGTTGTCGTTGATGCTTTCAATTATATCACGCCCACGTGAATTAATAGAACTGCAGCCCCATGCTGTGTGCCGGGCGTTAAAATCGCCAGCAATCAGCATAGGCCCAGGAATACTATTGATTAAATGATCAAGTTTTGATTTAGAGAACAAAGGACTACAGTTACCAGGACTGTACAAAGACACAAGAGAAATTTCTTGGTTTCCATAATGTAATCTTATAGCTATATTTTGAATTGAGTCATCAAATGTAGTATTTACCTTATGGAATTGCAAGCTATTATGGACAAGAATGGCAACACCATTATGACGGTTACCTGAATCTAATCTTATTATATTATAACCTTTAATACTAAATTGGATATGGGGTTTTAACCACGTCTCACAAATCAAAGCTACATGAATTTGATTCTCTTGAAGAAAATTTAATAATAAGTATCTATGTGCGGGTAAACTCTGAGCATTCCATTGCATTATATTTAAAAAATCCATTAAGTAGAATATTTTGTATTCTGGGTCTTATTTTTAATTGTATCCAAGAGAGTATCTTTTATACTCTGAGTAGAAATAACAGTCTCATTATTTTTGGTCATTGTTATTAGTTTGACCATTGACTCTACAACCATATTCAGGATCAAATCAGACTTCAATAATGAAGCTAGCATATCAACAGGATTTTGTTTTAAGGGAGGGTATGACTTCTCATCAACAACAGCAGAGTATGTTTTATTTTGAGCTTTCTCTCTATTTAATAATATCTTTTCTTTTTTAACAGGGCACTGTGACGAAATAGCCACGTGATTACCATTGCAATGACAACATACAGCATCCTGACTTGATTTTTTACATAGTTTAAAATTATGTGACTCACCGCATATGGAGCATCGATCTGCATTCTTACAAAATTTGGCTATATGTCCATACCTCAGGCATTTAAGGCATTGCTTGACAGGGGGTATATATGGTCGTAGCTCAAAGCGCCAGCTGTTGAGATCAACACTCTCCGGCAGCACTGGGCAAGAAAACGTAATAGAAACGGTCTTTGTTGGTTCCAATTTATTTGCACCATCATCTGTCTTGGATCTTCTCATAAAACGTCGAATACTTACAATATTTTTGGTAGAAGTCAATGCAGAGTATATCTGTTCATTAGAAAGCTCTGTGGGTACATGAGTGATCACACCTGTAACTTCGCTAGCTGCTGCTGGAATGGATGCTGACAGGTTATATGCATCCAAGAATTTCTGATTCTGTAATGCTGCATTAGCAAGGCCAGGACGTTCAAATACAACACCGATTTTGTATTTATTCACTCTTCGTAACTGCTTAACTCCTTTATTATATCGTTTCAAACAGTTCGCTAGTCCCATCATATCTCTATTACCAATAGGCTGTTCAGATTTCGTACTTTGTATAAAAACCACATATTCAAAACTGCCACCTTGTTCTGGATAGAATCGTACGTAGTTTGGAATTCTAAAATCTTTATATTTATCAACATTTTCTTTTTTTTCGTCCAAGGACTTCATGGAGGAGGCGTCACTGAAGATGGAATCGTCAGATCCATCACCACCCATGTCACCTTCCTCATCTACTCGTTTTTTCCTTTTCTTAGTTTTTCTACTCCTCATCTTCTAGTTTTTAAATATGCACTATGTATACACTTATAAATAAAGTCTATGTACAAAACTATTTACAATAAATCTATACAAAAATAATTAATTTAGTTTTATTATTAAAAAGACCGCCAAGTTCGGTCAAACGTTCCCGCGCTTTTTCTGGACAATGACTGACCGTAGTGTTTTGTTTGTCTTTGACATTGACAGTCGATATCAATCACTGTCAGTCCATCAAAGGATCCGAAAAGAAAGGTCCGAAGTTTACTGTTAGCGCTATTGTGTGCTATTCGCATCCAAAACTTGTGGTCCTTTATTGCTAGTAAAGTAATTCGTAAACGTTTTCATAAAGGCAGTAGTAAATAACTTTATACGTTATGAGTAATACAAGTAAAAAAATCACCAACGATTTCATGTCTCGCTTACACTGGCTGGCTTCTGTGGTTGGAAAAACCAAAATAAAATTACAACATTATATTAAAATATGAACATCAGACAAATTAAGTAGGGTTCATTGAAAACACAACTTTCTCATGCCCAAATTTGAGTAGGATTATATACAAATTTGAGTAGGACTGTAAAGGAATTGACAATCAGATAAAGCAAGTTGTATGCTATAGTTGGTGCAATTTTTAAATGTAGTAATATATTTTTAAATATAGTATATCTAATCGGTTAATTTTGTGTACCTATGTATTTATATTCTATGAGATGTGATGTGATGTGACGATAGGTGCAAAACAAGTGCCAATTTTTATTTTTATTAAAAAAAAGCCTTCAAAACGCATATAATAAAACGAGAGTTTAAATGTAAGCTTTTATTTAAAAATATCATTTGGCATATTTCTTTCTCTTGACTCCCTTGTGAACGAGCCTTGAGTGGGTGTATAAAGCGGCCCTCTGTTTGAACGTGTCACCGCAGTCTTCGCACATGTAGGACCGCTGCTCTGAATGTATGAGTTGGTGTGCTCGAAGCGTAGAAGACGTCTGTGGAAAATTTAAATATCACTTAGCAAAATATGATATACATGATATGATAAACAGAAATGACACGATTATTTAAAAAAAAAAAATGTTATTTTGTCGCAGACTCATTTGAATAATGATAAATACGTTCTGTAGTTCATATTTTTTAAAATTAATTTTTTTTTGATAAATATGAGCTACAGAACGTAGTTCATATTTATTTCGTAAAGCGTCTTTATAGTATAGCGGAGGCAAGCTAAATTTAAAACTATGCTTTAATTTATAAACGCTGTTTATAATCTATGTAATGTCACTTGACTTAGCTGGAAATGTAAATAGGGTTGAAGTACTCGTTGCTCAGTCACTCGGAAAACCCCTCATTAACAAGTGAAAGAAACTTTTGATAATAAATAAATACGCAAACTTACCCATTACTGATTGTGCATCTCATAGTTTCAGATTTACCTTTAAAAATGGCTAATTCTGTATGAAGGTAAAATCAACTTACGTAAAACTTTTTCCCACAAACATTGCAAGTGTGGTCACGCGTTCGACTGTATCCATGGTGTTTTTGTCTATGATTCTTAAGGCGCCAATCCGATATGAACGGCTGGAATAAAATATAAAAAAAATTACACAAAGTTTTGATACGAAACAAGTTTAGATTTATATCACGTCCACATCGAAACTTCAGGTTAAGTAAATAAATGTTAACACCAAAATACACGAGATAAATCGAAAACAATGTTTCACTGCAATGTATAGTGCTCGTGCAAATAAAAGACAATAGGGCTCCTTACATGCCTGAGGAAGGTCATTCCTGGGGTTTTTAGTTGGTAGGCCTCCCCCTTCTGGGGAGGAGAGCCCCACATAACCGCCGGCTCGCCACAGCCGGGGTATGCAATTTAATGCATTTTCCTCAGGGGAACAAAAAACTGCTGCTGTTAAACTGAAACTTTATTCAGTGTTGACAGTACTACAAGCATGTTGTTATGTCATTAATGCGGTCATTTCATTTTGGACGTGCTTCGATTAAAGCAAATTATGGACGACAATTTTCTAAAAGTTTGAAATTTATATTTTAGAATTTTGACGACATTCAAACTTTGTAAATATATCAACAAAAAAAAAAATAACACTTAGAGGGGCAAAAATAGGAGATGAAAGGTTTTGTTTCAATAGGCTCAGGGCTCATACCAGGAGAGTGAGGGCAGATGTTTATATACTGAATGCGAGCATTTATATATACGTTAGTGATGGTTTTTTTATTTTTTATTTATTTCAGTTTACAAAATCCACAGCTCTTAAATAAAACTATTAACCTAAGAAATACAATACATACAGCCAAAAAACGGATTTTCATTATTTAAGTAAGCATTCTTAATGCAGTTGACTATCCTCAAGAAATATTAAAAAAAAAATACTTATATTACAATTTATAACCTATTCTATAGAAACAAAAACTAAGAATTAAAGTTACACCTGACACTAAAAATAAAAACCCATTAGCAGATGGGGTTATGACTGTTTATGTGTGTGTGTGTGTGTGTGTGTGAAAGAGTGTATGTGTGTGCATAAATGTATGGTTATTAATTTAGAGATGAAACGGATAGTAGTTTGGCCGGATACCGGATACCGGATATTCGGCAAGCTACAAGGCCGGAGCGCCAGATATTCGGCCACCGAATATTCGGCCTTTTCGGAAATATTCGGGCGCGTTCGGGTGTTATCGCACGTGAGCGGAGATCGGGGGCGTTCGAGTGTTTCCTGCTTGTTTCTGTCATTGTTTTTTCATTTGTGGTCATAGTTTTAGAGTCGCCTGTTACCAACAAATGCGGAAAATTTGGTATTCATTCACCACAATTTGCCACTTATTAATTTTGAGTACTGAACGAACTAATTAATATTTAACCAATTACTTTGCAATTATAAAAATAAAAGTAGTTCTTATCCTATTGTCGTATCATGTAAACTATTGTATTTTTATTTTATTATCCGAAATCCGGCTGGATACTGTATTACTATCCGGTATCCGGCCGGATAGTGAAAACAAGGCCGGATACCGGATAGTTACCGGATATCCGTTTCATCTCTAGTTTTTTCTACACTGGCAACACTGGCCTCCACGGAGGTTGGAAACTTTTCGTAGACCGATTTTGACCCGAATTGATCTCCCAGATCGGGGTGCGCTAGGTTCGCGGGACAAACGTCATCCCACCCCGTATACGGTGCAGATATTGGGAAAAATCCGAAACTCCGACATTTCAAGATGGCGGCGGCGCCGGCGGCCATTTTGTAAAAAGTTGCAATTTGGAAAAAATTAAATCGCGGTTTTCGCGGGGTTACCAGTGTTTTCCGACTGACAACCTCGGGCAACCTTTTTAGAGCTGGGTGAGGGAAATCGTACCATGGGGTAATTTAGCCCGATTTCGGGGTATCTTCCCCGATTTTGAGGAGAACGTAAATCGCGTGTTTTTCGATTTTTTTTCACATGGCCGGGTCAATCGGGCCTGGCTGATCATTTTTACCACCATTTTGGGCCAGATATATGGTAACACTGGGCGCTATGGCAGATTTTGATTTCCGCGACTTTGTGAATTTTTTGACGCGAGTCGATGACAGTTGTGCGCCTACAGTTACAGCCAACCGGTGGGGAGTGTAGTCTAATACACTGGAAAAAATTGACATTTCACATTTTCAAGATGGCGCCGGCGCTGGCGGCCATTTTGTAATGGTAAATATATTTTTTTTGCTATATTCCCGTGGTTTTCAATCCCGATACGGTGATATGGATATAGAATGAAAAGATTTTTTCAGTACTATCGAAGCCTATTCGTGACAACGTTAAAAACCAATATGGCTGCCGGTCCAAAAAGGCCTAGTAACATTTGTATTGTAATCCCTACAATATGGGTATCAAATGAAAGGGTTTTGAGTGTCTAATGTAGCCACGTTAGAGATAATGAAAAAAAAAATCAAAATGGCGGACCGCTTTTGTTTTCCAACCTATGCTTCATGGGTATCACATGAAAGGCCTTGACGAGTAGAACATGACACCATAAGGGATGTTTTTAAAATTTCAACATGGCCGCCGATCCAACATGGCGACTGACATTTTTTTGCGATTTTCACTATATGGGTATCAAATGAAAACACTTTAAGAGTAGAACGGATCCAAATGTGATTTATAGTAAAATGACAACTTTTTTTTTTTACTAACATCAATATGTTTTTGTACCGCTTCGCAACTGTACAAGATTTTATTTGAAAAACGCATTGAGAGCAACGCCACCGCGAGGTGCGTGCACCTCGCGGCACTCACGCGACCACCAGCACCGTGAGCTTATAAGTGTTTTTGCAACCGTACACGGTTTTGTAGTTTCATGTGGCATAAGTGAATACAATTTTTCCCCAATTTTTAACTAACAGCCATGCGAGGCAGCCGACCACACCACCGCGAGGTGCGTGCACCTCGCGGCACACACGCGACCACACTCACCGTGAGCTTCTTAGTGTGTTTACAACTGCACACAGTTTTTTTAGTTTCTTGCGACATAAATGAAGACAATTTTTCACTTATTATTATTGACAGACAGCCATTTTTTTTTTAATGTGGGGTAGACCACACCACCGCGAGGTGCGTGCACCTCGCGGCACTCTTGCGACCTCACTCACCGTGAGCTTCGTGAGCGTGTATTTACAACTGTACACAGTCTTTCAGTTTGTTGTAACTTAAATGGAGACATTTTTTTACCAATTTTCGACCGACCGCCAATTTTATTTTCCAGCGGTGGGATAAACTACACCACCGCAGGGGCGCGCACCTCGCGGCACTCACGCGACCACAAAAAACGTTAGCTTATTAGTGTATTTACAACCGTACATAGTTTTTTAGTTTCTTAAGATAAACATGGATACAATTTTTCACCAAATTTCGACAGACCGTCAAGCAAGCTTGCACCTCGCGGCAAGCAAGCGACGTCTAGTTAATTATATATAGCTTTATAAATGAGTGGAAAGATTGTGCTTCGATACCGAACCTACCTTGTTGCATATTTCGCACATGTACTGGAATTTGTTTAAATGGTAGAAATTGTAATGGGAGGTCCAGTAGACTTTGGACACGAACTTTTTATTGCACACTGGGCATGGGAACCTGAAAACAATTTTTTATTAATTTCATTACTAATTAATTAACCATTTATTGTATTTTTATTTTAGAACCAAACGCGTGTAATCTCTGCATCATGATAAATGCAGCTAAAGACTACACCCAGTTGACTATTGTGATTACTGGTCAAAAAGTTTGTGGATTATTGCATCTCGATTTTGGTGGTAATGAGAATATTACTGCTATGGGGATCTGCGGCTAACGTTGAGAGTATTTTCCTTTTACAAAAAAGAGTGATTCGTGCTATTTACTGTTTACGCGCTAGAGAATCCATAAAGAATTGTTCAAAGAAATTAATAGTTTAACTTTAGCTAGTCAATATATATATGATAATTTAGTTTTTATATATAGAATCTATAATAAATTCAATAAAAACAGTGATCTACATAATGTGAATACTAGAAACAAAAATAAACTTGCCGTTCCAACGTTCAGACTCCATAAAACTAACTGTTCGTTCTTGGGGAAATGTATATCTATGTTTAACAAGGTTCCGCAAAGTGTCATTGATTTGCCTTTATATAAATTTAAAACCCATATCAAAAAGACACTCATGAGTAAAGGCTATTATAAAGTAAGCGACTATCTTAATGATCACACTATTTGGGAATAGGGACACTATTCATAGAGCCATGTTTGGTAACAACATTATTTATAATATTGTATTATTTTTATATATGTAAGTAAACATACATACGACTGTAATCGTATTAGGTATGATTGTATCTTATATTATATTGTATTTTTATATTATATTATTATTCATATATTTAATTAATAATCTTAAATTTAATTTTTTTACAATATAGACATATAAAATAAATATAAATACTATAAAAAACTTAAACCTAGTATGCCGCCGGAAGCGAGGCAAGGCCCAAACAAACCGGTGGTTAGGGCTGCAGACAGAGAAATCGCCGGACAATACGTGCCGTGTCGAGATTCACTGCCTTTTGTATCCGGCCCTTGATCCATCCGTCAAGCGAGAGCCTCTTAAGATGTTGATCGAGACTCTTCGCTATCAAGCCATTCGCAGACTCAACTATCGGAACAATGATTGTCGAATCAACATCCCATATGGCGGTTACCTCGTATGCCAAGACAAGGTACTTACTGGCTTTGTCCTTCTCGGCTTTTACGAGGTTCTCGTCATGAGGGATGGTAATATCAACGAGCATTGCGCTGCGTTGGGAGCGGCGACCACCACGATATCAGGTTTATTGCACGCAATAGTCCTGTCCGTGATGATAGAGCGATCCCAATAGAGCAACACACGGCCATTTTCAAGAACTGGCGCTGGTGCGTACTTATAGTACGGTGTCTCATGCTGAACAAGGCCGTATTGAAGGGCAAGCTGTTAATGGATGATTCTGGCAACTAGGTTGTGTCTATGCAAATACTCACCGTTTGCAAGATGAGAACAACCAGAGATAATATGCCTAAGTGACTCTCCGGGACGGCGGCATGCCCGACATATGTCGACGGTACCGTCCTTGAGGATATATTTTCTATAGTTGTTCGTCATCATTACTTCGTCCGCAATTGCACAGACAAAACCCTCAGTTTCCCCAAAGAGGTCACCGAAGCGCAGCCAGTTCACCGACGCGGGAAGATCTACATCAGGGCCCATTAAGGCCCGATAAAACCTTCCGTGCAACTCTTTGTCCCTCCATACTTCCCTATATTACTATAATTATAATTATTAAACATTGAAAAGAGGAGATAAAAATAGACCTTCAGAGTTTCTTGCCTGTTCTTCTCGAGAAGGCTTTCCCAATTTCCGAACAGGTGTACAGTCAATATTTTTTTTTCCTTGTTCATACGTACGGACAAGGTTTTTGTTTTTTTAAGCTTTTTGTTTTTGTTTTATTTGTTTTGACGTCAATAAGTGCCTGTAAAGGTCTATGTTGAATAAAGATTATTTTGATTTTGATTTTTTTTGATTTTGATTGTTATGTAAGTTACCTACACTAATCACCACCAGATCACAATCAATCACCAGCTAGTATTTAAATATACTTACGTATCTCGCGAATGTGCCGCACTGTTCCGTATATGGTTCCTGTAGACATGTAAATTTTTGTATTGTATTTGGCAAACGGTGCAGAAGGCAAGTTTCTGCGCCAGCGCTGAACTGTGTGTGGCTGCGTGGGATTCTAATCGCGATTTTGTCTTGAATGTTTTTCTACAAATCTCACATACGAAATCCCTTTTCACTTGATGCATTCGTCTGTGGAAAATAAAGGATATGGACAAAAAGTGGGCCTCAATCATGTGCAGAGACGTAAGATATATCAATCGATAGGTAATTTTATGTTCATCAATTTATTATATTTCTTTTAAATCCACCATTTTTCTGTAAATGATGTTTGAAAGTACCTAGATATTCAAGTAAACACATCCCAAAACGTGGTTAAAACGTTTTAATTCAGTATATAAAATGATAATTTATTTAAATGTTATTGAAAAATGGTTATATAGTTAACAAAAGAAATGTAATTTAGTAATTATAAATTCATAAAGTTCTAGACATGTTGTGTTACTGACCACCCTGAATATGCATAGTCTGTGACCAATGATGACACTCGTCCGCTGTCAATGCGACTTTGACAGCATGTCTTGCGCAAATTAATAAAAAGAAAAAAAAAACTAAAAAAAAAGATCCATCAACTTGCTAGTATTAAATAATTTAAATTATTAATTACAAAAAACGGGAGATATTTAAAATGTAATCTTTATCCAGATGATGTACAATAATTTATACTTTTCTCTGGTAAAGTTTCGTCGCTGCACATTACTCAGGCCCACCTTCCATACAAATTTTGACCATCACCTTTAAAATATTCAAAAACTAAATTCACACTTACAACAATTAGCCTAGCCCAAAGTAAGCTCTGTTCATTCATCCCCTACCAACTATACACTCATTTTATTTTAATAAATATATACATATTTATAGACTTTATTTTTATGTTTTTTTTTACTTATGAAATATACTTACAAAACATGTGATCTGAGTGTATTCTTGCTTTTGAATTTTTCACCGCACTCATCGCAATACAAAATGTGTTTTGTCCTCGTGTGTTCTGCTAGTTCTTCAGGAGTCCTGAGCATTGAAAGAGTATTTGTTATTAAGAAATGTACACAGCTCGTAATATTGAGCGTTAAAAAAATTGCTGTTTTGTATGGAGATTCAAATAGTTTTGCTTATTCCATACTAACCTTATTTATTTAATAACAGAGAGTAATGTTTTTACGAAATTTTAACACATACATCAATAGACATTAAGACTAAGTAATAATATAGTTTGAAGGCAAGAAAATTTGTTATCAGAAAGTTATAGTCAAAAATGTACAACATTCTGACATAAGCAGGTACTTTAAGAGTTTATTTTTATTTATTTATTACAGTACTGCTACATGAAACATATTAAAATTCCAAAAAGTTACTTATATATATACAAAATGTTCTGATATGCATCACAATAATAATAATACCTACAATAATATTGCACAATATAACTGCATGCACAATATTATTGAACGTTTAGGGATAGTATTGAAACATTGCACAATGATTGAACAAAAGATTTAGGGAGCTTAATTTTTATTGGACAATATTTTTTCTTGCACTGCGCACTTAACATTGCGCAATATTTTTCATTTTAGTTTTCGGAGCGATCGCGATCGGTCAGTCACGGTATTATTTATTATATTTTTAGTCTATGGTCGTGTTGTGAAATTGAGCAAAATGGCGGGCAATACTGTGGTTGTGAAAGATAAAGAGCGGGAGTTTATAATTGAGTGTATAGAATTATATAGAGGGTTACCAGCTTTATGGCAAATAAAAAAACTTTATCATAACCGGGATCAAAAAAGAATGGCTTATGATGTATTGTTAGCCAAGTATAATGACATGTTGCTCGCACGAAAATATTATTCAGACTGGTTTCTCAATTTTATTGAGAGAATTTATTGAACGATTCGAATCAAAGGGGTTATTCAATATTATTGCACAATTAAAGGATTGTACAATATTATTGTAGGTGTATGGGGCGCCTTACACTCGCAATAACTACGTACGGTCGGCCAAGAAAGTGGTCTACCACCCTAAGGTTGAAAATCATTCGCGCGCTATAAAGTAACAGAGTTGATTTTCCCGTGCAAAAATATTCTGACAAAATTGACAGATTAATAGCTGTCAGATTATTTTAGGTTTTAATACTGTTGGTTGGAATTTATCGTTTAATTCGTTGATGATAAAGGTCAAACTCAAATGTCAGCAAAAAAAATGTCATCACTCTGCATAATCTTAAACAGGTAATAAGTACAGGAGTTCAACCTTATCGCTATTTTACTCACATATGAAATTTTGTCAAAACTGGTAGACCACTTTCTTGGCCGACCGTACAATTTAAAATCAATAGCTGTACTACTCACCAACAGGCATCTTACATAACACCGGCAAAATATTCATATAAGTACATTCTTTTTTATTAAAAACCGAAACACCGTCACCAAAAACATCAACATCGGGAATTTTTTGGGGTAATATCAGAATAAATTAAATACGCACACATTTTACACACACATCATTTTATTAGGCAATTTGGCTTAATGTCTATAATGTTAGCAGCAGCGTGCTAATTTGTGAGAATCGGAACGTAAAAGGATTACTCAAAAAAAAAAAAAGGAAGATCTAACTACGCAAAAACAAGACGACTGACATATACTGCGCAGTTTACGAAAATATAAGAAAATACAGAAAATAGTTGAGAAACATTGAATATAGTTGATGTTACAGTAGTTACGAGATTAAGTTAAGAGATTGTAATAGTAATAAAGTAAATAAAACAGTAATATAAGAGTGTTATCTATTAGTTCAGAAGTGGGACCCATCCACAAATACTGTGACTCCAGCAAATGAAAATTGCTGGTACAAGAATTCAGATGATAAAGTAACAAGATGGGGTTAGCATACTGCCACAACAGCCAACTAGATCATGGAGTGAGTGTACTGCCATGACTAAAGAGACAATTATGGAGTGAGCGTGCTGCCATAACTGCCAACTAGATCATGGGGTGAGTGTACTGCCATGACTAAAGAGAAAATTATGGAGTGAGCGTGCTGCCATAACTGCCAACTAGATCATGGGGTGAGTGTACTGCCATGACTAAAGAGAAAATTATGGAGTGAGCGTGCTGCCATAACTGCCAACTAGATCATGGGGTGAGTGTACTGCCATGACTAAAGAGAAAATTATGGAGTGAGCGTGCTGCCATAACTGCCAACTAGATCGTGGTGTGAGTGTACTACCATGACTAAAGAGACAATTATGGAGTGAGTGTACTGCCCTAACTGCCAATTAAATCATGGGGGGTAAGTACTGCCATGACTAAAGAGAAAATTATGGAGTGAGAGTGCTGCCATATCTGCCAACTAAAAAAAAAAAAAATATCAAATTACGGCTAGAGTGTGTATTACTAACTGAATCAGAGGAGATGTACTAAAGTTTCATAAAGAATGAGGACATTCATATCTTGGAGGATGGCCGAACATAGTAGTAATTTATAATTCTACATAGTTTGAAATCAATCAATCAAATCTAGTCTGAGGACAGACCTGAAGTCAGAATGGCCGAATGTTAGCAGCAGCGTGCTAATTTGTGAGAATCGGAACGTAAAAGGATTACTCAAAAAAAAAAAAGGAAGATCTAACTACGCAAAAACAAGACGACTGACATATACTGCGCAGTTTACGAAAATATAAGAAAATACAGAAAATAGTTGAGAAACATTGAATATAGTTGATGTTACAGTAGTTACGAGATTAAGTTAAGAGATTGTAATAGTAATAAAGTAAATAAAACAGTAATATAAGAGTGTTATCTATTAATAAATATGTCTTTTTTTATTAAGGAACAGCAAACAGCTACAAAATACAAATAGATACAAAACATTACATAAAAGTTGGCAATATTGTAGCCCACAACGCTATCCACGTGTTTAATTAATATTAATAATAACAAAAAAACACAGTCGCAAGCCGCTGTATAATACTAACAGTAAAAAAAAACAATTGTGTTACAAAGTGGAACACAAAATAAAAGAAAACTATATACTACTTAAACAACTAAAATAACACATAAAATTAATAAAGAGATTAACAACTCTGTACGGAAAGGGTTGAAAAGGAGTGAAAAGTGTTTTTTGTTAACAACATTGCCAAAAAAAATTAGTAACACGCTGCACATTTAGAATTAGATTGTTTTTACCGTTTTGAAACGTCTATTAAATTTGCAGCGTTTTGCAACATACGGGACATTGTTCATTATTAAAAAACAGTAATATTTGTTAATAACAAGGATAAAAAAAAAGTAGCATGCTGCAAATTTGGAATTAGATTGTTTTTACTGTTTTGAAGCATCTATTAAATTTGCAGCGTTCTGCAACATATGGAACATTGTTTATAATTAAAAAACAATGAAAGTTGAAAAGGGTTCAACCCTTTCCGTACACCCCAGAGCGCTGCAAAATCACATGGTAAGTTTTATTACCTTCATTAAAAAAACCCTCAAAATTTCAGCGAGTTACTAATTTCTTTTAGGTTTGAGGCTTTAATGACTGGACTATAACCACAAAATAAATCTATATCTTTAAATAAGGTTAGCATGGCATAAGCAAAATTATTTGAAATCTCCATACAAAAGGGCAATTTCATAGTTAAATCCTTAATAACTAATGATCACAAAACAGAATTTATGCTCACCTAAACACAGAGAGGCATTGCGGACAGTGTATGCTATCGACGTTGTCGAAACAATGTTTATGTTGACAATGGCTGTATATTGACCAAAGTTCCACTGTTTCAAATTTGCACAAGCGACATTTGTAACACTCGAAATGCTTGCGGCAATGTCTTTCCAAGCGTTTCTTTTTAGGGTATTGTGTATTGCATACATCGCATATATAACCACCACTATTCTGAAATGAATTTGAATATTTTTTTACAACTATATTGACAAATATCCAGACTCCAAACTCTTTGATGGTAAGTTTTTACATGCACCTATAGTATTTGTGGTTCTTCAGTGAAGGCAACTTCAGTGAAAATGGATACACCGTGTCGGCAACAAGTCCACAGTATTACAATGAGGGAAGCCAGAAGCAGAATTTCTATAGAATTTATTGAAACTAGGTGAGTAGACATCTTAACAATATGGGATTTAGCTGGTACACAACTCCTAGGCCAGAGTTGAGGTACATACTCGGCTGAGGAGTATTTCAACCAAGTATAAAGCGATAACATAAGTCATTGGTTATTAGTCAGTTAAATCATACAATTTATTCTCTCTTTGTTAAAAAATAGCATCCAACGTATAGACATAGAGTAAAAAATAATAATGCTCCCGTTTTGAAAAACAGCAAATACTGTTCACATAATGTAAATAAAACATACTTTAGCAACATTTTTTTATAATATTATAAATAATTGAAAAAAGTAATAGTTGTTTTACACTTCTTTACTCTATCGAGGAATTTGTCACTGAGATATATATTATATAGATATGTAACAATATGAAATTTGTGTATATCAGTGCCAACAACACAGGCATTGTAGTAGAAAAACAGTAAATGCTCAATTAAAGATTAAATCCTTATAGTTTAGCGAGAGGTAAATATTTAATACGAGGTATTTTCGTCATATTGATAAAAACATAGATCACTTAAGGTTAAATACTACTAGATCACTTAAAGAGATTAATCAATACTTTTTTTTTATTTTTACAAATATTATAGCACTAGTAATCAGTACACTGTGAATCAAACTATTTATCTAGAAGATAAAAACAATCAATAATTGATAGCATATTATAAAACATACCTCAGTATGAGCTTTAATCATATGAGAATGAAATTTCTCTATTCTGGTGAATCCAAGGACACAGGAGTCACATTTATAAGGAAGTTTTTTGAAATTAGGCTGGCTTCTCTTCTCCTCTCTATGCATTAACATATCTTCGACAGTCAGGTTTATTTTTACAAATTTATTCATTATATCTTTTTTACTGTTTTTCATATCTTTAAATTTTACTTTTTTAAGTGTTCTTGTATCTTTCGCCTTTGTTTTGGAGGTATGGTAAGCCTTTCTAGCAACACCATTTTTTAATATTACTTCATGAGGCATTGATTCTTGATTGGATTCAAAAGGTTTCAATGTTTCAGAACCAATATCCACAGAGTCATTGTTGGTTTTTAAATAATATATATTAGGACTGTGCTCAGAATTATCTAACTTTGATTTCTTGATATCATTTAAAATAGGAACAGTACATCCAAACTCATGTAGCAATTCATCGTCATCCCAGTCTCTATTTCCTGTTAATTTTATATCAGGCTCAGTGTATGTAGTACCCAGTTCATTATTTGCATAATTTGATTTATACCTAGTACATTCCACATTGATATTTTTTTCTTCTGTATAATTTTTACTATTTTCAATAGAATTAAAGTTCGTATCTTCCTCTTTTAAAGGCATAGTTTTGATATCCATTGGAACAGTAAGTGGATCATAATTGTGATAAAACTTGTAATCATATAAACATTTGCTTTGTACTGTAAGAACACTGAGACTTTTTTGTGTATTAGTCTATAAAAAATATGTATTTTTATGAAATGTAAGGATAAAATTACTTTCTATATAAGCTAATAGAGCTAACATTACCTATAACTAATTTTAAAAAGATAATAATAAATACTCAAGCAAAAGAGCATATAATTACACATTTCACAACTCTTAATAACCCTAAATATTTTTAGGGTATGAATTTCATATTTTATCTTAATACAGTTATTTTAATTTTTACCTCACATTTAAAAGCATTGTGTGCCACTAAAATCTGCAATTTAAATTTTGAAAATTTTTTCATTATATTATAGCATTCCCAGCAGATATTTCCGACAGTACCTATCTGTAAATTAAACATATCAATTAGTATTATGAATAAGTACCTATGTAGAATAGTAATATACATTTTCAATTGTTTTATTGCAATTGATTATCACAATTGTTTTAAATATGTATATGTGCAGTGATGGATAAAGAACAAATGTGTTATTGCACTTTTTCTTTGCGGAATTGATGTTGTACACTTTTGGGATGTAATTTACAACAATTGCATCCCAAAAGTGGCCAATGATAGAAAGTCCAATCTCTATTACATTGAAGCTATAAAAATATAGGATTATCACTCTTCTGTCTAAACTTACAGTGCCAGTGAGTGTAATTATAATATATATATGTGTAATGTTTAAAGTATCAGTCTAGCCTGCTCGCGTAGCACTGTATAGACCAATGGACGAACGTCTGACTAACAAACTAGACACATTTAAATTTTCCTTATTTGGAGGAGATATGTTCAGCAAAGTGTGTATGCTAGTGATGTAGAAGATGGTAGAAAAGATCATGCTTTTATTTTCATACCTATGCTATTTTATATTTACCTCAATCAACTTTATTTGTTTTAGTAGAAATTGAATTTTTTGCAGCGCAATCATTCGCCTATTATTGGTAAGGCATGTTCGACATATATTTTTATTCATTGCGATTTAAATACAGATTGTTTGGTAGACAAAAGTAAAACCTGACCTGATCAAACTTTTGTTGTTTTTGTTTACCTGTCAATTTTTTTTTGTTTTGATTTAATGGCTATGGTCTTGGGACCACGCTGCCTTTTTTTTTAAATCTTCGCTCGTATCGAGCAGGCAAAGAGCAGAGTCCATACAGCCTCAACCACAAATGAGTGTATTCTGTCAACGTTTGATTAAAACAATTGTAAATATATAATTCAAGATGTAAATAATAATGAATATGATGTTAACAAATACGTTATAACTGAAAATGAAATAAATGAAAAATATATATTTTTTACATAAAATATAATGATAATGAAATTAATATTGAAGAAAATACTGACGATTCTACTAATGATAAGGAAGAAAGAGTTACTAGAACAGGGGAGCAATCACACTAACAAATCGCAGCTGAAACGAAACCAAATCGTTCCACTCAACCAATCCGAGAGCTAGAATATCACGTCATCGAACAGATGACGTAATATTGTGGCGTTCGGATTGGTTAAGCCGAACGGTTCGGTTGCGTTTCGCTTGCGATTTATTAGTGCGATCGCCTCTCTGGTCGGATAGTAAAAACACTGACATATCTAGATGACTATGAAGTATACACTGCATACTGTTTACTTACTACAAATGATAATATTGTTGAAGAGGTTGAAATTTTGTCTCTGGTAGGTTGTAAAAAAGCAAATGTGTTTGGCATTGAGTTTTTGATGAATTTGAAATTGTAGTGCGAGGGTTTTTGTAATGTTTTATGTTTAAGTTTTTTATCTTGTATATTTTAATAGATATATGATGAAGTACAAAGTGTATGGTAATTTGATCCCCTACAACAAATATACCTCGAAGCTTTAAAGAAGCAATAGAGCATGAAGATTGTAAAAATGCTATTGATAAAGAAATAACGTCATTAGAAACTTTAGAAACACGGACTGGAGCAAGCTTAACTAATGGATTGAAAGCGATTGATACCAAGTGGGTGTTTACGATTAAAGAAAATGGATTGAAAGGAAGCTCGCTTAGTCGCGCGACGATTTCAGGTACAAGATGAAAATATATATAATAACAATTAGAATAAGAATAAGAATAAGAATCGTTTATTTGTTTAGAATGTAGGTATTACAATATGGTGTTAACAAAAAGTTTGAGAGTCCTGGTACATTCTACCTTTCGGCATACAAAAATCAAATTGTAGGTAGATACATTGTTCGAGAATTTTTAACAATGGGCTAATAATACATATTTATACAGCTAACGGAGCAAAAACAGAAAAAAATATATAATAATAAAGTAAGTACAGCATTACATTACAATACTCGTACATCATTCAAAAATTCAGTTATGGAGTAGTAGCATTTTTCTAACAATAAGTCAGTTAGCTGCTTTTTAAACAATTTTAATGGTTTTTCCTTTAGATTTTTGGGTAATTTATTATATATCTTGGGTGCCATACCCATTACGCTTTTTTTTAACAGTGTAGTGTTATAATTATTCACCTGTAGCTAGATTAAGTAAGATTAGAATGTTTTTAGCTCAAGCTGTAAAATTAAATTACAAAACACATCAATTAGATATACCAACAGCATTTTTGAATGGAATACTAGATAGTGAAGTATATATTAAAAAACCGCAAGGAGTAGAACTAGATAAGGGAAAAGTTTTAAGGTTAAAAATAAGTCTATATGGATTAAAAGATAGTCCTAAATGTTGGAACGAAAGATTTGTTTTTTTTTTATGTCTTACCAGTTCTATAGCTAATTAGATAATTAAATTTCCGAAGTGAATTTGAGTTACTTTACTTGATTGGTAATTTTCGCATAAAACGTTTTTATTACTTGTTTCTGCGATGGAACTGATGTCTGTAACCAGGCTATATCTCATAAAACACGACAGCTAGACAGTTGACATGATTTCAAATTATTTTTGCTGTCGCTATTATATAATGAGATGTATTTTTGTTATTTATATAAGTACGTAGAATAAAATAATGTATTTATTATTAATAATAACAATAAGTAGACACTTGAAATATTTACAGAAATTTGTACTATGATTTAAAATGTAAAATATTTCAATATATTTAGATATTAATAAAAATAAGGCATTAACAAAAGACTATATCATGCGAGCGAATATAAATTAACCTTATCACAATCTCTTTACGTCATACTTTGCTTTTTTCAACAAAAAAAAATCACAAATGAGAAACCAGAAAGTATAAACTTTTTTCAACTTTTCAAACATAACTTTCAAATAACGATGGGGGCGTTCTTCGTTGACATTGAAAGAGGTCGAATCAAACTACTCATTGTGTGATTAAAATCAGAAGATTAATTTAAATTCGACACCCATTGCGGCATCTATACAAGACTTTGCCCAGACTGTCTTTTATAAAGCTGTGTTCGATGTATTATAGTAGTCGAACGCAATGCGAACCTGGTAGATTTTGAGTATTATAATAAAAGGGGTCACTCGAGCGTTTCTTTACGTCATAGTAATCGCGTCCACGCCACACACCTCCGTTATCTAATAGTGCGTATAATTCAGCGCTGCAGCGCTTCATTTCCGGTCTTATATATGGAGCTGAGTTGGAAAAGAAAAATATTTTGTGTGGAGCCTGTGACTAGTTTTCTACTCGTATATCTACAGTAAAGGAAAACGTCATGCAACCTGCGTACACTTGTGAACAGATTCTTAGGTGCAATGGAAGTCGATCGATCCGCATTAGATCAGCGTTGTTGATGAAGGCTCAAAAGCTCTTACATAGTTGTGTTGTGATTTTCAATATATTTTTCTACAAAATTGTGTATGGTTAGTTAATTACGTACATATTAATATTTAATAAGAAGTCTCACTGCCACGACTTCCTTTTCGATTCCGTTGGTTATATACCATCTATTTAAAATTGTAAAATATATTTGATATTGCACTTACATTAATCATTCTAAACTAAATACAAAACGATTATCATAATCTTACATATTACTCATGAGAAGTTATAACAGAAAGTTGTTGTGTTGACTGAGACTTGTAACCGTTTCCATCGTGAAACGAAAGGAGGTTGGCTTAGGCCGGAAGTGGTAGGGGGGCGGAGCAAGTGAAGAAAGAATTGTAAAAATCTTGAGCGGTCGGTTGTTGAGCGTGACAGTGTGAAGTGGTAATAAAGTGAATACCAGACTAGTTCATTTATTACAGTTGGGATATGTTCGGTGGAGACGAATATAAGAATGATAATCGAATCTGTAAGTACTAAGTATGTACTTTGAAGTGTAAGATACGCTTTGAAAATACTGGGTACTGAAAGTTATATCTTATATTAGCATATAAGTTAGCAACATGCACTATGGTACATATGGATATTGCATATATAAATATATATATTGCTACGAATCTTATAGGAACCACATCTACTATAGGCGACTGTTAACGATTACTATCAGATGGACTGTCTGCGTAACTAACATCCATCCATACTCACAAACTTTCACGTTTATATATTTAGTAACATTTGTGAATTGTTTCTGTCATTATGGGCAACGTTTGTGATATTTAGTAACCTAAAATTAACCTCATTCAACATTAACGCAACGGCACAGTTGTGTAAGCGTGAAAAATGACAATGGTAACACAAAATTTTAAGCGAACAGCGAGCCTTATTTTAAATGTAAAGCATTGGTAGTATTATATTGAAGCTCACACAAATATGGTTTTGTTCGAGTAGTTATTATTATTTTACGCAAATGCATATAACGCTTAAGGGTCAGGTCAAATTTGCTCAATTATTACATACATATAGGCAGAGGTCTGTTTTATAAATAGCAACAATTCAAAAATTTTCAAGTATCTATATGAAAAGGAGGGCTGTTGCAACTATATAAGTGAAACTTGCAAGATTAAAGGATTTTCGAGTGCCAGGTTAACGAGTTTTCCAAATCTGGTCATAAATGAGATGTACGTTGATATTTTAATTCAAGGCACATTTTACAGATTAAATATCTTGTATAAATTACCACAGATTATATATATATACATATTTATAAATATTTATAAAACATGATTGAATAGAATGTAGTTTTAAAACATTATATAAGATTATTATGAAATGGTTGTTTTAATAACAAATCGAATAATTTTGACTCATCTTAGGACAAAATCACCCATCTGTATTTTATTATCTCAGCAATGTTTTTAATGACTGTCAGAAAATGACAGATTGCTCTCTTTATGTCTTCTTATATTTTTCGAAAAATATAATGGGACAACAATATCGATTAAATAAACTATTAAGTCATAGAAGTCTATGACAAGATTAGAACAAGTGAAATTTAAGTAATATTCTATTTAATAATATTTTTAACTAGTACGTAATTTAATAATGAAGTTTTTTTTTTAATAGAATTATCAACATTAAGCCTTGAAAACTTAAAAAAAACATTTCATTCGTCTACGTCTTCACCCAATCGAAACACTAACTTATCTGATGCAGATAATGCTGATGCTTTATGTTTAATTATGTCGGAACATAATTGGCTACATTTAAATCATAATGAAAGTAATGCGTACATAAAATCAATTAATTAAGTAATTAATGTTTGCAAAAGGAAATAGAGTTCCTACTTAAATTACAATTAAACGACTTACTTAATGAATTAACAATAAAGCTACATGTAGCGCTGAGAGCGCTGTAGGTAAACTGATGCGCCGACCGGTTTGAAACGTGATGTCACAACCATAAGACAAAACGCCCACCGCGCTCGTTGGCTACCGGCGCGGCGTTCCATCCACAACTTTTGAATTTCGAATTTGGAAGCGGCTGTGTGCGCGCGCGCTTTCCGGGAAATCTGAGACTTTATTGTAGCTTTAAAATTTTGAATGAACGTGACTGGAGCGACGTTTGAAAACGCATGTGGCCAGCGCATAGTATCTATTGCATTTTCAATAGCATAATAAAAGTGTAATGAGACTAGTTCCATAAAAAAAATGTTTTGATGTGAAAGTGTATAAATATAACGGTGAATTACGCAAGTTGTAGGCGGCTGCCAAGTTTTGTTTGGATACCACTGAATTATATTCGGACGCTCAAGAATGGCGGTAGGTTTTTTGAATTTTATTCTTTTTCAATGTTAAGGAAGGGCATTGACCTGTTGTTCTGCATAATGCATTTAGTTTGAACGTGCGTTACTCGTTATTGAATTTTAGATGTAATCTGATACATTACGCTTTTGTTAAACATTTTCTGACAAAAATTTTACATTCTGAATTTTAAATTTACGTGTAAACATATTCTTGTTGGGAATCGAAACTATGACGTCGTCGTTGCCTAAAGATATTATTATTTTGAAATTTCAATGTACATAATTTTTATCGACATTACTACTTGAATAATTATGTAACTTTACTTATTCTTTAAATATGTAAATTAAACATAGGTATTTCTAGTATAAATATAATAATATCAATGCAAGAAAAATTGGACCTGGCACAGGATTCTAATCTGCGTCCTTCAACTTCTGTACTGTTTACTTAACGCCGGCTTTTCATTGTGAGAAGTTTTCCATCCAAACCGCTTAGTAGGTAATAGGTCGAGCTGTCTCCAGAAAAGGAAAAAAATATGAGATATAATATACACACAATAAGTATATATCGTGATATATTTAAAAAATCAATTATTCTTCACACAATGTGATATACCCATTAATTATCAAGGTCGGTTAACGATACTGGTAAGTTATAATGTGAGATATGATAATACCTATATTCGAATGAGGTATACATATATTATACTAGCGACCCGCCCGGCTTCGCACGGGTGCAATGTTTGTTGGACTTTTTTGCAATATAAACGCAAATAACGTACTTATTTTCGACATCACATTAGAAACCTCTAAATATATCCGTTTCTCTACTATATTATGCATGTATTATATATATAAACTTTACTTAAGAATCACTCTATCTATTTAAAAATATCGTGTCAAAATCTGTTGCGTAGAAAGATCTGAGCATACATAAGGACAGACTGACGGCGATAGCGACTTTTGTTTTATAGTGATACGAAAAAGCCAGCCTGCATTCTTGGTCACTAAATTCGACAGAAATTAGCTTAATACAGTAAAAATAAATCAAATCTGTTGTTTATTTACCGGAGGCTCTATACAAGTGTTTACTCGACATTTTTTTTTAATATTCGTTGAATACAGAATAAGAGTCAGTATTATTCAACATTCGGCGAACGAAGCGAATTTTAACGTACAAATAACTAATGACTTGAAAATAATCAATCTTTATTATTTTCCTTAATGAAACTGTCATATTCATGAAATTGTTTAGGCTTTATAATTAACTAGCGACCCGCCCCGGCTTCGCACGGGTGCAGTGAAAAAATGGTTATGGTGGGTTATCCCTAAGAGATAGACATATACCATCGCGGACTTTTTTGTGGATTTTTGTAAGTTGTACAATACTGTAGTACATTATTTTGGTCTATCTCGTAGGGTTCAGCCAGCGTTTGCAATATAAGCGCAAAAAAACGTGCTTATTTACGACATCACATTAGAAACCTTTAAATTTATCAGTGTTTCTCTACTATATTATGCATTTATTATACATACAAACCTTCCTTAAGAATCACTCTATCTATTAAAAAAAACCGCGTCAAAATCCGTTGCGTAGTTTTAAAGATCTAAGCATACATACGGACATACAGCGAAAGCGACTTTGTTTTATACTATGTATTGATTGATTAATTTCAAATTTTCTACGAATCACGCTAAATATCATGTCTAATAGAAGATTATAATCACTAAATATCAGGTCAGTCTGTCTTGTCGCTAAATATAAAAATAATGTAATATCGAGAATTACTTCGTGACATCTGCCGATTTTTAGGGTTTATGGATTCGTCATGACTGTCTGTCTGACTGTCCGTATATTACAGCCACTTTTTTCCGAAACTATAAGAACTATACTGTTGAAACTTGGTAAGTAGATGTTTTTTATGAACCGCATTAAGAATTTCAAAAGTACACACACACAAAAATTTTATAAGTCACAAAAATAGAAAAAGAACAATAAATTTTGGCGGTTCCCCATATTTAGCCCTTAACCTTTTTTTCTTCTTCTAACCCATCTATGGATAGGTGTTCAAAAATAATATTGAGGTTTAATTTTTTTCTAAAATTGATTAGTTGCGCGAGAGACACTTTCAAACCCCCTCCCTCCCCTGTAACTTTGAAAATAAGACAATGATAAAACTAAAGACATAAAATGATATGATGTATATGTTTTTTAGTCAGATTAGATTTAGATTATTATTATTAGATTACCATGCAAAACTTCCACCGAAAATTGGTTTGAACGAGATCTAGTGGTAGTTTATTAATATTTTTTTTTATATTTTTTTTAAATTTAAATTAAATTAAATTAAATGAATAAACAATTATTTGGATTCTCCATTTTTGCCAAGTCAAATTTCATTTAGATGCCCTCGACTAAATTCTAGGAGTATGTCGCTGTTTCACCTCCCACTCAGACGAACAAATTATTGTAAAAACACTGTTTTCGATCGCGCATGTTCTTCATATAACAATAATTTTGAATCTGTCGATCTGTTTTTGTTAAATATTAATAAGTTTAGGAGCAGTATTCGTGCCGTTATCGGTGACCTGTAGCGCTCCATGTTTGTAGTTTTGAATACGATTTTTTATTTCTTATTATAATATTTTTAAAAATATTTTTAGCGATCTTCTTTAAACATGTGTTAATAATTAAGTGGAAACTTCACTGGTATATGATAATTAATTTTATGAATAGTCTTTAAGTATAATATTTACTGTTTGTTTCCCAAATATAAATAAATAAAAATAAATAAATAAATAAATAAGTACGACATAAATCGTAAATGTTACTTGCTACAACGGAACCTTTCATGCGCGAGTCCGACTCCTACTTGGCCGATATTTTCTGTTTCATTATCAGCGGAGTTTGTAGTATGACACAAAAAATAAATTTAGCAAGCTGAACTAACATACGGACGTTCTAAATAACCATAACCAACGTCCTATTCATAATTAGAGGAAACCACATGTTTTAAACGCGACGGATAGCAGTTGCCATCAGGTGGCTAATCTATTTTTAACTTAACGTAACATTACCAAACATAACTGGAGATGAATTTTTGAAACAATAGAAAACCAATTCGCATTCGAAATTGTGAGATTCGTATACGAATTACCGAATTCACTATTTCTGACGTGCAACGAGTGGTTCAACCCACTCGTTTTTGATTTCTACTAGTAGTATAATCAACGTTTTTTTTATTTATTAATGTTTAACGGCCTTGGATTACAA
Organism: Scirpophaga incertulas; assembly: GCA_036419045.1. NCBI lineage: Eukaryota > Metazoa > Arthropoda > Insecta > Lepidoptera > Crambidae > Scirpophaga > Scirpophaga incertulas. The sequence continues at coordinate 4,302,486 of CM071647.1, read as the reverse complement.
TAGGCTTGTTGCCTAAATTTCAGTAGTTAGATACTAATATACCTTGATGCCTATTCTATACAAAATAATTATTATTTTTGAAAAAAAATGCTTATTTATAAGAATAATTTTGCATTTAATTAAATATTTGACATTAGTCATCAAAAACGCTCATGACTGTCATGGCGTCTTGAATGACGTCACGCCGTGCAAAACACAGCTGTTTTAGTATCGGAATATTCGGTATTGTGAAGTTATTTTAATAAAAAATGGATTCATCGTATTACAAGTACTGCATAGTGCCCCAGTGTACAAGCACAAGTATAAAAACACCAAAAAAATTATTTATATACGTGCCAAACAATCAGCAGATACGTAAAAAGTGTCTGACACTCGCGAGAAGGAATGATGCCCATTCTTTTACGCACTTCCACAAGACACTTTGGAATGACATTTTGACTTTGACGTTTCGCACGGCGTGACGTAACACTTTTTAATTGGTGTTTGCTGTCACGTGATTTATGGCTTATTTTGTGCAATTTTATTTTATAAAAATATAAATAATCAAAAGTTATTATTTTATAAAACTTTGTTTTTTCATAATTAAATGATCATCTTTATAGTTATGCAACCTAATGCATCAGATTTGTTCATAGTGGATACAAGCCTATTCCATGCAGCCAACAAATCATTATGCTACATGTATCCACAAAATATAACTATTTACAATTCAAGAATAGTATTCGTGACGTTTTTTAACAAGGCTCCATAGCATTTTTCATGTTTCAATATAGATGGCAAATGGCGGGGTACTTCATTTTCTTTAAAGGTATTTTATAAGCCATCTATAAGAATCAATCGTTGCAAAGTGAAGGCGGAACAAAACAGAATCAAATGTTCAAGCGCACCTGAATCTTGACAACAATATGTATATAAATCTGAATTATAATCAACGCTGAAGTAACATTGACAGTGATTTTACTCTGGTTAATGTAAAGCTTGTAAAAGGGTACATAATAATAAGTAAATATTGTTAGACTACATATATTTTAATTTAAAGATAGTCGAAATATTTATTTTATAATATGGTGAGCTTAGAAGAGTACAATTTATTAAATTATAACCTTAGCGAAGATGAAGAGGACTTTTTTTAAGTTTTAACAAAAATAAAATGTTTTGACAGTTGAGTAACAGCCATACACATTTTTAGGGTTCCGTACCTCAAAAGGAAAAAACGGAACCCTTATAGGATCACTTTGTTGTCCGTCTGTCCGTCCGTCTGTCAAGACCCTTTTTCTCAGGAACGCGTGGAGGTATGAAGCTGAAATTTATATCAATTACTCAGGTCTACTGTCCCTTGAAGCTGTGAAAAAATCAAACTTCTAAGCCAACGCAATCAAAAGATACAGCCGTTTATGCCGCAAATTTTCGACACTTGCAAGGGAATCAAAACCTACAGGTTGCTTCCCGTGAACTCAGAATCTTGAAATTTGGTACGAAGCAACGCCTTATAGCATAGATAAAGGAAAAATTACGAAAACCATAAATTTTTAGTTACATCACATAATATATATTTTTTTAATAATTTTAAACTTACTACCCATTTCCTCATAAACGCGTAGAGGTATTAAATTGTAATTCATACCAAATACTCAGGTCTATAATACCTTTAAGCTGTAACAAAATCAAACTTCTATGTCAACGCAATCAAAAGAAACAGCAATTTAAGCTGCATATTTTGAAACTCGCAAGTACTCGCAAGGGAATCAAAACCTAAAGGGTACTTCCAGTCGACCTAGAATCTTGAAATTTGGCATGAAGCAACGTTTTATAACACACATAAAGGAAAAATTCCGAAAACCTTAAATTTTTAGTTACATTACAAAATATATATTTTTTAATAAATATAAACTTATTACTTTTTTCCTCATGAACGCGTAGAGCTATCAAGTTGAAATTCATATCAAATACTTAGATCTAATTGCCTTTAACCCGTGAAAAAAAAAAACAAATTCTAAGTCAACGCAAAAACGCAAAACGCAAAAGTACAACCATTGATACCGCATATTTTGAAACTCGCAACTACACGCAAGGGAATTAAAACCTAAAGACCACTTAACAAAGTTATGACTCGATTGTCGTAATGAACGAACTTTGTAAACCTTGCAGGTTTGTACGGAACCCTCGGTGCGCGAGTCCGACTCGCACTTGGCCGGTTTTTTTTAATTTACATTCCGTTTCACGTGTGGGGTCATCGCCGGTTTTTTTGTTTTTGTTGTTGTGATTTTTATTTTTTTTTGCGTGAAATGGAATCTAATCAAGAATTTGTTTTTAATGACAACGCTGAATTAGAGTGATTCAAAAATCTATAAAATTGTAAGCAGTAGAAAATGATTTCGCGCTCGTTTTTTAATTCGTATTCGAATTCCAAATTCATGTCTAATGATTCAAAATACGTCTCCTGCGCTGCTTTTACTGTAGTGACAAGTACAGATTCTGTGGCGCTCTTTCTTTTTTTTTTCGTATTTTTAGCTGAGCGTCATGTTATATTTAGTCTTAACAACTAGCTCGCTCTATTCTTTATTCATTCGGTTGATATCACGCCTATATAAGACTCGGTCCGTGCGCGAGGATATAGTTCCAACACGTAGAGGCTATTTAAGCGAAATTTAATGAAAGTCAGCGTGGAGTGCCATTTTTTTTTATAAATATTTCTTACACTTACCCAATTAGCCTTTTTTTTTTTGTTCCCCCTGAGGAAAATGCATTAAGTTGCATACCCCGGCTGTGGCGAGCTGGCGGTTATGTGGGGCTCTCCTCCCCAGAAAGGGGAGGCCTACCCACTAAAAACCTCAGGGATGGCCTTCCTCAGGCATGTAGGGAGCCCCCGGGAACACCAAGCTACTTCCGGGAACCCCCAGCCTCCGCTCCCCCGCCGATACAGGGGAGCCCTCCTCTTGGGAGGCTACAATACCTCCCCCGATCTCCACCACTGACGACGCCCCCCGGCCACGGAAGGGGCGTGCGCCCGCCAGCGACCCGCGGACAACAATTAGTCTAGCCCAAACTAAGCTATAGGCTTGTGTTATGGGATCTAGGGTAACGGATAGACATACATATATTATACATATCTTAATATATATATTTCTTGTGTGCGTGTGTATGTGACTGAACTCCTCCTAAACGACTGGACCAATTTTGATGAAATTTTTTGTGTGTATTCCAGGGGCTTGAGAATGGTTTAGTTCACAATACGGTCATATAGATATTGTTTTCAGCTAAATTATTTATTTAAAAACATTGAGACAACGTGAGACAACGTGACATTTGAGACATTTGACATTGAGACATTGACGGACCGTCTGTTGGGCCAGCTAGTATATGTATAAACAAACGACTACAAAATTTGCCGCTTGATGAGCACTGCATATGATATTCTATTATTTATGAGACGTGACTGATTTGGTTTGACAGGACAATCTGTTAGTAGTATATGTATAACATCAAAATTTGAACTGCGTGTGTACGCATATTCTATGTTATAAATATTGGTGAGGCGACGTTTTAAAAAAAAAACTTTTATACAATTGGATATAAAAATCGAATACTGTATTTTTAGTCATAATGTTAGTTCTATTCTACGCCACGCTAATATAAGCTATTCGAAATACTAATCCTGCGCAGACGACGTCGCGGGCACCAGTTAGTATTAGTGTAGATCAAAGGCTTCCAAACTTTTTTGTATCGTAGACCCTTTGCTATGTTTTTCGATTTTGGGTAGACCCCCTACATACTTGATATTAAACTCCTACATCCTACAACTTACAAAATTTATATACATTTATAATGTTTTTTTTACATCATAGGTACTTTTATACCACATACCACAAAATAGGCTACAAAAAACGAATTAAAAACGAATTATTGACATTTACATCAAAATTTATTCATATATGCAAATTTGTTAACTTTACCTACTTAATTATATTACAATTCATAATTTTATTAGTCAATATTAATTGAAACATTGATTATCTTTATTTAAAAAATGTAATTGGTATTATTGATTGACTTATTCGTAATGTAATTGAATTTGTTAATTGAATTAAAATTGAATTTTGTATGCCCTACTAGGCCAAACATGTAAGAACAATGTAAAACCCTGACACATGCATCTATATGTATGTATACTCATGTTTGACAAAATAAATAAATTAAATAAATTAATTAAAATTAAAATTAAAATTAAAATTAAAATTAAAATTAAATAAATAAAAATTACTGCATCATTTGTAGGGCAAAGTATACAATACTACAACAAATTACCAAGTATTATAGAATTACCGATAAATAAGTTTAAGACCCGCATTAAAAATAGTCTTCTTAAAAATTAGTCTTTAAAAATCTTTAACAGTGTAGTACCCACACTGTTAAAGATTATTTAAATGATAAATCAGTTTGGATGTGACTCTTACCTGCTCCTCGTGGGATAGCTCAAAGAAATTATAATTTTAATGTTGTGTATCTATATTCTAAAACTTGATTTAGAAGATGGACGCATGTACAAGTGCGATTAAGGAATTAGTTAATAACTAGCTGACCCGGTGAACTTCGTACCGCCTAATTATAATTATGTTCTGATCGAATCAGATTTGTCCGAGTCGCCTAGTACTTCCACCATATCATCATGTCCTGGCGAGCCAAGTGGTTCCCAAGTAAATGGAGCCAAGTTGATGGAAATAAAGAGTTACTAATACATTTCGCTTTTTATTATTTTTAAAGGCTTATAACCTGGTCTATATGGACAAAACAATGGAACGTTCGGATACACGGGTTCTTTTTACATGAGATGACAAAACAATATAATAAAAATATTTTTGAGAGTTAGTAACACTGTAAGGTTGGCACCCATCAAATATGTCAACACATTAATTATTTTTATATTTTGAAATTTAAATACACGATGTTATAAGCAAAGTTGATATTATGTTGTCGATTCAAAAGTCTTGTTTTAATGCGTTCTTCAATTCGAGTGGAACTGAGAGTACAAATACCGTCAAATGTTTGACAGAAAGTAAGTGATCAACTTTTATATGGGAAAATGAAATTGTCGTCTTACTCTATCTTACTCGCAATTTTTCCTTATTTGCTCACCGTTTAGACCTACCCTGGACTACGACAAACATTTTAAAACCAAAATCAGCTCAATCGGCCCAGCCGTTCTCGAGTTTTAAGCAGACTAACGAACAACAATTCATTTTTATTTATATAGATTTATAGTAGTTTTATTAATATTATTATTCTTGTGACGTCAATAAGTACCTGGAAAGGTTTAAATTGAATAAATTATTTTGACTTGACTTGACTATAAGTAAATAGGTACTATCAGTGTATGTTGAGATCTACATCTAAATTTACAAATCAATCATCCGACCTGTCACGTATGGAAGTGAATGCTGGGCCGTCAAGAATAAGGATGAAAATAGATTGCATACGAATGAAATGAGAATGTTACCATGGATGTGTTGTGACAAGGATGGATAAGATAAGGAATGAGTACATAAGAGGAAGCCTGAAAGTAGCGCCAGTGGTACAAAAAGTGGGAGGAAGTAGATTAGCATGGTTTGGACATGTGATGCGGAGGGATGAAAGTCATGCCACAAAGCGAATGTTGAATATGAAAGTGGAGGGATACACGGGCAGAGGAAGGCCGAATAAAAGATGGATCGATTGTGTGATGAATGATATAATGTTTTGTTTTGTACAGGTGGTAAAAACTTAAAATTATGTAGGTAACAATTGAGGACCCTGTCGGGCACAGCATAGTAAAACAGTTCATACCTATTTAGAAGAGAGGACGATGGTGGTTTTAAGGGATTGATACGTATATTTAACATTTTACACGTTGAAATTTAAAACACATATATAATATACTAGCTGTTGCCCGCGACTTCGTCTGCGTAAATTTCGAGTTGAATGTTATTGATACACAAATCATATTAATATACGATTTTACCGATTAAATCCTAAACACAAAGCAAAACAAAATCCGAAATCAACACAGAAGAAATTTTTAAATTAATTAAAGCAAAATTCACAGAAAATTTTCTATTCGATTCTCAGCGCAAAGATAATGAAAAGATACGAAGGACATTTTCGCCTTATGTCGAAACACATTCCTTTATTAGGCTTTATTTGAAAAAACTACAATAGCGCGTTGTAGAAATTGATTACATGAAACAGCGCCATCTAGTGATTTATGAAAAAACTAACATGCGTAATGAAACTGATTTACACTTAAATATTTTTTCTGTTCTATTATATGTATAGATTAAGCGTGAAGAGGTAATAAACAAACAAACTTTCGCATTTATCATATTAATTTGTTATGTATGTATTGTATCATGATGATGAATTGTCTTTAGATTTTAAATTTCCCATGTAACTTATGTAAGAATGGTGTACATTATAATTCGCAATATTATCATGCCTTGAGTTCATTAAAATGACGATAACTTTTTTTTTAATGAACCGATTTTGATGAAACAAAGTTTAGATATTATTCTGAGTTAAAACAAAGCAAATAGTGAAAGTTTTAAGCAAATCGGTTCAGTACTTTCGGAGATAAACGTGAACAACATACAGACAGACAGACAGACAAAAAATTCCAAAAAATTTTTTTTTTTCTTTTATATCTATTTAAGTGCCCCTCTATCCATTTCAGTCAAAAATACTAAATGTACAGACAAAATATTTTTACTGTCTTATTATATGTATAGATATTCTTTGTATGTAGTACTCGAATTATAGTATTTCATCCATATATTCTTTTAAACTATAGTAGCTTTTTTGTATTAGAAAGGTTTTAAGTTTTTTTAATAAATATGTTATATTGTTCTTCTTTTCTAATTGATTGTGATAGCTTGTTATATACTTTGAAGGATGTCACCAAAGGGCGTGTTGAGTGCATTTTTAGCTGTGAAGTTGGTAGGTTTAATCTGTTTTTATGTCTTAAAGTATACCTAGTTTGTATGTTTTCTCTTTTATAGAAATATTCTGGGTGATTCCTGACGAATTTACAAATTTCTAGAATGTATATGCTTGACAATGTTAGAATCACAGAACACAGAAAGAGGTTAGAACGGCTATGTAGGCGTGGCACGCGAGCCACAGTTATGATCAAATGATCATGACTGTGGCCAATAATGCGAACGCGTTGCTTAGTCAGTCACGAGTGATCACGGAGAGTGTTTTACGAAGTGCTGCGCGTTTATTAATGAAAATGCCTACTTGTGCTATAATTACCTGCAAAGCAAGAAGTCAGGTCTCAAGTGTAGCTAAAGATGGAATATCTTTTCATCGGTAAATAGCAAATTTGATCGTAATAACTAACGTTTTACAAAAAAATTATCCAAGCTTGATCGTAACGATAAAACACATAATATTTTTCTAAAAAATATACATTGCCGGCTATGTACGCGCATGCGTTTAATTACATTACTCAGAGCGCGTAATGTAGTACACTGAATTCGGTAGCGACGCATTTGAATAACAGCAATAAACGTAGTAAAAGGCCATAGTGCTGTGCTTACCAAAAAACGTACGCATTATGTTTTATCGATAAATATATTTTTTTTAATATTCTGGTAGGAATAAATGATTGTGTGATAAACTCGAACATTTGTTGGAAGATTGTTCAAGTATTTATTTAAGTTTTAATTAAATTAAATTATACTTTTATTAAACGAATTAATCGGTGTGTGCGACCGTGGAAATATTATTAATATGTCGAAATACATGTATAATTAATATCATCATCACAGCTCACATACGTCCCCACCGAGGGGCTCGAGCCTACCCTACCTACGTTAGGGTGATTAGGCCTTCGCTGGAGCTTCGAGGAGCACTTCGTGCGGTTGGTCCCCCGAGCCAAAAGGGTGGCGGGCGCGTTGCATCGCCTGCTGCCCAATCTCGGGGCACCAAGGGATGGAGTTCGCCGCCTGTACGAGGGCGTCGTGCCTACAGGTTTTTGTTTTAACGGTTGTCAGGACATTTTTATTGTTTTTGTTAATTCTAAAATTTAATTTTATTGTAATATTTTGGTATATATTCTCGAAACTGTGAATAGCTGTCGCAATTATGGGTCCGATTGACAGACGTCAACTTCGACTGCGCTAATTTATTACGAATGGCTGCAAGGCACCACTTAAGGGGTCTTAGTAGGTGAAAACGGCGAAACAGGCTTCTTGCTTTTTGCTGTTATTTAAAAAATTTATGATATTTTACACTGAAAGAACGTGTTCCAGTTTGGCCCATGTATATGTACGGTATATCAAAAAAAAGAGAAAAAATTACTGATTCAAGATTATCATCAAATTAATTTAAAATATGTGTTCGGGATAGAATAGTTAATAAATAAAAATGTTTAATATAATAGAATTAAGATAGTAATAAAACATATTAAACGGTGGAATAATAGTGAGAATAGCACTAAGCATAGTTGATAAATAAAGATAAGTTTTAGCTTAGGAAATAAATAAAGTATATAGAATAGGTTCCCATAGCAGGAAGAAAACATATAGTATGTAATAATAATACATATATTGATTAAAAACCCTTAGACAGAGATAGTAGCGTAAGCAATAAAAGAGATTGAGATTGAGTATAAGATTTTAGGGAAAATACGTTAAATATATAAAAACTATTATTGAATTGGGCATACTATATGTAAATGTATTAAATGAATGATATTACAGATAGCTAGGGCATAATAAATTATAAAATTGTGAAAAGATAGCCACTGCAAAATCGCAAAATGTATGAACATGTCGGAAAAATGTCCTATCGCACACATATAAAAGTGCCTGTATATGTTTGTTATGGAAACAAGATTTACAGAAATATAGTTTACTTTACTTCCAACCTACATCTATTTCACTTAATAAGTTTGTTTCATCATTATAGTATAGGTATATACAATTAAATTAATTATTAAATTTTAAATACCTACATGAATGTAATATTTCGTTTTCAGTATTGAAAATATTTGTAATATTAAATTTGCTATCGACATTTTATATCGATAATTTTTCATATTTGTCAATCACTAAGGTAATAATATCGTTTTTAGACGGAATTATTTGAATCTGGTGAGTGCAGTGCTGTGATTGGTTCAGTTCGTTATCGCGCGATGCGTACTTCTCCTGATTGGTTATGCGTGACTTTACAGACGCAGCGCTGGCTTCTTAAACTGGCGACAGCGGTTCCCGTACAAACGATGCATGTTCGCCATTCTAACCTCTTTCTGTGTTCTGTGGTTAGAATACTGTGGTTTTGAAAGTATGGTTTACAAGAGTCTGTTTCTTCCAGATTGTATACGATTCTAATGAGTTTCTTTTGAAGGGTAAAGATTGTAGGTGCTTCGGTGCTATTTCCCCAAAGGATAATGCCATAACTTAAGCACGAGTGTGCATACGCGTAATAAGTAGTAAGGGCTGTTGATATGTCTGTAGTTTTCTTAATTTCTCGTAAGGCATATGAAAATTTAGATATCTTTGACCTGGTGTTTCTTACATGCTGCTTATTTATTGTCTATCGTTACTCCAAGTAAGTTGAATTCTTTGACAACATCCAATTTGAATTGAAATTTGATAATGAAAGGAGTAAGCATGGAAATGACGGCTGATAGAGAGGAATGGAAGAAAAAGATCTACTGCGCTGACTCCAGATAATGGGAAATGGGCAAGAGGATGATGAGTGTATGTTGAGATCCATTATCGTGGATCCCCGTTTTCATTTCATGGACCTCTAAATTGTTTTTTCACTGACGTAGGTAGACCCCTTGCAGGTTATGGTAGTTAGTAGACCCCTTAGAGGTTCCGGGCACGGCTGCTTCGGTGAGTATCTGTGTCGAATAGGACGGGAGGGATCGACACATTGTCACCACTGCGCATCCGACCTCGACTCGGCCCAGCACACGCTGGCGGAGTGCCCCGCGTGGGCCTCCGAGCGCCGAGTCTTGGTCGCAGAGATCGGGCGAGATCTGTCTCCGCCGGCATTGATTGCGGCAATGCTGGCGGACGAGGGAGGCTGGAGGGCTGTGGCCTCCTTCTGTGAAGCAGTGATGCTCCAGAAGGAGGCTGCCGAGCGGGGTCGGGAGATGGCCGATCCCGCTCGAAGGAGGCGGCGCCGGGCTCAGTAGCACAGCTGCGGCGCCGCCGCGGGTCGCCGGCGGGCGCGAGGAAGTCGCGACCGCTACGGCGACCCGGGATGGACCACGCCCCTTCCGTGGCCGGGGGGCGTCGTCGGTGGAGGAGACCGGGGGAGGTAGTAAGCCTCCCCCGAGGAGGGCTCCCCTGTGTCGACGGGGGAGCGGAGGCTGGGGGTTCCCGGAAGGAGCTTGATGTTCCCGGGAGCTCCATACATGTCTGAGGAAGGCCATCCCTGAGGTTTTTAGTGGGTAGGCCTCCCCCTTCTGGGGAGGAGAGCCCCACATAACCGCCGGCTCGCCACAGCCGGGGTATGCAATTTAATGCATTTTCCTCAGGGGAACAAAAAAAAAAAAAAAGACCCCTTGGAGGTTATGGTAGACCCCTACTCGATATATACCACTTGGGCAATTACTGGTGCAGATGTAATGGCAAGGAGATAGAATATCTAGTTGCGATGGAATAACAAATTTGTTCTTGCACAGAAGCAGGCGCAATATACAGGTTATCAATCTTTGTACCCAAGTAAAACATCAAACCATAAAACAGATTTTCTCTCCAGATTGCTTTTGTAACGACTGGCTACAAATATTGCTCCATCTGAATACTTCAGCCTAATGTACGTCATAACTACAGATTTATTTACTAGACCAGCAGAGCGAGCACTGACCTCTCGATTACTAAATTTAACAGACGAACTCAATGTAATCGATATTTTATCGATTTGGGTTGGAACTAGAGTTTCGCTGCGAGAATTCTCGAATCGAGAATTTCCGAGAAATTTTGTCTTACTCGAGACGAGAAAAAAGCGGTCGAGAAATCGAGAAATTAAGCCAAAATTTTTTAAACTTAATACGAAACCGACTATCAGATAATGCTTTAAATGCCCTCGTATTTTTGAAAGCTTATTTCCTAAATAATAAAAATACCTAGTGGGCTAGCTTTTGGAGCAGTTTCCTCTTTAAATTGTGATTATAATTAGTCTGATTATTAATTATTTATTAGATTCTTAAGTATACTTACGTAACAAAAAAGTCTTATACATATAACAAAGTATTGAAAATTTATATTGAAAAGTTGGCCAAAAATAAGTTACCTGTAGTTTATTGTTATTCATTGTAATTATGAAGCTAGTCTGATTGTTTGATTTTTATACCTACTTAATTCAAAAACTGTCGTTTCAATTATACATTTTAATAGAAATTTTGTAGTACAGACAGAGACTAAAGTAAATTATATAGTATGTAATGTAAGGTACTAAATTATATTGTGGTGACATGATGGCATTGTTTTTACAAGATATTTTATTTGTTTTTCCCAAAGATGAAGACTATTTAGTCCTAAAATTGTGTGTAGAAATAATGACAAAAGATCTCGCTAGATTTTATTTCGTTTAATAAAAATTTTATATACTTACTTAAGTTAAAGTCAATTGAAACTAATAATAAATGTTGTTGCAGCGTAGTTCTATTGTTAAAACACACATATTTTTAAAAATTCCCATTATATCTCGACAACCCGAGAATTCTCGAGAAATAGTGGTCGAGAATTCTCGTGCACCGAGAAATAATAATAGTCGGAACCTTGTTTATAAATCAAACGAATAATCCATCCAAACTCTCTCCATTCAAGCCGTAGGACCCTTATGGCCCAGGCCTCAGGCCGAGTTTAGTTGGTAGCTCATCCCAGTCGAGCCTCCTGGATCGGTTTGGAGACCGACGTAATCACTGGTACGTGGTTGCTATGATATCCTTGAGGATTCTCAGCCTCTCCATTCAAAAGGAGAAACAGAACGGCAACAGTCGGCAACGCGTGAGTGACACCCCAGGTACCATCAGGTGGGCTGTTGCTGTTGGTCTGCTTGCCACCATCATGCTAAAAAAAAAATATTTTTGATTCGTTAATGGTTTTTTCTTAGAAATTATAAAATTATTACTATAAATTCGACTACATTTTAAGTTTTTATGTGCCTTTATCGATTCAATTTATTCACTAAAACGTTGTTTCCATGTCACAAAATTTGAATCGAGAACAACTTATTGTACTATCGGGGACACTGGCGCCTTACCAGTTCTAGAGCGTTAGTCGCTTGCACACTGCACGATGCTAAGGCACAAGCCACGCCTTCCGTTCATTCAACAATTTTGCTCGCGCGGAAACATGCAAACGAGCTAGCGATAAGCTAGCGATAAGCTAGCGATATTAAAAAAAATATCATTCAAGAGATTTCAAAATCGTTTGTTTGAAATCTCTTTTGGTATAATGAATGGTCGTAGTAAAATACGTAACCAATCAGGGATAGCTACGGATCACGTGGTCGTGCCCGGTGCGAGCCGCTTGCACACGAATATTTCTAAAAAGTGGTAAGGCGCGAGAGACCCCGATAGGACATATCGATAATGTTGATGTTCATTGCGCGCTTTGACATACAAAATCTTAATTTTGTAACTGAAAAGCGTCAATGTATTATGCTATACATGCTCAATTTCATACTTCTTATTGAAAATTTACAATAGGCATAAAGTAATTGATTTTGCGATTTATTCGCAAAATGGTTTCGAAGACGCAGTTTCATACGCCGTCGGAATATATCGGTAACTGTTTGAAATAAACATATGTATGTACTTATATGAAATTTTAAATACGAAAAACACATTGGAACATGGCAGGACCGACCCTGGATTAGAAGGCCATTGCTTACGTAGTTTTTGTATACTTTGGCCAGTGCCGAGGCCACAACGCCATTAGTTCTTTCTTATCTTCAAGATTTGATTGTATTATTTAAAATTGTTTCTATCTAGTGAAATAAGGAATGTAATCATTTTTAATGTCTATTTTTAAATCTTCTTTATAAAACTTAAATATACATACAGCAACGTGCAGATTTTAGATGTTAACTTTGAGACAACTCTGATGTGTACCCTAGACCCCGTAACACAAGTGTGTGCTTATTTTATCTCATGGGTTAGAGGTGTCTTCGCACTTCAACCTATTGAGGGCTTTTGCCAGTCCATATAGCTATCTCCCTCTTAGCCACAGTCAAGACCTCCGTAGCGTGAGTACACCGATTCCAAGGTGTCGCCATCTTTGAGGTCCTGGGTTCGAATCCCAGCGGGGGGCATATATTTGTGTGATGAATGCGATCATTTGTACCTTATTGTTGGTTGTTTATATATATTATATATATTATATATATATATATATTAATATAATATATATATACAAACTAATATTATAAATGCGAAAGTAACTCTGTCTGTCTGTTACGCTTTGAACATAGGCTACTTTTTATTTCGAAAAAAAGGGATGAAGGGGTTGAAATTGTGGTTGAAAGTTTGTATGGGATTTCTTAATTTTAAAAGATAAATCTATGAAACTTTATATTTAAGCACTTGATAAGTAATCATTAAACATTTGTTCTAGCATTTTTGAAATTTCGGCCAGCTAGGGGGTGAAAAAAGGGTTGAAAGTTAGTATGCAAATTCGTCAAATATTACGTCGTAAGAAACAAAAAATCGTTTGTTCTAGCATTTTGAAATTTTTACCAGTGTGGGGGTGAAATAGGGGTTGAATTGAAGATAAGACTATGAATCTTGATACCTTGGATATAAGGGACCAGGATTGACAAAAACTATATCGATTATTCTCCACGTTCGTTCAATGTCACGATCCTTGAAAAATATAGATGGATCGCAGTAATTACTGAGCGTTTAGCCTTATTAAGAAACTGAAGATTGAAATGTCGCAGCGGGAAGGCAAACAGTTAAAACCTTTCTGTGTTAGAACACAAAAGTGAATTTTGAGTGCAGGGTGAGAGTATTCACGTAAATTGACGTGCATGAAAGCCCCGATTCTCCTCGGATGTTTCGTGGACTGTACTATTGTTGTGTGATGTAGACGACATTGTAATGTTCAGGTTTTTCCTTGGCCCCACCTTGAAATTTGTAATTGTTCGATTTTTACATTTCGCTTTCCGTTCTGGTTGCATTGTTATCATTGTTACGTTGTTACCGACTGTTTTCATGGCCAGGTGATGAAGAAACTGATTCATTAATATTACTAATAATATTTATAAATCGGAAAGTGTGTTTGTTTGTTCCGCTTTCACGCCGTAACTACTGAACCGATCGCTTCGAAATTTTGCAGACGTAAAGATAAAAGTCCGGATTAAATAATAGGCCACTTTTTATCCCGGAACATCGTCAGATCTCACGGGATACGCACTAAAGGCTTCGCTCAAAAACTACTGCACAGATTTTCATGCGGTTTTCATCAATAGATAGAGTGATTCTTGAGCAAGGTTTTGCGGTATTTTTTATCTCGGAAAAACGGATAGTCCCACGGGAAGCGCGATAAAACCTTCGCGCCATAAACCGACTTCCGCGCATATGTAGCCGTGGACAAAAGCTATGACCCTTAACCCTTTATAGACCCAGTCCCGAAATCCACGCGGGCGAAGCCGCGGGCAGAAAGCTAGTTAATATTAAAGGCGGATTTATATTTGTCTGATGTCTTGTGACGTGACGCATCAGAACGGTATCGGTTTCATACATTCGTATAGTAACGTTCAAACTATAATTCGTATTATTGATGCAACGGAAGTGTCTTAGCGGAACCAGAAACGGAAACAGATGTCAAAAGTAAATTTTAGCAGAAACGGAAACGGATGCAGAAACGGAAGTGTTATTAATTATAAAAAAAAAACAAATTTACAAATATCATTCTTTACTAAATATCAAATACACCTAATCTAGATTATAAATAGATGTATTAGAAATCTACTATAGAAAATAATATTGCAACTTTGCAACTGAACATGTTATTAATATTCAAAATTTAGTAGTGGCAAGTTATATTTTATAAAAAGTACTTTAGCCGCTTTTGCACCTAACAATCTGTCCAGCGATTAACTCTCAGCCATCGGTTGTAAACTGCCGTTTAAATCTCCGTTATAAAAGTAGTGGAAACAGAAGCAGAAACGGATGTTGAAAAGCGCGCGGAACTTCCGCACTTGCGGAAACAGAAACGGAGATCCGTTGCATCACAGCACGTTCATACTTAGAGTAATGCGTATTGTGTTGTGATGGCTTGAGTTGTATGAAACGGATACCGTTCTGACGCGTCACGTCACAACACATCAGACAAATAAATAAAATAAATTCGCCTATTATTTTATCTCATCATTGCAGCCCGTGTACTTCCCCACCGAGGGGCGCGACCTTTCTTCACCGCAGGAGCGTCAGATCAACAATCGGTCACCCTCACGATTAGCCTAGACAGTTCTTAGAACTTTGGCACAGGCTGAGTTTAGTCGGCAGGTCACGTGGTCACACCGCTCTGGCCGCGTGCAGTCCGACATAACCTCGGTGACGCTTGCGTGATTCTCAGCCTTGCTCTCCTGAGCCTGAGGCCTGGCGTACGCACCTCGAATTATGGAATTGCGCGCACCTCGAAGCCTGGTTCCACGGGAAGGAGGAGGTCACCAACCGATTGACTTAGGTACTCACCGGGCACGGCTGCTTCGGTGTCGAATAGGACGGGAGGGATCAATACGATGCTACCACTGCGCATCCGACCTCGACTCGGCCCAGCACACGCTGGCGGAGGGCCCGCGTGGGCCGTGGGCTTCCGAGCGCCGCGAATCTTGGTCGCAGAGATCGGGCGAGATCTGTTGTCGCCGGCATTGATTGCGGCAATGCTGGCGGACGAGGGAGGTTGGAGGGCTGTGGCCTCCTCCTGTGAAGCAGTTATGTTCCAGAGGCCGCCGAGCGGAGTCGGGAGATGACCGATCCCGCTCGAAGGAGGCGGTGCCGGACTCGGTAGCACGGCTGCGGTGCCGCCGCGGGTCAGTCACGCCCGCGAATACGGCGACCCGGGAGGGACCACGCCCCTCCAATGGTTGGGGGGCGTCGTCGGTGGAGGAGATAGGGGGAGGTATTTGCCACCCCCGAGGAGGGCTTCCCTGTATCGACGGGGGAGCGGAGGCTGGGGGCTCCCGGAAGTCGTTATTGTTCCGGGTTCTCCCTATATGCCTGAGGAAGGTCATCGCTGAGGTTTTTAGTGGGTAGGCCTCCCCCTTCTGGGGAGGAGAGCCCCACATAACCGCCGGCTGTCCGCAGCCGGGGTATGCAATTTAATGCATTTACCTTGCGGAAAAAAAAGGTACACTCACAATAAATAGGAATAAAAATGTTAAGGTGTGGGTCGCGTATTGTCGGTCGGTTATTGTCGCATCAGTCCAGCTACCACGTTGCAACTCACTAATATCAACTAGCGAGCGCGTGGGGGCAACAAACGCGAAACAGGTTTTTGGCGTAAACAACTTTGAACTTGTTCCAATGTTACTTAATAAAAGTAACATTGAACAAGTTCAATTTTTTTTTTCCCACGGGGTAGGGTAGTGAATCTCATAGGGGGCGCGCCACCACAGTGGTCGCTATTGACAACCCCCTGGTGCTCGGACGACCTCGCACCGGATACCACCCGCAACCGGTCTACGGCGGATGGTTATGTTGGACTCCAGCAGAAGGCCAGCCTACCAACTAAACACTACTACAGCCTTTGGTCGGGCGGAAGGCCTGGGACCCTATCGGCTTGAACTAACGCTCCCGCCCTCCAGAACGGGGCGGTGCACGAACAAGTTCAAAGTTGCACTTAATTTACTTAATACTAAACTTAATTTGTTACTTATAGTGGAGCGCCTGGGGGTTTTGACCTCGGAAAATTGCTACAGTGAATGATTTTTTTTGGTTGAGGTGGCATTTTCTTTCTTATACTACATCTTGCAAAGTTTACCAAAAATTTTTTTGTGCTTTCAATTTTTTCACTTTTTAATTGAAAAAAACAAAAAAAATAATATTTCAGCATATTAATTTAATTTCAGATAGCATTTATTTTTATGTACACGTAGAATTTGTCTCGAATAGGCTATAGAATATCATCTTCTAGATATACCTATGTTTATGAAGGGTTGTAGAGACCTTGGACAGGTAGTAAAACGTGAATGAGAAGAAGAGAGGGAAGGTTGAAGGGACAGCAGCTGTAACGTACAACTAAACGGACGTTTAGCGAATGAGAGTCGTGAAATATATTTTCTAAAATCATCCCGAGGCAAGGTCAAACAAAAAATATTTTCTTCGAAGAGTCTAGAGAAATCTTTACCAAAATGTAAAGAACATATTCTTTTTTTTATCATTCCTTAACGGGTTGTGACACTACTTCGGCATTTTTCAATAAAGGAAAAATTAAGTTTGCCAAAAACATCATGATTTGCATGAATTCGCAAAAATATTTAAAAACAAAAACGAAGACTTCAATAATATATTTCAAGCAGGTGTAGCATGTATTTTGGTTTTATATGGAGCTCCTGCAAAAATCAAAGACTTGAATACATTGAGATACAATTTTTTCATTAAAGCTACAACCAAAAATACCAGTGTTATTCTGTCATCATTACCACCTACAACTGATGCCGCAATTGAACACCTGAAAAGAGTGTACCTGCAAACCCAGATATGGTTAGGAAACGACATAAATATTGGAGATTGGGGGTGGAAGTATCTCAATAACATGTTCATCCCAATAACCATGAACCAATTACCAGCACCGGATAATCTACTGCAAATGTTATTTTGCAATTGCAAAAAGGGGTGTGGAGCTGCTTGTGGATGTCGGAAGAGTGGTTTATATTGTAGTGTAGCATGTTTACATTGTAACGGAGATAGCTGCCTTAATACTTTACCTACCATTAAAATGACTGAAGTGGAAGAAAATATTTGATATATATCAATAATGTAAAATGCATTAATAAACAAAAATTTTATTTTAAATGTTACCTTTTTTCCGATTTTCCTTGAATTACTACATTTACTCACTTGTTATGCATATATAAAAATATACCTGAACTTAATTTTCATATACAAAATCATTTTACACAATAATATGCTTCATACTATTTGAATTATCATAATTATCCATTTTTTTTTATTTTAAAATCAAAAGCACAAATTTTAAATAGGTAAACTTTTTTTATATGTTATTAGCTAAACATTCGAATTTTTCTTTTTTTTTTTCATCCACTGTAACGGAAGTCTGAGGTTTCTATGATTTTGACGCTCCAGGCGCTCCACTATTAATAAAAGAAGCAATGTCATTAGGACCATTAGCCAAGCTTTTGTGTTACATGTATTTAAAAAATAAAAGCTAAAGTGCTAATTATAAAACTCGATCGTAAAAGTTGTATTGAAAAACTTACTCAATTTTGGGACGCTAAAGTCCCAAATCCCCAAAAGCAGATAAATAAATTACTAGAGATAAAGTTCACTTTGGTATCAGCTGAAATTTATCAATTTTATCGCCAAGTATTCTGTTTACGCGAAAACTTAATTCGCGGCTTATGAATCCTTTTTTTTATCACAACGTCAAGTACACTAGATAAAGATTGCGCAATGATCGAGTAATTGTATTAGGACAAATATTTTGTATGCCCTGTAGAAATTTAATTTCATTTATATTAAGCGAGCCACTAGACGTGAGAATATGCGTCGACTGTCTTAGCCAGACCCAGGCGGCGTTATCTATATAAATAAAAATGAATTGTTGTTCGTTAGTCTGCTTAAAACTCGAGAACGGCTGGGCCGATTGAGCTGATTTTGGTTTTAAAATGTTTGTCGTAGTCCAGGGTAGGTCTGAACGGTGAGCAAATAAGGAAAAATTGCGAGTAAGATAGAGTAAGACGACAATTTCATTTTCCCATATAAAAGTTGATCACTTACTTTCTGTCAAACATTTGACGGTATTTGTACTCTCAGTTCCAATCGAATTGAAGAACGCATTAAAACAAGACTTTTGAATCGACAACATAATATCAACTTTGCTTATAACATCGTGTATTTAAATTTCAAAATATAAAAATAATTAATGTGTTGACATATTTGATGGGTGCCAACCTTACAGTGTTACTAACTCTCAAAAATATTTTTATTATATTGTTTTGTCATCTCATGTAAAAAGAACCCGTGTATCCGAACGTTCCATTGTTTTGTCCATATAGACCAAGTTGTAAGCCTTTAAAAATAATAAAAAGCGAAATGTATTAGTAACTCTTTATTTCCATCAACTTGGCTCCATCTACTTGGGAACCACTTGGCTCGCCAGGACATTGATGATATGGTGGAAGTACTAGGCGACTCGGACAAATCTGATTCGATCAGAACATAATTATAATTAAGCGGTACGAAGTTCACCGGGTCAGCTAGTTTTTTAATATATTTCATCTCACACGCGAGAAATATCTTGCAAATTCAACTCAAAACTCCGCATTCACACTCAAATCATTTGTGCGAGACCAATAATGAGCGTTATGCTGTATTTACAAAGAGTTTTTATAGCAAATGATTTTACATAACTTTCTGTTTGAAATCGCCAATTAAATCAATATTTTAGCGTTAAAATGTTATTTGTGCCTAAATTTAGACAATGATCGAAAAAATGGATTTTAATGAATCTTTACAATAATATAGCTTATAATACATCAGAATAACACACGGCTACGATTTATAAAGATACTAGCTTTCTGCCCGCGGCTTCGCCCGCGTGGATTTCGGGATTGGGTCTATAGAGGGTTAAGGGTCATAGCTTTTGCCCACGGCTACATATGCGCGGAAGTCGGCTTATGGCGCGAAGGTTTTATCGCGCTTCCCGTGGGACTTTTTAATCTCGGAAAAATGGATAATTTTTCCGAGATAAAAAATACCGCAACACCTTGCTCAAAAATCACTCTATCTATTGATGAAAACCGCATGAAAATCTGTGTAGTAGTTTTTGAGCGAAGCCTTTATTGCGCATCCCGTGGGATCTGTCGATTTTTCCGGGATAAAAAGTAACCTATGTTACTTCATCCCTTCAACTATCTCCACGTAAAATCACGTCAATTCGTCGCTCCGTTTTGCCGTGAAAGACGGACAAACAGACAGACACTTTCCCATTTATATTATTAGTATGGATACGACGCGGTAATATAGCTGCTCAAAATACTAATCCTGCGCAGACGACGTCGCGGGCACCAGTTCGTTTATAACAAATAGTTTATTTGTAATAAGTTTATCCTATACTATTAAGAATTTTCATCCCCTATTTTTACCCGATTTAAGGTTAATTTTTGCACTATCCATGCAAACTCACATCTCTATATACAGCCCTTCTTTCCTATTAAAAGGTATGTCCTATGAATCCTTTCTCTGGTTCTAGACTACAATAACATTAACTGCTTCTTGAAAATATATGACCTATCTAATTTTGAAGCGAAGTGTATGATCCATGAATGGCTTAAAAACCTCAGTTTGCATTAATTCCCAAGAAGCCGGATTTTTCTGCAAGCCTTGGATGCTTCATTACATTACAAATGACATGTCAAAAGTCCCCATCGATCCCGCTTGTGCATTGTTTTTTATTCGAGGTAAACGTCACAAATTTGCGTTAAAATTTATTGTGAACGATGAATACAGAAATATAACTTGTCTATGATACATCTGAAAATTAATTTATGGTCACTATATACTCAATGTGGCCTACAAGCCTATGTTATTGATACCTCGGCGCACATTTTCTTGGTTTCTCGTTACAAGAAGGCTATTGACCCTTAGGATCAAATATACTATAAAGGAGAATGCCCATTGTAGTATGGACTTTAGTATCGCCAAAAATGATTTTGTACCATAATGATTTTATGATATATTGTAGATTTTTAACTATATATCCAATTATTAAAAACTATTTGACTCTATTTCGATGGGTAAAATAGAAATTAAACACCAAAGACTTTCAAATTACGAATTTCTCCTATCATCATTTTTGATAATACCTACTTATTTAATTGTAGAAGATTAAAACTATAAAATGATTAAGTCTATCTTATCCAATAAATATTACAACTATCCAATAATTCATATAAAATAATTAATTAATTTAAAAATAATTGTTTTAGCAACATTGATATTAGCTATCTGTATAAAGAAACTCTTAAAGCAGAATATTGTCTTATGCTTTTGCTTAAATCCTTTGCTTTGTGAAATCTACAAATGTTAGGTATTTAGTATAGTAGACAGTCGTGAAAATAATATAATTTTCACCACTGTGAAAATTATTACTCGATTATAATAAATCGCACGTTTAATTTAAATTGATTAAATGACTTAATGTTAATATTACTAAATTAAATTGGTTATAAATTATAAAGTAGCAGATATTGATCAATATACACTCGACCTATCTATTGTGATTCCTAAACAATTGCGCATTATCAGTTTGTAAAACCATGTATATTTATGTATAGTCAGATCACAGATTGGAATCTTAGTTTTGTAATAGTAATGCATATTCTATATAGTTACATAAAAAAACATATTTGTTTTACATAAAATAAATTCAATAACGGCTGGATTAATTTATCTAATTGGCGGATTCGTCTTCTTACAAATAGCAGAATAATGACTAAAATATTAGAGAAAGCAGAAAAAAGACTAAAGAAAATTAATTGTTTTGGTATTCCTTTTACCTTTCACGAGAGGACAGTAAATGTATCGAATATATTTTTGACCAATCAATCCGATCGTTAATATATGGCAATACCGAAGAAGAGAGACATTTATCAATGAAATTAGAAAATCATCAATAAAAATACACGGCGAGTGAAATGGAAGTGAAATAATTACTAATTATTATGTGATTAATCTCCGGCGAAGTTTCGCTTGGTATATTGCAGAGTTTTGTTAAAAATTGTTACTTACTTTTGGTATTAGTTTGGTTAAGGCACAAGGACGAGTAAAGGTGATACGAATGGGCATACTCACAACTTTATTCATAATTAGCATTATTGAAACTATTTATACATTTCAGTTATAAATAGTTTCAATAATGCTAACCAGCGAGTTTAAAAAATCACGAATCCATCTGTGTGTAACCATTTTTTTTTTCCCTAAAAAATACAACAGTATAGCGATCGCACAGCTATAACTTTCTTTGTCGGCCATCTTGGAACTAATATTTTAACGAACAAATGATTCAACCACGAAGACACCACTTTCTATGTAGTGCTGTCACGTCTGCCAACATAAAACAGATAAATAATTACCAATCTGGAAAATTTATAGCACAATAAATGTGGGATCGTGCGCCATCCGATCATAGAATAAAGTGGTTTTAGTTTGATCATATAAATAATTTAACTATAACCAAATCAGTAACAAAACATTTTGGAGACATGTTGGTTTGTTAAAGGTTGTTTTAGGCTAAGAAAAATATTTTTGACAGAGCGTATCAATTTCTTATAGGTGTTATAGAAATACTCTTGCATTTTTATGCTTAACGAACATAGGTTATTAACTTTAATTGTCAATAATTCAATATTGAAAAGTTACTCTACGGATTACAAAGACATTTCTTTGTAAACAAAGTGTACTCTTTAAACCATTAAAAGATTATTAATAAGTTAGAAATTAACAGAATTTTCACTCATATGAGGACAAAAGTGCCGTTCATTTTCTATAATGAGAACACTTCTTTTTGCTGTTAAAAAATCCCTCCATTGTACGTAAGGAACTGATGGCTGCTGTCAGAATACTAATATTATAAAACACTTTCAATATTATGTAATAAATAATTTTCTTAATAATATCTTTTCTCTAGCTTTTCGAATATTAGAATAGTTCTTCTGTTTACGATCGATATCCGAAAAATAGGTTATTATGTGTTAATTGTTAATGTTAATTGGTTCAATGTTATGTAATTTTTTATGTGTTACTAGCTGTGCCCTGTAATAATAAAAAAATAGTTTATTTTTATTTTATTTTGTTTTTGACATTTTTTTTCTAAAATAAAAGTTATCATGATGCAGAGATTACATCCGTTTGGTTCTAAAAAAATACAATAAATGGTTAGTTAATTAGTAATGAAATTAATAAAAATACGTCTCGTAACGGGTAATAGTACGCAGCAAAATGGCCTTCAAATTGGCGGGGGTCCCCCTCCACCGCGCGCGATGTGTTACAGTCTTTACTGGGCGTAATAAATTCTTTGATCCTTTAGCTATCCAGTGGTGTAATTGGAATTTGGATGGGGATGATAGATATGTAGCTACAACACTAAACTGTATCCCCCGATTTTGTTATCATTCGATTTTTTGATTTGCGTCCCTATGGAAGCAATTTTAAAGACGTATTCACGTCAAACATTGTTTTCAGGTTCCCATGCCCAGTGTGCAATAAAAAGTTCGTGTCCAAAGTCTACTGGACCTCCCATTACAATTTCTACCATTTAAACAAATTCCAATACATGTGCGAAATGCAACAAGGTAGGTTCGGCATCGAAACACAATCTTTCCACTCATTTATAAAACTATACAGTGTGTTAGGGAACGGACTTCCGATACTTTACCAACGTGTTGTATGTTAAGTGTTATCGACAAAAAACCTATACAAATGGGGGTCGCATTCCCTCACCCCTATGAATGAGAGTTTTTTAAAATTTTATTTCTCGTATTTTAAGGAGTTTATTAAATCTTGCTGTTTTACGATTTTATTTGGTCTACATACACAAAAGTGGCCTTATTTCAAAGTTAATGAGCTGTGTTAGCATTTAACAATAATTTGTTGAGAAATTCTTTGCAATAATAAACAAAATCCTTTGATTTAGACGGAAAACTGGGTAAAATTATCTATTTTTTTTAGTTATTGGGCTCTACTAAAATTCCGGGCCCTTGACATATCATTTTTTTTGTTTTAATTTATTGGCAATGAGTACCGCTAAACAGGCAAATAGTTAAGAAACGTGTCTAACAAAACAAGTCAAAATTGACAAAAAAAACCCTATTCATAAGAAGGTAATATTTCTATTGTGTGTGAGAGAGAGAGGTACTTTTACGATTAGAAGGTGTAAGTAAGCCATTAAACTACACATTATTTGAAATACGGCGTATTTCGGCGAGCGGCGGTTGTGTGGGGCTCTCCTCCCCAGAAAGGGGAGGCCTACCCACTAAAAACCTCAGGGATGGCCTTCCTCAGGCATGTAGGGAGCCCGGGAACATCAAGTTACTTCCGGGAACCCCCAGCCTCCGCTCCCCTGCCTAGAAGGGAGCCCTCCTCGGGAGGACTACTACCTCCCCCGGTCTCCTCCACCGACGACCCCCGCGGCCACGGAAGGGGCGTGGTCCATCCCGGTCACCGTAGCAGTCGCGACTTCCTCGCGCCCGCCGGCGACCCGCGGCGGCGCCGCAGCGCTGTGCTACCGAGCCTGGCGCCGCCTTCTTCGAGCGGGATCGGCCATCTCCCGACCCCCGCTCGGCGGCCTCCTCTGGAGCATCACTGCTTCACAGAAGGAGGCCACAGCCCTCCAACCTCCCTCGTCCGCCAGCATTGCCGCAATCAATGCCGGCGGAGTCAGATCTCGCCCGATCTCTGCGACCAAGACTCGGCGCTCGGAGGCCCACGCGGGGCACTCCGCCAGCGTGTGCTGGGCCGAGTCGAGGTCGGATGCGCAGTGGCGGCAATGTGTCGATCCCTCCCGTCCTATTCGACACAGATACTCACCAAAGCAGCCGTGCCCGGTGAGTATCTGAGTCAATCGGTAGGTGACCTCCTCCTTCCCGTGGAAAATAACTCTACCTAATTTCGACCTCTGCTGTTTAATTACGTTTGAACACCGTTGATTTTTCTCGTAGGTAATCTCACGATGTTTTCCTTCTCTGTTGGAATGTCACATAAATGTGGATATATGTGGATTTGACACAGGACTCCTGAATCATGTGATTTGAAAATGAATACCGAAACATGAGCGCCACAGATGCGCTGTGTAATTACCATGAGTTTACATTCGTATGCAAACGATAGCGATAGCGTACATTTTTGTATGAAATCTTTGTACAGCGCCCTAGCGAATCTAATTGTACTATTCTTTCATAGTAAACCGACATGAGTTCTGTAGTTTACTAGAGTCTGGCTAACGAAAGTAGGCCCTGGAATATTTGCAAACTTTTTATATGGCAACTGTGTATGACGTCAACGTCAATTTGACAAGGTTGAATTTCATAGGTTAGTAGACAATATTATTTTGATACTTTGAACATCTACCTATCAGTCGTCATAATAAAATTTTTATTTATAATTTACGTATACTTACAAATAAGTTACCTACGCTTCTTCGTATTGAATAAAACTAATTAATAAAAATAAATAAATTCTGTTTCTTTATTTTCTTAACATAACGTTCTTATAACTGTCTATATACAGTAAAAGTTCCTTATTCGGGGGGATACGTTCCATTAAATATACCGCGAATACAAAAACCGTAAATACAGAATGGTAATTTGTATGGAACTACTAGCTTGTGCCCGCGGCTTCGCCCGCGTACTAATCGTATTTTTCAACCGTCTACAATAAAGAGGCTTCTCAGTATGTTTTACGTATGTAAGTATGTATGTTGTCCGCGATTATCTCATGTTTAGCTGAACCAATTTAGATACGCTTCTCGGAAAGTATTTCTAACATTTTGGAAGTTTCGGTATGACGTTTTTAGTGAAGGAGGTTCCCATATTTTTTTAAAGAAATGATTGCTATTCCTTCATTTATACAAACACTAACGTCTCAAACCATATTGAAAAAATCGTTAGCCACGTTGGATTTTAAAATCATTGTTGTTTTCGTAATCAGCGACCCGATAAACCATAGAAACAATACCATTGTCGATTTTCAGACTTTGACACCCCATTTCCCCCTTTTAGGGGTTGAATTTTCAAAAATCCTGAAAGACGTGTTTACTCATTTATTGTTAGGAGTACTCCTACGAAGTTTCGAATAAAATATTCAAACAAATCTTGTTTCTCCATACAAACTTTGGACCCCCATTTCACCCCTTAAGGGATGAATTTTGAAAAATACTTCCTTAGTGCACCCCTACCTTATAAGGAACCTACGTGCCAAATTTGTAATCTCTAGGACCAGCGGTTTGGGCTGTGCGTTGATATGTCAGTCAGTCAATTTCTTCTTTTATATATTTAGATAAGAGATACGTTCTTAGGTGACAAAATAAAAAAAATATATTTTATAAAAAATCAATTTAATTGAAGTTTTTGAATATTTTGATTCATTATCTTAAGGCTTAAGTAATAGTTTGAAGAATTATGTAATATTCTCTTGCTTGCAGTTTTTAAAAGCTTCTTCAATTCAGACTAATTCGCAGCAGTCGCATTTTCAATTTGCCTCTTAAAAATAAGACTTCGTCCCATAGACGGATTAATGTTGATAAAGGAATCGCAAATTGGAATCCTTTTATTTTTATGTATGTACTTTTTAGTAGATCCGCGAATAATATTTTTTTTTTGCCGCGAATAAAGGAATTGCGTCGCATTATTTTGATCCGCGAATAGTGAAAACGCGAATGAAGGAAGCGCGAATAAGGAGCTTTGACTGTATATGATATTTTTAATAATGAATTACCAAGTATCAAAGCAGGTTATTCCAATTTTCATAGTATTATTTTAGTGTTGTCATGCATGTGTTTTTTAAATTTGCCGCCAATATTCTGGGGCCAACTTTCGTTAGCCAGACTCTATGATTCAAATAACTCATGGTACAGCCACATTTGATAGCAACAAAGATATATTTTTCAGGAATCTAGGTGTGCATGTTGAAATAGCTATTTTAATTACTTCATTTGCAAATTATAACATTGAACTGTGTCAAGTTCGTCTGAGCTTACATTATGTCACTTCCGGTGTATGGTTCATATATGTGGTCATACTTAATTAAAAAAATGTGACTCACATTACACTAATAATATTCAACTTTTAGTATACTGGCTGTCCGCGATGGAAGTACAGACAGTGAGTGGTCCGGTGCGATTATTATTTCTTTCGCTCGACACTTGTCGATAATCGGCGGAAATCGGTGGATGTGCCGGATCGTCAAAAATTTTTATCCGCGGATGATAATAATAATATATTAATATAATAATAATCCGCCGTCCCGGAGAGTCACTTAGGCATATTATCTCTGGTTGTTCTCCTCTTGCAAACGGTGAGTATTTGCATAGACACAACCTAGTCAGGATCATCCATCAACAACTTGCCCTTCAATACGGCCTTGTTTGAGCATGAGACACCGTACTATAAGTACGCACCAGCGCCAGTTCTTGAAAATGGCCGTGTGTTGCTCTATTGGGATCGCTCTATCATCACGGACAGGACTATTGCGTGCAATAAACCTGATATCGTGATGGTCGACCGCTCCCAACGCCGTGCAATGCTCGTCGATATTACCATCCCTCATGACGAGAATCTCGTAAAAGCCGAGAAGGACAAAGCCAGTAAGTACCTTGACTTGGCATACGAGGTAACCGCCATGTGGGATGTTGATTCGACAATTATTGTTTCGATAGTTGTGTCTGCGAATGGCTTGATACGAGGGCGGTCAAAAAGTTCGCGGAATGGCGGGGTTGGCGGGGGTGAGGTCGCTCCTCCAGGTAGCCGCTACTTGAGTAACTCATAATTACTATACAGGGTGTCTTCATTCAAATCGTCAGTATGGGAAAGTCTGAAGCTATAAGACATACGAAGTTCTGTTCTGAGGAACCTGTCATCGATTGTAATAACAAGAAAAACTGCATTCATACATTTTAAAAATCATCTGTACTCCGTTCGGAATCGAACCCGATTGTTTTTGAAAAAAAAAAAAACCTACACTATTTCTATTTAGATATCGATTGTGTAGGTCTTAAGCAGTAAATGTCTCTATGAAACATGATGTCTAAAATGAATAAAATGCATTGTTTCACATACTTTGATTTATTTTAGTAGGTGCTCGAAGTGACCGCCGCCTTTTTCAATACAATATTCAACACGTTTAGGTAACGATCTTATGATTGCATTTTGTATGTTCATGTGGTGAATTTGCGTTAAAATGTCTCTATGGCAACTTTTAGGTCTTCAACGGTATCATAACTTGTTTTGTACACTTCATCCTTAACGTATAACAAGAAATAGTCCAAAGGCGTTAAATCGGGCGACCTTGCGGGCCATTTGGTAGGGCCGTTCGTACCGATCCATTTTTGTGGAAAGTTCTCATTAAAAAGTCTTTAGCTATGCGACTACTGTGAGCCGGTGCTCCGTCTTGTTGAAAATACAGTTTTTCTCTTACATCTGCCGACATTTCTCCTAGGGCCTAGGATCTAAATAGAAATAGTGTAGCATTTTTTTTTCAAAAACAATCGGGTTGGATTCCCGAACGGAGTACAGATGATTTTTAAAATGTATGAATGCAGTTTTTCTTGTTATTAAAATCGATGACATGGTTCCTCAGAACAGATCTTCGTATGGTCTTATAGTTTCCAGACTTTCCATACGACCG
Organism: Scirpophaga incertulas; assembly: GCA_036419045.1. Lineage (NCBI taxonomy): Eukaryota > Metazoa > Arthropoda > Insecta > Lepidoptera > Crambidae > Scirpophaga > Scirpophaga incertulas. Next base: position 4,273,904 of record CM071647.1, on the reverse strand, counting down.
ATTTGAATGAGACACCTGTATATGCCAATTTCTAGCCTAATTGGGTCATTAGCTTTCGAGTTACAAACGAGTAAACAAGTAAATCGGGAACAAACTAGCCACTATGGAGAAAATGAACATCGCGCCGTCGTAAAGTTCCTCACCAAACAAGGAAAAACGCCTCAAACTATTTTGCAAGAGATGTTAGCTGTTTACGGAGGACTCTGCTCCTGGTAAAACCATGATTTACAAATGGCACGGCCTTTTCAAGCAAGGAAGGGAGTCAATTGAAGATGATCCTCGACCTGGACGGCCCATTGAGGCCACTACGCCGGAAATCATTGAAAAAGTTGAAAAACTTGTATTGGAAGACGGAAGGTTGAAGAAGAAACAACTTGCAGCATCAGTTGGAGTATCAGAAACCACAATTTTAAATATTCTTCATCAACATCTTGGCATGAGTAAAGTGTGTTCAAGGTGGGTCCCGAGAATGCTCACGCCGCTGCAAACGTGAGCGCGTCAACTGTTCCCGCGAGTTTTTGGACCGCTGTGGAGAAGATAGGGAAGAAATTATGGCCCGAATTGTAACCGGTGATGAAACTTGGGTTCACCACTATGAGCCTGAGTCAAAGCAGGAGTCGATGCAGTGGCACAAAAAAGGCACACCACCCCCTAAAAAAATTTAAAGTGTAATATGTATTTAAAGTAAAATAAAATTTTAATGTGTAATTTACAGTAAAAATAAAAATTTTCGCAATCGGCCGGAAGATCATGGCGACTATTTTTTGGGATACTGAAGGTATTCTTTTGATCGATTATAAAGAACGTGGTGTTTCTATAACGGGAGAGTACTACGCTTCCCTATTGGACCGATTAAAAGAAAGCTATTAAAGAAAAAAGAAGAGGAAAACTGACAAAAGGTGTACTCCTTTTGCACGACAACGCGCCCGTTCACACGAGTCATGTTGCGACGGCTGCCATTCATCGATGCGGTTTTGAACAACTACGCCATCCACCCTACAGTCCAGACCTGGCCCCTAGCGATTTTTATTTATTCCCAAAGATGAAGAAAGAGCTGCGTGGAAAAAAATTTAGAGACGATGATGAAGTCAAGTCGGCGATTTCGGCGTATTTTGACGCCCAAGACAAAACCTATTTTTTCGACGGTATTAATAAGTTATATGCCAGATCCGAAAAATGTATTCGTGTTAAGGGGGAATATATTGAAAAGGAAAAATAACATAATGTATCATTTCATCTTTTTTCCCAGTCATTCCGCGAACTTTTTGACCTCCCCTCGTAGCAAAGAGTCCGACAACATCTTAAGAGGCTCCGCATGACGGATGGATCAAGAGTCGGATACAAAAAAGCAGTGATTCTCGACACGGCACGTATTGTCCGGAGATTTCTCTGTCTGCAGCCCTAACCACCGGTTTGTTTGGGCCTTGCCTCGCTACCGGCGGCATACTAGGTTTAAGTTTTTTATAGTATTTATATTTATTTTATATATCTATATTGTAAAAAAACTTAAATTTAAGATTATTAATTAAATATTGAATAATAATAATAACTTTATTTCATTGCCACAGAACACACACACACAGCAAACGGGTATAACAAAGACATCGCATTAAACAAAAGCAGTAAACGCAATATTACAATAACATGAAAACATAGACACACAAAGTATAAAATTCAACATAAAACACAGTATAGTACACAGACAATGACTTAAACTATATGTTATACTTATAATGATGTAAACACAAGTGCTGGCGCGTGTGTGCGCCGCAGCAGGCGAAATTAGGCGACAGCTCAGCATAGTATTTGCTTGCAGTTACAAGCAAATTGCTGATTTTCAGCTGTAATCTTAGTGTTTGAATATATTTATACTCAGAGTGCTCAAATAGTGGACCACCTACATAACAGCAAAAAGCAATAAAAATGAATATTTAAAATATAATCGTTAAAATAATTTACATATTTGATTAGATAATGTAATTATCATAATAATAAAAGGTAATGTAATATTATATGTTATATATGTATATATTCTAAAATCTGAGACTTAAGATATTGAAATTAATAAATGTATAATAATAATATAAAAATTAATTACATTATAATAATATATTCGATACCTACTCTAGGAACAGGATACAGATCTGAATACGGATATTTGATGAAAAATTGCGTATTTCGAGGATATATTGTGGTGGCAAAATGAAAAACTCACAAAAGTGAACTTGACGCACCAAGCTTTATTCCCAAAAAAAAAAAATGAGTAGCACAGTAGACAAAAGCACAGATTAGGTAACTATCACTTCTTTTATTCACTGTAGCCCCACAATTCCAGAACACAACCTTGAACATCTCGAAGAGTATTGGGATCCTCGGTGTCAACATCTCCAGTGACGTTCAATTCCGAAGTCACTTAGATGACAAGGTCAAGTTGGCTTCTAAAAAACTAGGTGTGCTTAACAGAGCTAAGCGGTACTTCCTTCCGAGGCAACGACTGCTATTATACAAATCGCAAGTCAGGCCCCATATGGAGTACTGCTGTCAGCTGTGGGCGGGAGCACCTCGATACCAACTTGATCCTTTTGATTCGGTCCAAAGACGCGCTGAGCGTATCGTTGACGATCCCATACTCACATGCGGTATTGAGCCCTTAAGTCTGAGAAGAGACTGTGCCTCTTTGTGTGTTTTCTATCGCTTATACAACGGGTTGTGTTTTAAAGAATTGTTCGACATGATGCCCACGGCCACATTCTACCATCGCACCGCTCGCCATCGGCAGGGTGTTCATCCTCACATGCTGGAGCCTAAATGGTCACGCACAGTGCGGTTTCAACGTAATTTCCTTCCGCGCACGCTCCGATTGTGGAACGAGCTCCCTGGTGAGGCTTTCCCGGGGATTACAGTATGGGGTTCTTCAAAAAGGGAGTAAATAGGTTTTTAAAAAGGTCGGCAAAGCGTTTGTGATGCCCCTAGTGTTGCAAGCGTCCATAGGCGACGGTGACTGCTTACCATCAGGCAGGCCGTAAGCCTTTTTGCTACCGTTGTAGTATAAAAAAAATATATATATCACTTCTTACACAGATAATGTAATACCAATACATTTATAGTATTGTTGTAGATATTTAACAATATTTTGGTGTCAAGATCCGCAGATACGGATACGGATTTTAACTTTCTTACACAATCAGTGTCGGTGCGCGCGATCTTGAGTTGAAACATGTTTCGACTTGCATTGCGCAGCCGGTCTTTTTTTTTTTTTTTACTTTAATATGACACTGGGCAGCATAGATAACGTGTTTGGTATTGGTGTATGATTTAAAAAAAATGACTACAAAGAAGTTTAGTAGTGCAATATGGAATTATTTTGTGATAATAAATGATGAATGTGCAAAGTGTAAAACTTGTGATGGAAAGTATTCTCGTAAGGGTAAAGGCTCAACTTCCTTAAAAAATCATTTACAAAGAAAACATCCCCAAGAATATGAATTATTCTTTAAAGAATACTCTGCTAAATAGATCCGTAAGAGATCCGCCAAAAAGTAACGGATACGGACACGGATACGAATCTTTCTTTTGCCTCGGATATCCGCGGATACGGATACGGACATACGGCCCATCACCAATATATACTAGCTGGTGCTCGCGTTTGCGTAGAACACTTATTTTGTACAATTCACACAATATTTTTATATATTGCAGCTTATGTGTTATTCTGATGTAGGTATAGCTATATTATTGTAAAGTTATATTAAAATCTATTCAGTAGTTTTTACTCGAAATAGTAACAAATACCCGTTCATACTAACAAACTTTCGCGTTGATAACATTAGTAGGTTTAAATGTACGGTAGCGGTTAAAACGTGTTTACCAGTTTTGAAATTTGATTCTACGAGGGCTTTTTTTTTTTGTTTCCCTGAGGAAAATGCATTAAATTGCATACCCCGGCTGTGGCGAGCCGGCGGTTATGTGGGGCTCTCCTCCCCAGAAGGGGAGGCCTACCCACTAAAAACCTCAGGGATGGCCTTCCTCAGGCATGTAGGGAGCCCCCGGGAACACAAAGGCCACTTCCGGGAACCCCCAGCCTCCGCTCCCCTCTCTAGAGGGGAGCCCTCCTCGGGGGAGGCTGCCACCTCCCCCGGTCCCCTCCACCGACGACGCCCCCCGGCCACGGAAGGGGCGTGGTCCATCCCGGGTCACCGTAGCGGTCGCGACTTCCCCGCGCCCGCCGGCGACCCGCGGCGGCACCGCAGCTGTGCTACGAGCCCGGCGCCGCCTCCTTCGAGCGGGATCGGCCATCTCCCGACCCAGCTCGGCGGCCTCCTTCTGGAGCATTACTGCTTCACAGAAGGAGGCCACAGCCCTCCAACCTCCCTCGTCCGCCAGCATTGCCGCAATCAATGCCGGCGGAGACAGATCTCGCCCGATCTCTACGACAAGACTCGGCGCTCGGAGGCCCACGCGGGGCACTCCGCCAGCGTGTGCTGGGCCGAGTCAAGGTCGGATGCGCAGTGGCTACGAGGGCTACCCAGAAAGTAGATTACGTTTTGGAATAAAAAATAAACAAAGTATAGGAAACAAATTTTATTATATGCAGATGAAAGCCACACTCAAATACTATTACTTTTCTACATAGTCACCATTCAAATTAAGGCATTTATCGTAGCGATGTACGAGCTTGGAAATTCCTTCGTCGAAAAATTCTGCCGCCTGCGCCTTCAATCACTTCGTTTTTCGTGCGACTGTTTTTTGGGACAGAAAAGGTGTGATTTTGGTGGACTTCCTGGAAAGAGGCACTACAATAAACTGACCGGATAGCCCTCGTATATCACACTTTTTGCACTAAAGTCAAAAATGCCATATCAAGTTACATATTACCTTTTTAAAGTAAATATGAAAAAAGACACATAAAGAGGATACAACAAAGAAGCAGCGATAAAAATACCTAATTTCTTTGAAACGACATAACAGGCAGGAGGTTATACTATATATTAAATAAAGATTTATAAAGTTTATGTATTATTGTTTCCTCATATTATTAGTTAAAAATCTAGAGGTATGGTAGCTCAGTAGATGAAAACGTGTCTTCCGTACGGGGGCCGTCGTTTGAATATAGGGTTGCAAAGGTCAGACGGCAGTCGCTTCATTAATTCTGAATCATGGTCTAAGCGTTTTCCAGGGCTCCAAAGCGGCAGCTTTGAACGTCAACGGGAACACGCTAAAATGACATTATGCGATTAAAAGATTTCTTTATATCAAATATTGATAGTTCATCTCCTGGTGTATCCATAGAGGCGCTGTTCCATTTAAAAATGTCAAAAATACTAACACTTATAAAAGAAATAGCATTAGTTCTGGTCAAAGAGTAATATATACTACAGATCTGGTCTTTGCCACGCGCCCAATAAGGGTTGTGCGACTTTACCTTACTCTATTAGCTGCTAACTGTCAGCTGTCATATTGTTACGAGCTGGGGTCAGTAAATCAAACAGCGGTCTACCAAAACACTGAACTTTTATTAATTAGCACACTAACAGTCACTAATCACTTCACTGAAAGTCACATCTTAGTTCTCCAATGTCACTTCTTAGATGTTTTCGCACTGTATCGCAAAACAATACTCCTCCCGGCGGCCGGACACAGCCTTATATAGTCCCCTAAGGTACTTGCCACTCTTGCCAGAACACTCGCGGACACACTCGAATGTGTAGTCCAATACATAAGCGCGTAGGAATGCGTCGCGCGTTCGGGACGTTTCGAGTATAACTGTCTCTTCCTTGTGCTATCCTTGTCACACAATACTCGAATATTCCCGTACTATCTTTCTCGAATATTCTGAGTTTGTCTATCTCTTTCTAATGATGTTTTCTCATTCTAATACTTCTCGAATGTTCCAACTATATCTGTCTCTTTCTACTATTGCTATCTCTTTCACTCCTATTGAATTTTATGTCCTTTTACTGAAGTAGGCTTAATGGCTCATAAGGGGTCCTGAAAACGCCTGAAAACGGGTTTTCAGGTTCTTGCGGCGTTGGATAGAGGGTAGCCTGAAACGTAATGAAAACATGTTTCAGGTGCCTGAAGACTACTGCAACTTGGGTGTAATTTAGATTTTTTAGTATGTGAAAGAGCTACTTCTGAAACGGCCTGAAACGACGTTTCAGCCTGCTGAAAACGTTTCTAAGTCACAGAAAATCACTTTTGAAGTTTTACTAAGCCACCGGCGTAACAATATCATTAAAAAAGAAACCATATCTATGATCAATATTATTTAATAGACATATAAATTTTATAACATACATGTGCGCATGCTCAGAGTAAATTGAGTGCGCATGCGATTATGATCCAATTATTATGATTATTATAAGGTGGTAAACACTTTTTGACCGCGACTGTACATATTTGTAAATTAATACTCAAGTTTTGTAATGCTTCAAGTCAGGATACAATGGCTTTCTTCGCATGTAGGAATCTGCGGCAATGAGGTGGCTGACTCAATGGCTAAGCATGCCTTAAGTGACGGTATTGAATTACATTGCCTTCTCCTTCTCATAATACAGATCACTTGGGACAAATTCGTAAAGATATATACAATATGTGGAAAACATAATTAGACCAAATTTCCATAGACAAAGGTATCTGGTACAAAACTTTTGTAAGTGAACCACCTCATATACCATGGTTTTATGAGAACAAATTAAATCGACGAGAACTCGTATTATGTATGAGAATTAGAGCTGGGCATATTCCATTAAATGCGTTTAATTTTTTGATGGGAAAAAGGAATAATCTGTACTGTGAAAGTTGTACGAACGTCAAAGAAGATTTATTTCACCATAATGAAGTGTAGCCGCAACGAAAGAGACAGAGTAAAGTTAATTCTGTAAAAAACTAGCCAAGTCTCGATGGAGCTGCTAGTTTATCTCTAAAAAGTAATGAAATATAACAAAGTCGTGCCAAGTCTAAGGTTCCTTAGGGCCCATCCATAAATTACGTTACACGGTTAGGGGGAGGGAGGGGGTTGACGAAGTGTGACATTGTGTGACAAGGGGTGGGAGGGATCTTAAGTTTCGTGACGTCACATTTCAAAATCTATTATAAGCTAACTGTAAAACGCAAACTTTAAATTATTACTATTAGTATGAAAAGTGCTGTAAATATTAACTTTATTGTAAAGTGTGTTAATTTGATGTTAATTTTATTAAAATGAAAATAAAACTGATTTCGTAACTGCTTTTATAATTTAATAATTTCTATAATTTCAAAATTTGTGACGTCACACTAGGGGGGGGAGTCTCACAAATGTGACTAGCTGTGACAAGGACGGGGGGAGGGACAAAAAAATCACGAAATCGTGTGACGTAATTTATGGATGACCCCTTATTGCGATTTCGTTATTATTATAGTCAATGTTGTGTCAATGATTTTTTAATGATGCCAATGCTTGGTGTTGATTTGAAGATATTACATTACAAATATTTGTTTTCCCGTATAAATTGTAAACATATATGTATATTGTATGATAACGACATAATTTATAGTAAATGTTGTTATTACTTTTGATAAAGCTGATAAGTTTCTTGCGCCCATTCTTCTTATCAACTAAAAAATTGGGTGGTAGGGGAAAAAAATTGGATGATTCAAAAGAGCTTTCTATAAAGTCATATTTCAATAAAGTTAATTTAAATTAAAAAAAAAAAAACGGTAGTGATTTACTGAAAAACTATCAATATGTTTTAAAGCGATTCAACATATGTCAGTTGTATTAAATAGTGAAAATTCATATATGTAATAACAAATATTATTTCTCTCGCAGGGCATGAACCTTCGCTTGGCTTTCGCAGTGGTGTCCTCGGCGTGCTGGTCCGCTTTTCAGCACGGTTACAATACTGGGGTCATCAACGCGCCCCAAGGGGTAAGATTCCTTTTATTTTTCTATAAACGTCTAGGTTATAATAATAATAGGTGCCTAGGGAATTGACGAACCCATCGCTCGCTGGTGGGGCATTTAATGCCTCTTAACTGCCATAAATGCCTCATCAGTGCAGTCAGTCTCCTTCAGGGCAGCTAGTGGCGAGTTGTCGGTGAGTTGCGTCACCGAGTCTGTCTTGCATTGGCCGGCCGGACAGAGTGGAGTCGCAAGAGCAGATGCTCGAAGGGTGGAAGTGTAATAATGTCATAACGGCGTCTCGTTTGCTGTCGCAGACACACCTCTCTACACCCTTAGATGGTCACACCAATTTTGCTCTCTTTGCACCAATATTGGTGTGTTTTTTGGGGGGCTCATTTAGTGAGCGGCGAGTCACCACCTGCCATATTTAAATCAATTAGGAAACTTTGAGCACCAGTCTGAAAACGTTTTGACTAGTAATGACAATAAATTCTGTGCATCTAACTGGGTATAGTCTTTAGCTGAATTTTTAAAATTTCACTTAAATGGCCTCTGCGCCTTGGATCTATATCTTCGCTCACGCCTTATAAAGGACCGTGTCTTATAAAGACGCGTGATATAAACGACACAAATAATATTTATTTCGGTCAAGCCCATATTTGGTTACTAAACATAAAAACAAATAAATATATGATACAATATAGGCTGGGACGACTACAATTGTATATGATTGAATATGTTTTTATTAAATAATTTCAGCAATTTTTGTTTCATATAAGCATGTCGAAATATAATTTTCAAATAATACATTTTTTTACTTAATAAAACGAACACTATTAAAGTTTTCTCACATTAAATGTAATATTTTTTAATATTGCCTAAACGTGTAAATAACAAAGTTATTGGCAATTTTGCTTATACGCTCATAAGAAATATAATAGGCGACTTCACTGAATTATGAAGTCACGATTGCAGTGTTTTTAATATGTACCGCTTTGGGGAAATCCATGACAGCGCCGTAAACATGTCGCTATATCATGCAAAGTAATAAGCGCGGATATATCTTTACTGCTACAATATTTCTAAGCTAAAAGAATACTCTTCATCGCACAGTGCATATATGTCCCCACCGAGGGGCACGAGCCTCAGTCAGGGCGATTAAGCCTTAGTTAACCACGCTGGCCCAGGAGACGAATTTTCGAAACAATAGAAAACCAATCCGCATTCGATATCGTGAGATTCGTATACGAATTACGGAATTCACTATTTCTACTAGTAGAATATCCAACGCTGAAGTGACGTTGACAGTGATAAATTTACTCTGGTTAATGTAAAGCTTGTAAACAGGTACATTAATAATAGTAAATATTATTGAATACATACATATATTTTAATTTAAAGATAGTCGAAATATTTATTTTATTATATGGTGAGCTTAGGGGAGTAGGTACATTTTATTAAATTATAACCTTAGCGAAGATGTAAGAGAATTCTTTTTAAAGTTTTAACAAAAATGAAATGTTTTGACAGTTGAGTAACAGCCAGACAATTTTTTAATATACTTTCCGTTTCACGTATGGGTCACCGCCGGTTTTTTGTTAGTGTTGTTGTGATTTTTAATTTTTCTGCGTGAAACGGAATCTAAATAGGAATTTGTTTTTAATGACAACACTGAATTCGAATGATTCAAAAATCTGTAAAATTGTAAGCAGTAGAAAATAATTTCGCGCACGATTTGTATTCGTATTTGAATTCCAAATTCACGTCTAATGATTCAGAAATACGTCTCCAGTGCGGTTGGCTACTGCATTATTGTTCGTTGATCGTTTCACTTGCTTTGTTTTCTGTTACCCTCCTTGCTTTGTTTCATGCTATGCTTTATTTCCAGGTGATGTCAGAATGGCTGCAGAAAGAAGCGCTGTCTGGCACCAACACATCCATACCCGCTAAAGATGATCCTAAAGTGACTACGGTCTGGTCTATTGCCGTCTCTATCTACTGTGTGGGGGGGATGATTGGGGGAGTGATCACTGGAGTAGTGGCTGATAGGTAAAATGTTAATTTTATCCTTTGGTAGCGAGTTTTACATCGATAATCGTGGTGCAGGATCTATAATTTTAAAATCGAGTTTATAATATTTCGTCTCCGATATTATCACCTGGTTTAACTTTTCTGTACGCATATGCGATGGCACAGACAATGCACGACAATTAGACTCACTGTAGTATTGGTTTATTTGAGAGGTGGTAATCTTCTTTAGACACGGTGAATTTCTATATCTACACTTGCGCTGCGGTATTTGTTGGTGCGCTAATCCTGGCTGCTTTGTTTTATACTGTCAAATTCAAATTCATTTATTCAGTCTGGCTGTTACAAGCACTTGTGAATGTCGAAAAGCTACGCCATCGGTTCGCAAATCTACGGCGGGAGACCTTGTACTGAGAAGAACCGGCAAGAAACTCAGCGAGGGCTGTTTTTTTTCCCCTGTATTAAATAGATACAGAGTCGTCAATTTGGAAAATGACTTCAAGATTGATAATTCATGAAGTCACTTTCCATTACATAATAAAATATGTCATATATCCATAGCGTCTGATGTAATTATAATTTTGATAGATCTATTATGTCGATTGAATGTTGAACACAATTTAGGATTTACTAAAGTTTATTTTCTTTTTTAATTATAATAGTGTCTATATATTTAAAATCGATTTCGCGATGTTTTATCGACGGTATTACCACACATTTGACTCTGACTTTACTATTTGCGCGTAAGATAGAGTACGACGATGCGACAACGGGAATGATGCATAGTCACTGGAACAGTAAATGACAGATCAGATGGTAATCTTTAGACACTGCGAGTTTTACACATAACTACATACATGTCTAAACTTAGTTCAGCGGCGTACGCAGTAAAAAAGATTAGACTTTTAAAGTAATGTTGAAACGGCAAGAATTGTTTATTTTAGCTACTTTCATAGTGTTATGTCCTACGCGCGCAATCAACGCTGGCGGAAACAGATCTCGGCCGATCTCTGCGACCAAGACTCGCGCTCGGAGGCCCACGCGGGGCACTCCGCCAGCGTGTGCTGGGCCGAGTCGAGGTCGGATGCGCAATGGTGGCATCGTGTCGTGTCCTTCCCCCCTATTCGACTCAGATACTCATATTTTGGGGGCCTATTTAGTGAGTGGCGAGTTACCACCTGCCATATTTAAATCAATTAGCTGGCTTTGAGAAGGCAGGTGACCGGTCTCTTCCATAATCATAACCTGGTAATCATTACCACCAAAATCGAAATGCATTAGTCCACAAACGTTCTGACCTGTATTGACAATAGTTTCCGTGCATCTAACTGAATTTCTATTGGTGAAAGAATTTTTAAAATCGGTTCAGTAGATCCCGAGATTACCTCTTACAATTTGACAAATATACAAACACACAAACTTTACTTCTTTATAATATGAGTATAGATTACAAATAAATATTTCCAATGCTGCAGGTATAGGTTTGTCTTAAGACATGTTCGAATTTTGTCGATCTGTCACGTAGTAATATTTGTTAATCTCGAATAACATTTTAAGCCGCACATTTTATTAATGAGGTAGTTTTTGTAGTGGATAGCGTAAACAATCTGAATTTAGAATTGGGGAGGTGACAAGTTTTCAAAAATAGTTTTACAAGCCTTGCAATTCTTTAAGAATAACTGTATATGCGTATTTTATTCATTATTTTACCATTGAATGTATTATTGTATTTAAAAGTTTAGTTTAGCACTGTCAAACGACGAACCACCACGAACTTGTAGTCACGTGACTATGTGTCACGTAATTGTCCAATAAACAAACAAGAAGTCACGATTAATGCACCAGTAAATAAATATTGGCGCCAATTTTGTTGACGCAAACTAAGAACACCGAAGTTTAGTTTAGCGCTGTCAAATGACAAACCACCACGAACTTGTAGTCACGTGACTATGTGTCACGTAATTGTCCAATAAACAAACAAGAAGTCACGACTAATGCACCAGTAAATAAATATTAGCGCCAATTTTGTTGACGGAAACTAAGAAGATCAAAGTTTAGTTTAGCGCTGTCAAACGACGAACAAGTTTGACAGGTCCATCTAATATCTAGTTTATATGTGTCTTAAACATTATTTAGCCGCCCAGCAACATTCCGAAAATATTAATAGTTTTGCAGGTCCTAACTGTCGCTGAAGAAAATAAGATGTCAAGACACGATCTAAAACTATATTTCATGAAAATTAAACTATTTACTGTAAATATCATCAGTTATTTCTCTGGATTTTCCATCTGACAGCCACGTCAAAAATTCATCAAACAAACTAAACATATTTAATAGATAACGGAAAATAGTGATGACAGTCCAAGGAGGAGGCGAGCTATGTATTATATCGATCGGGACGACGGATTTTTCTCCTTGGTCGGCGATCGGCCATGGCTATAAAAGCGTTTAATTATTTAAATTAATATTAATCAAAACAATATATTTCATTATATTATATATATTGTAGTTATACGTCTCCCTCCAATGAATAATTTTTATTGTTTTTTATTTGATAGATGTTTTTGTCTTTTTCAGATTTGGAAGAAAACTCGGTTTGATTTTGAACAATGTTTTCGCGTTCGTCGGGGCTGTTTTAGAAGGTGCTTCTAAAATGGCGAAGTCAGCAGAGCTGCTTATTCTCGGGAGGTGAATTTGGACCACATTTTTATTTATCACATCACTTGTGCAATTTTCAATACACATTTTAGAATGTTTATACATGTTTCGACTTACGTTTTCTTTTGTTTTGATCGGCATTGATTAGTTTGGGGATGGAGAAAATTTTAGTCTCAAGTATTACATGCTAACCAACCCGGTGAATTTCTATCGGTCCGCCATTACCGCGAAAGGTGTCCTCAACCTCCTATTATGTTACTCTGTAAATTAAATATTTACTAGCTGGTGGTCGTGAACTAGTCAATACATAGTATAAAACAAAGTCGCTTTCGCTGTATGTCCGTATGTATGCTTAGATCTTTAAAACTACGCAACGGATTTTGACGCGGTTTTTTTTAATAGATAGAGTGATTCTTAAGGAAGTTTTGTATGTATAAAAATGCATAATATAGTAGAGAAACACTGATAAATTTAAAGGTTTCTAATGTGATGTCGTAAATAAGCACGTTTTTTGCGCTTATATTGCAAACGCTGGCTGAACCCTACGAGATAGACCAAAAATAATGTACTACAGTATTGTACAACTTACAAAAATCCACAAAAAAGTCCGCGATGGTATATGTCTATCTCTTAGGGATAACCCACCATAACCATTTTTTCACTGCACCCGTGCGAAGCCGGGGCGGGTCGCTAGTATCTTTATAAATTGTACTCAATGTTTCATTAAAATCAAATTTCTAAATCAATGCAATAAAAGGATATGGGCGTTTATGTTCCATTTATATTGCATATTTTGACTTTTGCAAGGGAATCGAAACTTTCCGTTGACCTAGAATCATGAAATTTGGCAAAGAAGCAATGTCATGTAGCACAAGTAAAGAAAAAACTCCGAAAACCGTAATATTGTAGGTATTTCACAAACAGGAAAAATCTTTGAGACTTGAGTGAGTTTGTAGAATGAGCTCCCTGCCGAGGTTTTCCCGCAAGGCTACAGTATGGGGTTCTTCAAAAGGGTCGACAACGCTTAAGTGGCACCCCTGGTGTAGCAAGTGTCCATAGGCTACGGTATAAAAATCGTGGTATAAAAAAAATCTAGTAATGAACGAATAATTTACATGTCGACAAATTATAGTACGGAACCCTCGTTGCGCGAGTCGGACTCGCACCTGACCGGTTTTTTTTCTAAATGTAACACATATAAGTTTGAAAAGCAGCCAATTTATTCTTGGCTGAATGGTATTTGCCATTGCGATTCTGAAATTCATTGTTAGCAAAATAGTATTAGGTAACCACAAAAAATACTACAACGTAAGTAGTGATAGTGGCACTGTGGTCTTGGCACTGATCTTCTGATCGGGAGGCCCGGTATCGATCTTTCCAACTACCAATGTGTTTTTCGCTTTTCGACTGTCATATATATACATTTATCTGACGCTTCTATGGTGAAGGAGCATTGATAATGTAATAAATACACTGTTCTTTATTTCAAATAACAGTTACTTATAACGATAACAAGAATTTCACTAACTCAATCTTTGATACCGAGGAATTACTTGACAAACTCGAAAGGTTACAAAATGTTTGCATCCGCTTCATATTTGGGTTACGTAAGTATGATCATGTTTCCCAGTTTCGTACACAGCTCAAGTGGCTTCCCATCCGGCTTCGTAGAAATTTACGCCGTCAGATTGTGGAACTCGCTGCCTCCTGAAATTCGGAATATTCAAACCCTCCCTTTGTTTAAAAGGAGAGTGAAGGAATACTTCCTTAAATCTCCTCCATTCATTTTAGGTGGAATGTTATCCATTTACGTGATGAATCGAAGCGGCTCGACTCGAAAGACCTATGGACTAAACTCAGCATGAGCCGTTGGTTCTAATGACCCTATGGCTTGACGTGATAAAGAAGACCGCACCTTAGGAGAGGCGCAGTCAGCGCTACCCTATAAAAGAAACTATATGCACTACAAGAGGCACGGTACACCCAAATGGCTCCGGCCTATATTAAAGGGAACCTTTTTTTTTTTGTTCCCCTGAGGAAAATGCATTAAATTGCATACCCCAGCTGTGGCGAGCCGGCGGTTATGTGGGGCTCTCCTCCCCAGAAGGGGGAGGCCTACCCACTAAAAACCTCAGGGATGGCCTTCTTCAGGCATGTAGAGAGCCCCCGGAAACGCGAAGCGATTTCCGGGAACCCCCAGCCCTGCCTAGGGGAGCCCTCCTCGGGGGAGGCTACTACCTCCCCGACCACGGAAGGGGCGTGGCCCATCCCGGGTCGCCGTATCCGCGGGCGCGATTTACTCACGCCCGCCGGTGACCCGCGGCGGCGCCGCAACTGTGCTACCGAGCCCGGCGCCACCTTCTTCGAGCGGGTTCGGCCATCTCCCGACCCCGCTCGGCGGCCTCCTTCTGGAGCATCACTGCTTCACAGAAGGAGGCCACAGCCCTCCAACCTCCCTCGTCCGCCAGCATTGCCGCAATCAATGCCGGCGGAGACAGATCTCGCCCGATCTCTGCGACCAAGACTCGGCGCTCGGAGGCCCACGCGGGGCACTCCGCCAGCGTGTGCTGGGCCAAGTCGAGGATATTGAAGGGAACCAACTCGTGGTTAAGCTGACGTGACGGGATGGCAAGAGGTGTGACGGCTCAGACGCCGCCGTAAGCAGATCTTGAAGGTCCTGCGTTAATAGATTAGGGTGGTCGCTCATTACTTTATTCCGAAACTAGCTTTCTGCTTGCGGCTTCGCCCGCGTGGATTTCGGGATTGGGTCTATAGAGGGTTAAGGGTCATAGCTTTTGCCTACGACTATATATGCGCGGAAGTCGGTTTATGGCGAGAAGGTTTTATCGCGCTTCCCGTGGGATTATCCATTTTTCCGAAATAAAAAAATACCGCAAAACCTTGCTCAAATCACTCTATCTATTAATGAAAACCGCATGAAAATCTGTGCAGTAGTTTTTGAATAGTCTTTATCGCGTATCCTACGGGATCTGTCGGTTTTCTGGGATAAAAATAGCCTAAAACTTTCCTCGAGAATCACATCATCAATTGATGAACAACACATGAAAAACCATGCAGTAGTTTTTGAGCGAAGCCTTTATTGCGCATCCCGTGGGATCTGTTGATTTATCCGGGATAAAAAGTAGCCTATGTTACTCTCCATCCCTTCAACTATCTCCTCGTAAAAATCACGTCAATTCGTCTCTCCGTTTTGCCGTGAAAGACGGACAAACAGACAGACACACTTTCCCATTTATAATATTAATATGGATAACCGAAACGAATTGAACACGATTGAGGTATGTGTGGAAGAAGTTGAAGACGTCATTAACAATGTCAGGTTGGCTGACTTCGGTAACATATCCAATCAGAACACACCTCATGCACTAGCTAGCTATTTTCTGTTTACACTGTATTAGTAGCAATCCATAAGATTATTGTTACATCATGCAGCTTACAAATAGCGCAGACGAGCGCTGGCAACACATTTAGGACTGGATATTACAATCGCGAAATTAAGATCGACATGAATGGAAGCTTTTGTTTACAGACTGCTGATAGGAGTGAATAGTGGCCTAAACGCGGGACTGGCGCCGATGTATTTAGCAGAAATATCACCCACGTCGCTCCGCGGTTCGGTAAGTTATTGGTGATTTCTGTTGTGCCGACGACGGTTACAAGTACGACTTTACGTGATGACTCTGCGTTGAAATTGCCTCTATGATGGACGTAATAAAATATGTTTTTGTAATTCAACTGTTTATTTTGACGTGTTGCTGATTGTATTTACAAAGTTTTCATCGATTTATCAGCTTTGCGTTGCTTGTTTATATGTGCAATTCAATTTGTCATTTATTGTAAGGTGCGCGTGAAAAAGACATCAACGCGTTGTAGAAATGGAAAGGAAATCTCTGAATTATTTCAAAATGATACCACATAAAGATTATATCGCTCATCCAAAAGAATATTGACGTAATTACGTTTTTGCGATTTTTCAGGAGAGCGTTTTAAAAGTTTGACATCGAAAATATTGTGTATTTCCAATCATTCTATTGATATATTTTAATAGTTATGTTGTATTACTTTATTAACAATAATATTACATAAAAAGTTTGCGAGAAACCTCAAGATAATTATTAAAAAATACCAAATGAAACAAACCGGACGTACTTTTATGACATTTTGTAATTTAAATATTACAATTATGACATTATACCAGGTTTGGATATGGGAATAAATCATGAATTTAAACTACATAATTCTTAATTTGTCTTATTTTTATAATACATTTTATGAACTTGAAACGTAAACATTTTCAAAAGCTTAACTAATTTTTTTTATAAAAATCTTAACATAAGAAAACAAAAATAAACTGTTATTAAACAATTCTAAGTAAATCTAATATTAAAAATAATAAATCTATCTAAGTAGGTACCTAGGTAGTGTTTATAATAATAATGAGATCAATTTATAATAATAGCGAGACAGACCTTTAACCAGGTATCTTTAGTACTTGTACTTATCGAAGAAGAGTATGATCGTTAATTTATAATATATCACAATGATTCGTTAATCTATCAATTCCGATATAAAAAATTGTCTTAATCGTTCACCACTTTAAATAGTATTTATCAAGTATAATAATGTGATTTATAAATTGCGTACAACATAAAAGTATTTAAAATAATCGGAAATAATAACGTAAATAAACTTATTGCAAAATAGTATTATAAAAAGCCTCATAGTATTTTGGTAAATATTAATATTTAACAAATGCAACAAATCAGCTTTTTTACGATCTGAAATACAAAGTTTAGCATTACCTTACGAAGAATAGGCCAAAACCATAACGACAGTGACTCTCTCTGTCGGAAACTAATGGAACAAAAATTCTGTCGTTTTTACCACAGATAAAACGTGCAAAACACGAAGTTATGGTATCAAAAACTCATTTTCGACTTTTTGGTAATTATGTCAATATTCTTTTGGATGAGCGATATGTTTTCTTCACTATTTAAAACATTATGTAAAACGTCGTGCATGTTTCAATACACGATAGTATGGTACTACTACACTACTGTCATAATTAGAGATCGGATAATCGGATGCATATTTACCTAAAGTTAATTTTTGGCTCACAAATTATGGAAGCGGCTTTTTAAAATACATTTTGTTAAATAAATATCCCGGGAAAATACGGGACTGCAAATTTAACTTAGTGATATTGTTTGAAAATTACTAAATTAGCACGTGGTATTTATTTTCAAAAGACCGAGACTCCGGGTTCATTTATACAACTATGCATACGTATTTATTCTTTGTTGTTAGTTATTATTATTTTTTTTTATTTATGGAAATAAAATAAAAAGACAGTTCCATACTTTGTCAAAAACTAAATTAGGTAGGTAAATAAATAAACATCCGGCTATCCAATTCCGCAATCCCGGGATTTTTATTCAACAAAACAATAAAAAACCATTTCCATACTTTGTCTTAAACTAACTTTAGGTAAATATGCATCCAATTATCCGATCTCTAGTCATAATGTACAAGCATGAAACTCATGGCACAGTAAGGTTGCTTTTAAGCACTTCACCACATAGTATAAAACAAAGTCGCTATCCGCCGTCAGTCTGTACCTATGTATGCTTAGATCTTTAGAAATACGCAACGGATTTTGATGCGGTTTTTAATAGATAGAATGATTCTTAAGGAAGGTTTATATGTATAATACATGCATAATATAGTAAAGAAACACTGATAAATTTAGAGGTTTCTAATGTGATGTCGTAAATACAAAGTTTACATTTTTTCTGTAGTATATTCAATATCAATATTATATATACTACAAAAAATACTGTGTAATATATTCGCACCCGTGTGAAGCCGGGGCGGGTCGCTAGTAATAATTAAAATAATAAAAAGTCTGACATAAGATCATATACATAAGGAATGGAAGGAAATAAGTGTTTAAAAAGTTGGTAAATCTATACTTCTATACTAATATTATAAAGAAGTAAAGTTTGTGTGTTTGTATATTTGTATATTTGTTAAATTGTAAGGGGTAATCTCAGGATCTACTGAACCGATTTTAAAAATTCTTTCAGCAATAGAACGCCACGTTATTGCTGAGTGTCATAGGTTATATAAAAAACCGAAAAATAAAAAGGCTTTTACGTGGTGGTCCGTTTTTGCAAATTGAATCGGAGAAAAAACGGTCCAATAAAAGAGTTTCTTACGAACGCTGCCTTAACTATGAAATATATATTTTTGAGTTCTAGAGAAAAGAAAAGAAGCTTGAAAATGTCTACAAAAAAGTCAACGATAGCATATACATGTCTAACTTTTATATTTATGTTACAAAAAGTTGTTTTTTTTAATATTAGTATAGATAATTTAATTTTTAATATTAATAAAATAATTTAAATCATTAGGTCATATTTATTAGTCATATATTACTAAAAATTATGAATCTTTATATAAATAAGTAAACTCATTGTCTTAAGTCAAAGCAGCGGACGGCGCGCGATGGCTTCGGGTTTAATTCGGTTCGCGTTCGCGCTCGCTTCGGGGATTATTAATATTATGCCCAACGAAGTGGGCACGGGTCAGCTAGTATTTTATATAGACACTGTGCACCATGAATGACAATAACTTCCCCTTTTCGTCCAGATAGGCACAGTGTATCAGCTGGTGATCACGATAACTATACTACTATCCCAAGTACTAGGATTGGGATCTGTTCTGGGCACCGCGGGGGGATGGCCTTGGTTGCTAGCGTTGGCTGTGGTACCCGCCGCCCTGCAATGTCTCACGCTGCCCATATGTCCAGAGTCGCCAAAGTATCTACTGCTGAATAAGGGACAGGAGTTACATGCTCAGAGAGGTGAGTTATTATTATTAGAAAGAAAGAAAGAAAATATTTTTATTGAGACAGCAAAAACAAACAAACTGAACGTACCAAATGCATTAAAATTGCCTCAAATGGCCCCAGCTCAGCATGTTGCTAACCTTGCGGCTAACGCTGATCTTCCGCTGGTACCGAACTTAATGGGCTAGTTGACAAAATTTGGAAATTCGTTTAAAACGATAGTTTAGTATCTATTTTACCCCTAATATATATTATTTTTAGAAAAATAGGCCTTTCTCATAAGTATTTTGCTTTTTAGAAATGAACTTCCAATTGACTTCGAAAAAGGCCAAGACTGTCATGGCGTCTTGAATGACGTCACTCCTCGCGAAACAATCGAGTTTATTTATGTCAGTCGTCGAGATCATTATAATAAATAATGAATCCCTCTTATTATAAATACTGTATAGTGCCCCAATGTAAACGATGCACAAAATTATATATACAAATTCTATGTTTATTGCGAAAAAATTTTCCAAGCATAACGGCGTCAATTTTTGTCAAATTACTTCTGTTTGCTTTGGTAAATCCTGATTCACATGGCAAATGTCTGTGTCTTTTAAGATTAAACTTAAAACAAACTGTATTAATTTAAACAGTAGTCTCAGAAAACAAATTGTATCGAAATAACCTGTTCAGTGTTCAACAGCACAGATTAGATAGAAGATGTACAGCTACACTACAACCGGTTTTTCGCGAGGCGTGACGTCACGCTTCTCTGATTGGTGTTTAATGTCACTTGATTAAATAAGTAATTTTGCCGATTATAATTTCAAAAATATTAGTAATCTTATATATTTTTAATAAAAAAAGTTGTTTTTTGTTTTACTACATATCATGATTAATCATTAGAAAACTCTAAGCCATCCGATTCATTCTTAGTGGAAACAGGCCTATTCTAAATTCTAAAAATAGTCGGTGTATCTTTTATATTTAAATCATATTTGGGTCATACACAAAACACTCGAAAAGAAAACGCACAAAATAAAAGTCACGCCAATCGATTCAAAATGTTATAATTTTTATTTTTATCGCACGCCCGTGACTTTGCCTACGTCAACTTACTCGCGGAAAAATTTTATTAAAGCAAACAAAGCTAGTTTTGAATAAAGCTGATAGTTATTTGTCGGTAATACTCTAAATCATCAAATTAATTCAGTAGTATTCAAGTGAAAAGGTTATAAACAATAACTATGTACATTTTATACTTGAAATTAATAAGTCAAGACATATAATAAAGCTTATTTAAATACCAACTTATCAAAAGAATGAACACAAAAGTCTAAATTTCACTTCTGTAGAATTTATCTTTTCTGTAGACATGATATCTGCAGAAGAGATTTCTACAGGAGAGACAAACAAACAAAAAAAAAATAATACAATCAAAATTTTAAGGTTAGAATCTTAACAATGGCACAGTTATAAACTAGTTCTTAAATCACATAATGCCAAAGTAGTTTAACATAAGAAATAGTCATAATTTACTTTGCAATAAATCACTAAGAAAAGATGCACTGATGTTTGACAAAAACTTGTGTATTTAATTATGATAATATTTTATCAAAGCGTATAGGACTTTCTTCTCAGCATTCAACCGGCGACTGATGCGTGACTCAGTGTTACCAACACAAAAAATAAAAGTTGAATATGCGATCTGTTACGAAAAAAAATAATCGTTTATTTTTTAGTCTACAGGAAAGATGTCAAAATTTAGAACAACATTTTTATTTATTTTAAATGAATAATTAACACACTTATTTCTGAAAATCTTCATTAAGTGTGTACCTACATACATACATGTCATTATAATAAAAATACCTGTTATTTTAAAACCACAAAAGTTTTTTTATTGCCCTCCAAAGATCTGTACTCAGTATCTGAACAGTCTACAGGAGGAGAATTTTATAATGATAAAGTTAAATTTAAATAACTAATGGAATATTTTTTATTTTCCTTTTTATATAATTAAATGGACATAAATGTGATTTTCATAAATTAGAAAACTAAGCAAGTTAAGTAAATACTAAGTTAGCGTTAAAAGTAAGTGAACGCTTTTTTTTTAATTTTTGTGTATGACCCATTTTACATTTGTGTTCCTGTGCTTAGCAACATTTGACCACAGATGGCTGTTGACGGATACATGAGTCAAACATAAAGAAAAAAAAAATTAAAAACAAGGAAACTGTGTTGTGTGTTGTGACATTATCCAAAATTACCTAAATATAAATATAAACATAATGCATATGAGTACAATTAAAGTAAAAAAATAATAATAAAAATGCTGACATTCCACATAGCGATCAGGGGCACGATTCTCATGCAATAGAAAAAAGTTCACATTCGTAAAAAAGTTCGAAGTTCGAATTTTTTCGAATGTAACACAGTTAGTCTATTCTCAGAAGTTCACAATCGAACTAGTTCGCATGAACGTCATTCGAACAAAACGAGTGATACGGACCAGTAGAAGTGGACATTCGAATACGAATTTAAATCAAAGTTTGATTGGATATACTTTTTGTTTGTATTGATTTGACTTTACATAGGAAATGGACGAATTTATTGTAGATTTTACTTATAATTTAGTTCAAGAGTTAGAGGCAGCGAATGCAGAACCGCCGCGACGAAGTGTTTCAGCAAATGTAGGTCCATTTGATTTGAGCAATGCAGTGTTTATTAAACATTTTTGATTAAATAAGAACCTTACATTAGAACTCATCCAAATGTTTTCAGCCAGTGATTTAACAGCGATCACGCATTGACTTATTAAAAACAAAAGGTAGGCAAAATAATATATATATATATATAATATATATATGTGTAGAAAATATCGGAATGAAATAATTTTTAATTTCTCGTTTGAAAGTTGTATACTAAAAAACTTAAGAGTTTTAAAATTCAAGTGTCATATTAATAAAATAATATATTTTTAAAAGTGATATTTACGTATAAAATCTATTAGTAGATGAAGCAGTAACAGCGTTTTTATAAACGCTTAATAATTACGTAATTTATTATTTAATCTATACCCGACGTACTATTTCGAATAGTAATTGTTCTATGGGTGCTCAGAATACGAGATAAACGAAACATTCGAACTTTTCAGTAGAGCGGAGGAATTCGTATACGAATTTTAATATGGAAAAAATTCGATTGCATGAGAATCTGCTTCCAGTTTAACACAATTATATACAAAATTAAAGGAACATGTCATATAAAGGTATGTAAATATAAAAATTGGAATCATTTCAAACTCCGCTATCTGCTCCCTGAAACACATCATATAACACTCGTATCGTGTAACTGAGCCTTTCTGCTCTTTGATGTGATATTAAAAAACTTTTTAATTTAATTTTAAAACTATTAAAGTGTTGCAGGTTCTTAATCGGTGGAGGGATTAGCTAGTATAGTTTTCTAGCCCAGTGGTCCAAATAGAACAATACTCAATACTTTATTGTTTCCAAAATTTTAAAAGATGGTCAGACAATTTTGGACCCTGTTTCAATTCAATTCAATTACTCAAATTACAAACGTCCACCTAATCAATAACATAACCTTAAAATTATTTACCTTCTTTCGAAATAGATCAAATGTAAAAGTTGGAGGTAAATAATTTCGTCAAATAGCTGTTTTTACATTCTCAAGTTCCGCAGCATAGCGTCAATCTGCGTTATTCTTAAAGAAATGTGCGACCATGAAGGCGTCAATCTTAGGTAGGTTGCTGATTTGATATGTATTACGCAACGAGATGTAAAACAAAACTGAAGAATATCAGAAAACTGCTATTAAACGTAATCAAACACGAAAATCACTCACGAAGCGAACTATCGAGACAACTGTTGAACTTGCGTGTGACGTCACCGGATTGTCAACCAATAACAGGCCGTTCATGTTCCAGATAAAATTTTCAAAAATATTACAAATAATTTGCTTTATTTTTGTTAAAAAATACACATGTTTTACATCAAAATAAAATCTATACTCTATACTAATATATAAAGCTGAAGAGTTTGTTTGTTTGTTTGTTTGAACGCGCTAATCTCCGAAACTACTGGTGCGATTTGAATAATTCTTTTTTTGTTGGATAGTCCATTTATCGAGGAAGGCTATAGGCTAAATAACATTACGCTATGACCAATAGGAGCAAAGACAGAGCGGTAAATGTGTAAAAAACGGGGAAAATTATTCATTTTTGAAGGCTTTCTTTGCGTGCGCTGCGAAAACGGTTCAAGATACACAAAAAATATGTATGAAAGAATTATTCCTCTATACATGATCTAAAAAAAAGTCCGCGACGGCATATGTCTATCTTTTAAGGTTTAGTCACAATGACCGTTTTTATGGTACCAAATTTGGTCGAAATAATTTGTTTAAGTTGTATCAACATAATAATATTAATCTTTATTCAAATATAAATATGTTGTTGGTTAACCAAAAATCTGCCGGAAGTCACTATTCCACGCGGACGAAGTCGCGGGCAAAAGCTAGTTAAGTATATTTCTTTAAAATATTATCTTTTAGGAGTGACCACAATTTGTTGTATGTTTTGAATGTTGTCAAATAGCTTATTCGATGCTGTGTGCAAAATTCGGACCGCGATATCGCCTACTCCTGTCACTGTCAAATCTAATTGGTTTAAATAAAAAGATTGAATCTCATCACATCAGATTTATGTACATATTGTAGTCCAGATTCAGGCACGCTTGAACATTTGATTATGTTTTGTTCCGCCTTCACTTTGCAACGATTGATTCTTATAGATGGCTTACAAAAGATCTTAAAAAAAATGAAATGTCCCGCCATTTGACATCTATATTGAAACATGAAAAATGCTATGGAGATTTTGTTCAAATACATTACGAACACCATTCTTGAATTATAAATAAGCTATATTTTGTGGAAACATGTAAAATAATGATGTGTTGGCTCCATGGAATTATAATCCAAGGCCGTTTAAACTTTAATAAAAAGAAAATAATTGGTTTAAAAGTATTTAATAAAAGTGTTTTTTGAATGATGTAACTATTTTAGCGATTAATTCTGTGTAAATTTTTCATGGCTTACAAAAGATCTTAAAAAAAAAATGAAATGTCCCGCCATTTGACATCTATATTGAAACATGAAAAATGCTATGGAGATTTTGTTCAAAATACATTACGAACACCATTCTTGAATTATAAATAGCTATATTTTGTGGAAACATGTAAAATAATGATGTGTTGGCCCATGGAATTATAATCCAAGGCCGTTTAAACTTTAATAAAAAAAAAATAATTGGTTTAAAAAAGTATTTAATAAAAGTGTTTTGAATGATGTAAACTATTTTAGCGATTAATTCTGTGTAAATTTTTCACGTTGACCTGTTGTAGTCTTCGGAAGATCAACGTCGGGGGGTCTATGACTCCCCTACATAATGCTGAGTTGACATCTTTTTTCGTGGCAAATATTAATGTTTTTTATTATGTGGAATATTTATTTTATGTGTCACTGTGAACAAATGTTTTTCTTTCTTTTTTATATCTGAATAATACACACTGTTTGTTAAAATTTCAACAATTCATCCAACACATAGTTCCGTACGTATGTTACATTCGCAAGATATTTTAGTAAATTTACTAAAACAGCTTGTTCAAACAATTTACTAAAATAGCACATTAGCAATTTAATATCGACATGAACGATTATATTAAACATATGATTTTTATTGTTTAAAAATCATACGTTTAGTACGATACGATGCTCTACCTCTTTTTGGTAGATACCCTTTAATGACGACACTTATAGCGTCACATATCTTTCATCGGCACAAACAGGTACGTACATTTCGGACCAGATTAATTGGTCATTTCGGACCACATAATGTCAACAATTTTAATATTTTTATTAGCTGTAAGATAGTCCTGATCATCATCTACGTCTATATCACATAGATATCCTCCATCACCTAATCAATGTGGTTCAAAACGAAGGAGAACGAAAGAAGCAAATGCTAGTAAATCAATATAATTTTCCTCTTGTTTTAGCGCTGAATTGGTTTCGAGGCGACGTAGCAGTTCACGGTGAAATGGAAGAAATGCATCAGGTAATAAGATATAATTTTATAGTTTAAAGTCGTTTAAACTATAAATAGATAACGCTTGCAACTTCAAGTTCCATAAATAACGCATGTAACTTCAAGTTCAATATCAAACATAGCTAAAATATACTTGGCAACGCCTGGGTCTTCAGTGTATAGTGAACGACTTTTCTCGGAAGCTGGGAATGTTTAAAAAAAAAACGTAGGTAACCGTCTCATGCCTGGTTAAATTATAATTATAAATAAATAGAACTAAACTTTTGGTAGCTTTTTCAATTTAAATATTTTAAATTCTTTTCGATCGATCAAAAAGAGATTGTTTTATTTTAGTGAAAGAAGAAACACTACTTTTTATTTATTTCTTTATTGAAAGAAGACTGTTACTCGTACTTTAGATTATATGTTTAAAACTGATGTTGAGTTTAAAACTTTAGAATGATTATTAATTTAATAGTTACTTACGTTGCATATCGTTCCTAATCCTAATGTTCCTATCATTTAGAGCATGCAAATGCTAAAGCTGATTAATGATTAATAAAACAATGTTGGTTTTTCTTACTTAAGCTACGGTTTATTGCAAAATATTTATTATATATAATATATGTTATATTCACATTTTGACGCATATTTATATCTTTTTGTTAGTTGCTTACTGAGAATGCTGGTATAGGATGTCAAACCGACAAATTACGAAACAACCTACACTCGTTATTTACTTTGTTTATTCGGTAATTATTCGGCAATGTAACCGAACTATTCGGCCGAATACGAATACTGAAAAAGTTGCATACCGAATATTTCCCGAATATTCGACCCATCTCTATTATTAATAGTGCTCGGAATAGGTAATTTAATTTTATGTACTTGCGATTTTGTGACATCTATAGTATGGATATGCCTGGGAATTTACTATTTTCAGAGATTGTAAAAATATTATGTTGAACTTTCAAATTATTGTTGAAATAATAAGTTGTAAACATAAAATTTTACAATAAAAGCGTAGAGCAACGAATAAATCTATACTTCTATACTAATATTATAAAGAAGTAAAGTTTGTGTGCTTGTAAATTGTAAAGGGTAATCTCGGGGTCTACTGAACCGATTTTAAAATTTTTTTCACCAATAGAAAGACACAATGTTGCTGAGTGTCATAGGTTATATTAAAATCCGAAAAATAAAAAGGCTTTTACGTGGTAGTCCGTTTTGCAAAGTAAATGGGTGAAAAAACGGGTAGCGTACGGAGCGCGATGGCTTCGGGTTTAATTCGGTTCGCGTTCGTGCTCGCTTCGGGGATATTAGTATTATGCCCAACGAAGTGGGCACGGGTCAGCTAGTAAGAAATAAAAATAGAAAATTCTAGGTTTATCCATGTTACGCTTACATTGACTTTCTTTTTGCAAGTACATAAAATTAAACTGCCTATTCCGAGCACTATACTCTGTCCATTATGTTATTTTCTTTTTGACAGTTTAAGATATTTTGAAATCAGTGATGAACTCGCAAGTTACCGATTCGATTAAAACAGAATATCGATTTTATTTAAGAAGAACTTTTAATCGATTTAATGCAGCGATATTATTTTTATTATAAATATTAAATTCGTTTATCTGGTTTTTTCAAATACATGAAATAAATTGTCATATATTGTCTATGGGTTGTCTAGGCAACGGGAGTTGTGAGGAGTGACTATGTAATAAATAATGTAAATAAATTTACTTGTTTAATTTTTATATTATATATTTGGCGAATTACCCAATTGGGGTAATTCGCCAAATATATAAAATTTTGCCTAATTTCCTTGGCATGTGTAAATCTTTTTTCGTATATTTCTGATCCATTTAAGAAAGTTTTCCTTTTTCTCTCTTAAATGGATCAGAAATATATGAAAAAATAAAGTTTTACACATGCCAAGTAAATTAGGCAAAATTTTATATTTTTGGCGAATTACCAATTACCTAGCTAGTTTGTTAAAAAAATGGTATGTATGTGATTTTCTAAGTATTCTTGATCATAATTCTTGATTTAAACTTGACGTAGATGTTATTAACTACATATGCGTTTTAATATTAAAATTCACATACCTATAAATAATGTAAGGTAGCTGTCGAGAAGGAAATAAATAAATTTACAAATATTTGATTTGAAGACAATTTATCGATTTATCTGATTTCAAGAACTGCTTATTGTCTGTGGTAGTTTGTTATGCACAGAGCACTTCACTATGTGGGCGTTACCCGTCTAGAAAGTATATTATTACTGTAGTACTATAATTTGAAAATAGAAACAATATTTCATACGCGCGATCTGTCAAAAAGAAAATAACATAATGGACAGAGTATAATTATTAATTAGGTGTTTTATACACATTATGGCTAATAATGGCTGATACCAATCAAGTACAAGTGTGTATGAATTTCTATTTATATCACTGACTGCCGCGAGTCTTTGTGAACGGTATAAAAATCACAGACCAAGAGACCTGTTTTTGAATTACGTAGGCGACTTCGAAGAAGAAAAGATTTGTAATAACCTTTCTTGTTGGCACATACCGCAACGGATACTTATTGCGGTACCACACTAATGCAGCTCCCGCATTTCGATTATTGACAAAATACGCTTCTAATAAGTCAATTTTTTCACAATTAGAAGATATTTTAGCGAAAATCCTTAATTAATAACTCATATTAGATGATTGACAGATTTTCTAATCAAATTCGAAATTTGAGGGTAAAAATTCTTTTTATTTACTTTACAGTCAATTCTACCCACTTCCTGGCCATAACAAAAAGTTTGACCATCGTAGATTTTTGTTTCTGTGCCGAAACGTATGGGAAACGTTTTGGCGATTTCTTGTCTTTTCTAGTACTGAAAGCTAAAATGGTCCCATAGAGTTTTTGATCCCCACATGAAATAGAATCGAATGGCATAAAAAAATTTTGGACTTTTTTGCATTTTTTTGCCAACTGTAAGTTTTTTACAAAATCTATGAAAGCAGTTCAAAATATGTCAAAAAGTTAGGGAAAGTCTTCTAAGAACGTTTTGCTGTAACTGCAACGGTTAAGGTACTTGCCCTTACTGCCCCGTTTCAAAAATACATCCTATATATATATATATATTGAAAAATCAACAATCAACTTCAGACTCTTGTCAATATGTTCTCTAAACAAAACACAGATAACATTTCCACATTTATGACTTGTTTACGAGTGGGTGAGGGAACTCGTAATGTAATCGTCATATAAATGATATTAAAAAATAAGAATTATTGATAATCGGTGATTATTAGTCAGTAATGGTCGTTATTTCAATAACAGATAATATAATGAATTATTTTCCCGTAACGAATAACACATTATTTAACCTTCCTCACGAGGAAATAAAGTTCCTATTTGTTTATTTCTTATAGTAATTTTATTAATACCAAATTGACAATTTTGTACCTTGCGCGTATGACAATTAGAATCATTTTGATTCACAGTGTGATTTGAAATAACAATTATGAACTGTTGCTGGCTTGCTGGTGCCTAAGCTTGTCATTTTTTTAGTGACGCATTATTTGCAGTTGTGTGATCGTTGCAATAATTAGTGTCGCGTTTGGATTTGCCGTTGTGTGATCGCGTATGCAAATTAAATTACCTATTCGCTGCAATAATTAGTGTCGTGTACTTTTGAAGTAACTAATAAATAATTAGAGTAGATATTGTAAATAAATAGAAATGGAAGAATATTGCATATATAGCATGTAAATAATGTAGATATTGAATGTAAATAACAAATGATGTACAGATCAATGAACTTTTAAATACACCAAAATATTATATTTATTAATTAGTTTTAAGTTATTTAAATTACTGCCTAATATTCTGACAGTTTTAAGCCTGAAAAAGTATGAAGGAAAGTTCATTGTTAAGAATAACTAGCTATAATAACAATCGTACTCAACAACATTTGTCAAAACAGCAATATAACAGGATAACAGACAACAGTTTACAATAACAGTTATAGGAAAATAACACAACAGTGTTATTCGTTATTACAAAACAGTCGTTATTGCCATTACTATTATTAGTCACATCGGTGATTTCGAAGTCGCATACGTAATTCAAAGATAGGTCTACAAGTGTTTCCCATCATTAATAAGGAAGCAGAGAGGAACAAAGTGAGCAAGAAGGTGACACTTCGCGAGCTGTTCAGCAACCGCGCGCTCAGATCGCCCCTGGTGGTGGCCATGGTCGTGATGGTAGCCCAGCAACTGTCCGGCATCAACGCCGTCATATTCTTCTCCACGGATATCTTCCGGAAGGCCAATTTGGACGAGGCGCAGTCTCAGTACGCTACCCTCGGTACGTAATAAAAACCACCTATGAAAACAATCTTCTTCATTATCTCAATAATAGGCTTGTATCCACTATGAACAAATCTGATGCATTAGGTTGCATAACTATTAAGATGATCATTTAATTATGAGAAAACAAAGTTTTATAAAATAATAACTTTTGATTATTTATATTTTTATAAAATAAAATTGCACAAAATAAGCCATAAGTCACGTGACAGCAAACACCAATTAAAAAGTGTTACGTCACGCCGTGCGAAACGTCAAAGTCAAAATGTCATTCCCAAGTGTCTTGTGGAAGTGCGAAAAAGAATGGGCATCATTCCTTCTCGCGAGTGTCAGCTACTTTTTACGTATCTGCTGATTGTTTGGCACGTATATAAATAATTTTTTTGGTGTTTTTATACTTGTGCTTGTACACTGGGGCACTATGCAGTACTTGTAATACGATGAATCCATTTTTTATTAAAATAACTTCACAATACCGAATATTCCGATACTAAAACAGCTGTGTTTTGCACGGCGTGACGTCATTCAAGACGCCATGACAGTCATGAGCGTTTTTGATGACTAATGTCAAATATTTAATTAAATGCAAAATTATTCTTATAAATAAGCATTTTTTTTCAAAAATAATAATTATTTTGTATAGAATAGGCATCAAGGTATATTAGTATCTAACTACTGAAATTTAGGCAACAAGCCTATTGTAACCGGTAGCTTAGAAACACCTTGAATCTTAACAAAATCATAATTAACTTTATTCAAATATGACTTTATATAAAGCTCTTTTCATCATCATCATCATTTCAGCCAATAGACGCCCACTGTTGGACATAGGCCTCCCCCAAGGATCTCCACGCAGATCGGTCCTGCGCTACAAGCGTCCAGCGCCTTCCCGCGATCTTCATCAAACCGTCGGTCCACCTTGTGGGAGGCCTACCAACGTGGCGGTGTTCATGTGCCCCGCCCATTGCCACTTAAGGTTCGCTATTCGTCGGGCTATGTCGGTGACCCTGGTTCTTCTGCGGATTTCATCATTTCTGATTCGATCACGCAGAGAAACTCCGAGCATAGCCCTCTCCGTTGCCCTCTGGGTGACTTTGAGCCGCCTTAGAAGGCCCATTGTGAGTGGCCAGGTTTCTGTTCCGTATGTCATCACTGGCAACACGCACGAATCGAAGACTTTCGTCTTGAGGCACTGCGGTAGATGGGCCGAGAATATGCCGCGTAGCTTCCCAAACGCTGCCCAGCCGAGTTGAAGCTCTTTTGAATCGTCCTAATTTACAAGAAGGGCGCAAGAAACTTATCAGCTTTATCTATCTTAATTTTGATTCACTCGTAATTTACTACTTACTTTCCGAAAAATGTGTTGACGCCATATTGAAAACGAAACGCACCTAGCGCTGCGGTGGTGAGCCCTGAACTAATTAAATTAGACGGCGGCTTTTGAATCAGCTGTAGTATTTTTTAGCTGATAAGAAGAATGGGCGCAAGAAACTTATCAGCTTTATCAAAAGTAATAACAAAATTTACAATAAATTATATCGTTACCATACAACGTACATATGTGTTTATAATTTATACGGGAAAACAAATATTTACAATTTAGAATGTAATGCCTTCAAATCAACACCAAGCATTGGCATCATTTAAATAATCGTTGACTTTGTAATAGCCCTTACTCATTAGGTCTTTTTAATATGTACTTTGAACTTATGAAAAGGCGATTCAGCTACACTATGTGGAATCTTGTTATAAAAATTTATTCTTTTGCCCATAAACAAACCTCTAGTTTTTTGTATCTGTACGTTGGAACGACAACTTTGTTTTTATTTCTTGTGTTTAAAATATGCATTTGAAAATTAGTATGAAATGTGTTACAATATTTATATGTTAATATAAGTAAACAAAAAAAATATATACAATCTTTTATGAAATGCGCTAAAAAGAGGAAAATAAACTTTTACACATAAAAGCTTGTCGCGAGATTTACTTACTTGTAGAATAGTTTTAACGACAAGCTTTTATATGTAAAAGTTTATTTTGTTACTTTTAGCGCATTTAATAAAAGCTTGTATAAAATATATATTTTTTTACTTTTAATTTATTTTCCGACTAAAAAACCAAGCTTAGCAAACCCTTTCATTTGATACCCATATTGTAGGGGTGCATTATAAATAATTGGTCCGCCATCTTGGTAAAGTCCGCCATATTGGATTAAGAGTGACGTCACATTATTTATCGAGGTGTTCTTTGCAAGCCCTTTCATTTGATACCCATATTGTAAGGGTGCATTAAAAATAATTGATCCGCCATCTTAGTAATGCCGTCATGTTGGATTTAGAATGACGTCACATACATAACCATGCATTGTCATCAGACTTACACGTGCATGCAAAATTTCAGCTCAATCTAAGACCGGGAAATGGAAATATAAAAGCTTGTAAATGACGTCAGAGTATCCATTAATGAAATCTATGCTCTGTCCAGAAGCCAGCCAGATCTAAAACCTAGAAGCCTTTTAAGCGATTGCTTGGAGGACTACACTGATGTGGACATTTATAATGAAAGGATTGTTAAACGTTTGGTTCTCGCCTATTTTGTGGGTAGAATAAAAATCAGAACACCGCTAACTTGTTTAATGCTTATTCATCCTAAAACAATACGGCCGGCTAATGATGAAGTTGTAGCCGAGCTTCTGAGAATGGGTGGACAAATTTAGTTCTTGAAGGTAGTAATATTTTAAAACGCCTACAGCATGACACTAGAACATATTGGCACTGTTCTTGTAAAATGGGGTCATAGTAAAGTTGAACTACAGACTAATTATATTCCTGAGTTATGTTTTTAATCTGTTGTCGAATCAACTCGCGCGCAGGATTAACGACTTTGAGAAAACACGGAAGTTTGACGAACAAGCGGGATTTCAAAAAGGCGGCATAAGGCCGAAGAGGTTATTTAGTTATTTAGGACAACATTAACAAAATGTTCATGGATACTATAACTTAACACGTTAGCTGCGGCACCAATATTTGCATACTTTCCGTTCCTGTGGCACGAGGTATAATCGGCCCGTACCGTGACCAGACGTTAGGGCGACACGCGGTCTATTAGACCCCACCTCCTTTTACAGACTAAAATCCATTTTCTGGCGCGATCTCAAAGATAAATGAGAATTTTGGTACTTATTGATATAGACAGTGAATAGATGAACCCTAATCCACCGTCGCCCCGGGATCTGATGGCTAGTTTAGGAATTATTAGCAAAACAAAATATGGGATCTTATACACCTCGTAACGCACTGAAATAGGGCAAATTTTCGCTGAGATTAGTGATGGGAAAAATACTATCGACGTTTTTAAACTGTCTTAACTACGCAACGACTTGACCGATTTTGATCAATTATACCTCATTAGATCGTTTTAAGGGCAAAACCTGGCAAAACGACACAAAGCTATCAAAGGATACATTTTTTTAAATAATCTAAATTGTGCTTGAAGGCGCCATAAAGAAAAAAAAAACCGGCCAAGTGCGAGTCGGACTCGCGCACGAAGCGTTCCATTCTATACCATTAAGAGGCACCTATTACAGACTTATTATTGGAAAATAATGGATTAC
This sequence comes from Scirpophaga incertulas, assembly GCA_036419045.1. Classification (NCBI taxonomy): domain Eukaryota; kingdom Metazoa; phylum Arthropoda; class Insecta; order Lepidoptera; family Crambidae; genus Scirpophaga; species Scirpophaga incertulas. Next base: position 4,240,389 of record CM071647.1, on the reverse strand, counting down.
GGTTTATGCATAAGGTTTATCTATCTATTTGTATATGAAAATCTTAATGCGGTTCACAGAATAGAAAAAAAAGGCAACCAGAAGTAGAAAAGAAACTGTCCTATTTATTCTGCCTCGGGCTTTAGACATGTTCGGCGCTGTAAAAGGACGTGCTCTCCAATCGACGTGATGCACAACACTGGTCGCGGGAAGCTCGCGTTGGGTGCGGTACGAGGTCAGGGGGGATATGGGACGTTTTAGCCTCGTTCCGCACTGCATTAAAATTATATTAATTCAGGCCTAAGACATCCGGTACTAAGGTAGGTACACCACCGAGTCCGAACCATTAGCGCATCTCAAATATATATTTATCTCTTTGCTACACTGGACCAAACCAAAGCTATGCCATTCGCACGACAGACAAATTCACGTTTTTGCTTGCCGCACCACAGGGAAGTTGCATCAGGGGTGATTTAGGCCTCGCTTCGCACTTAACGTGTTAAAGCTATGCTAAGTGCTATCTTAATTAAAGGTTGCCACGGCACGCATTAACTATGAGCAAATGGAAGTAATAAAAGAAAACGAGACGGAACACAAAACAAAAAATCATAGAAAGTGCACGGCACAGTTAATATGGCAGCTTGGGGAGCGGCGATCGACTTCAAATTTTCGACAGTATTGTTTTTCTTGACGAGCTTATCACGAATATACAAATTTTAGAAAAAGATTACGACAAAAACCTGGTACCCGTATGTTTCGGCGCAATTTTAAAGACGTTTCACGTCAAAATCTCCGGTAGGGAGCTCTGAAGTTTTGGGTAAAAATATATTTATAGATAAAGCTTTCAATATAATTAAGAATTATAAATGCCTTAACATAGTGTTACGCCGGTGGCTTAGTAGAACTTCAAAAATGATTTTCTGTGACTTAGAAACGTTTTCAGCAGGCTGAAACGTCGTTTCAGGCCGTTTCAGAAGTAGCTCTTTCACATACTAAAAAAAATCTAAATTACACCCAAATTACAGTAGTTTTCAGGCACCTGAAACATGTTTTCAGTACGTTTCAGGCTACCCTCTATCCAACGCCACAATAACCTGAAAACCCGTTTTCAGGCGTTTTCAGGACCCCTTATTAAGCCATTAAGCCTACTTCAGTAAAAAGACATAAATTTCAATAGGAGTGAAAGAGATAGCAATAGTAGAAAGAGACAGATATAGTTGGAACATTCGAGAAGTATTAGAATGAGAAAACATCATTAGAAAGAGATAGACAAACTCAGAATATTCGAGAAAGGTAGTACGGGAATATTCGAGTATTGTGTGACAAGGATAGCACAAGGAAGAGACAGTTATACTCGAAACGTCTCGAACGCGCGACGTCATTCCTACGCGCTTATGTATTGGACTACACATTCGAGTGTGTCCGCGAATGTTCTGGCAAGAGTGGAAAGTACCTTAGGGGACTATATAAGGCTGTGTCCGGCCGCCGGGAGGAGAGTATTGTTTTGCGATACGTGATATTGGAGAACTAAGAAGTGACTTTCAGTGCTTTCAGTGAAGTGATTAGTGACTGTTAGTGTGCTAATTAATTAAAGTTCAGTGTTTTGGTAGACCGCCGTTTGATTTACTGACCCCAGCTCGTAACAATAGTTTCGGGTAGGTGCGTGCCCCTCGGTAGGGACGTCCCTATATGGGTTGTGGTGATGATATCTTTATTAATTAATAATCATTTCATTATCATAGGCATGGGTGCAATGAACGTGGTGATGACCATAATAAGTCTATTCCTCGTGGAGGTGGCTGGTCGGAAGACGCTCCTCTTGGCCGGCTTCGGCGGCATGATTGTGTGCACCGTGCTGCTGTGTGTCGCCAATATGTATGTGAGTATGAAATCATTCTTTCGATCAGTCCCGTTTGGGGTTGATATTACTTATGGATTACTATTGTTAGTAACTATTACTTATGGATTAAGTAACGGTTACTAATAATAGTATTTATAATTAGTAACTATTACTTATGGATACTTATGGATTACTATTATTAGTAACCGTTACTTATGAATTACTATAACTAGCAACCGTTACTTATGGATTATTATTACTAGTAACTGTTACTTATGGATTACTATTATTAGTAATTATTACTTATGGGTCACTATTACTAGTAACCTTTACTTATGGATTACTATTATCAGTAACTATTACTTATGGATCACTATTACTAGTAACCGTTACTTATGGATTACTATTATTAGTAACTAATACTTATAAATACTTATGGATCATTATTACTAGTAATCGTTACTTATGGATTACTATTAGTAGTAATTATTACTAACGGATACTTAGTAATAGTTGCTACTAATGGATACTTATGGAAACGTTTTGTCCATTTGGGTAAGATACATAGATACATATATATACTCGCGCCTCTTCAGTCAGGCACATTCGAGTAGAATGCGCGTAAGATATTTGTGGCCGAAGATTTAAACTATTAATTACTGTAGGCTTAGATTCCTTTAATATTTACAATTAAAACCAACTAATAAAAATAATACTAAAACAGCGCAGTAAAGTTACTGGTCTACACTGTTGTTGTGTTGTTCCTTCAATTGGTGCAAAAGTGAGTCCCTTCGATTAGTGCAAAAATGAGTCCCTTCAATTTGTGCAAAAATGAGTCCCCTCGATTAGTCCAAAAAATTTGTCCCTTAGCTTGGCGCAAAAACGTGTCCCTTCGATTAGGGCAAAAATGAGTCCCTTCGATTAGTGCAAAAATGAAAAGTGTCCTCAAAAAGGCCAGGTCAGAAGTACCCGCAATCGTCGAGCATGTTGAGGAATGTTATGAAAGTAGATGAAGCGAAAGAGATATGTAAAGACCGTAGCAAGTGGAAAGACGTAATCTCTGCCTACCCCCATGGGAAAAAGGCGTGAGTGTATGAAACCCTTCCATTTGCGCAAAAATGAGTCTCCTCGATTAGTGCAAAAAAATGGCCCTTCAATTTGTGCAAAAAATGAGTCCCTTCAATTGGTTCAAAAATGAGTCCCCTCGATTAGTGCAAAAAAGTATCTTTCAATTGGTGCAAAAATGAGTCCCCTCGATTAGTGCAAAAATTTGTCCCGTCGATTGGTACAAAAATAAGTCCCTTCGATCGGTGCAAAAATGAGACGCTTCAATTTATGCAAAAATTGGTCACCTGTACACTTCATTTGTAATACATCAATTATTGCATGGTTGGCAGATAGTAGAATTTTTACATAACATATTGCTCAAGAAATAAAATTTTGAAATTAAAGTTGTTAAGTGGATACTACCTAATAGTTTTTTATTTCGGAGTATACTCGTAATGCGCTTTTATCAAATATTATAGTACTTATGTACCAACTGTGTCAACATTTTAGAGTGACACAGGTGTCTGACATAGAGTTGAGTCGTTCGTGAATGAATGCTTCAATTGAACTAGTCCACTTCGCAATTATATCTCCTTCACTCATTCATTCTGGTCCCAACTAGCTCAGTACTTCATTTAGTTCTCAAAGCATATCTTGCACCGAAGGAGAGTAAAGCGAACGGATAGATTACAAACAAAGCGTGCGAGAGCGAGACAGTTGGCTTGGCATCCTGTGGGTCAATTCCACTAACAAAATGAACTGAACCATGCCGCTTATCCAATCCGAACGCTAGAATATCACGTCATCTAACAATCTATGCCATTCTATTGGTTAAAAGTAACGGTTCGGCTGTGATTTGTTTGTGGAATACAGGAACTAGAATCACCGGCCGGTCGGAGTCTGCCCGCACACAATTTCATGTCTTATGGCGCAAACATTATGTTTAGTTTTACTTGAATAATTAGTTGAAGGAATAATTTGTTTATGAATAATTTCATATTCTTTGCTTAAGTTCTAGTCTGCATGTGCATAATATATACGAGTGTGGCGTATACTAATCTAAATTCGTATGTAATATCTGAAAAATAGTGTAAACATTTCAATAGTTTTTAGTAACTTTTAATTACTCCTGCATTATGTATCATACATGTGTTTAGTTATGCAGTCAAATTGACATAACGTCTCATACCTACTTAAAAGAACTACGATACAGATGGACTAATTGGACTATACGAATGAAGTGACGTGAATGAACTAAGCGATAAGGTGGCTCAAATGGACTACTGAAGTACTGAGCCATGTGAACTAAAAGAACTAAGTGATCTAAATGAGTGATATACTTCATCTAGTCCAGTTGAAGTATATCATTCTTTACATCTAGTCTGACACCAGACTTACAGGATTGTCAACATTTTTCCCCCGTGTTATCAGATAATTAATTCTTAGGTTAAATTACTCTTTTTAAAATAGGCAAAGGAAGTTAAACCTACAGCATTATCTTCATATGTTCTCTTGCATCCTTGCTGCTCGTATCTGCTAGAATATTACTAATTTTGCGTAATAAATATAGTAATCCTTACTAATAATATAAATTCGTATATTAATTGTATGTCTGTCGCGCTTTACCGCTTTCCGTATAGTCTAAGGTTTGGGAAAGGACATTTTAATACGAAAGAAGTATTACTGTAAGGGGTTAAAATTTATATGAAAAGTTAATCATTATTAAAGATAGAAGTTTGAATCTGTCATTAAGCTTGTAGTTAGATATAAATAAATAGGGTATTCAAAGTTAGTAGTTTACCCTAAAGGGCGTAAAAATAAGGGATGAAAGTTTTTGTTTGAAGAGGCTCAGAAAGTACTGACCCGATTTTGATGAATGTAGATATGGGAATAATTTGAGGCCTGCACAAGGACAGAAAGAAATTTTTATTACAGGATAATACATTTTTCCTGTGGGAAAATCTGACAAAATCATTTATTTTGATGTTATTTCATATGGCGATAGCTGGGGACCCAGGGAAGAATATAACATAATTTTTACCACAGGAGAAATATCTATTCTATTGGATAATTAGGTGAAAAGTTAGTAATAAATAAAAGTTATACTTACTTATGATACGGATTTTTTATTATTATCTGCCTATCAAAAGTAGCCTATGTTCTTTTTCAGTTTATACACTAACTGTGTACCAATTAAAAAAAAAATCGGTTGAGTAGTTTTGTGTAAGCGCGTCACAAAGACAGTTACTTTCGCATTTACAATGTTAGTAGGGTCAAAATATGTGTACTATACATAATCTATGTTATTATAGAAACAATTTTTTTAATCTATGTTGGTTCTCATTTTTGTGATTGTTTTTAATCGATGAAATGTGGATTGATAACGTAACGCCATCTATAAACGGGCTTGAGAAACTCGTTAATCTATCACTTGGAATATCTTTCATTACTATCAGGAATACTGCGACTCAATTTTATTTAGTGTTGCCATAATAGAATTCAGTTACGTCAAGCTCGATTTCTAAATTACTCGTAAATTGGGTAGATGACAATTATTGTTTATTCTATACATAATAACAGTACTCTTTGAGATGAGAAATATTGTAGAAGTGACGACGTATCTGCGATTATTATTTTTGAAGATACAGCGCCATGTTTGCGGCGCTGTCGCGGGTCGCTCAAAAACGCTCCATACAAAGTACACTGCAATCGTGACGTCATAATTTACTAAAGTGTATGAGCTTATAAACAAAATTACCACAAATTTTGTTATTTTACGTTTATAGATATACTTTCTATATTAAATAATGTTACATTATGTGAGACATACAATAATGTGACGAAGTTAGAAAATATTGTAAAAAATAATAGGGTACTTCCCTCTATATTAGAAAAGATCTAAAAGCATATAACTATGATAGCTTATGCATTAAATAGTCGGAACCATCATGTTTAAGTACATAAAATAACAAAAATAATATAAAAATTAGTTTCAAAGTATTCACTTTTTTAATCTATACGTAAAACAAGAGCGAAACATAGGCCGCCATGTCGTGACGTCATAAGGTACTGTAAACTTATGTCTTAAGTCAATGTCATTATGAATCATAGTACGTATAAAGCCGCAAAACAATAAAAAAAAGAAGATTGTAGGTTGCTTTTTTAATGTAAGAGAACGTTATACGTAAGTTAAATTGAAATCGCACGTGAATCACACTATGGAAAGCAATTTTGTAAATGGAGATATTACGAATTTACCAAAAATAAATGCATTAATGGTCGGAAATTTCTTTGCTGCAAATCCCGACTTTTGTTCTGCCGAGTTACGGAGTATTAAAACAACGATGTCAGTATTACTCTTTATTATTCTTATTATTATTCCTTTATTAGTTATTTATATATAAAAGATAAGAACTCATTTTTAAATTATGAATATAATAATATATAGCATCAAACATAGAGCTTTGTTTATTATTTACATGCCGTATTGACGTCATCGCTACAGAGTAACAACTCGTGCGGCGCCTTCGTCTAATTACGCGCGAAATTTGAAAATATTACATTTTAATGCCATTTTTATAGTACTTAACGAGTGTATAAAATTTTTATATTTTTAGCATATGGTTTACTGACATGCAAGGATCAAATTAAGATTCTTTTCAAAAAAGATCCCTATTGTACATTTTTAGCAATTTAAAGTGAAATTGCTATTTTGATAATTATATAGTAAAAATTGGCATATTCAGTTATTGTCATCTACCCTATTGGAGGTAAGAACGAACTAGCTTGTAAAAATTGTTCCCGGAAGTCGCTTCGTGTTCCCGGGGTCTCCCTAGATGCCTAAGGAAGGGGCCATCCCTGAGGTTTTTAGTGGTTTGGCCTCCCCCTTCTGGGGAGGAGAGCCCCACATAACCGCCGGCTCGCCACAGCCGGGGTATGCAATTTAATGCATTTTCCTCAGGGGGACAAAAAAAAATATTAATATAAATAAAAAAAAAAAAGCTTGTATGAATTACAAAACTATTGCAGTTGAAGTCGCGTTAAATGTACTACAGATCAAATGACCTTCTAAAATGTCCTTCTCACCACTCTGGTATAATTCATTCCTCCTTATTCGTCAAAAGTATTCTTTTATGGAATTCACTCCCTCAAGAAGTGAGAAACTGTCCGAGCAAATTTAGTTTTAAGAGTAAATTGCGTAAGCTTTTCTTTGAGGAAAGATTTAGGCAATCATATATTAGTGTATTATATAATGTTTTTATGTATTAGGATTATAAATATGTTTATCAGTAACTATATTGACTTACTTTCAATCTTTTTTGGTACATCCTACCACATTGCATCTCTGCATCACCCGAAGGTTGACTGGCAAAAATGCCTCGGGCATTAAGTCCGCCTTTGTACACCTTTATTGTACGTGAAGTATAAATAAATATAAATAAATAAATACAGAATTGGCATCGGTGTATTTTTTTTACAGACTCACATAACTTGGGTGTCGTACGTGTGCATAGCGCTGGTGATATTGTTCGTGGTCATGTTCGCAGTGGGCCCTGGTTCGATACCCTGGTTTTTAGTCACGGGTCAGTATGATTCATTATCGATTCCTATATGTACGTTTATTTATTTATTTTAACTGTTATAGTTATGGTCACTGGTGGTAATTTATCAATATTAGAAGAATTTTTAGGTGGACTGTATTTTTGGCGGTAAATAATAATCTATTATAGGTTTGTTAATAAAATCACTTGCAAAATACGTAAATTTAGATTACAAGGGGCCGTCCTTTAATCACGTGATCTTTTTTAGCATTTCTAAGACCCCCCCCCCCCCCTTGGTGATACGTAGTGAGGTTTAAGACTACGCGGGGGGGGGGGGGGAAGGTACCCCCTTCTCTATATTTTAGTACCTATAAAGAATTAAAAAAAATATTTAAATGAATAGTACATAAGTATAGGTATGCGTGGATTCCTATTGCCGAAACAATGTAAAAAAAAAGTATATTAAAAAAATGAATAAATGTTTTACCGTCATCGTCATCGTGGAAGGTCAAGATATAACACTACGCCGCGCTGCTAATCTGTTTAAAAATCGCGCGTTTGACGAAAAAATAAATACACGTGATAATTATCTTACTACAACCCTCTCTCCCCGCTTGTGTTATTTTCGTGATTTTTATCAAACCCCTCCCCCCCCTTTCAAACCTCATGTGATTAATGGACAACGCCAATATGGATCAAAGCTGCAAAAAGGAAAAAGAGAAAGACACAATCGCAGCTCGTATATGATGGAAAATAATGCACACTTACGTGATTTTCTGATGGTAGAACGTTCCTGGTAGTTTTCAGCGTTGGCGGTGAGGCGTGAGGCTATATCTTCATGTATATGGTAAAAACGGCCTCATGGACGACTTTTACTATATATAATTAGCGGGTCACATTCAACACACATATCACATAACACAAACAAGAAGAAGCACAAGATTTTTTATTGCTAGCACGTGGCCAGGACACGAATTTTTGAAACAATAGAAAACCAATTCGCATTCGAAATCGTGAGATTCGTATACGAATTACCGAATTCACTATTTGTGAACTTTCATTTCGTGCGTTGTGCAACGAGTGGTTCAACCCACTCGTTTTTGATTTCTACTAGTAGAATATCCAACGCTGAAGTGACCTTGACAGTGATCCGTTTCACGTGTGGGTCATCGCCGGTTTTTTGTTTTTGTTGTTGTGATTTTGAATTTTTCTGCGTGAAACGGAATTTAATTAAGAATTTGTTTTTAATGACAACATTGAATTCGAGTGATTCAAAAATCTATAAAATTGTAAGCAGTAGAAAATAATTTAAAATACGTCTCCAGGAGACCTATTTTTGAATTACGAATGCGACTTCGAAATCACCGATGTGACTAATAATCACCGATTTTCAATAATTCGTATTTTTGAATATCACTGATGTGACTACCTTAGTCACAGGGGTGATTTCATTACGAGTGCCCTCACCCACTCGTAATCAAGTCATACCTGTGGAAATGTTGTCTGCGTTTTGTTTAGAGAACATATTGACAAGAATCTGAAGTTGATGTGTTGATTTTTCAGTCTATATATATGTGTGTGTGTGTGTGTATAATATATATATATATATATATAATATATATATATATATATAATAACCATAATGGTTAAGCCGGCAATAACCGGCAGCGGCTACATTCTGCGTGGAACCGAACTCTTACATTTATGCTTCGATCATATATTTCTGTAGATACACAGTTACCGTCTAAAAAGTGGCACCGGCGAAACAAGGCACAAACAATAAATGTGCCTTGTTTCGCTCTCATTCATTCGGTGGCGCGCGCGATTGATAACGTCAGCGATGCCGAAATGCGTAGTTTATACTTGTAAAAATGACACACGTAAAGTGCAAAGAAAGGATGGAATGTCCTACTTCCAATAAATATATCTTTATCTTAATTTCTTAGAGTAAAACACTTTTATTCATATTATGAATTACTAAAATATCAATTTAAAACGCTTGCGTACCATGCCACGATGCGTACCGCATCGCATCTATCTCTTTCTGTCTCGAGTGGCTCACTCATAGGAAAAAATAGCACAGAGCTAATGTTTCAGAAAAAGGTCAATGGAATGATGGAGTCGCCTATACCATTTTTTGTGATTTTCTTTTTTTTTTTGTTTGATTGTATTTATCAAGAATAAAAAAAGTGTTAAATAGCATTTACGTAAAAAGCAATTTGAATACAAATCAAAATAAAGCTACTAATCACTAAGAATTTTTAGAAAGAAAGAAAGAAAGAAAGAAAGAAAAATCTTTATTGACGACACATATTGAATATTTTTTTTTTTTTTTTAAAAGAACACATGGTGTTGTGTCGTCAACTAGGCCCCAACCTCAGCACATGTTACAGCGACGTAGACTGCCACCGCAACGCTGATATTCTGGTGGAGCCCAATTGGCGAGCAACGGCGGACAAACAACCAGGAGTATATCCAATAAAAATTTATCAAAACGCGACCAAGCGTGCACGCGATCACCAACAGGAATTTTCGGACCGCATGTCGAACACTATCTGTGATCGCGGGCGCGTCGGTCAGTCGCTCTGAGTAAAATTGTTCTGTGGTTGCTCTAGCTGAACTACTTATTCTACGGCCGATTTTAAAACATGATTACAAATATTTATAATTTTCTTACAATGCTATCTTATGTCTAAAATGTAGTTCACAGTGTCAATGGGTATATTACCATATTATACATATGTATATTACAGTGCTTACATTCCATTATGTAAGTTATTTTAAGTAGTAAGTTATTTTAGGTTATTTAATCTTCATGTTTTAATTGATCCCGTTAGATAAAAACAAGCTAATGTTCCTTATAATATCTAGGGTTAATAAGAAATTATTTAACGTATGTCTTATTAATAAACGTTACATTTTGTAGTGCGCCTATTCTCCATACAAGAAAAAATTGTCTCCTTTAAAAAGTTTCCGTACTGTTAAGATACGTGTAAAAAAAACTAAGCATCTCCACTGCTGTCTATGTTCAAGTAGGATGCGATAATACGCGAGCACAATATTCGGAGTCAAATGGAACGTAGGAGCATTATTATATGAAATGAATTTGTGCTTAATTGCAACGGACTAAGGGCTTATTATCCAATATATTTGTTTTCAAATATGTCTTGTTCATTTCTGATTTCACGGCATCATTATATCATCGAAACCAGAAGATAATATGTAACGACCTTAACAAGGATTTATTTTCATACTTCATTACGTTACTTAAGATTTAAATTGGCTTAAATTATATGACACTTTAGAACTTTTTTCAAAATTGGTACTATAATATACATCTATTCTTCTATGTATAGACGCGGGGTCGATATTTTGTTTGATTTTCTATGGAATTGTGTATCTACAGAAATATATGATCGAAGCATTTATGTGTGTACTTTATCTATGTTGGCAGCTCTGCGATCGACTTTCAAAAATTGGATGTTTAGGAATCCGTGACCTCAAAGTCACCGCTGACTATTTAGTCAGCGGTGATTTCGAAATCGCATTCGTAATTCAAAAATAGGTCTCCTGGTCGGACTTGGAAGCGGCGCGATATCAAGAGACAGTTACTCTGACTTCACTCAAAGAATGACGAACAACTTGTCCGTATTTAATTCAAATAATAATTATGTGGTCTATTTTAAATCCACCAGTCTATTTGCTACTTCGCCAATCTCTGGAACATAAGGCCCTGGGTTCCGGCACAGTAGTTTTTTATTTGCATAATAAAGAGGTACACCGCCATTAATAGCATCACCTCTCGATGATAGAGCGCGCTGACTCCTCAATACGGGCTGCACAAAGAAACTAACCGAGTTCAATAGTGTAAATATTTGTTTTCCCGTATAAATTGTAAACACATATGTACGTTGTATGGTTACGACATAATTTATCGTAAATGTTGTTATTACTTTTGATAAAGCTGACAAGTTTCTTGCGCATTCTTCTTATCAGCTAAAATTACGTCATTAATGGGTGGTAGGAAAAAGAAACATTTGGACGATTCAAAAGAGCTTTCTATAAAGTTATTCGCGGTGTCTTCAATCTTGCCATGTACCAATGTACGGGGGGAGGTCAAAAAGTTCGCGGAATGACTGGGAAAAAAGATGAAATGATACATTATGTTATTTTTCCTTTTCAATATATTCCCCCTTAACACGAATACATTTTTCGGATCTGGCATAATTTATCTGGCATACTTATTAATACCGTCGAAAAAATAGGTTTTGTCTTGGGCGTCATAATACGCCGAAATCGCCGACTTGACTTCATCATCGTCTCTAATTTTTTTTCCACGCAGCTCTTTCTTCATCTTTGGGAATAAATAAAAATCGCTAGGGGCCAGGTCTGGACTGTAGGGTGGATGGCGTAGTTGTTCAAAACCGCATCGATGAATGGCAGCCGTCGCAACATGACTCGTGTGAACGGGCGCGTTGTCGTGCAAAAGGAGTACACCTTTTGTCAGTTTTCCTCTTCTTTTTTCTTTAATAGCTTCTTTTAATCGGTCCAATAGGGAAGCGTAGTACTCTCCCGTTATAGAAACACCACGTTCTTTATAATCGATCAAAAGAATACCTTCAGTATCCCAAAAAATAGTCGCCATGATCTTTCCAACCGATTGCGACACTTTAAATTTTTTAGGGGGTGGTGTGCCTTTTTTGTGCCACTGCATCGACTCCTGGTTTGACTCAGGCTCATAGTGGTGAACCCAAGTTTCATCACCGGTTACAATTCGGGCCATAATTTCTTCCCTATCTTCTCCACAGCGGTCCAAAAACTCGCGGGAACAGTTGACGCGCTCACGTTTTTGCAGCGGCGTGAGCATTCTCGGGACCCACCTTGAACACACTTTACTCATGCCAAGATGTTGATGAAGAATATTTAAAATTGTGGTTTCTGATACTCCAACTGATGCTGCAAGTTGTTTCTTCTTCAACCTTCCGTCTTCCAATACAAGTTTTTCAACTTTTTCAATGATTTCCGGCGTAGTGGCCTCAATGGGCCGTCCAGGTCGAGGATCATCTTCAATTGACTCCCTTCCTTGCTTGAAAATGCCGTGCCATTTGTAAATCATGGTTTTACCAGGAGCAGAGTCTCCGTAAACAGCTAACATCTCTTGCAAAATAGTTTGAGGGGTTTTTCCTTGTTTGGTGAGGAACTTTACGACGGCGCGATGATCAATTTTCTCCATAGTGGCTAGTTTGTTCCCGATTTACTTGTTTACTCGTTTATAACTCGAAAGCTAATGACCCAATTAGGCTAGAAATTGGCATATATAGTAATTATGAGTTACTCAAGTAGCGGCTACCTGGAGGAGCGACCTCACCCCCGCCAACCCCGCCATTCCGCGAACTTTTTGACCGCCCCTCGTATGAGTGTATGAGGTCAACCAATCCGCCCTGGGCCAGCGTGGTTGAATGAGGCCGAATTGCCCTAACATAGTGAGGGTTAGAGTCGTGCCCTTCGGTAGGGACGTGTAATGGCTATTATGATGAACCTTATTGCGAACGCATTAAGGACGGAGGCTTGGAGACTAATGATGGAAAAAACGTATCTTTGTTGAGATTGGATCATTTGTATCCGGATCAGTACAGAGATTCGAATCAGTAAAGTGCTTCATTTGCATCATTCGTATCAGTGAGTCTGAACCGATTTTCTGAGTTCAGAGTCACTGATACAAATAATCTGATATATGATACAATTAGCTTTTGCCCGCGACTTCGTTCGCGTGGACTTCAGGTTCGTCCCGTCTAGTCTAGTAATAAGTAAGAAATACGGTAACTAAGCACTGCAGAGCCCTAATCATAGGCCTATAGGTAGCTACTGCAGTATGCTCCTATAAACTACATTTAACGATCTTTTTCCTTTTGTGGGTTATTCCTAAGAGATAAACATATACCATCACGGACTTTTTTGTAGACCTTTTTAAGTTGTACAATACTGTAGTAAATTGTTTTGATCTATCTTGTAGGATTCAGTCGGCGTTTGCAATGTAAGCGCAAAAAATGAGTTTTTTTTACGACCTCATAGAAACCTCAAAAATTGTAGCCTATGTGTTATTCTGATGTTTAAGCTATATTGTGGTAAAATTTCATTCAAATCCATTCAGTAGTTTTTACGTGAAAGAGTAACAAACATCCATACTTACAAACTTTCGCCTTTATAATAGTAATGGGATACACTGATATAAATATTGATATTGATTCATTTGTATCAGTGACTCGTGTAACCGTGGCGTATCGAATGAAACCGAGCAGCAATTGAGCGACGTGATCCGAAGCGCTCCGACTCTGAACTATTTACTTATCTCAATCGTGCGAGCGCCGCGTGCCGATTGAAACCGTGATGCAATTGAGCGAATGATTAATTTGAAGCGCTGTTGGAGATTTGAATCAGTGAATCACTTGGAAGAAACGACTCACTGAGTCGTTTCTGTAAAGATTGACACATCTCTATTGCAGACACCTAATGGAGCTTACCCCTCATTTCCAGAACTGTTCAACCAATCCGCACGGCCGGCGGCCACAGCGGTGGCGGTGACTGTCAACTGGACCGCCAACTTCATCGTCAGCCTCAGCTTCCTGCCTTTGACGGTGAGACTGATACCGAGCGGAGTTTCTCCGATTTGAAACATGTTCCATTTTTTGCATATTCGAAACATGTTCGATTTTTTGTATATTCGAAACATCTTCGATTTTTTGCATATTCGAAACATGTTCGATTTTTTGTATATTCGAAACATCTTCGATTTATTGCATATTCAAAACATGTTCGATTTTTGCAGATTCGAAACGCACTAGTCACATTTAGTTGAAGGGTTGCTATTTGTTACCGTCTATTCCAATTCTGTTCCAAATTAAATATCTTTTTCACATGATTACACCATTCGTTTATTATTATTTTTTTGCCAATCAACAATATTCTGCAACCAAATTTTTTCAATTTAAAGATTATACTCTACCACTTACATTACTTTAAAAATGCTAAATAACCACGTGATTAATGGGCGGCCACTTTACATTTCTTTCAAGTAATAACATTTATAGTTGTGCTACTTATTTGAAATTAATTTTTTGTGCTCATTTTTTTGCTATAGGTGAGGTGAGAATTCGAAATAGCTCAATTCATAATCAGTTAAAAGTAACAATTGCACATCGTGATTTTTCCAAAATCCTCTTCAAATTTTTTTCGATGTAATCATAAATTTGCAAAAGTCAAATTTGACAGCTGTCATGATTTTTTTTTATTGCTAAAGTTGACAAACAAGCAGGCTGCCCACCTGATGGTAAGTGGTAACAGTCGCCTATAGTACATGTGGTTCCCACGAGATTCGCAGCAAATCTACAAACCTCATACGAACCACAGTGTACGTTGCCAACTTGTGACATAAGATGTAACCCTTCACGCCGGAACACAGCAAAGCGAACCCTGCTGTTTGGCGGCGGAAATAGGTAAGACGGAGGTACCCATGCAGACGACCCTGGTACAGAGTCTACCTCCTAGGAGATATTTGTATATAAGTGATATTTCGTCCGTGGCTGATGCACAAGCCGTGCAAGCCAAAAATGAAGAAAATAAAGTGATATTTTGTACTTTATAACCGCCGTATTCGATGCTAATTTTTCGTGCCAAAAACATTTAAATACATCAACTCATGTGCTTCAATAAAGCACAAAAACGTACCTTATGATTGCATTTCATGACAAGTTGTAATGAAACAGGCCCTACAATATTTCACTCTGTATATAAATCCCAGGCTATTCATAATGAAATCAATCGATAACATGATTGATGCAGCGATCGAATAATCGGCTTCTACGCCGCAAGTTTTCGTTGGGCATTTAACGTATAGCAAACTGAAGAAGTCACGTCATTCTATTGACTAAACTTGCAATTTAAAGTTCAATACACCTCACTTAGGAGCGCTGTAAAAAGTTTCCATTCAAAAATGTACGCCGTCGATATCGACTACAAACAAATGTAAACTCTAGTTCATTGCTATCAGTATATAACGTTATGTACGTTTTGTAAACATATTATAATTGGGTATTTGAAGTATAGCAAACTAAAGTATTCAGGTCAGTGTATTGACCAAATATGGTACGATTTTGGTTCGCAACATTTTCGCTAGGGGCGTTATAAAAAGTTTGCATACAAAAATTTACACAGTCGATATCGACTACAAAAGTTTACGCTGTCGATATCGACTACAAACGAATGTAAACTCTAGCTACACTTGTGTATGTGTAACATTGTGTATGTTCTATAAACATATTGATAAAAACATAAAAAAGTTTTGTTTATGACAAAGCTAGTTTATGGTCGTTGCTATTGCAACGTTTTTTGTATTAAGAATCTTGCTTTATCAGAATAACATTTTCTATTGTTAATTTAATGAATTAGCCCTAAAAGTGAACTATCGTTGTTTCCGGTCGGTTCCACATCACACATTGACAGTGACATTACGACTCTAAAAACACGAGGCATTTATAAATACAAATTAAAAAAAATATTTTAATAATATTTAGGATTTTTTTCAACTGGTTCTAAACAAATTACACATTATTTTCAGCTGGCTCTGGGTTCCTATACGTTCGCAATATTCGCCGTCCTACAATTCCTGTTCATAATTTTCATAGCACTGAAAATCCCAGAGACGAAGAACAAGACCATTGAAGAAATAACGGCCATGTTTAGACAACAACTGTAGTCGCGTATAATAGTTGTATAAAGTCAAATGTAAAAAGAAAAAATATGTTTTTTACTTTAGTCAATGGGGTATTTACCAAATGGCAAATAATATCGTCTATGCCATATTTTACATACTATTACCCAGTTTCTGAATACCTTAGCTAAGCTCTCAATAACTAATGATTCAACAAAGTTATCGAAAAGATAAACGTCTCATAACTGTCAGTGAGTTTCTGAATGCGGGACCGTGCTTTTAACAGCTATGTTGGGAGTTATCGAACTGATAGCGTTATTGAACATATAAACCATTGACAAAATGTACTCAGAAACCGGGCATAAGTCATCCCAAACTGTATCCCATTCCACAGATAACAAATACCGATTATAATCTATGCAAAATTATACACTAGCACCATCTATGCTACACATCTTTAACCGTTATTCGGAAAATACCCCATTATGAAACGAACAATCTTTGTAAACAAAATACTACATAATATCTGAATTCTTTTCGCTTCTCATTTTCTAATTCTTAATTTATGTACAGATCGTGGCACTTATGCGACGACGTAATTGTTAAGATCCAAATAGATTTTATTACATGTATTTTCGCAAATAAAATGGCACTATTTTAGTAAAGAAGATGGCGCTGATTTGCTTTTTCTAGTTTGTCCTAGTCTACTTTGTCTATGGACGATCTTCACGATTTGTTTTTGTTAATCTATGTCTGGTTGAGGAGAAAAGAATTATGGTAGAGTAATTTTTGTACTAAGTTAACTGGTTTTTTTTTGCTTGGGTGTTAATCCACAGTGGATTCAGCAGTCAGTTCGTTCATATTTATTTGTAAATTTAAAATGTATTGTGATTGCGTTTTCTGTGTATTTGTTTACAAATATTTTTCATTGATGTTGACTAAAGTATAAGTTTTATTAATAATAGTGGCGAATGCACGAGCCGTGAGTGCCAAAAAATAACTGAAATGTAGACTGTTTCAACTAATGCGACATATTATTACTACGATGACCAACATTTTGTATGACAATCTATGGGTTGTGATTAGTCGCATTTTCAGACCTTAAAATCCTTTCGCAGGTTCATCGAAATAACGAACAAATGGTAATAATTATTTCGTGAAAAATCCCATAACACAGAGAAAAGTAATATTGTCGTAAAACCAAATAATATGTATTAAAACTTATATTAAAAATAAAGTACAATGGAGGATTTTCTGAGCGATAGATTTAGTCAAACTTTTTATTACAGTATGTGTGTATGTATACAGACTTGCCATACACGTTGAGGGTCTGTTAACAATTATAATTAAATAACTAAATTGTAAATAAAATATATTTCTTACACTTACAATTAGCTTAGCCCAGTCAGTTCTGTAAGACTTGTGTTATGAGATATAGAGTAACGGATAGACGTTTATAAACATTTACGATACAAATATATAGTAACAACCATGATAAAGAAAACATCTCTAAATTTGACGATGCATTCTGAAATAAAAGTAATTTTTGCGATTATAACCTTATTAGCGTTTACCCTCAGTACGCGCATCCGATTTGCACATGTTTATATTACATACCTACATACATATTAATGATGGAAAAACCGTATCTTTGTTGAGATTGGATCATTTGTATCCGGATCAGTACAAAGATTCGAATCAGTAAAGTGCTTCATTGGCATCAGTGACTTAAACGAACGATTAAATCAGTTCAGAGTCACTGATACAAATGACACAAATTGACATTGTCAATCGTGTAAGCGTCGCGTATCAAATGAAACCGAGATGCAATTGAGCGACGTGATCCAAAGCGCTCCAACTCTGAACTGTTTACTTATCTCAATCGTGCGAGCGCCGCGTACCGATTGAAACCGAGATGCAATTGATCGAATGATTCATTTGAAGCGCTGTTAGAGATTTGAATCATTGAATCACTCGGAAGAAACGACTCACTGAGTCGTTTCTGTAAAGATTGACATACCTCTAATACATATAGTCACGGGAGTTTATTTTCCCCATGGGAGTAGGAAGAGTTCCAGTTTTCCACTTGCAACGATCCAAACATATTTCGCTAGCTTCCTCGATTTTTATTAATACATTCATACACGCTCGTCGGTTAGAGGTACTCTTTGTTTGTATTGCTATCAGAAAATCCCTCATTGGTCCTTAATAGATATAGATTATATATCTGACAAAGTGGTACAAAACATTATTTGTAATTAAAGCTAACTGCAGCAAAATACGTGTATTTTAATTTTATTTATTTAATGGTCTTTGAATGAACCAAACTCGGTTCGGTCCATCAAATAAAATATTAGCTTACAGAAATGAGATAACGACAGTTCGGTCGCTAAGAAAATGCGATTCTGACAGTGCTGTCAGTTCTTTACGTACACGAAATAAATAACGTAATAATGAAGGAAATAAGGTTCAATTTTGGGTTATTCTATGTTGTAGAACAAGTTCTACAATATCTTCGTATGACATTTAATGAGACTGTGACGTTGATTAGGCTGTATGGACAATTCCGTATGCCTCACGTTGTCCGCTACTTTAAAAATAATAAAATTTAAAATTAGTCAAAACGAATCCACACTTCACAATGAACTTTAATTATACTAGGCAAAGAAACTGACGCGCCATGTCAAAAAATGCATTTTCTCAGCGTTCGAACTTTAAATGGCTATATGAAACTGTACTGGGAGCAAGTGTAACTGTCTCGTGTATAATTTATTAAGATGCATTCACTGTGCTGTGCTATTTATTTAGGTACGTACTTAACAGTAGTAGAAGAATCTCCATTTTAATCATGATAATGAAATGTTTTTTATTTATTGATTGAATGTTATTAAATGTTATATTTTATACTTGATAATGAAATAAATGTAATTTTCGATGGATATTGTTTTCTTTTTCGTTCCAAATGCATCCAAATAACGCACACTCACCAAATTACCCTTGTTTTTTGCACGAGTCAACTGTATTTCAGAAAAAAAAAACAGGTATTTCAGTGCTGAGTTATGACATAGAAATGAATAAAACAAATATTAATTTTAGAAATTTATTAAGGTCTATTTTTCATAAACTCATTAAAGGCTGGTATATACAATTTCCTAGTCGCATTCATATTGTTCTGTTTAAAGTAGTACTGAGCTGGTGGTGTGGGCGGTGCACGAGTTAATTGGAAACTAGACTCCTTCCAACGCTCCAAAAAGGTTGCTAGCTGAAAACAAAAAATACATTAAAATCTGTGTTTTTGATGGATACAGAGCCGTGATGATTATTTTACTATTTTGTTTGACAACTATTCCACCAATTTAGCTCAGTTTATGTGGGTAGAGTAAGGTTAAGACTTAAATTTCCGACGTCGATGGCAAAAAATCCGGATATTGGAAACACGGAAAATATATATATTATTTTTTATTTTTTTTAAAGGAGGATAGGCATTTTGGGCCACGAGCAAACAGAGATGATACCTATAGTAAAGTGTAGGTCTTATCAAGGTTATGCATGCCGCTATAAGACATTGTCCTTAAAAATCACTCTTTGGTTAAATTTTGGAACAATTATGTAGTATCATAAAATCTGCTCTATCTATCTAATCATACTGGAACAAGCATCAGAATGGCAAAGGGAGATCTGCCTTTGTGGACTTCGAAAAAGCTTTCGATACGTTGAGATGGAATACCATCTGGTCCCGGCTGCGCAAAATCGGAGTCCCCGACAAGATCATTAACATTGTCAAAACCATGTACAAGAACTATTCTTGTCGAGTAACATCTAACGGGCTCATGGGCTCATATCAGAGGACATTAAAGTTCATGCAGGTGTTCGCCAGGGTTGCCTCCTTTCGGCACTCCTCTTTCTTGTCGTCTTGAATGGTGTTCTGCTTAAGACTGAAACGGAATCAGAGCCAAGGCACGAGCAACTTTCGCGCAGCTAAGGCCCGTATGGAAATCACGGAAATTGACTCGGAGAGTTAAGCTCAAGATATTCCGGTCTAACGTGAAATCCGTGGTGCTGCACGGGTGTGAGACGTGGAAGGTCACAAAGGACGTCTCGCACAGACTCCAAGTTTTCGTCAACCAAAGTCTTCGCAGCATCCTGGGTATTTACTGGTCAGTAAAAATTCCCAACGAGCAGCTATGGGAACGTTGTGATGAAGTCCGGATCGACCAGCAGATCAAACGCCCTAAATGGAGTTGTATAGGCCACACTCTCCGAAAGGATCCAAACCACATACTGGCAAGCCCTAGACTGGAACCCCCAAGGAAAGCGTAAACGTGTTCGTCCAAAACAGACCTGGCGGCGGACGGTCATTGGCGAAGCGAAAGCCATTGGAAAAACCTGGAGCGAAATCAAATGCGAAGCTCAAGACCGTGCGGGATAGAGGCTCACTGTGGACGCCCTCTGCCCAGCTACAAAAGACCTTGATGATGATAAAATCTGCTTGAAAATATGAAGTTTCTTAATGTTTTCTAAATGGATACTAAATGAAATTGATAGATATTGTATTGAAATACCTTTTTAGTTATCATTTAATCTAATGTTTCTTCCTCTGAGTACACCAGGAACTTAGGCAAACGATGCTTGTTACCACCATCACCTCGAGAAGGTGCCCTGGGTCCAGAAAAGAAGTTTCCCTACGTATAACTGTTTTTACTCCAAAGTACCAATTTTTCCAGCGTAGCGTCTGGCATACCCTTGTTTGTCACGAAGAAACCTAATCATCTACATAACTTTCATTTGTGTTCGCTCATGACCCAGAAATCCATATAAAATGCGCATGGTCCTTTATATAGTTTTTTATTAAATTCGTATATTTTACTAAGATTATTAGACGGTTAATACGAATATAAAAATTGGGTTTCCTTGAAAACAACACTGGACACTTTAAAAATGTCTGCTGGACGGCTCCCGGATGACCTTCAAATAAATCCAGTAGGAATCCTGGACAGATAGTAGCCCTAAGTAAGTGTAGCCCATATAAGTTAATATTAATTTTATTGTGATTAGTAACGGTTGTTATTTCAATAACAGATAATATTATGAATTATTTTCCCGTAAATAACACATTATTTAACAACGGCTTATGCTGTTATCCTGCTGTTGCTGTTGACAAAAGAATCGCCTAGTCGCATTGTTGTTGTTGCCACTGCTCGCTCTGTTGCCCGACTGCTTATTCTTGTAATATCAACCTTTCTCACAAGAAAATAAAGTTCCTATTTGTCTATTTCTAATAGTAATTTTACTAATACCAAATTCACAATTTTGTATCTTCGCGCGTATGACAATTAGACTCATTTTGATTTACAGTGTGATTTGAAGTAACAATTAGGTAAACTGTTGCTGGCTTGTTTGTTACTTACAGCAGGCTGCTTAGTTACGCATTATTTGCCGTTGTGTGATCGTTGCAATAATTAGTGTCGTGTTTGGATTTGCCGTTGTGTGATCGTTGCAATAATTAGTGTTTGGATTTGCCGTTGTGTGATCGTTGCAATAATTAGTGTCGTGTTTGGATTTGCCATTGTGTGATCGTTGCAATAATTAGTGTCGTGTTTGGATTTGCCGTTGTGTGATCGTTGCAATAATTAGTGTCGAGTTTGGATTTGCCGTTGTGTGATCGTTGCAATAATTAGTGTCGTGTTTGGATTTGCCGTTGTGTGATCATTGCAATAATTAGTGTCGTGTTTGGATTTGACGTTGTGTGATCGTTGCAATAATTAGTGTCGTGTTTGGATTTGCCGTTGTGTGATCGTTGCAATAATTAGTGTCGTGTTTGGATTTGACGTTGTGTGATCGTTGCAATAATAATTAGAGTCGTGTTTAGATTTGCCGTTGTGTGATTGTTGCAATAATTAGTGTCGTGTTTGGATTTGCCGTTGTGTGATCGTTGCAATAATAATTAGAGTCGTATTTAGATTTACTGTTGTGTGATCGCGTATGCAAATTAAATTACCTATTCGTTACAATAATTAGTGTCGTGTACTTTTGAAGTAACTAATAAATAATTAGAGTAGATATTGTAAATAAATGGAAATGGAGAATATTGCATGTAAATAATGTAAATATTGAATGTAAATAACAAATTATGTACAGATCAATGAACTTTTAAATACACCAGAACATTATATTGATTAATTAGTTTCAACTTATTTAAATTACTGCCTAATATTCTGACAGTCCTAAGCCTGAAAAAGTATGAAGGAAAGTTCATTGTTAAGAATAACTAGCTGTAATAAC
Organism: Scirpophaga incertulas; assembly: GCA_036419045.1. Lineage (NCBI taxonomy): Eukaryota > Metazoa > Arthropoda > Insecta > Lepidoptera > Crambidae > Scirpophaga > Scirpophaga incertulas. The sequence continues at coordinate 4,217,993 of CM071647.1, read as the reverse complement.
AATAACAATCGTACTCAACAACGTTTGTCAAAACAGCAATATAACAGGATAACAGACAACAGTTTACAATAACAGTTATAGGAAAATAACACAACAGTGTTATTCGTTATTACAAAACAGTCGTTATTGCCATTACTAATTGTGATGTGCATCCTGTAACATACCTGGTCGGCGACTTCCGTCTCTTTCGCGTATATAGCGACGTCTCTTGCCCTGCCCACGCCCAGGTCCATACCGAGCAGTACCGCCGTGCCGCAGTTACGTTGCTCCAATGTGTTCAAAAGGTCTACCTCTACGTTATCTTTTTGAAAAAAATCCTGAGTGAATAACATGTCACGTTAAGATTTTACATAAATACAGGTCAAGTGCGAGTGGTTCTTTATGGTCTATACTATATATATATATCCGTTATATATATATATATATATATATATATAGGATGGCCGGAATGCCGAGATAGATGGAGGGTGCTCCACCGACAAGATCAATAATAATAATAATATATATAATATATATATATATATATATATATATATATATAATATATATAATATATATATATATATTATATATATATATATATGGCTTTTTAAAATGGAAAATGCATTCAATTAGTTATCGACATTGTATCAGTATCGAACAATATTTTATGACAATAATAATAAAAACTTTCAAATAATATCAGATTTTTCGCAAATAATCTTTTATTTTCGTAAATAATGTTTTTTGTCAAAAATTACTACCCAATTATCTTCGCCAGTTTTTAAGGATCACATTAGTCTTTGTTTTGACTTGCTACCTAATACAGGTCTAAAGTTATAAGAATTCCTTTGCATGGGGTACCCAATTGCGACTTGAAAAATAAAAAAAAACATAACTTTATTTTTTTTTATTTTTTTTAATATGTTTTCTGTCGATTTAAATAAGTCTAGTTTCACCCATTTTCATAATATGTGCACTTCGTCAAGAATCACACTGTATTTCATTTTAACGAATTGAATGTACCGGCATGGCACCATTAGGCTGATTATGTAACTAAACGAAAGCTGCTATCACATTTTGAGTGTAACTGAAAGGTATTTCAGTTAAATTGACGCTTTACAAAGATAATTGTCACACTGATTCTAATAAACTTTTCATTATATTTTACATTGCTAAGGCAAAATTGGCTTTATTTAGTGTGTACCTACCTATGTTTGGGTTTTAAGATAATTGGTTATTTTTTATTATATGTATACTAGTATGCTGAGAGTAAGATAAAAATTTTGGAAGTATATCTAATGATTATGTATGCGGTATTAACTCGTAAACGCTCGATACTAAAAAACACTGCATTGTGACGTCACAATATGATAGTCGCCTAATTTATATGAGCATTTATACAGAATTGCCAATAATTTTGCATTTTTTTAATATTTGGATAACTTTTTTAATTAATTCTTCCTGATGAGGGAAGGCAAAGGGAACCAAACCCATACAGCTATGTTTTATGTAATAATACAGATAAGCAAATTTTATTAAGGTATTGGCAACAAAGCCCTTTATGTAAATGCGTTAGAACATTGCACTATGATAGTTATTAAACCATATCAACATTTATTATTGTTAGTCGAGGAGTATGTCACTGTGACATACTATTACTATACTTACCATCAGGTGACCCGTTGGCTCGTTTGCCTACTCTAATGTAAAAAAAAAAAATGTCTTTTCATTCAACATTAGTAAAGGCCTCTTAAGATTATCCCAAGCTAATATGATGTGATGATTTTTAGTCGAAAATGGTAAAGCAATTTTATAGATGACTGTAAAAACAGTTTGTAAGTATTGTTTCTTGACTATTTTAGTGTTTCAGTATTGTCTTCAAATATAATTATATAGGAAACTGCTATCTTTACATACAAAAGGAGATTAATCTTAAACGAAATTTACCTTTACGAGGATAGGAAAACTCGGCACCAGGATATCACCAAACACTTTTACGTCTTTCCTGAGCAGCTGAGCAGCGGTTAACGTTGACACATCCGTTTTTGCGTTGGTGAGACATTCTAGCTTCCTTATTCTGTCAAAAACATAATGGAACAATGCTGAATAGATATGTTGATACGACCAATCGTTGACGTTCATTTCATCAACTGTCAAAAAGGTATGACCCCAATACCGTCTTTACCATAAGGGCACACAGGGCCCCATTCTCAGGGGGCCCGAAGGACCTACAATTTCTCTTACACATTTATTCTCAAAACATTTTTGTCGGACACATTAGACATTACATTTTTCACAAATTAGTAACTTTAAAAGAAGGTATTCACATAGCACATACGAGGGCTGCTACTTATGTATCCGGAATAGAAAAATTAAACAAACATATATGGCTAAATATGGGTTTATTGTTTTTCACAGTATTCCCCGCGATGATCATCGATACACTTGCATATGTTGAAACCAATTTTTATAGCATTTTTTCCACTCTGATTGCGGTATCTCTGAAACGTGCTGTTTGAACGCGTCGACGGCATCTTCACGGGTCGAAAATCGTTGACCACGTAATTTATTCTTTACATTTGGGAATAAATAGAAATCATTAGATGCCCAGTCTGGGCTATACCCATGACCCTGGGTGGATGACCCATCAATTCTATTTTTTGACCCTCCAAAAATGTATTTGTTTCGCGTGATGTGTGACAGCTGGCATTATCGTGGTGTAGAATGATTCTGAGTCGCTTGTTGTTTTTACGTATTTCTTCAAGTACTTCCGGCAAACAAGTGGTCGTGTACCACTCCGAATTGACCGTTTTACGATTCTCCAGTGGTATTGTAGCCACATGACCATTAACACCAAAAAAAGCAGGCCACCATTTGCTTTAAAATTTATAAGAAGACTAACAGCACGTTTGAGAATCAAAAATGAAAGAAAAGCCTTTCAGGATGCTGCTAGGATTGCCCCGTTTTTGTAGTGCATCAGGAATGTTTGCGGAAGCGAGGGTCGACTGCTTTTATACCACCATGCGGAAGAGATGCATTTCCATGGTGCGTAGAGTTAGGGGCAGCACTAACAGTATCCTGAAAATGATTGCCAGTCGGCTGGACTGCCAGTACGTGAATCATTGCTGCACCACATCTGCTGGTGTAGTGCGGAAATGATTCACAACAAATTTATTTTTGTTATGTAAAATAATTAATATAATAAGACTATTCAATAATTTTTAAATTCAATAATTACTAACGTAGGATAAGTATAAAATTGTTACTAACACAATGAGTCAATGTTACCCAACAAATAAAAGTTATTATTATTATTATTATTGTAGCTTACATCACGTGTCTTTGAAGACACGGTCCTTTATAAGGCGTGCGCGGGGATACAGATCCAACGCGTAGAGGCCATTTAAGCGAAATTTAATGAAAGTGTGCGTGGAGTGTACCAACTGGGTCTAATCTCTATCTGCACCATGAAAAATGCAGCCAAAGACTATACCCAGTTAGATGCACAGAAACTATTTTCATTAGTGGTCAAAACGTTTGTGGCCTGATGGGGCATTTATGGCAGTCAAGGGGCATTAAATGCCCCACCAGCGGGCGATGGGGTCGTCACTTCCCTTATTATTATTATTATTATTATGTTTTAGCAACAAATAAATACTTTGCGACTTTTAACGTCTTTTGACCCGTGCTAGCACATTTTTTTCTAAAATATTTGGTCATATTTGAATTGTGTTACGTTTGAGGATTACTGTCTTGATTTGCCATTCGTGTTTCTTCAATAAATATATCCTATTTATTTTGCTTTTTTATTATAAATACAACAATTTTGTTAGATTATTATTTATTTCATCGATTTAGGAGAGACAAAAGTAAAGGTGGCTACGTAGCAGTAAAGAAGGACTTTAAAATAATATCAGACATGACAACGATATTAAATCAATACATAGTATAAAACAAAGTCGCTTTCGCTGTATGTCCGTATGTATGCTTAGATCTTTAAAACTACGCAACGGATTTTGACGCGGTTTTTTTTAATAGATAGAGTGATTCTTAAGGAAGGTTTGTATGTATAATAAATGCATAATATAGTAGAGAAACACTGATAAATTTAAAGGTTTCTAATGTGATGTCGTAAATAAGCACGTTTTTTTGCGCTTATATTGACGCTGGCTGAACCCTACGAGATAGACCAAAATAATGTACTACAGTATTGTACAACTTACAAAAATCCACAAAAAAGTCCGCGATGGTATATGTCTATCTCTTAGGGATAACCCACCATAACCATTTTTTCACTGCACCCGTGCGAAGCCGGGGCGGGTCGCTAGTACTACATAAAATCTTGGCAATACAATATTTAGATTTTCATAAGCTATTTTAACTTAAATTGTACGGATTTTAATTTACTAGGGACTTTTAATTTTGTAGAATGGCGCAAAACTGCTTAGCTTAGAGAATTCCTTAATCTGTCATTTCGTAAACAAATTCAATGACATTAGGGTATGGCTATAGAACTACTTCTAATATTTGAGGGCAAATAAAGTGAGCATTATGACAGAAATATTCATGACAGTATATTCTATCCTTACCTTTCGACATCACAATTTTCCAGGTTGATAAAAGATTCGAGGTATTCAACAACTTCCTGATCAAGTGCAGTCCCCTTGTTAATCTCCTTGCAGAAGTTGATGGTGTCTAGAATAATAGTGCCTGTAAGAGTTAAGGATAGGTTAGGTTTGGATGGCGCGGGGTGCGACGTCAGACATCTCGTGTTGTTGTCTCTATAATGGCCAGCTGTCATATAATGTCATGAAATAAAAGCCATTTCCGATTATAGAAATATGGTACGTATAAGAAATTACTTACAATGCAACATATCGCCACATTGCGGATAATCCGCAAAGAATTGTTTGTTGGGCATCAACGCATTGATTTCTCGTATCCTCTTTGCTACTAGAGTGCTACAGGAGCCTACTAACTCTATGGTACTGCGGGTGGTCTCGGAGTAGTTCCAAGTACTGTTGTCTATGGGTCTGTGGTCTATAATCTCTGTTACGTACGGAGATAGAAACTGGTCAGCGTGGCACAAAACATGATGATCCACCAGAATTACTTTCGCTTCTTTTTCAGTGACAAGCTGTTGTAGATTCACATCATTTCTGAAAGGTCATATATGTATAAAAATAATAGTGTACTAATTCTTTTTAGACAGGAAATAGTAAGTTACTAGTTCGAATTTAAGCTCTTAACAACGTAAAACAATTCCTAAAATATAGACTTATTCTTGAATTCTTCTGCAACAAGAAGAATAAAAGTCATCACTAGTAAAATGGTAAATTAGACAATGAGATAATAGTTAAGTCAACTGCATTAAATTTTAATACTTAGATGTTCTAGTATCCAAAAATCAGAATACATATGTTGTTGAGGATATTGAATGAGCCAACAGTGTAATGGCTATTGAAAACTCCCAAAGAGAACCAGGAATTTGTGGAAATAAACTTATTCCATTAAATACTAATTGATTTGGATGAGGCATATATACATATGAAAATGACACACCTTAACATAAAAGCTTAGTAGCAAAAATATTTATAAGAAAGTTGTAAAATCTGACAGGAATGGCACATTTAATGAAGAGAATAAATCCTAAGATCTGAAGTTTTCTGGAAAATATCTGGTCTAAGTGATGTTTACTCTAAAAATTTTGAACATGTTTGGTTTGTATAAGTTTTTTTCTTTTCAAATCTTATTTATCCCATAGATATTTTATAGAAAATATCTATGGGATGGTGGCAATAAGGTAAAAGTGGAAAGCAAGCTTACCTATAGTTTCTCATGTCTGAGGATGTGACTACCCTGCCTCATATTGTTTTGAATTAACAATGTTATAATTTAATAAGCATTATTTTATCTTTAATGAGAGGTCATTGGGTCATGTTTACTTGTGATCCCACAGAACTTATTTAAACATACCTAAATAATAACTGATCATCAGCAATACCGTTTTGCCTTAGATTATAGCAGACCTCTGTCTTTAACTCGTAATCTTCACGAACCACATTAAGAATAGGAATAAATATATCATCTTTGTATGTTGATTCATCACGGCGCTCTCTAGTACACACGTTACATTTGATTTGCTGATGTTGCCAGTGCAGAAAAAATGCATACACCAAAGAGCTTACAGCAGAATCTAAATCACAGCTTTCGTTACCAATCACTATAGTTGGATTTTCATATTTACCCGATTTCTGAAAACACAAATTAAGATTAAACATAAATGAATAGTTATTACAGTGTAGTTGTACAAATGATTCAAAGCACTCTCGTGCACTTATAAAAATTTATCATTACTGTAAAAAGCTTATTAGTGAAATAGTCATTATAATATAAAATATAAAAGCAAAAGTATAATATCATAAATGGGAAATCGTAATATGTACTCGTACCGACAGAAAAGCCAAAAAGGCTTTAATTTATTTAGGCCACTCAACATAAAAAGAGGAAAATTATTAAAATTCAAAATGCGTAAAATTACCAATTTCTCCAAAGTCGAGGTTAAGTATTCGTCCATATTAACTGAAAGTACAAATAACAAACTATTTGTATTAAAGTATTATAAGATTTTCTATTAAATAACATTCATAATATGCAACATAATATACAATCTTCTACAAGATCCAGTACATCTGTCACGCTCACGCATATGTCAGTGGACATTGACATTGTTACATTCGACGTGGTCCGAATTGAACCGACTCTCATTAGCAGCAATCCAAACTTGTAATTCGTTCCACAAAAATATTTTTTTTTTTTTTTTTTTTATATGATAGGGCAGCAAACGAGCAAACGGATCACCTGATGGTAAGCGATAACCGTTACCCATGGACACCCGCAACACTAGAGGAGTTACAGATGCGTTGCCGGCCTTTTAAAAGGGAATAAGGGGGGAAGGGGGGATGGGCCTCCGGTACCCTCACTCACTCGGCGAAACACAGCGCAAGCGCTATTTTACGCCGGTTTTCTGTGAGGCCGTGGTATCACTCCGGTCGAGCCGGCCCAATTCGTGCCGAAGCATGGCTCTCCCACGGTATTAATATTTATTTATTAAATAAAGATGTCGTTTGTGTATTTATAAACAATTTTTTTTTACCCTAAGACTAATTCACGTTATGATAGAAAGAACATGGACAAAAAGTGGGCCTCAACCACGTGCAGAGACGTAAAATATATCAATCGATAGCTAATTTTATGTTCATCAATTTGCAATTTATTATATTTTTTTAAACCCCCCGTTTTTCTGTAAGTGATTTTTTTTTATAGCATAGGGCAGCAGACGAGCAAACGGATCACCTGATGGTAAGCGATAACCGTTGCCCATGGACACCCGCAACACCAGAGGAGTCACAGATGCGTTGCCGGCCTTTTAAAAGGGAATAGGGGGAATAAGGGGAATAGAGAGGAATAAGGGGGGTTGGGCCTCCGGTACCCTCACTCACTCGGCGAAACACAGCGCAAGCGCTATTTTACGCCGGTTTTCTGTGAGGCCGTGGTATCACTCCGGTCGAGCCGGCCCAATTCGTGCCGAAGCATGGCTCTCCCACGGTAAATTCAATAAACTCAAATTCAAGTAAACACATCCCAAAACGTGGTTAAAATGTTTTAATTCAGTATATAAAATGATAATTTATTTAAATCTTATTGAAAAATGGTTATATAGTTAACAAAAGAAATGTAATTTAGTAATTATAAATTCATGAAGTTCTAGACATGTTGTGTTACTGACCACCTGAATGTACATAGTCTGTGACCAATGATGACACACGTCCGCTGTCAATGCGACTTTGACAGCATGTCTTGCGCAAATTAATAAAAAGAAAAAAAAACTAAAAATAAAAAGATTCCACCAACTTGCTAGTATTAAATAATTTAAATTATTAATTACAAAAAAAACGGGAGATATTTAAAATGTAATCTTCATCCAGATGATCTACAATAATTTATACTCTTCTCTGGTAAAGTTTCGTCGCTGCACATTACTCAGGCCCACCTTCCATACAAATTTTGACCATCACCTTTATATATCTCACCGGAACATATTTTCTATCATGTTATTTTGTACCAAACAGAATAGAAACAAGTACTTCCTCCGTATTGTTAAAAATATAATGAAATATCGAAACTAATAAAAAAATTGTTATAATAAAACTCAGATAATGCTTCTGTTCTAAAATGTGTCGAAATTGACTTAGATTTGGTATGATATAATCTTGTTATATTCTTATTTAATGCTATAAAGCATATATTTCATTAGTAATACTATATATATGTAATTCGTAGCGGAATAAAGCAGAATGTAATGAGTATTATAATAATAAAAACAAAGAAATATAAAATTAATTCGGCGTCGCGTAAAAGGCGTCGGATTTTATGTTTAATTAATAATAGACACAAATCAAGTGGTTTTCACTGTAAAAGTTAGCAAAATGTTTTTTTTTTTTTGGTAATGTTTAGAGTGTTCGAGGTATTATTTGTAATGTAAAATCGAGTATATCCCTGTTAAAGCTTTTACTACTTTTGATAAAGCTGATAACTTTCTTGCGCCCATTCAATAAAAATCAGCTAAAAATTCGTCCTCGGTAGGAAAAAAATAAAATAAAAATTGAACGATTCAAAAAAGCTTTCTATAAGGTCATATTTTAATAAAGTTAATTTTGATTTAATTTTGATAACGTGCTACAATACCGTGTATTCTTGTCAATGTTTTTTTTTTTTATATGATATGACAGTAAACGAGCAAACGGGGCATCTGACAACACCAGAGGAGTCACAAATGCGTTGCCGGCCATTTAAATGGCCGCAAATACTGCAGGCGAAATTCTTTCGACAGTTTAGTAATGCGTGGAAGAAAATTCCTGGAAAAACACACTGTGGTGGACTGCCAAGCGTCTAGGTGATGAGGATGAATGTTGTGTCGCGTAGAACGGTGACGGTGAACGGTGGTGTTAATAGATATTCCTAATATAAACAGCAAACAGCTTTTTTAAGACCTTTGCTCTTAAAGCTGATGTAATTCCACCAGTTTTTAATATGTAAAGCGGGTCACAAAAAAAAACCAAAGCAAATAGTTAAGTTATAGTCATACAAATTCATAACAGTATTATTTGCTATTTCGCGAGCTGTTGCTATTCAAAGGACATTGTTCCGGCTCCATACATGTTCTGCCTAAGAACCGTTCGAATCGAAAGTGACTTATATAAACTCTTAAAATTATATGAAATCCTATGAAATAAGTTTTCACAAACGGACACTTCAGGAAACTAAAATAATTACGAAAAAAGTTAATATTTTGAGGTTATAAATAAAAAATAACCAACCTTGCGTGAAATATCAGAGTAGTAATATCAAAGTAATATTAACAATACTATGTACAGCTATATATGTTCTCTTCTAGAACAAGGAAAAGACTACTCTACTAGATACTAGGAAAAAAGATAGTACTATCTTTTTTCCTAGTCAAGTTTAAGATAATTCTTTGACAATTATCATTTTACAAAATCCAGTCCTTTACACACAGCCGAGTCTACCAAGTACGCAATGTAATCGGAGTCTGTAATCAAGCCAAATTTGTTAGAATAAAACCATGAAACGCATAGAAAATCACAAAAGAAACGATAGTCGCAAAGCAATCAAAAATTAAATGAAACGGACACAGACAAGGTATTAGTACACCAGTGTTGCCAATTACAAAACTTAAATGCCAAGCTAGAAATTCGCGATTTCGCTTAAAAATATATTACTACTAGTTTTTTTCTAGCTAGTAATTAAATTAGGTATTTAAATGAATAAAGTATTATTAACTAATTTTAATAACCGACTTCAAAAAGGAGGTTTTCAATTCGATCCGTATTTACCGAAATCGCGAAAACTTCCGAAACTGGCAGCACTGGCTGACGGAAAACATTTTATACGGCATCAATAATTGTGACCCAACTTTTTATTTGGGATTTATTTATTTGAAGTGTCCTTGGAATACTAAAATATGTTTCAAATAATATAAAATAAATAAAAATTATAGTATAATTTATATTCACATCGGTTCTTAGGCCAAAATTGAACAATATCCTTTGGAACTAATCGCCGCGCGGTGCCAGTCAGTAGTAAAATGGCGGGAAAGCAACAGTGTGCATTCACAAATTGAGTTTATTCAAATGTTTTTTTTTTCTGTTTCCTCGCAAATTTGTTAAAAACGTCGTATGATATAAGTGGATGCTCGGATGAATTTCGAAATTTCGCCTCGCATGTTCATAATATCATAACGCATTATATCGCAATGTACTATTACAAAACTTTAGAATGGTGCCTGACATTTCATCATAGATTCATCATTATAGATTAAAGCCAATCGTTCGTGTAAACGCGAAATTCGACTAGTTTCTCAACACAATAAGTAATTACTCTGTAAAACTTTTCTCATAAAAGTAGAAGTACTTATGGATAATTTATCTTTATTACTAAAAGGTGATTTAGATTAGATTTATATTTTAATTTATTTGCCACAGTACGTATATATGATCTTAATAAATAGTTACGTTAAGTTATAACATTCCACCGTAAGTGGGCATGCAAAATCTATATAATGGATCATTAAAATATTAGTATAAACATGTAATTATAGCATTAATTATATTTATTATCAAATTCATTTATTATGACACATATCAACTTAAATTACTTTATAATTCCAATTTATTTTTTGCAATTTAACTATTTTTCTATATCATTAAAACTAGGGCTCCCTACATGCCTGAGGAAGGTCATCCCTGAGGTTTTTAGTGGGTAGGCCTCCCCCCTCTGGGGAGGAGAGCCCTACATAACCGCCACGGCCGGGGTATGCAACTTAATTTTCCTCAGGGGGAAAAAAAGGGGTAATTAGCCACTTATTCAAGTTTCTCTTAAATATTGAACCATGCAATAATTTTAAATTGTCTGTTAACTTATTATTTATACAATGGCGAAACACAGCGCAAGCGCTATTTTACATCGGTTTTCTGTGAGGCTGTGGTATCATTACGGTCGAGCCGGCCCAATTCGTGCTGAAGCATGGCTCTCCCACGGTAAAAAAATATATCTGTGAGGTCTTGAAAATAACTATCACTTGACAAATAGGCAAATGTTTTGCATATACATGCAAGTCAATGTCAAAATATTAAGTTGTTTGAACAAGTCTCTAGATATCCGTGAATTATTAGTTATAGCTCGTACATATATTTTTTTTTAATTTTAATACTAATTTGTCAACATTGACAAACGTAAGCCTAGTCACTCTAATATAAGGTAGGCTCGTGTCCAGCCTGCGTGGGTTTGCCGTCCCATACCAGGCGCGTCCCCAGGTAGCGGATAGGGGAACGCCCCCTGATATGGGGGGTACCGGCTTCGGCCGACCCGGGTCAAAAACGACGGGAGGGGCCGCTTTTTTGGGCGGAAGCCACGAGGAAGGAAACCTCGTTAAAAAATAACCTTGGCGGGGTTCTCCTCGAGGGTTAGGGCCCTTTTCAGTTCTGAGTGGGCGTTAGACGCCACACGCCGGCGGGTTCGTATTAGTTGTCCAAAAAACCTCGCCAGGGCGCGATGCTGCTCTCCTCAGGGATGATGCGCTCACGTCGGGGTGCGCTGCTGCTCTCCTTCGGGATCGATGCGCTCTGCCCCGGCATGATGCAGCTCTTCTTGGGGATTAGCGCTTGCGTCATAGGTCATCCTGTGGATCGGTGGGTTTTTTAGTGGGTAGACCTACCCCCTTCTATAGAGGAGAGCCCCACATAACTCGACTCGTGGGTATGCAATTCAATGCATTTTTTACCCCACCTTAAATAATAAAAAAAAGGCTCGTCCAGCGGCGAAGAGGGATATGAACTATGATGATTCCATCCATTCGAAAAATAAGGCTTAATAATAACAGACCCTTGTCTGTTATGGATTAAATATGTTGATATGTTATGCATTTAAAAATACGATTGAGATGAATGATTGAGTTCGATAACCAAAACCGGTTTGTTGAACAAGCGGGTTGGAGACCCGTCGGAGCATCTTTTTAAAATATAATGCTAAATAAATCAATATACATATCGCACTAATAATACAATAGTGTATCAACTCATAACGTCGTACTTGACATAATACTATAAACACACGCAAAATTTGATTCCTCACGCGTGATCAAGACCGTCGTTCGATTAGTGATAGATAGATAGATAGATAAAAACGTTTATTAAATTCTGCAAAATACACATAAATATCTAATAAAAAAAGGTAATAATCAAGAAAAAAACAAAAGTACAATCAAACACTATAAATATATGTATGCTGCAGAAAGCAAAAGGTCAAGGCTCAGCTAAATATTTGCCTAATTTAGGCAAATAACTGATTTTCAGCCATCACCTTTTTTGAGTGAGTAGAGTTTTAAAATGAGCAGATAAAATTATAATAATATTAAAAAATAATAATAATAAACCGCATGAGGCTATAACTATCGTTGGCACGGTAGAATACACAAAGTGTCAAGCGAGTGCGAAGAAATATTTAAAATACTTTCAAATAAATATAATTATACTTATATATAGTATATATACAAAAACAAAATATAAATACTGATATACATATATGTATATAAATGTAACAACAACAAACTGAAAACTGTTCGGCCGAGGCACCACTTCCCCTGTGCTACACATAAAACTTAGGGATGCCTAACTTTTGTTTGTCTAAATAATATTTTTTGACGTGTTTCTTAAAGGTATCCTTGGAAAACAATATTCTAATAGGTGGAGGTAAATCGTTCCAACATTTGGTAGCCTGGAAGCGAAAGCTGCCACGGAAAGCCACAGTTCTATGAATAGTACCCACCAGAGGCTTGCGGGTACTTCTGACATTCTCCTGGTGCGACGCGAATTTAAGTTTTTTGAACAAATATTCCGGAGTTTTAAACTTTATTACATCAAACACCAAAGACGCAAGATGCACCTGTCTACGCGACTCCATGTTTAGCGTGGATGAGGAATTCAAATTCAAATTCAGTTTAGTGCAAAAACAGAATAAGGATAAATTAAAAAACTTATGTGACAGTTATTCAATTTGCAACTATTACATGAAGTGAGTAATAAGTTTTCTGAAAAATGTTCGATTTTGAGTTGATACACTATTGTATTATTAGTGCGATATCATCATCATAGCTAATATACGTCCCTGCCGAGGGGCACGAGCTTAGCTTTACTATACAGATTGGTACATAGCAGAATCGACCCCGGCAACGTGAATCTCGTTATAATCAATACAGTTTGTTGAATATGGGTTTGAATCCCGTCCGAATAGAAAATTTGTCATTAATTTTGCATTTTTAAACAAAGTGCAACGTCATAAACAGAAACGTAAACAGTTATCAAACTTCAGTTACGAATATGGTTGAAGGCTTTTTTGTTGCGGCTGTTTTTTTTTCTTCTGGCTTGCACGGCTTGTGCATTAGTCACATTTTGCTTATGTTATACATTTTTGTATACATCCACATTTATGTAAGTATAGAAAAACAGCACTAAAAATATTGACGAAAAGTATTTGAAAAAAAGCCTAACACGCACGAATATTATTATTTCGAGCGCAATTATCCACAGATTGGCTTTGCGCCTATAAAAGTACTCGAAGCAATAAAACCCGAAATCGAATTAATATAAGTAGGCAACAAATTTTATTTATCAAGAAATATGATTTTGAAAGAAATGTTTATCGTAGAAAAATAATGTTACACAAAAATGTTAGGCCACTATATTGGTAAGTTCTTTTGTTTAGCTTATTAAGCTTAAACAATAATAATCGTAATGTTTATTACATGGGCCAAAATATTTTACAATTGTATTGGTATTACGATTGAATTCGTTTTATTTATTACATTAAGTACTAATGGAACTCAAATAAGACAATAGCCTTGAGACCCGTAACAAAAAAAAATGTAGAATGGAAACAAATGTAATTATAATAAGTTAAATTAAAACTAATAAGCTGCAGTTTTCTCTAAAAATCCCAGTTTGATAAACATCGCGCCTCGAGTAGCTGGATTTTATGTATCATTATGGTGGAGACAATACGGACCGCGGGATTGATGAGAGGCGCGGGGCGCGGAGACAACAAGGACGACCCGTCATCCACTTTCACTTTTGAATCATAACTCGCACTGCGCGCACTACACAATATTTCATTGGCAACAATTATTGTAAAACCATATATTATACCTATATTTCAAATATACAGTCCATTCATTGTCGTTAGTATCCAAGTAAATCTACAAGGACTAACGGCCCCACCACATTACATAATTTATAAAATAGTGTTTAAGTTGTTTTTTTTAGTAACTTTTTTCTTTTTGTTTGTTTTCTTTTTGACAGAAACGTACCACATTCTAATGCCCTTTTTAACCAAATTGTTAAAACTCCCACAGGAGAGCATAACCTAGTGTAGGAGTTTTCAATAAATACAAATTTGTAAATTTTATCCATACTTATAATAAATCTGTAGAGGGGTCAATTCTGTACATGAAATATATTTTCAAAATAACTATCAGAGAGTGATTAGGAATCGATACTGATGCCAAAACTGTAATCAGTAATTTTTTGTCTGTATGTCTGTCTGTCTGTCTGTATGTTCCTTATAGAAACAAAAACTACTGGACGGATTTTAACGAAACTTGGTATAATTATTCTTCATACTCCTGGGCAGGTTATAGAATACTTTCCATTACGCTTAGGAGCAGAGTAGTGAAGGGAAATTTTGGGAAAACGGGAGAAGTAACTCCATTTTATAAGCTTCCGTCGCGTGTGTAGCCTTAAAGGTTAAAGTCACATAAAAATAATGTATGACGGAAATATTCTACATAAAATTGTCTAAAAAACATCTCGCAACAGCATATGTCTATCTTTATGGTTGACTCACAATAACACGTGTAACTCCTATAGCTGAGCAGTTCGGAGCTTCTGATTATATTTGTTTACTTTTACATTTATAATACTCTTATGCCCAGTTTCTGAATACCTTAGCTAAGCTCTCAATAACTAATGATTCAACAAAGTTATCGAAAAGATAAACGTCTCATAACTGTCAGTGAGTTTCTGAATGCGGGACCGTGCTTTCAACAGCTATGAAACAGTTAAGTAGTTCTAAATTATGTCACTAGATGGGTCTGTTCACAAAATATGAAATAAAAATTGACTTTGTTATATTAATTCATCCATAATTACAACATTTATAACATTTTTTTATCGATATTAAGTATTAAAACAGTATTTTATGAAATATTTTTTAACATTTCGATAGTATTGCCTGTATGAATCATACGCATAAATCGATAAAATAAAAAGATTATAGATGAAAAAAAATGGCATGCTTTCGCACGGATTTTGAATTCGTTTGTGTTTAATTGTTTTACTTTGTAGTGTCGCGGTACTTTATTTTAACATTTCAAATGAATTTCTTCTTTCTCGTAAGTTTCTGGGTATAGATATTCCAGAAATGAACTCCAGTACTTCTGTATCCGACTTTGAAGAACTACTCGTATTTAATATTGTAGATCTCATTGTCTTTTTTAAATATATTAATTTAAAATGTAGCTGTCACTATTTAATTTCACATAAAATTACCACGTTAATAGCCTTAAGATTTTTGTTTGCCATACATAAACCACAGATACATAAACGTCAAATAAAGTTATGGGACCGATAAACGGCACTAAATGGTCAGTTAGGTTAAGCTAAGTTTAACCGGAGTTTATCTAATTCTACGGTGTTCAGAAACGAATTGTTGGGAGTTATCGAACTGATAGCGTTATTGAACAGATAAACCATTGACAAAATGTACTCAGAAACCGGGCATTACTCATCCAAAATAACTATTCCACGCGGACGAAGTCGCTGGCACAGCTAGTTTAAAATAAATACTATTACTATTGTCGCTAATATGTCACGCGTCTTTAAAAGACACGGCGTCCGCGGGGACACAGATCCAACACGAAGAGGCCATTTAAGCGTTATTATTATTATTAATTAATATTGTAATATCATTGTGTTATTGAATTTAATTTTAGATTTTATTATATTATTATTTCTAAATAATTTTCACATGTTGAAAGTGGTAACGGCATGTCTTACAGTCCGGAAATTAACAGAATGCATTTCTAGTAGGTGACGTCACTTCCTGGAGGCGCATGGAATTATGTTTGTTTTAAATTATCCCAAACACAATTTTCAAATATGACCTTTAATTATACTAGGCGTAAGAAAGTGACACAACTTTTTTAGTGTTGTTACTCGTGAAATACACGATGTCAGACCTGCTGCCGGATATCACAGACTCCTGTAAGTCAATCAAGTGCGTGGCCGTCGATGACCCCATCTGTGTGAAGCTGAAACATCAGAGGAGGGAGTTTTCAAACTTGACCACGTACATCCACATGATAAATAAATGCGAACTGGGATATATGAAATGTCACAAAGGTATATATACATATATGTATCACTACATATCTTAGTCACATAATCATCACACGAGGGAGCGTTCAAGTATTACGTAACGCAATTGTTGAAGATGTTTGACCCCCCCCCCTTGTAACGCACCGTAACGTTAAACAACTTGCGTGAAAAAATTAAAAATGACGACCATACTAATACAATCAAGGGATTCCCCGTAAAACATAAACGAAAAGGGCTGCCAATTCGTTATAAAAAAAGAAACAATGTTACATACGGTGTTGTAAGAAAGACCCGCTCCTGTCCCTATAACGCATCGTAACATTTTACCGAGACCCCCCCCCCCTCAAATTGCGTTACGTAATACTTGAACGCCCCCCGAGTCGGGGCAGCGTATACTGTTTTGTTTTGTTTATTATTTATGTATTATTATTTATTCTGTTTTGCTCTACTGAACTGTGCAATAAACTGTTTTTCACTTCAGTAGCTCAAACATGAAGGTTTTGCTGCTTAAAATCAGTGAGTAAAATCGATTTTTACTCACTAGTGAGACAAAGCTAACCACAGATTATAGTAACCTATGTATAGTAACTAATAGGATAACCATACAGACTATGTTTAACTTTTAATTTGTTGTATATTTTTGAATTTAAATAAATGAGTTATTTTACAATATACTCGTTCCTGTGTCGTATTTTATTTCCAAAGTAGGTATGATATTTGTTCTCGCTGCTGAAGTGAAAAGTTATGTGTGTCACACGAGAGCAAAGTTGTTTGCATCTCGTGCCTTTGAATCCCTCGACACGCTCAGGATTCTACTCTAGAATCACTCGCTTCGCTCGTGATTCAAACAGAATCCTTCGCTTGCTCGGGACTCAAATCAGCACGCGCAGCAAACATCAACTTTGCTCACTTGTTGCACAAATAACTATTTACTGATATTTCCCAACAGACGCCATCAGAATACGCTCTTTTTTCATAGTTTAAATATCAATTCCAACCTTTAAAAAAGAACGTATATGTAAAAATCCGACAACATAAAAAAAATATTATCAATACAATTAGACGTGAATAACGTAAGAATAATAAACGTAATAAACTAGTGATACGAAATAAATTGTTAATTCGATTTTATAAAAAAATCATTCCATTTATCGAAGATGACTAGGTTAGTCAAGCTGTTAGTTGAGTGGTATAAATATAAAAATAATATTAAGCTACGACTAACAGGACGAGCGGAAACCAAGTTAGTAATAAATTACGTACTTTGTAAACAAACTAAAACTTCGTTTCCGGTTAATGTAGAATAAAATGTTGACAGCTGTCATTCTATAATTTAACTGTCAATGTGACAGATTTGATACTATGCTGATGATGGTTGTCAATATCACCATACCAAATTTAATACATATACTATAAGTTGTATTCGCAAACATTAATTTATACTAATATTATGTAAAATAATTGCAGATTTGGATGCGGTAATAGTTCCTATGAAGTATTGTGAGCATCAAGAATCTCTTTTATGTAAGTTGACCTGCGTGTTAATTTAACGTTATCTTTGGTTATAAAAAGATCCTAAATGCACTGTCTATGCATAGTGAACACGCAGATAAATTATATTGTGGGATAGTAGTTTTATTTTTTTGTCTTGCAGCACCGACACTAGAACAAGTATTAGATCCATTGCCAATAAACCATTAACAAAAAAAAAACAAGTATTAGCTAATTACTCCATTTGAATTATCTTAAATTTCATAAAACATCACGAATAATTTAAGCATGATTTTTGGGTTCGAAAGAAAATTAAATACTAATAAAAAATAACATTTATGAAATGCAAATAAAAATGAAATAAATTCTAAAGCAGATTCCAAATTATTCACGATTTAAATCGATCGACTGAAATTAATGAATATAATGAACATTTCAAAGGGTAACTTAAATTTATTCACTATTCATTTAATATTACTCTGTTGCTATCAAATTTGAATGAAGTTGACAGATAGTGAAGTGACATTGCTGCGATGTTAAGATTCAATGTGGTAATTTTTATTATTATTATTTTAAGTATCGTATGTGTTACTTAAAAATATTATTTTTTTATTTCTATTTTCACTGGATTCAGACTTTATCGTCGTTAGGTCGTTTTGTCCGTTTTGCCGCATATAGCATAGCATTTAAGGGTTCCGATTTGATTCTACACTGAGTTTGCTATCGTTTTTGATAACTATTTGACGTAAAGTAGACGTCATAGAAAGCTATTCCTTCTAAGTACTGATTCTGGGTTCTGGAATCCTATCTTTCTGCTCTAATTCAGTGAGATATTCCATAGTTCTTACTATTTCATCAACTCCTTCGACATCTTGCAGATTCTCTGTGAAAGAAAGCTAATCGTTTTAAAATTACCAACAAAAATACAACATAATTAATAATGAGTATGGGTCATACACAAAAATTAAAAAAAAAGCGTTCACTTACTTTAACGCTAACTTAGTATTTACTTAACTTGCTTAGTTTTCTAATTTATGAAAATCACATTTATGTCCATTTAATTATATAAAAAGGAAAAATAAAAATATTCAATTAGTTATTTAAATTTAACTTTATCATTATAAAATTCTCCTCCTGTAGACTGTTCAGATACTGAGTACAGATCTTTGGAAGGCAATAAAAAATACTTTTGTGGTTTTAAAATAACAGGTATTTTTATTATAATGACATGTATGTATGTAGGTACACACTTAATGAAGATTTTCAGAAATAAGTGTGTTAATTATTCATTTAAAATAAATAAAAATGTTGTTCTAAATTTTGACATCTTTCCTGTAGACTAAAAAATAAACGATTATTTTTTTCGTAACAGATCGCATATTCAACTTTTATTTTTTGTGTTGGTATTGGTAACACTGAGTCACGCATCAGTTGCCGTTGAATGCTGAGAAGAAAGTCCTATACGTTTTGATAAAATATTATCATAATTAATTACACAAGTTTTTGTCAAACATCAGTGCATCTTTTCTTAGTGATTTATTGCAAAGTAATTATGACTATTTCTTATGTTAAACTACTTTGGCATTATGTGATTTAAGAACTAGTTTATAACTGTGCCATTGTTAAGATTCTAACCTTAAAATTTTGATTGTATTATTTTTTTTTGTTTCGTTTGTCTCTCCTGTAGAAATCTCTTCTGCAGATATCATGTCTACAGAAAAGATAAATTCTACAGAAGTGAAATTTAGACTTTTGTGTTCATTCTTTTGATAAGTTGGTAATTAAATAAGCTTTATTATATGTCTTGACTTATTAATTTCAAGTATAAATGTACATAGTTTATTGTTTATAACCTTTTCACTTGAATGCTACTGAATTAATTTCGATGATTTAGAGTATTACCGACAAATAACTATCAACTTTATTCAAACTAGCTTTGTTTTGCTTTATATAAAATTTTCCCGCGAGGAAGTTGACGTAGGCAAAGTCACGGGCGTGCGATAATATAAAAATTATAACATTTTGAATCGATTGCGTGACTTTTATTTTGTGCGTTTTCTTTTTCGAGTGTTTTGTGTATGACCCGTATATGTAAAACATAGGTGATGTTATTAAAATGAATACGTTGACTGATGCGATGTACCGTGGGAGAGCCATGCTTCGGCACGGATTGTGCCGGCTCGATCGGAGTGATACCACGGCCTCACAGAAAACCGGCGTAAAATAGCGCTTGCGCTGTGTTTCGCCGAGTGAGTGAGGGTACCGGAGGCCCAACACCCCCTTCTCACTTATTCCCTCTTAAAAGGCCGGCAACGCATCTGTGACTCCTCTGGTATTGCGGGTGTCCATGGGCAACGGTTATCGCTTACCATTAGGTGATCCGTTTGATCGATTGCTGCCCTATCCTATATAAAAAAAAGAAAAATTTAATTAATTTTATTTATTTTAGTGGATACTGCAACCACGCCTGGCAGAAGAGTGAAACGAAGTGCAGCAATTGGTAATGACGCTACAAAAAAAAACCTTTTTAGTCAATTATATTATTTTATTTCTTTAATCTCGGTACCATGACTAATAAAACAAATAAACAATCAAAAAATAGAAATACCATAAAAATATACGTAATAAGGTAATCAATAAGTTTTAACACGTTAGCTGCGGCACGAGGTATAATCGGCCCGTACCGTGACCAGACGTTACCGTGACATTTTCTGGCGCGAAATCAAAGATAAATTAGAATTTTGGTCCTTATTGATATAGACAGTGAATTGATGAACCCTAATCCACCGTCGCCTCGGGATCTGATGGCTAGTTTAGGAATTAATAGCAATAATGCAGGGTTTCTCAAACTTTTGGCACCACGTACCCCTGTTAAAATTTCCAGGTGACAGCGTACCCCTAACTCATTAATTGCTCCCCCCCCCCAAAAAAAAGGAAATAATAAAATAGAATTAATACTATTGAAGAAAATAAGGTTTTTATTTGAAATAAAAGGTAAGAAACATAGTGCCAAAAGAAATGTCTTTTTAATACTAATGTGATGGATGTGCTTGTTTCTTGTTGCAAAGGGATTCAATTTTAGGTGTTATTTTGGTCAATTTTAACCTTAATTCTGACTCGGCATCAAGTCGATTTCTGTATTTAGTTTTTATCATGACCAGGTGTGAAAATCCACTTTCACATAAGTATGTTGTAGCAAAGGGTAAAAGGAAATTCACCGCTTTGCGTGAGAGTTCGGGATACTCTGACTGTCTAGCTGCCCAAAAATCTATCAAAGACATCGTTTTGAAATCAGCTTGAAGAGTTTCATCCGCGGACATTTCTATTAATGACTCCTGTTGCTTGATAGTCAAACTAGATATTATGCTCTCGTTCGTGACCGCAAACGGGTTACGAATCCAGCCATCTTGAGCATTATCAATATCCGGAAAATACCTTTTCAGTTCGTCGGAGAGCTGAGAGAGATGCAGAACGATTTCAGCCTTCATTTCGGAATCCACGGATAAGGCGTTCGTCGTGATAAATTCATGCAAAAGAGGAAAACATTCAAAGATATTTGATCTCAAGCAGGTTTTCCAAAATTCTATTTTTTTTATAAGTGCGTTTATTTTTTTTATAAGAGCTACGAATTCAGTCAGTCGAGCGCGCGCCGCCATGCGTGTCGGTCGTGCGCGACTTCCAGTTATCAAGCCGCCATTACGTAAATGTTGTCGCGTACCCCTTGCCCTCGAATGGCGTACCCCTAGGGGTACGCGTACCCCTCTTTGAGAAACCCTGCAATAATGGATCACGGTTTATGCATAAGTTTATCTATCTATTTGTATATGAAAATCTTAATGCGGTTCACAAAATAGAAAAAAAAGGCAACCAGAAGTAGAAAAGAAACTGTCCTATTTATTCTGCCTCGGGCTTTAGACATGTTCGGCGCTGTAAAAGGACGTGACGCACAACACTGGTCGCGGGAAGCTCGCGTTGGGTGCGGTACGAGGTCAGGGGGCATATGGGACGTTTTAGCCTCGTTCCGCACTGCATTACATTTCCGCTGGGGGCGGTACACTATTTACTACAAACGATTGTAAACTTGTGGTAGCTACACAGGGCTCCTTGTTTCGATATCTAACGAATCGATCTATGAAAATGATTCCAAATCACGAAATCATTCCCATATATTTCGTTACTTTGGCTACAGACCCTAGGTAGTCTGCTAGGATACCTGTGCCTTATTTGTATCCGCCACAAATCGTCAGTCCTTGCATTCCTGTGTTCCGGATGAACCCATTGGAATCAAGTCCCTTCAGACTTGATTCCAGTAGGTTCATTCTTAATACAGGCTATAGAGAATATATGAGGAATGCATTATTATTATGAATATTGTAGCTTAAATCACGCAACTCACCGCCAACTCGCCACAAACTGTCCTGAGGGAGACTGACTGCAGTGCTGGGGGATTTATGGCAGTTAAGAGGCATTAAATGCCCCACCAGGGCCCGATGGGGTCATCACTTCTCTACGCACTTATTATGAATATTATTTATTTGTCATACTAGATAAACAAAAACGAAAACGAACCTCCAAAGGGCGTAAAAAAGGGCGTAAGGAAAAGAGAAATAAGATAAGAAGGCACCATTCGAAGAAGAAACACAGAAAACGAAGCCACGTACGCAGGATTGACAAAAATAGACGAAAAGAGTCAACTGACAATAGAAAAAATAAAGGTAAGAATATTATATTAGTTTTATTTAAATGTATAACTGAAACATAAATGAACAATGTAATACACTATAACACACTTATGAAAAACTTTTATATTTAGGCACCGCGGTATACATAGAGTAACTGCGGTAGATGGGCCGAAAATATGAATAGTAACTCTTAACCGCCGTTGAACGGAACAGACCTACCGACTAAACTCAGCCTGAGCCTTTGGTCCTAATGGCTTTTATTGACGGGGGCCGCACCCCAGGAGAGGTTATGGTTAGCGCTGCCCCATGGAGAGGGCATAAGCGCTAGAAGAGGCACGGTTCACTAAAGTGGGACGGCCTGTATTGACGGGGAACCTACGCGTGGCTAAGCAGAAGGCTGCCGAATAAGGGGAGACAAAGACAAAAGAGGCGACGGCTCAGACGCCGCCGCATGCAGGTCTTGAAGGTCCTGCGTTAGTTGATTGGGGGGGTCGCTACGGACGTGACGCGGTCTGCGTATCCTCTGCCGATTTGGATTGGGGTAAAAACATTTTCCTCAGGAGAGGAGGCTGAGAATCCTCATGGATACCAACGCAACAGGCAAAGCGTTGATTATGTCGGACTCCTGGTGAATCGAGGCGGCTCGATCCAGCAGACCTACCGACTAAACTCAGCCTAGCCTTGGCCCTAGTGGCCTTATGGCTTGAACGGAATGGTTGGCGCACCCTCAGGAGAGGGCACGTCGGCGCTGCCCTCCGAAGAGGACATATGCGCGAAGGAAGGCTCGGTACGCCAAAGTGGGTCCGGTCTTGAAGTGATGGGGCCTACTCGTGCATGTGCAGCAAGCTGCGAAGTATGGACTAACTAGGGATGGCGGCGCAGATGCCGCCTCTCGCAAGGCTTGAAGAGCCAGCCGGGAGGGTCAGAAATGACGTGCCTGGGTCGACGATATTCAGTATTACGCGGTCAACGTCCATACCACGTTGAAAATACCGGTTCTCGGCTAAAAACAAAATTTACGAACTTATATACTAAAGATGGACACAAATGTAACTGCTTTTTAACTTTTCCACTAGTGCCATCTCTTGATGAGTAGACTACTTACAACTACGTTATAACGATTATGGACATGTTTATATCTACGGTTTTGGATTATATGAGCATCTTGAAAAATTCACAATGAAAATTCCAAATTAATTGCGACAGTAGCTTCAAGGCAAAACGTGGCAAAATCTGATTTATCTTTTGGTAAAAATATGTGTTTTTTTCAAAATTACACCACGATAAAAAGTCGTAGCAGTAAAAGTTTTCACTTTGGAGAGGAAATAAAATCTTCATGGATACCACGCAACCAAATGCAGCGGTGATTGTGTCGGACTCCAAATCGATCGAAACAGCTTAAAATGAATGATCTATGACCTAAGCTTTAGTCTTAAGGGCTCTACGGCTTAGATGGAGGAAGGAAATAAGTATTCCAACCTCTCCATTTATTTACATAGCTTAGGAGTGATTCTTCGAACCCTAAATTTTCAATGTCTTGAGGTTTATTTTTGTAAGTAACTGACAAATCAGTCTGCAATTAATTTTATAACATATTTCAGACTATTGTCTATCTTGCACAAGTTATTTTTTTTAAATAATATTTATATAAATATTTCAAAAAAATATTTAAAAGTAGTTCTTCTGACTAATATGGTGTGTCCGTAACCCAGTTTCTTGAACATTACTAACAATAACATTATTTCATATTGATAAATTGATGTAAATTATAATTATTACGAAAGAATATTAGTTGTTTCTTTACACCAAAAAAAATGGTACTAATATTTACGATTGTTTATTTATAAATAAAAAAATAGTGAGTGTCCGGCACAAAAGTCTGATTCATATTAACGCGCTTAACTCGAACGTACCCATTAATTAAGAAACATGAGGCGACCCTTTTCCCGCGCTGGGGGTAGCCAGTGGCTCGGTTGACGTGGTGGCGACGAGAAGTGTGGCTGGTTCGTGTCGTCGCGGAGATATAAAGGTAAATATCTGATTCATATAGCCTTGGTACACCTGTGTTTCTGATTAGTATGTTCGTTTTTATAATTAAAGTAAATGGTTTTCAAACTAGAATCTGCGGGAAATATAATGCCATTGGGGAACAGAAACCTATGTATAAATAACAATCTTTAATTGCACACGTGTGATGATTTATCGATGTTTATGGGTAAAATTCTGATTGATATGTGTCTGATTCATATGGTAAAAATACCATATTAATCAGAATGCCACACATATTGTTAATGAAACGTTACATTGGCGGCACGTTACGCCTGTAACAAGTCATTTCGTATGAACCTAATGTTATTTACGTGTCTAAAAACAGTAGCTGTAAATTTCGCAGCAGTTCTAATAACGTCAAAGGGGTTTCATATCTATCGACGACTAAATTTTCGAAAATTAGACTATACCTGAAATTAAAACTAATATATTGGTATTAAACTCCGTTCGTCTAGGTAATAAAATAAAGGTAAACAATAAAACAAACTTCGTTTAAATGAGAGTTTAAAAATAAAATTAATTAACTAAATAACATAAATAAAATAATAACGAGTGGTTAATGAAACTACCTACTTACTCAACTATTAGTTTTAGCGGTAGTTTATAGGCTCAAACTACTGCTTAGACGAAAAGGGTAATATACTGTAACAATATATTAACTTTTAAGACCGTTATAACGTAACGTGATAAGTCGTGGGTTCGATTCCCGCTCAAGAATTTTTCTTACAATTTTTACCCACCTTTTAATAGGTACACATTATTCATAATTGGGTTGAAACGTCAGGTCAATAATAAGGTATCTGTAACTTGAAATTCCTTAAAATATTGAAATTTCAGTCATGTGTCAAACAGTGTATTTGTATACATACCTACTGTAGTGGCAAATACAATACTGTACCTGCATGTTGTCAAAATTGAGACAGTCTTATTTAAAGGCATTTTTAAGTATGATTATTAATAAATTTGTAATCTTCGTTTTTATATTACAGTACACAAAAATGCCACCAGTAATATCTAAGGAAGAAAAAAGAGAGAAGAAGAAAATTGCAGAACGTATTAAAAAGTAATTAATATTGTGATGATTGATATTGTCAAGTGCCATATTACGCTGTGATGACTAGATTTAGGTATTATGATAAGCATCATGTGCATTTACTGTGATTTTAATAAATAATTGACTGATTTTTCTAACTAGAATTTCATTTCTATCCCTAATTCTGATTCATATGTCACAGATTCTGATTCATATGGCCCCAAAATTTTTAAAGTTAATTATCTCGGAAACCATTTTATCAAAAAGTGGCCTTTTTCACACATTGTATCTTAGGTTACCATCTTTCGTAAAAATATGTTTTATAAGCTTAAATGTGAAAAAAAAATTAGGCCATATGAATCAGACAAAGAACGCAATTTCGGAGAAACACTCTTAGACAATAGGGTAGACGATTACAACTGATTTGGCCGTTTTTTATACTATAATTATCTGATTTGAGTAATTTAATCTCATGAAAGTATGTCAATATAGAAATTTCAGTTAAATTTATTTATTTATATTGTTTTTGGAGTGAGTGGAGAATACGGGACGAGGAAGACCTAGGCGAACATATTTCGAACAAATCGAAAGTGTCCTCAAAAAAGGCCAGGTCAGAAGTACCCGCAATCGTCGAGCATGTATGAGGAATGTTATGAAAGTAGATGAAGCGAAAGAGATATGTAAAGACCGTAGCAAGTGGAAAGACGTAATCTCTGCCTACCCCCGTGGAAAAAGGCGTGAGTGTATGTATGTATGTATATTGTTTTTAGATTCCAAAAATGTGCTATTATTATTTACGTAATTCTAATGAAACGAACACATTTCTAGCATTCTCACATTAAATGCAACATTTTTATATAGAAAGTATACCTATAAACGTACAAATAACAAAGTTATTTTGATATTTGTTTATACGCTCATACAAATTAAACGAGTTTACTTAGTTATGACGTCCACGACTGCCGTGCTTTTAGTATGGAGCCTTTTCGAGCAATCCGCGACAGCGCCGCAAATATGTCGATGTATCTTCAAAAGTATCTAGCGCAGGTATACTGTTTTGTATACCTAATTTCTAATTGTTTTAGGCAATCTCATAAAAAAATGGCGCAAAATGTGGAATACTTACGACAACGCAACTAAAGATGATGAAATTAAAAACAGTAGACGAATGTTTGAAATTAAACTTTTTGGGAAACGCGTATACAAAGATTCAGATAGTGAAAACTCACATGAATCAAGCAATGATGGAAAAGGTTATGATAGTTACTCTGATATCGAAGCAACGAAGTCAGACAATGATGTGGAACCTGATGTTTCGAACGTTGATTCTACCCGTCCTAGCTGTGAAGGCGAAGATGGTAATGACAGGAACAATAATGAAGGAAGTTGCGGTAACGACGTCATTGAAGATGGTAAATTTTCATTAATATCTTATAGCAATTAATTGAAATTTAGATTAACATTCTCTCATATGTGATTCAGTAAAGACTTCTTCAGTGAAAACTTTTTAGTTTTCTCAAACTTACATAGCTACATCTTGAAAATCTTTCCTCCTAATTCCTGACTCCTAATCGGTTCTGATTCCATCTCTTTTTTGCCGATACACATTCTGTTCCTGTGATATATCTTATCCTTTCATGTTTTTGCCTGTTCATGACATTACTCTCCCTTTATCTATCGATGATGCTCCATATGCAAGATTAAAGAGTCTCTTCATATTATCTTAATTTAAATTTATTTTTACACTGTTATGTGATTGCGATTGATTAAAACGCATAATATTCCTCAAGAATAATAAGATAATACTGTACTGATTTACGTCGATGGTCTATCATAATTCATCAGAAGAATTAATTTAAAACTGATTTACTTTCAATTACTTATTATTCTCATCTACTTTCGTGTCAAAATCGAAATAATCATAAATCAACATAGGCCTTTAGACCATTAGGTACGGCACTTATTTACGTTAAACAAATAGAACATTTAAAGAGCACAACGAGCTTAGGAACATTGGCTTAAACAGAAGGTGTATGATCATAAAATAAAGAAAAAAAGAGCATAAGCGCTACATAACTTTACTACGCGCTACTTTACACCTATTCGGAAATTGGGAACAGGCAAAGCACTTGTAGGTTTGTCAATTTTCATTACTCTTTGCTTAATCAAAAGATCAGGTACGTTCGAATTTGTTACAATATCTTATACTAATACTTTTATGACACATTTTTGTTTAAGCTTAAATTTAAATGCACCCATATGTTGTATGTTAAATTCTCTAGACTTAATTGACAAAAAAAAAAATATCACTAATAGATAATTTTAACGTCGAAAATGATTTAAAATATGCTTAACTCGTATTCGTTCCCACAGAACTTTAGTAGTTAGGTCTTAGTCGACATTGCTCAAGTATATGTTCAAATGTAAGCAGGGTAACGCTACATGTATTCCTTCACCGTCAGAGCTTCGGATAAATAAAATTTGAAAAACGGATCGTAGCGGAAACGGGCGTAACGAACCGAACTACGCTGGCCTAGCCCTGATTGACTTTATATATACCGTTTTATAGATTCGTAGCAGTCTACATGTTATCTCGCGATCTTTCTGCGATGTATAGGAACGTCTGATAAAAGTACATATAAAATTCAAAAAATGATTCACATAAAAATCAAATAACTACACAATTAAAAAAGACCACAGTGTCACCGATGTTTTATATTATGTCCCTTTTAAGTGCACAGTAATTATCATAATAGACGTAAAATATTAGGAAGATATTTTAATGTGCACTACAACGATTTAAAATTCGCAGTACCGTCAGATGATGAAAATAATAGCTGTAACATCGACAAGCCAGAATTTGACAATGAGGAGCAAGCACCTGATAGTACAAATGTGCAAGATGCATCTGAGAATTCGAGTTGTTTTGGGTCAGAAGAAATAAAAAAATTTAAAGGAAATGAAAATTCAAAAGATTTTGAAGGTTTAAAAGAAAATGATGGTTCAAAAGAAAAGGATGGCTTAAAAGAAATTGTAGGGGATAAAGAAACTGATTTAAACGATTCAAGTTGTCAGGACGGTTCAGAAGAAGGTATAGTTAATTACGAGAATAAAGATTAGTTTCTATATCTAATATTGCCTTTCTTAATGTATATATTGTTACAATTTCTTTTATCTACCTTACTATATCACTGAATATATACCATAATTGTAATCCACCTACGATAGGTACTGTAAAATCAACTATTACAATTCGACCTGATAACATAGAAAATGGGCAATCACCTACTGATATTTATACAGTTACAACTAGCAGTGGTAAGAATTCTGATGAAAGAGGCAAAAAATCACGAGAAGTTCAACAGCTAAGCAATACAGGTATACAAGTAATCTTATATCTTCTTCTATATAAAAATGAATCACAAAATCTGATGGTAAGCGCAAACTGTATGCGCTTACCATCAGATTTTGTGATAATAGAGTAGAAATAAATAGGGGCGCCACTGTTGTTTAATGTAGCAACCCTAAAACTAGTAGACATCGCTTACAAACATGAAAGATCACCTCTCTGGTGGAGCTTCTGATTGTTTTATTCATATTTCATATATTCTGTCGTATTTTAAACAAATATATTGTTGTAATCAATAATTACGAATAACAAAATAAAATTTAATTACTTTGTTTACATAAATTACAGATTAGTAATACAGTTTTAGGAATGTTGCCATCATACAAAAAAGTTAGTTCCGTTTCTACACATTTTTGACAAGATGTAACTCAACAACGCCCGGAACAATTTAGCCAATTCATTTTTTAAAATGTTCGTTGAAGGTCAGGATGGTTTTTACGGCGAATAAAATTATTTAATAAAATTCGAATAATTCTCGGAAAAACCCTAAAAACAGCCCTTTTCTTTCCCATACAAAAGTTTTCTAACTAAAACGTACAGTCAATTTGAGCTTTATTGTTATTGTATAAAATTTATATTGCAAGCACTCACTGTTGTCTAAGCAATGTGGTGTGTTCCTAACATCGAAGAGTCAATTTGCGCTTTATTACCGCATTATAAAGTTTAAATTCAATCATATATATGAACACAGTGTGCGTTGGAGCACAGAATACATCGTTGAAGGATTTAATGTCACGTTCCAAAATTGAATAGTCACAAAATATTACATTTTGTGACTATTGATTACAAACGTCATTGTAAATACATGATTGTTTTTAAATTGTAAAATACATACAATTTTTAAAAAATCATGTATTGATATGAGCGTATGGACAAATCTAAAGCCACATCACATGACCTTTTATACGTAGTGACCGTCGATTAATTAAACTTCTTCTTCAAAATACGTTTTGACAGATCATAATTTATCTGTAACATTTTGAGAAATAAAGTATGGAGAGGACACTTGTCAAAACGAACTTCAAAATAAAATCTGTTCTATTTACACATGGTAACACATTACACTTTTTTGATCTTAAGACAGCTCATATGTCTTTCGTAACAGCGTCGGTTTTCGTAGACCACATCTTAAGTTTGATGTATTGCTAACTGTGGATCCGTTACGAATTTTTGTACTCTGTGTATTAATGATTGATAGAAACTGCGTGTGCTCTAACAAAAGAAGCCACAACACCTGTTCAAACTGATGCGCCAGGAACTGTCAGCAGAACTCAACGAGAAGACTACACAAATTCTCTACCAGTAAATTACAACATCCCGGAGAGAGCAGGTATATTTATTAATTTAATTGCTAATAAGGACAACACGTTTGTCTCATAGACACAAAAAAACACCAGTTGTTAATATGGTTAGTTTGGTAAAAGGCATAAAACAAGTAAAAAATACCTCAGTACTACACAAAGTTGTTTGACAGTTGGACAAAACAACAAAAGACAATTCTAAGGGTCATAATATGTATAAAACAGTTTCATTATACGGCATTAATACTTAATGGCATATAAGTTACTTATTACATAGATCATAGGTACTTGTTTAAGAACTGAAATATTGTTTGGGTTAACTGACTTCAAAATGTAACCAAAAACTTTCAAATGACAACCCTATTCAGCTGTTGACACAAACAAAATTGTACCTACTTGTTAATGTAATAGCTGTGAAAATCAATAGATTTCCTAGTAGTATTTCTCGTACACTGATATAGGGCTGTCGATATTTAGAATCAAAAAAGAATTTATTTACTTTATTGATAAAAAAGTGTGATTAGCGCTAATGCTTGTTCTCCACAATTTTCAGTCAACATTCTGTATATGTCAACAATATGTTAGTCCAGTCACTTTAGAAAAAAAGGGGGTCAACTTCGGAATTTGAGATGATAAGCTGGAAACTCGTATACAGCTTTATTTTGGCGTTCCCAAAGTTGTCTCAAAAGTCTCATATTATCTCGTGTCTGCGTCGTAAGTTATACGAGGTCAAAGGTCAACCCTTTTCGAGATAGAGGGCGGAGAGCTCCCAACGCTCAGACATACATACTGTAATACAAGATCAACCGTGAATTTTGGTGAAAAATACGCGCGAGTCTTCATAATGACTCGCGCGGTATTGCTATAAAGTTATATGCAATTTTAATCATAAACAATGGAAAAATTTTGCAGTATGTAAAAAGGATTGCCCGCCTTCTTCTGTAATGGTGTGCGCTAGGTGCGTTCACGGCGTTTACAGAACCTTCCTCAGCGTATGTCATGTGGAGCAATACGCGTGTAACTTCAAAAGCGAAAGTAAGTTTTCGTTTAAATCTATGTTACTACTAAGAGTTTAAACTCTTAGATCATTATCAAAATCTGTGCAGCTACTAACAGTTTCAATTCCTTTAGATTATTATCAAAATCTGTGTTGCTACTAAGAGTATAAATTCAATTCAATCATTATCAAAATCTATGTAGCTACTAACAGTTTCAATTGCTTTAGATTATTATTAAAATCTGTGTTGCTACTAAGAGTATAAATTCATTTCGATCATTATCAAAATCTATGTAGCTACTAACAGTTTCAATTCCTTTAGTTAGATTATTATTAAAATCTATGTTGCTACTAAGAGTATAAATTCATTTCGATCATTATCAAAATCTATGTAGCTACTAACAGTTTCAATTCCTTTAGATTATTATTAAAATCTGTGTTGCTACTAAGAGTATAAATTCATTTCGATCATTATCAAAATCTGTGTAGCTACTAAAAGTATAAATTCATTTCGATCATTATCAAAATCTGTGTAGCTACTAACAGTTTCAATTCCTTTAGATTATTATCAAAATCTGTGTTGCTACTAAGAGTATAAATTCATTTCGATCATTATCAAAATCTGTGTAGCTACAAAGAGTATACATTCACTTCGATCATTATCAAAATCTGTGTAGCTATTAACAGTTTCAATTCCTTTAGATTATTATTAAAATCTGTGTTGCTACTAAGAGTATAAATTCATTTCGATCATTATCAAAATCTGTGTAGCTACAAAGAGTATAAATTCATTTCGATCATTATCAAAATCTGTGTTGTTATTAAAAGTATAAATTCATTTCGATCATTATCAAAATCTGTGTAGCTACTAACAGTTTCAATTCCTTTAGATTATTATTAAAATCTGTGTTGCTACTAAGAGTAATACATTCACTTCGATCATTATCAAAATCTGTGTAGCTATTAACAGTTTCAATTCCTTTAGATTATTATTAAAATCTGTGTTGCTACTAAGAGTATAAATTCATTTCGATCATTATCAAAATCTGTGTAGCTACAAAGAGTATAAATTCATTTCGATCATTATCAAAATCTGTGTTGCTACTAAAAGTATAAATTCATTTCGATCATTATCAAAATCTGTGTAGCTACTAACAGTTTCAATTCCTTTAGATTATTATTAAAATCTGTGTTGCTACTAAGAGTATAAATTCATTTCGATCATTATCAAAATCTGTGTAGCTACTAACAGTTTCAATTCCTTTAGATCATTATCAAAATCTGTGCATCTACTAACAGTTTCAATTCGTTTAAATCATTATCAAAATCTGTATAGTTTCCTAATCCGACATAATGTAGAAAACTGATGATATTATTAAATAAAATTCTAATTCAGACTTCAGAGCCCCCTAGCGGGAAAATGAGTCGTTAACTTTTTTGCGACTATCACATTTTTTGTTCAGCTTGATCAGGAGAACAACATATCCCAAATTTCGACCTGGGTCCCGAAAACCACTTGGCCATTTAAACAGTATTTATGATACTTTTAGGTTATTTATGATAGACAAGCTTTAGACATATTGTCTATTTGTGTCGTTCTTGGCGTGGCAAACATTTCTAGCCTCTCTAACTAAATATTTCACATCTACGAGTATATCAATTCTGACAATACTAAAAACGCCAGCATATGGTATCCGAACGCGTATTATTTTATCTATATTCTGGTGTTGCTCATTAATGTCGATATTTGACTGATTGCGTTGCCATTTTTACAAGCTTTTATATTAGCTTCACTTGTAGCTATGTAAGAAAATCTTGGAATCTTAATTTGACCCACTTCCCGGTCTCCGATTGAGCTGAAATTTTGCATGCACGTGTAAGTCGGACCCTACACCGGTAAAAATGCTAGAACAATCGATTTTTTGTTTCTTATGACGTGATATTTGACGAACTTGTATACTAACTTTCAACCCTTATTTCACCTCCTAGCTGGTCGAAATTTCAAAAATGCTAGAAGAAATGTTTAATGATTTCTTATCAAGTGCTTAAATATAAAGTTTCATGGTTTTATCTTTTGAAATTAAGAAATCCCATACAAACTTTCAACCTCTATTTCAACCCCTTCATCCCTTTTTTCGAAATAAAAACTAACCTATGTTTTGTCTCAGGGTCTAAAGATTATCTGTACCAAATTTCATCAAAATCGGTTGCGAGGTTTATGCGGGAAAACGTAACAAACAGACAGACAGAAAGAGTTACTTTCGCATTTATAATATTAGTTGGGATTCAAAATAGTATTTAAATTACTTTTTATTTTAAGTTTGTACATAAAAGTATGGTGTTGAAGTCGGTTATGTAATAAATAATCAATATCGAAAAATTTCGAAAGATTCTGAGTATTGTTTCAGTGATGGAAATGGTTTCCCAGCACCCGTGCGTTTTGTCGGCTCCATATTTCATCGGCGTTGACAAAATAGAGCCGAACGAACATAAAGGACAAGATAACGATAAAATACTGCAATTCATATACTGCAGAGAGAAAGGCTATTTCGATACGTCACGAAAAAACTCTACATTTGGTAAGATCTTAATAGTTATGAGTATGTAGTGACAGCCATTACAAAATTATTCGAGTTATAGAATGGTGATGAATGAGGCGAAAGCGCCGCATACTTTGTGGTTTATCGGCTAAAATTTTACAAATGTGCATCACAAAGACCAACCTCCTAATTATATAAATGTGTTATTGAAACTGACAGACAGTTCAGCTACATTGCTGCTTTATTGAGATTCAGTGTGACAACTATTGCAACTTTACTGTAATTCTGTGTGCTGTATTCAGCGTGTCAAATACATTGCTGCTTTATTGAAATTTAGTCTGCTTTTTGAGATTCAGTTTGACGATTTTTTTTATGGGATGGGCAGCAAAACGAGCAGACGGATCACCTGATGGTAAGCAATAACCGCTGCCCATGGCAACACCAGAGGAGTCACAGATACGTTGCCGGCCTTTTTAAAGGGAATAAGGGAAGGGGGGGTTGGGCCTCCGTTACCCTCACTCACTCGGCGAAACACAGCGCAAGCGCTATTTCACGGCGGTTTTCTGTGAGGCCGTGGTATCACTCCGGTCAACCGGCCCAATTCGTGCCGAAGCATGGCTCTTCCACGGTAAAATTTCTTCGATTTTCTTTATAAAACAGTAATATAACTGCACTATCTGCTAGTTTTAATCAAAATGTTATAACAACAAAGTTACATAATCTTCTTACTGATTGAATGTCATCAATAGGGTATTACGCACTATGAAAAAATCTAAATTTATGTTTTTATAGTTCATTTATGAAAAAACAAACGAAAAATATTAATTTCTATTCATAAAACTGCAAAATAAATTAAATATTTCAATTTGAAAATACAAGTTTTTTTATCTGTGCTTCGAATGTCAAAAACGCTGTACGCCATGTTTGCATTCGCTGTGACGTCACTGGACTTGTAAATAAACAACCTCGGTTTTTGTTGTACATGTCTACTGTGTAATTTATTAGATTAACGAAGTTTCTCAGTTATTACTATCACGTTTCTTGATATTCTGCACCTATACTATATATATTGACCATGGAAGACGGCTTTGTAAAAGCAGAAAGTACTAATCTTCCACGAATAAATACATTGATGGTGGCGAAATTCCTCGCTTGCAATCCCGACTTCTGTTCTGCGGAATTAAGAAATGTCAAAACATCTATGTAAGTATTAATATACCTACTACAAACTTTCCTTTAATAACAACAAAACTTTACGATTATGCTTTATTTTGCGATCATAGGTATTATAACCTAAAATTTCCTTTCAGAAAAATATAACCTATAAAATATTAGTTTTGTAATGACAAGAATTTATTTTCACATGTTTATATGAGCTATTAAACTGCATACTTACATCGAAATGATCCTCACAAAATAGTATTTCGTTTTTGTGGACAATGACTTTGGATCTCTTCGTGCTAATTTCAACCACGTATTTCTCATTTTTAAATCTGTTGGCACTTGTATCCATAACTTTTCCGGTGTTTTAACACTTGTATTCTTACATTCAGACACAAGACAACAATGATAAGGACTATAGCCACTAGAACTCATTATTTATTTCGAAAATATGTTTATTTCTTTCAGCGAAGCGTAATGTTTACAATGCCCGTGACGTCACAGACATGGCGGCCTGAGAATTGGCGTTTTCGCGCCCAAATTTGAATTGTAAAATTAAAACACGTTTTTATGAAATAATTGGAATAAAAAAAATGTATTTATATTTTTGTGGTATTTTACCAATAACAGATTAAATTAAAACACTTTTTGAATTAGACTGTAATACCCTATTGAGTTCTCAATCGACAAGTTTTTTTTAAGTTATATCTATTTCTATGAAATTTAATATAACATAAATATTTGATTTTCTTTTTCAGATCCCCAGTGCAATATATTTAATAAGAATATAGTGCAAGAACATTTAAAATAAAAACTATATAAGTAATATTCACTGTAATTTATTTTTATATATTTAATGTTAATGAGTAATTTAAAACTACAATGAGTAACTCTGCACAGTGGCGGCGCAAGACCTAAACTTAATGTGGGCATGGTACATTTTGCGAGGCCCTCTGTAGAAGAAGGGAATATAAAATAAGATTTTTCATACTTTTTCAAATATATTTTTGGCTATGAGGCGCGAGGCCTTTTACATCGCGAGGCCGTGGGCGGTGGCCCACACCGCCCACGCCTTACGCCGCCTCTGACTCTGCATAAGAGTTCCTAAGAGTCTGCGTGTACTTACTTACTGAGAAATTACCCCTTCATCGATCATGACTTCGTCGATCAAGACTTAACTAGAACTACAATGAGTCTTAAACTCTGCATAGGAGTTCCTAAGAGTCTGCGTGTACCTATACTTACTGAGAAAAAATCAAAAAATATCTAAATCAAAATAATATTTATTCAACATAGACCTTTACAGGCACTTATTGACGTCAACAAACAAAACAAAAAAACAGCTTAAAAAAAAAACAAAAACCTTGTCCGTACGTACGAATAAGGAAAAAAAAAGAAAAAATATATTGACTCGACACCTGTTCGGAAATTGGGAGAGCCTTATCGAGAAGAACAGGCAAGAAACTCTGAAGGTCTATTTTTTATCTCCTCTTTTCAATGTTAATAATTATAATAATATAATATAAAAATACAATATAGTATAAGATACAATCATACCTAATACGATTACAGTCGTATGTATGTTTACATACACATATAAAAATAATATAATATTATAAATAATGTTGTTACCAAACACGGCTCTATGAATAGTGTCCCCATTCCCAAATAGTGTGATCATTTAGATAGTCACTTACTTTATAATAACCTTTACTCATGAGTGTCTTTTTGATATGGATTTTGAATTTATATAAAGGCAAATCAATGACACCTTGCGGAAGTTTGTTAAACATAGATATACATTTCCCCAAGAACGAACAGCTAGTTTTATAGAGTCTGAACATTGGAACGGCAAGTTTATTTTTGTTCTAGTATTCACATTATGTAGGTCACTGTTTTTATTGAATTTATTATAGTTTCTATATACAAAAACTAAATTATCATATACACTTCTCATCAAAAAAATCGAAACACTTCCGTTTTCATTGTTTCTGTCCGAATTTAACACAAAAAAGAATTCATACGATGAAAAAAAAAACATAAATGTATAGCTGGCAGTTTGGCCATTACAGTAATAAGCGAAAATTCTAAATTCAAAATTAGAATTTCATTTGTTTATCTTATAAACGAAATGAATCACTGTTTTGAGACAAATGTGTGTTTAGGGTTGGAGTACATTTAGCGTTTAAAAACTAAAAATTGGCGCCTATCCTTAAACTTTTTGTTTTTTATTTCAATACTGTGACTTTGGGACGTCTGAAAAAAGGTTATTTTTCTAAAACGTATGGATACTTCGCCCACAGAAGCCGCCCAAGTTGTGGCATTGCTGGATTCTGGCCTTAGTCAGCGTGTTGTGGCTGCAAGACTGCATCTAAGCCTGTCATCTGTTCATAGAGTCTATAAACGTTATCGGGAGACTGGTTTGTTCACGCGCCGTTCAGGATCTGGCAGGAATCGGGTCACTTCTGAGCGAGATGATCGATTCATTGTAACAACTTCTTTAAGAAATCGACGCCTTAACGCTTTTCAACTGCAGCAGCGGCTTCGTGTTGTACGAAGGGTGGCTGTAAGTGACTCTACAATTAGAAGAAGGTTGAAGGATCGTGGACTGGTACCGCATAAGCCAGCAAATGGGCCGAAATTAACTGCAGACCATCGAAGAGCGCGCCTTAACTTTGCACGTGAGCACCTAAATTGGTCATACCTACAGTGGAGCAAAGTTCTCTTTTCTGATGAGTGTAAAATTATGCTGTATGGTAACGACGGAAGGAACAAGGTCTACAGAAGAGACGGAGAACGCTATGCAGAATGCTGCATTGAAGAAAAGGTCAGCTATGGTGGCGGTTCGTGGACGGTTTGGGGAGGAATCAGCGCCGACGGTAAGATAGAGCTTGCTTTTGTGTCTGGGCCACGTCTGCCTGCACTAAACTGTCATCGGTACGTCGAAGAGTGTCTCGAGCCTCATGTGATGCCCTATGCACATTTTATTGGCAACGGCTTCATATTCATTGCACGACAATGCTAGGGCTCACACCGCGGGCGTCGTACGAGATTATCTTAACGAAGTCGATATCTCTATTATGGAATGGCCAGCAAGAAGCCCGGACATGAATCCCATTGAACATCTGTGGGATGAATTAAAGAGATGAATTCGAGCAAGAGATCCTGCCCCAGAAACACTTAGCCAGCTGCAAGATGCAATCCAAGAGGAATGGGACAATATACCACAGCATGTGATCGTAACTCTCATCCGATCGATGAAGAACCGTATGGAAGCAGTAATTAGAGCTCGGGGAGGGAATACAAGTTATTAAATAAACGTTTTTTAGCTTTTTTTTCATTTACGTGTGTTGTTTTATCCATTTCCTTTATACTCCATACGGAATAAAAATGACTCATTTAAAAAAATACGAAACCTATGAAAAATTCATTTAAATTTAGAACATTAACATTAAGATTTGATAAGCTCATATTACTCACTATTAAACGACATTTAACATTTATTCCTAAATGTACACATTTTTCTGATAATCCTGACAAAACGTAAACTTGCAAGGTGTTTCGATTTTTTTGATGAGAAGTGTATAAATATATTGACTAACTAAAGTTAAAATATTAATTTCTTTGAACAATTCTTTTAGGGATTCTCTAGCCCGTAAACAGTAAATAGCAAGAATCGCTCTTTTTTGTAAAAGGAAAATACTTTCAATGTTAGCCGCTGATCCCCATAGCAGCAGTCCATAGGACATAACACTATGAAAGTAGCTGAAATAAACAATTACCTCTTCATCGATCATGACTTCGTCGATCAAGACTTAACTAAAACTACAATGAGTCTAGGAGTTCCTAAGAGTCTGCGTGTCTACTTACTGAGAAATTACCCCTTCATCGATCATGACTTTATCATGACTTCGTCGATCAAGACTTATCTAGAACTACAATGAGTCTTAAACTCTGCATAGGAGTTCCTAAAAGTCTGCGTGTACCTACTTACTGAGAAATTACCTCTTCATCGATCATGACTTCGTCGATCAAGATTTATCTAGAACTACAATGAGTCTTGAACTTTTTTCTTCCTCAGGAGAGGAAGGCTGAGAGTCCTCCCCATCCCCAAATCATCCAATTCATAAACCAATGGCGAGACCTAGTCATTTACCACTATAAATGTAATGTTACTTGCACCAAATAACCTAGCGGAAAGTACAGTAATACCCCGGACTTACGCGATAGGTGAGTCCGAGCGATTGCCGCGTAAGTCGGAGTTCAACTTTGCATACAAATACATATAAAGTACCTATGTTTAATCGGGACCAGAGTTTTAAGAAAACAATAATTTAGAAGAAAAATGATTGATTAAGTGTAAGATAATAAAACAATTTACATTGCTATGAATATGTAACCTAAACCGAAGTTATTTTGAAGTAGAAGGTTTTATTTATATAATCTAATAATGTTGCTTGACGAGTTGTTTTTCTTGTTCTCACCCAAAATTTCCTCGTAGCATACCAGTAATTTTTTTATTCCGTTTTGTATTAGAAACGCGTTCATTATTAGAATGTATTTTTTCTAAAATTTGTTATCATTTTTCAATTGAATTGAGTCTTTCTGTTAAGTTTGCAATTGTCATTTGATTTACCGGTTCAACTAGCGAATCAGTTTGTTCAATCTCTTTATAACCGTTCGGACTGTTGACTCCGGTAGATCAAATTTCTTTGCCAATTCAAAAAAATTAATTTTTGCTTCAGTCTTTAATTATATTCAGTTTACACTCCAAAGACAATGTTTTTCTTTTCTAGTCAGGTTCAAATGATTCATTTTTTGTTCATTTAGACGACATAATTATTGGTTATAATTAAAACGCACTACTCCGTAAAATAATTCTATGCGGAACACGTTCAAACCTGTCGCAAACTGAACACTGAGAGGGCGAAGCGAGAGAGCCGATGCGCGCGGCAATCTAAATTAAAAACCGCGTATCTCCGAATTCGCGTAAAACGGGGTAGCGTAAGTCAGGGTATTACTATATTCACTCTAAGGCTTGTATAGTGGTATCTAAAGTAACATATAGCCACAAATAATTTTATATATAAAAATGAATCGCAAAATGTGTTGGTAAGCTCATAACTCAACAACGCCTGGACCAATTTGGCCAATTCTTTTTCGATAATGTTCGTTGAAGTTCAAGGAAGGTTTTTACAATGAAGAACATTCGAATAAATCGGAAAACCCCTAAAAACTGCCCATTATTTTCCCATGCAAACGTTTTCTAACTAAAACGTACAGTCGAATTGAGCTTTATTGTTATTGTATAAAGTTCATATTGCAAGCACTCACTGTTGTCTAAGCAATGAAGGTGTGTTCCTAACATCAAAGAGTCAATTTGCGTTTTATTAACGCTACATATAGTTGAAATTCAATCATATCTATCAAAACAGTGTGCGTGCGTGCGTTGGAGCACAGAATACATCGTTGGAGGATTTAATGTCACGTTCCAAAATTGAATAGCCACAAAATGTAATAGGTCATTTAGACTTTTTTTGCGATTTGGTTGGCTATGCGACATTATCTATAAAATAATTAGGAACAAAAAACTGCCACGGTACAAATCTTTTTGACAGGACGAAGTCTGTCGGGTCCGCTAGTTTACATATATAAATATTTTTGATAGAAGTATGTCTTAGTCAGGGTTGTTAATACAACCCTGACTAAGACACAAATGCTTGCATTCATCACATAAAAATTGTCCCCACCGGGACTCGAACCCAGGACCTCAGAGATGGCGACAGCTTAATACCGGTATACTAACCACTCGGTTACAGAGGTCATCAGATGTATCCGTTATGGGTAGCGTGTTATGAGCAGAGATCGGAATTAGGTAAGAAAAGAAAGAAAGAAAGAAAAACATTTATTTGTCTCGGTATACAATATTATTATAATTAGGTAACTAAAAAGTAAAAAGAGACAAAACAGGACCAAGCTCAGCGCTTAGCTGCAGCATCGCGAGACGCTGCAGCGCTGGTATTCTGCTTGGCCCGCAATAGGTATTCGCACCTCGCGGAGCAATCGGATTACCACTACATATTTAAACTAATTTACAACCAAAAAATATATAACAAGTAATTGAATAAATGTATACAATACACTGCTAAAGGAATATGCCATGACAATAAATTATAATTATGTTGACATATAATAAAATAACTTAATATGTATAATAATGTATCTAAAACAAGGAGGTAGATCTACTGATAAAAATCAACTTATAAACATACTATTCAATAATTTAACACACTACACACTGTCAACACCCGAATTCATCCCAATGAATTACATGAAAACCCCAGAGCCATCAAAACAACTAAGAAAAAAAAAATTAACAAAGTGTCAATGTCAAACGTCCATATGTCAATGCCAGTGGTAATGTTAAATCGAGATAAATAGCTTTGCATTTTACATGGCTCGAAATAACAAAAACAAAGACTTAGGCTTAGCGCGCACCACGATTTTCACTTCTGCGACACGATTTTAAAATCACGCTCAAAATATCGCAAGTGAGTTCGGCGCGCGCACTGCGATAAAAAAATCGGAGACTTTTGCTCAGTTGAACCATGAATTTCGTAGAAGTTACTAGTCTTTATTTACTACTTCGGAGGATCAGAAGAAAAAAGAATAAAAACCGCCAGTATTGGATTCATCCCTTCACATCAGACAGAATCATCAATGGTTTTTTTTTATAAGAAATACCATAATCTTCGGATGTATCCTAAAAAATTATTTAACCATTATAGAATGAAAATTATAACTTTTGACAGATTATTGAGAATTGTTGGACCTTATATTGTTGGACCTTTGGAGACGAAGACTCCATTGAAGATGGAGGTGCCGACATGTTTATTCTTGAACGGACGGAATAAAAATGAAGCGCCGCCGCCGGCCGGCCGCGAGCCCGCGATTTTACAAACGCAGTGTGCGCGGGTCCATATAATTCCATACTCTGCATTTTAGCTACGCGACAATCACGCCGCGAGCAGTCGCAGCAAATTGTGACAAATCACAATTTTTAAATCGCGGCGGTTTTTTAATTTCATGTGCGCGCACTGCTTTACTGACTCATATGCTGCATTTCTGCGATAAAATAATCGCGCGGTAAAAAATCGTAGTGCGCGCTAGCTCTTAGAGTCTAGTTTAATTTTTGTTGAGTCAATAAATATTGTTTAAATCTTATACGGAATGTTCGTACTGTTTTAAGATCCCTGAGTGGTGGTGGAATGTTGTTCCAACATTTCGTGGAAGAGTACGACCACAAGGGTACAATTATTTATTTACTTGCTTCGAAATGTTGATATGAATGTGGACCTTCCCGATATTTCTAATGGACGATCCCGTGTGGCCAACAATATTACAAATAAATCATAATAAATACCTCACAGATAGACAAATAATACAAACATAATTAACATATTTTTTTTTATTAGTTTACATTGATTCACAATACAAATTATCAATAATTAAGTCTTAACAAAACTCCCATACACATATTTCGCCTTTTTGATAATCTTGTCCATTCCGTTAAGCGGGGAGTGCTCCGCATTTCCGCTATTGTATTCTTTTGTTCTCACAAGCTATGTTGTGCGAACTACAAATGTGGCAACATCGCTCTTATTGGAATTTTGCAGTTGTAGACCGTGTTTTAAGGATTTAAAAGTCTTAACTTTACCTTATATGTACATATACGAAATTGCTTGTTACATAAAAAGTAATATAGGTTTATATAAAAATCTTAGTAGTATTCGGCCCCGCTATAAATTATGCATACCACCTCATAATACATCGCATTATACTAATAGTGTGTTTTGCAAAGGTGCTCAAATTTACAATAAATT
The DNA here is from genome assembly GCA_036419045.1 of Scirpophaga incertulas. Taxonomy (NCBI): domain Eukaryota; kingdom Metazoa; phylum Arthropoda; class Insecta; order Lepidoptera; family Crambidae; genus Scirpophaga; species Scirpophaga incertulas. The sequence goes on along the minus strand of CM071647.1, from coordinate 4,174,954 downwards.
ACCTAGTGACTTAATACGAATATCGAGTCTACATCTGTTTAAGAGGCGGTTGTTAATGTTATTGCAAGAAAAGATCTATTACAGCATTGCTGAATATTTAATGGTTAAATCATTATAAGACCCCAATAAAATTGTTATTTGATCACGTAATTGACAATAATTTTAAATAAGTATAATTTATTAATTGGGATATTAATAATTAACTTTTTGACATTGAGAGTGTATTAATGAATTAAAATTTTGACATAATTTTTGTAATGCATGATGATAATAATTAACATGATTTTAAGAACATTTGATATACTTGTAATAAAAATTTGTATACCCAATGGGTCGGATATAGCGGTCACCAAATCTTTATAACATTATTGTAATACCTATATTCACAAATAAATATTCATTTCATTTCATTTCATTTCATTTCAACTTCGAACATCCGAAGTCACCTGTTGTGGAACGCATCTATTTTATTTTATCTATGCTTTACCCTTTTCCCGCTACTATTGTCATTGACATCTGTCACTCGTTAAGAATTAGAGGATCATGTAGAATGTTTGTGTCTGTCTTTTAAGATTATAATAAATAATTAATATTGTGTGTAGTGGCTTTCAATACATCACCGATGTAATTTTGGCGACGTCGTGCAGTAGTTGAAATTGTGTAAAAGTTAATAACTGTTTATTTAAAAAATCATGGGAGAAACGACATGAAAGCAGAATAAATGCAGTAGAAATGAGAGCTTTGCGGAGTATGGCAGGAGTAAAACTGAGTGACAGATTGTATAATGAAGTGATTAGAAAGAAATGTGGTTTGAAAGAGGATATCGTGACAAGAATAGAGAAAGGGATGCTTGGGTGGTTTGGGCATGTGGAACGGATGGATGAAAGTAGATTGACCAAAATGATTTATGAAGCTGGAGTGAGTAAAGATACGGGACGAGGAAGACCTAGGCGAACATATTTCGAACAAATCGAAAGTGTCCTCAAAAAAGGCCAGGTCAGAAGTACCCGCAATCGTCGAGCATGTATGAGGAATGTTATGAAAGTAGATGAAGCGAAAGAGATATGTAAAGACCGTAGCAAGTGGAAAGACGTAATCTCTGCCTACCCCCATGGGAAAAAGGCGTGAGTGTATGTATGTTTAAAATAAATCTCGGGATTTGAGGCATATCCATTTTATTACGCTGTATGTAATCAGTACCTGATTCCGACCTCTGGTTATGTGTGTATGTATGTTGCGTGCTAAATTGCGTGAACAGTTACAGCATACGAGTATATTTCCAATTGAAATGAACCAAACCAACACCTGTCACCAACAGCAGTCAGTTTGGTCCAATTAAAAATGATAGTTTACAAAATTCGTATTTTTATCATTCTGCGGAAGATTCCGTTGCATTAACAACTACATCGAAATATCTGCCGTTAATTCTGACTCGCTTGTCTGTAGATAAAGGTTCATGTTTGTCTTCTATCTCGGTCAACGGTTCGTATTTTAAATTTTCATCATCGATATCTGACGACTTGTATTTTACCTCATCATCTTCGGGGTGATAAGGATTGCTGTACAATCGACGAGTCTATGACAAAAATGTCACATTAGCATCATATTAAAAACTAACCTATGTATATATTTATAAATTCTTCCTCAATCATTGTAAACGTGTCCCGATAAAATGGCTTCTCGATCTGAATTATGATGAGTCCCTTATTAAATAAATTTATTAAACACTAGCTTTCTGCCCGCGGCATCGCCTGCGTGGATTTCGGGATTGGGTCTATAGAGGGTTAAAGGTCATAGCTTTTGCCCACGGCTACTATGCGCGGAAGTCGGTCTATGGCGCGAAGGTTTTATCGCGCTTCCCGTGGGACTATCCGTTTTTCCAAGATAAAAAATACCGCAAAACCTTGCTCAAGAATCACTCTATCTATTGATTAAAACCGCATGAAAATCTGTGCAGTAGTTTTTTATTACGCATCCCGTGGGATCTGTCGATTTTTCCGGGATAAATAGTAGCCTGTGTTACTCGGGGATAATATAGCTTTCCAAAGGTGAAAGAATTTTTGAAATCGGTCCAGTAGTTTCGGAGCCTATTCATTACAAACAAACAAATCTTTCCTCTTTATAATATTAGTATAGATTATAATATTAGTATAGATATACACAATGCCTTCATAAACATAAAAATTATTTGTTTTTATAAAATTTTCTTTTGTTATGAAGTTGAATACTTTAATACTAATACTTTATTTTCAAACAGATGTACAATTTAGTATTTAACGAAAATCTCCACACTAGGCTATGCCTGTCGTGTGGGAGCTTTCACAATTTCACCTACGTTTCTGTCAAAGAATAGAAAAAAGAAAACGAAATCCATTGCGCTACAAACAAAAATAATAAAATAAAAACCCAACTACAAAAATATACAACAAAAGGTATACAGACACACTAAGACCAGTTACTCGAAGCGCGCCAAAACGCGCTCTGGTTGGTGACATGTCAAAGAGAGAAGCTCTGCCTTTAATTACAAGCTTTTATATTAGCGTCACTTGTAATGTAAGAAAATCTTGGAATCTTAATTTGACCCACATTCCGGTCTCCGATTGAGCTGAAATTTTGCATGCACGTGTAAGTCGGATGACAATGCGTGGTTATGTGTGTGACGTCATTCTAAATCCAACATGGCGGTATTACCAAGATGGCGGATCAATTATTTTTAATGCACCCCTACAATATGGGTATCAAACGAAAGGACACCTCGATGCAAAGAACACCTCGATAAATAATGTGACGTCATTCTTAATCCAATATGGCGGAGTTTCCCAAAATGGCAGATCAATTATTTATAATGCACCCCTACAATATGGGTATCAAATGAAAGGGTTTGCTAAGCTTAGGTATTTCAGTCGGAAAATAAATTAAAAGTAAAAAAAATATTTTAATACAAGCTTTTATTAAATGCGCTAAAAAGAACAAAATAAACTTTTACATATAAAAGCTTGTCGTTAAAGTATTCTATATGTAAATCTCGCGATATCTACCTCTACAAAAAAGATCTCAACACGTTTTTACTACAACGCATCGTTTTCGAAATATCGTGACTTTAGACCGCAGAAAAGTCGTATTTTAGACAATATATGCACACATTTCTGCACTACCTATGAGGTAGTGTACACGGCGCTTTTTTTGTGATGGGCCGAGTCGCTGTTTTGGTGGATCGAGTCGATTCGAGTCAGTTTATACGGTATTCGAATCAGGACTCGAATTCTAAGTTTAGTATTACTAGAGTTTAGAAATTCGAGTCTGGAAAGTCTAGTCCAGTCCAGAACTAGAGTCCGATTTTAGAACAAAAAGGAAAAATAGAAAGGAGTTAGCTTCAAACAGCGTGTAGGTTAGGTTAAGCACAATTACACAAAAATAATAACACTGTAATTTTCATTAAAATATAATAAACATTGAATGAAGACATAGAGTATAAGAGCTTATGTAAACAGTTTGCGAGTACAAGCGAGTTAATAAACTCGAATACTAGACTCGAGTCAGTAGGACTCGTATAAATAGAGTCAAGTTAGCGAGTACGAACCGATTCTTCCTGACTCAAGTACCGGAATCGAGTCCGGCGTACTCGAATCAAAATAAATTAGTATTCGAGTAGGCGAGTCCAAAGCAGGAATCGAACCTGACTCGAGTCAGACCGTACTCGGCACATCGCTACTCCACAATATATTTTGATCGAAAGAACGTAACGGGACGCTACTTTATTGATGATTTTTTTTATTTAAATTTAACGAAAATTTTAACAGCAAGAAAATTACATCATCATTCATCATCAAATTCTTCATAGTCACACGTTTTTAAAGGCAAGTAAATAGGCACTATTTGAGTTTGCGACCTTAGGCAACATCTTCACTTAACATCAGGTGAGATCGTTGTCAAAAGCACTCAAATGTGTATTAAAAAAAAACAAAATTGTACACACCTCTTGTTGAAGCTCCGTCGCTCCAAAGATGACAAGTGACATTTGTACTGCAATATACAACATATATGGCTCCAGTTATGTAATAACATGAACAAGTGTAAGGGGCTCCGAACTATAGATGACGGGATCAAAGCCAACCTCACCTCCTGCACCCAACAAATGAAGCTCTGGCGCTTCCCACGAATCCAATGGCAGCGCAGCGTGGTGGGCGACGGCCTGAAACACTCGTATTAAATTTTGACCGAAACTGCCAGATATTGCCCTATCTATGTACATTAAAATAATTTATATGTTATACTGTCGAGGTTTTCCCAGAGGGCTACAGTAGGCGTTCTTCAAAGGGAAGTAAATAGATTTTTAAAGGGTGTGACACCCCTGGTGTTGCAAATGTCCATAGGCTACGGTAACCGCTTACCATCATTGAATGGTATTGGTAATTGGTATTGAAAAAAAATGATCAAGTCCAATAGACAATCAACTCTACCAAATGTATTTAAGAAATATAAATACATATCATTGGGATCATGTAAACGCATTGCAATGGCTGCACGACAATCAATTAAAATAGCTATTTTAAGGATTCGCCGTAATTTTTTTTGGATTTTTAAATAATTTTTAAATAACTATTTTTCATTAATGATTCCACTTCTTCTTTAAAAAAAAAATATTTATTTACTTGCAAGACTGTACGACTATATCTTTGTAGAGCATAGAGTAGTAAACGTTCCTTAAAAGATCCAAAATCCATATGTGTTTACGCCAAAAACCTATATCGCGCTCGTTGCCCGCACGCGCTCGCTAGTTCTCACTTTTACATTTTTATTCCTATTTACCAGTGTACTACCTAAACTGTGCCAATGAGAATATTGACGAGAAGAGAACTCCGTGAGTAATCCTATGGTCGACCTAGGGCTCTCCGAAGGCGTAGTGAAAACGCGATAACAATTGGATTTGACATTTAACAAACAACTATAACAGGGCCGTTATCGTTGTTATGATTTCTGCGAAGTTCACAGCAAATCTGCAATGTCCACAAAAACTACAGTATATATTGCCGAAATGTGACATAAGAGGTCGCAGCATCTGGTAAATTCACTGCCTATCGACTAAGCCTAGACCCTGCTTGCTGTTGCACACACGTTCATAATCACTGGAAATTTTGTCTCTTCTGTGTAATATGTTCTTCATGTAACATGTATGAATGTGTGTTGTAACAAATAAACTCATTATGTTATCTTTCTTTCCAAACTGGAACACAACAACTTGCGCACTGCTGTTTTAACCGCAGAAACAGGTGATACGGAGGTACCAAAGCTGACAATCCAGCTTAGAGTCTACCTCTTTTTTTTTGTTCCCCTGAGGAAAATGCATTAAATTGCATACCCCGGCTGTGGCGAATCGGCGGTAATGTGGGGCTCTCCTCCCCAGAAGGGGGAGGCCTACCCACTAAAAACCTCAGGGATGGCCTCCACCGACGACGTCCGCCGGCCACGGAAGGGGCGTGGCCCATCCCGGGTCGCCGTACCCGCCGGCGACCCGCGGCGGCGCCGCAGCCGGGCTGCCGAGCCCGGCGCCGCCTCCTTCGTGCGGGATCGGCCATCTCCCGACCCCGCTCGGCGGCCTCCTTCTGGAGCATCACTGCTTCACAGAAGGAGGCCACAGCCCTCCAACCTCCCTCGTCCGCCAGCATTGCTGCAATCAATGCCGGCGGAGACAGATCTCGCCCGATCTCTGCGACCAAGACTCGGCGCTCGGAGGCCCACGCGGGGCACTCCGCCAGCGTGTGCTGGGCCGAGGCGAGGTCGGATGCGCAGTGGTGGCAATGTGTGATCCCTTCCGTCCTATTCGACACAGACACTCACCGAAGCAGCCGTGCCCGGTGAGTATCTGAGTCAATCGGTAGGTGAGCTCCTCCTTCCCGTGGAGCCAAGCTTCGAGGTGCGGGAGTACGGCACCGACGGCCCGCTGGCGCGCGCAGATCCGTAATTCGAGCTGCGCACGCCACGCCGCCACAATCCGTCGGTTAGAGTCTACCTCTAGTAACAATAACATTTTCTTTTAACTGAATAATATACCTGCGCTTTTGTGCATCGGTGCTTTTGTCGTCAGGCATCACACACCGAGCCTAGACCCATGTTGCTGCTGCACACACGTTCATTACTAACATTTTCTCATGTCTGATCGTTGTACTTTGTACCTTTACTCCACGTAATTTGTATAAATGTGTGTGTTGCAACAAATAAACTTCTTATCTATCTATCTGCGCCTATTACTTTCGAAGATACATCGACATGTTTGCGGCGCTGTCGCGGATTTCTCGAAAACGCTCCATATTAAAAGCACTGCAATCGTGACGTCATAATTAAGTAAACTCGCCTAATTTGTATGAGCGTATAAACGAATATCAAAATAACTTTGATATTTGTACGTTTATAGGTATACTTTCTATATAAAAAAACATGTTACATTTAATGTGAGAATGATAGAAATATGTTCGTATTATTAGAATTATGTGCGTAAATAATAATTGCACACTTTTATAAAATCTAAAAACAATATAAATTAATCATTTACTGAAATTTCTATATTGACATACTTTCATGAGATATAAATTGTTCAAATCAGATAATTATAGCATAAAAACGGCCATAATCAGTTGTAGTCGTCTATCCTATTTTCAATTTGGTGGCTGAAACCACTCAAGGATGTACAATTCGTAGATTCTTTGTCAGATTTGTTATATAAAAAATAATACTTACGCATCACAGTTATACTTTTATTTATCAGCATTTTTCAAAATATTTCTCGATAGTAATAATAAAAGTTGTTTCATTTTTACAGCTCCAGTAAAAACAGTGGTGGAATGAATTGTACTCGTAAAAATAAATTAAACATAACACATAAACATAGTTTATATTTAGTTATTCGATACAACTTAAACGGAAGTCTGGCATCGACAGACTTGACGAGAAATACAGAGGGGTCCAAAATAAGTTTCAATTGTATAAAAGTGCATAACTTACAAACTAATTGAAGAGTTCTCTTATATTTGGTGAAAGTGTAGCTCAAGCCCAAGTTAAAGACTGTAGATGTTCCGGTTAGCATCCACACACAAACAGAGATGAGAATTATTTGAAATACATATATTTCAAATGCAAATACAAAATGCAAAATACCCATTTTTATTTTATATTTGAAATACTTTTCTTCTAAATGTATTTTGTATTTTATTTGAAATACTCTATATAAATATTTAGTATTTATAAAATACAAAATAGTTTCGTTGCATTAATAATTAATTTTTACAATTTTTCATTCTTAAATCCATGATTTCCTTATTTATGAACGCACTGATCGTGATCGTAGTGATGTCATTGTCATTTGTCAACTAGAACAATAATGCCAACATTCCTATAGGCGGAACATGAAAGATGAACTCTTTGAACAAATACTAGTTTTAAAATCACATGATGATTTGGATTCTCGATTTTAAATTGTTTATTAATAAGTATGGATGGATGTTTGTCTCTCTCACGTGAAAACTACTGAACGGATTTTAATTAAACTTTACAATAAAGCTATGTTAATGAAAGCACGGTTATAATTTATATTAGGTTAATGAAAGCACGGTTATGTGTTGTAATGGTTTAAGCACGCGTCAATAGATGGCGGTGATTGTATTCTGCATCTCAGTGGCATTGTAATTGTTGTCTCTGTATAAATAGGGCTTTGAAATATTTAGGAATTAGGGGATTCGCCTACTGTGACCATACGTACGAGCAAGCTCTGACTCCTCTATTGCTGCGTTCACAGTATCGATCCTCGGCCGACTTCACGTCTTTGGGACCCTCCCGTGTGGCGAAGGCCGGACGGGAGACCTGAGACGCGGGGGTCGGTCGCCCTGCGCCCGAAAAATTATTTTCGAAATACCCACCACAAGAAATTGTGGTAAATACTTCGCAAGATGTCGCAGACGCCACAAACAAAGACGCCTAGGAAGAAAGGGCCTTCACTTTCATCCCCGATGCCCTCCACTCCTACCCAAGAAGGAGGACAAGAAACCATCTTCTGCATGCCCTCAACATCGGATGATCGTCAGGCTGCATGGAAACCGGAAAGAATGTCCCTCAGAGATATGCCACCTTCTCAGCGCTCCTCAAGATCGGTGACGCCTGCCTCGGTGCTATCATCCGCCGCATCCTCCCGACGCGCCTCGCCGCTTTCAGCAAAGGACAGGCTCATCACGGCCTCACCGACAATGCAGGGAGACTCTGCAATGCAAATGAAGCCACCTACACTTCCTACCACGGAACCTACCACCGCCTCGCTAGAGCACATACCTCTAGCCCAGCGCGACCCACGTCGCCGAGAAAGACCACCGCCACTACATACCTCATATGAGCATCTCGAAGTGAGGGAACAACCTGATGTCTTCGATACTAAAAATCGAATTAAGATCCTGACAGAACAAGAGAAAAGCTCCTATGCAAGAGCTCTCAAGCGGCAGCAGGATGAGATAGACGACAGCCTCGAAGACCAACAAATTGCAAAACGACGACTTGAGGATAGCTCGCCTACAACGAAAGGTGCAACATCATGCCCGTCGACGACTACCCTCCAAACAAAAAACAATGATGCCGCAAAATACCCTCCACTAGTAGTGGAATTATTACCAAACTGGACAATGCATTTCAGCGAGCTCCAAAAGAAACTGGGTCACCCCCCAAATGCCCGCCCCTATGGGCAAGGAATACGGTTTATTCCGAAAACCGAAATAGAATACCGCGTTGTGCAGAAATATCTCACAACAATCGAGAAAACGGAGAAAATCAGCTGGTTTTGTTACTCACTGCCATCTGATAGAAGCCTTAAGGTGGCAATTCGAGGGCTACCATGGAACACCACCCCGGAACAGATTATCGAAGGGTTCTCCAGGCATAACATCATAGCCGAGCACGCCAAAAAGATCTCCGCGAGACAGGGAAGGCCTGGCTGTGTATTTTTTGCACAGCTACAGCGCACCCCAGACCTCACTCCGCGCGTCTACAACTTAGACCAGCTGTGCGGCATGGTGGGGCCCAAGATCGAAGCCTGGAGGAAGGGGGGCAGGAGGGGACTGGCACAATGTCACCGGTGCCAGTCATTCCGTCACTCCTCGCACAACTGCCACCGCACACAGGCTTGCGTAAGATGCGGCGGCCCCCACGCCGCCCGCGACTGCCCCCGCCCACGCGAGGAAGCACCCACGTGTGCGAATTGTGGAGGCAACCACACTGCAAATAGCATCTCCTGCCCCATATACCAAAAAGAGATGAAAAACAGAAGAGCCGGCACTGTGGCAAGATCCGCCAAAACAACAGCTCCCCCTCCACCACTAGAACAGACACCAATGGTCGGAGAAGACGAAAGGAACGCCCCTGGTACACTAATGGCTGCCGCTAACGACGGCCTAAGACCACCATCAAAAAGGAGAGGCAATAAAACAAGGAAACTTCAAGCAGCTGCCCCTCCCCCCCTGCCTGCTGCCTTAGATGAAACTGCACCCGCCCAAACAACACAAGCGGCCCCACAAACTACCAAACCAGAGCCACAAAAGAAAAGAAAGCCGCAACCTGGAAAACCGGTCTCAGCGCCAAGTAGCCAGCCCGAATCCAGTAACAAAGCCCCGGACGTACCGCTGGTGGTCGCCGCCCTCCCCGGAGGGACGAAGGCGAAGCCAAGTGAGACGGCTCTGGGACACCGAATCGACCTGCACACAATAGTCAACTGCCTACAAATCTTTCTCCAACAAATAGGCAAAGTGCTGGCGGCAGTCGCACAGGGACTGGACCCGGTCCCTGAAATATTACAGGCCCTGAATGAAATCCATAGATACTATGGATCAAAATAAGCTTAGGATCATCCACTGGAATGCCGGGGGGCTCAATGACACGAAAAAGACCCTCCTTAGACGTCTACTAGCAGAATACAGGGCTGACATAGCCCTGCTAAGCGAGACGCATTTGAAGCCAAAGACGGCATTTAAGCTCGCGGGGTACCAAGTCTACAGAAAAGACGAGGTATCCCCACTAGGACACGCCTATAGGGGCTTGGCGGTCCTAGTGAAAACAAGGATAGTACACTACCCCCTACCACCGACTCCACTGAACACCTCTTACGGTTTGGGGGTAGAGATCGCAACCAACAACAACCATGTCCGTGTCTATGCATTCTACAAACCACCAGGAGAGAGGTTGGATACCGGGGACATCCACCTCCTCCTCAACTCGCCGGCACCCACCATCATCGCCGGCGATTTCAACTGCAAGCACACGGCATGGAACTCCCGCATAACGTGCCTAAATGGAAGACGCCTGCTGGCTGACTCAGAAGCCAGAGGTTACCTGATACAGGGACCGGAGACACCCACCCACTACCCGTACAACGACCGCCAAGCGCCAGACACTATAGACCTCCTCTTAACCTCCAATATACCAGGCACATCGATCACCCAAGCGGTCCTCGATGACCACCTAATGTCTGACCACCAGCCCATCTTGGTGGAATACCATCCCCCCATAAGAGTCGAGGCTCCCGCTAGGAAGATACGGGTAGACTGGGACATATATGCAGCAGAACTCACAAAGAACTGCCCCTCCTTCCCTGTATTGGGTACCGCGGAAGTAGACAAACTGGCAGAAGATCTACAATGCCACATCAAGAAAGCCCTCAAGCATGCCCAAATGACTCCAAAACCATCTCAACAGCGGACTAATCTTCCAACAAATATATTAAAGATGCTGGAGGAAAAGCGCCGTACTCGCCGGTTGTACCAAACCACTCGCTGCCCACAGCTACGCCGCCAGTTGAACGCTATGGCGAACAACATCTCCGCCAAGCTAAAAGAACACCGAAGTGAATCCTGGATCAGGGCAATCAACAACGCAGCGGACGACACTAACAATGTCCATAGGCTCTGCCGCGCGCTGACAAAGAAGCCACCACCCGTCCGCCCACTGAGAGCCCCCGACGGAACCTTAAAGTACCGTGCGGAAGATAGGGCGGAAATTCTGGCAAGTTACCTTGAGGAAGTATTCCAGCCAAACCCCGACACCATGCCGAACCACACAACATCAGTGACCGAAGGCCTCACGGCATACCTTGACCGGCCCATGGATGGAGAGGATGAAGCCCCCATCTTTTTCACCCCGGGCCAGGTCTCAAGAGCCGTAAAGAAATGCCCAAACCGTAAAGCTCCTGGCCCGGATGGGATTCCAAATGAGGCAATAAAACACCTACCTCCAAGAGCTGTGGCTGCCACTACCCGCCTTTTCAATGGCATAATCCGTCATACATACTTCCCGACCACCTGGAAAGAAGGCAGGGTAGTTATGATTCCGAAGCCGAGTAAAAACACCACCAAACCTGAGAGCTACCGGCCAATCACCTTACTGAGTACGCTCTCAAAGGTATTCGAAAGATTGCTGCTAACCATCCTGGCTCAGCACATAAGACCTCGTGCTGAGCAATACGGCTTCAGATCGGAGCACTCCACAACACATCAAATAACAAGAGTGCTCCACCATATCGCAACCAACAAAAATAAGAAGGAGATCACAGTAGCTCTCTTCCTCGATGCCGAAAAGGCCTTTGATAGAGTGTGGCACGAGGGCCTGCTGCACAAGATGGCCACCTCTACTACTCCACGTCGAGTAGTTAAGACGGTGGCCTCTTATCTCGAAGGTCGGTTCTTTAGAGTGACAGTGGAGGGAAAGGAGTCCAGCAGACGCCCGATCAGGGCCGGGGTACCCCAGGGCAGCTGTCTGGCCCCAACCTTATACTCGCTTTACACCGATGACATCCCGGTAGTTGCTGGAGCCATGCTAGCACTCTATGCCGATGACGCCGCCTTTCTTACATCTTCAATGAACTCCAAACACGCCATCTCCAAGATGCAAAACCAACTTGATGCCCTCCCGGAGTGGCTAGCTAAGTGGAGGATGAAGCTCAACGTGAAAAAGACTCAGGCTATCATACTGAGCGGAGTGAGAGACCAACCTACGCTCACATTGATGGCCACCAAGATACCCTGGCAGAGAACGGTCACATACCTGGGGGTGACCCTCGACAGGTTTCTCCGCATGACCCATCACGTTGACGCCACCATACACAAGGCAAGGGCCACAAGGATTGTGCTTAGGCCAATTTTAACATCCACGATGCCTACAAAGCAAAAGCTAATGATATACAAAATGTATATCAGAAGCCGACTCACCTACGCCGCCGCAGCATGGATGGCCCTAACCTCTGAAGCTCTCAGGAAAAAGTTAGAAGTCCAACAGACTAGGTCGCTCCGAATGATAGTGCAGGCCCCGCGCTACGTGAGGAACGATCTGATAAAAAGGGACCTAAGATGCCCAGACATAAAAGATTTTGCCAAGACCTTAGCATCAAAGATGTATGTGAGGGCTGCCAGGTCTCAGCACCCTCACATCCAAGATATTGCTCCCCAACACGCAAGGCCCCCTGAGGGAAGAATAAGGAAACTGCCACGTGACCTTCTAGAAGAAATACCATAAATAGTCAAGGTGACCACCCCAGATAAAAGGATGACCTTAAAAAGAAAAATTTTTTCAGTGGAAAATGAAAAATAAAAATGAAGCCAAAGGGCCCAAAAATGGCCCACCCCAAGGACGCGCTCGTCTTAACGAGCGGAGTATGACACCACTGCAAGGAACCAAGTTCCGTAACGGTTACCCCGACCTCAGAAAGAGGTTGAGCGGAACGTCGCGAGATAGGAATTAGGTATCGCGTACAGAGGACTGGCAGTGCTTGTACGACGTAGCCTCGTACATCGATCTCTGCCAGTACCGACATTGAAGACCGCCTACGGCCTCGGTATAGAAGTTGCCTTGGTAACATCAGAGGCCATGCGTGTGTTCGCCTTCTATAAGCCGCCCCAAGTCCCCTTAGAAGTGGCTGACGTCCACCAACTGCTGGACTCGCCGCTTCCCACCATAGTAGTCTTGTTCTAAATCGGACAGTTTTAAGTTCGCACTGTACTAGTACAGTTTGAATAATGTACTAGTACACCTTATTAGTACTATTAGTACTTAACAGTACAGTGAAATATTAGCAATTCTAAGGAAACGGCCCCTAAAGTTTAATGAATAATCAATAGTATAATATAATACTAGCTTTTTGCCCGCAGCTTCGTCCGCATTTTATTTGAATTTCCCACGGGATAGACATGTTTTCCCTCAGTAAAATCAACTTATTTCGTTTCCCGTGCCTTAAATCATCCCCATACCAAATTACATCAGAAATGGTTTGGCTTAGTTTACCGCGGGAAAGAGATATTTTACCGCGGTAAAAAGTATCCTGTGTCCGTTCCCGGGCACAAACTGTATTCGTACGATTTCATCTAAATCGGCTCAGTACTTTTGGCGTGAAAGCGTAACAGACAGACAGACTTTTCCACGGGAAAGAGATATTTTAGCGCGGTAAAAAGTATCCTATGTCTGTTCCCGGACTTCAAACTATATTCGGATCAAAATTTCATCAAAACCAGTTCTGTACTTTTAGCGTGAAAGCGTAACAGACAGACAGAGTTACTTTCGCATTTATAATATTAGTATGGATAATCAATCAATAAAAGTGCTGAAAGTATGTTCACTGGTGAAAATCCTTTTACTTAATGCTTCTTTTAAATTCACGAATTCGCCACCGAAATAATTGTAGGTACCTAGTAAATGAATCCCAACTAATATTATAAATGCGAAAGTGTGTTTGTTTGTTTGTTGTTTATTTGTTTGTTTGTTTGTTTGTTTGTTACCTCTTCACGCTTAAACTACTGGACCGATTTCAAAAATTCTTTCACCTTTGGAAAGCTACATTCTCCCCGAGTAACATAGGCTACTTTTTATCCCGGAAAAATCGACAGATCCCACGGGATGCGCAATAAAGGCTTCGCTCAAAAACTACTGCACAGATTTTTATGCGGTTTTCATCAATAGATAGAGTGATTCTTGAGGAGTTTTGCGGCATTTTTTATCTCGGAAAAAACGGATAGTCCCACGGGAAGCGCGATAAAATCTTCGCACCATAAACCGACTTCCGCGTATATGTAGCCGTGGGCAAAAGCTATGACCCTTAACCCTCTATACACCCAATCCCGAAATCCACGCGGGCGAAGCCGCGGGCAGAAAGCTAGTTTTTAATAAGTAGTAAATGAAACTTAATGATGGCTCTATACGCAGCATCGAGAGAACTAAAAATGTAATATTTAAAGCGCTAATTAAAATCTATATCGATAAACGTAACATGCTTTTTAATTTAAGGTATTGCTAAGATACTAGAACATTTCATTCTTTATCAAGGCGCTAGATAATGACTGTGTATCGTTAAAAGCAATTATGTTTATATCATGAAGATTTCAATAATCAAAATCAAGCGCTAAAAAGCGCTGAACAAGATTACTATCAACATAATGCACAGTACAGAACAGACATCATCTATCTCGCTTTCTCTTACATACAGTACGATCTGTGTTGATCGGACATTCGGACAAGCAACATTAGCACTTGTGTTTAGCGCGCACAGAGTGGTAGCGAGAGACGACGGCGACGGTGTACTAATAGGTCCGACTGTACGAATAAGAGCTCGCGTTCGGTAACGTTACTAATCGGACAGTGCCGAGTAATGTCACTTTTTAGTACGTCGTACGCGTACTACACAAGACTACACCATAGTGGCAGGAGACTTCAACTGTAAACACACCGCATGGCACTCAAATACCGTGTGTCCAAATGGTCGAAGGCTGCTGAATGATGCAGAGGCAAATGGGTATATGGTCATGGGTCCAGAAACGCCGACGCATTACCCATATACGCAAACGCAGATGCCGGATGTTATAGACATCTTAGTAGCCCACAAGATCGGGGCTACTACTATAACACAAGATGTGATAGATGACCCGGCCATCTCCGACCACCAAATGGTACTGGTTAAGTGCTGCCCACCTTTGCGCACGCTACCAATGCCAAAAAGACGCCACCAAAATTGGACCGCGTTCACAGACCGCGTGAACGGGGACCTAACCTCGTTCCCCGTGAATACCGGTGTGGACGTGGACAAACTGACTGCACACATAACCGAATGCATCACAGCAGCGCTACATGACACCGTAGTAGAGCCGGATAACACCCACCCGACCTACCAATCACGACCATTACCAGGCAACCTCAGGCGATTGATAGAAGAGAAGCGCCGGATCAGAAGGATCTGGCAGCAGAACCGGTGCCCCGCACTGAAGAATCGCCTGAACGCTATGGCCACCCGCATAGCCTGTGAACTCCGCACGCTCGCAAATAACAGCTGGGAAGACGCTATACAGGAAGCCAGCGATGACTGGGGCAAGGTTCACCGCCTCTGCCGCAGACTCGCCAGGCAACAGAAACCCGTCCACCCACTGCGAGCGAACGATGGCACGCTCAAATACAGGGCTGAGGACAGGGCTGAGTTGTTTGCGGAGTACCTAGAAGAGGTATTCAGGCCAAACCCGCCCACGGACGACCTACACACGCGGGAGATCGAAGCGGGAGTGGAATCCTATTTGAGAGACCCGATACCTCTGGCAGAAGACCCAGTCGTCTTCACACCAGGACAGGTCGCCAGAGGTATCAAGAAAACGCCCAGGAAGAAGGCACCGGGGCCAGATAGGATTACCAATGAGGTACTAAGGCGGCTACCTTATAAGGCCATAGCAGCATTGACCCGCCTATATAACGGCATCGTCCGAACATCGCACTTCCCTACCACCTGGAAGACTGGGCGGGTCATAATGATACCGAAACCCGAGAAAGACACCACCAGACCAGCCAGCTATAGGCCCATTACCTTGCTGGATACGATGGCCAAGCTGTTCGAGCGGCTGCTGCTCGATACCATGAAGCCGCACATCACCCCCCGGGACGAGCAGTACGGGTTCAGGGCTGATCACTCCACAACCTTGCAGCTTACGAGGGTCATACACAAACTGACGGCTGCAAGGAACAAGAAAGAATACCCTGTGGCGGTCTTCCTGGATATGGAGAAGGCCTTCGACCGAGTATGGCACGAGGGCCTGATCCATAAACTGCGGTCAACATCTCTGCCCAGGAGGACCGTCCACACTATAGCAGCCTTCCTCAAGAACAGGCAGTTCTACGTGGCGGTCGAACAGGCTACCAGCAGCCTCAAGATCATCAGGGCCGGGGTGCCACAGGGCAGCTGCCTATCACCATCGTGCTACTCCTGGTTCACGAATGACATCCCAGTGAATCCAGGAGTCACCCTGGCCCTATACGCCGACGATGTGGCCTATATAACCACATCCATCAGACCATCCCACGCGGCCTTGAAAATGCAGCGCCAGCTGGATGTCCTCCCCAAGTGGTTGAGCGACTGGCGCCTAGTAGCCAACCCTACGAAGACCCAGGCGATCATGCTCAGCTACGCCACGCTTCCCGACAACCTATCACTCCTAGGGCATCAGATCCCCTGGACACCCAGGGCGAGATACCTAGGAGTGACTATCGATAGGAAACTATCTATGACGCCGCAGGTGGAAACAGCGACAGCGCAAGCCAAGACGGCGAGAGCGCTACTGAGGCCGATACTTACATCACAGCTGCCACTCAACATAAAGACCACAGTTTATAAGCTGTATATCAGGCCGCGGCTTACGTATGCAGCGCCGGCGTGGTACGCCTTAACAGGGAAAGGGGCAAGGAAGAAGCTGGCAGTCCAACAGTCCCTGGCCCTTAGAACTGCGACACGCGCACCGAGATATGTCAAGAATAGCGTGATAGCCAGGGACTTAAGAATGACATCCATACACGCGCACATCAAATCCCTCGCAGCCAGCATGTTCTGCAGGACTGCCAGCTCTCACCACCATCACCTGCAGAACATCGCCCCCCACCACGCCCGCCCCCCTGACTGGCGAGCGCTGCCCCGAAGCCTTGTCCTCTCAGAAAGCGAGAGTGACAACTAACACCGAGGACAAACAAGCTGCTCCCATAAAGGAGCCATGATGCCACGACGGAGTATCATGCCCGTCACCCCAACGACCCGGCTGTAGTAACAGTCGGAGTTGAAGCCGCTGAAGGGGGCCAACAGAGCCCCGAACAGCCTCCTCTATCCATAGTAAGATAGAGATGGAAGACCCGATTGGATTGGAGGAATTCCAAAGAACCCCGAACAGTTTCCTCTGCCCATCAAGAGGCAGAGATGGAAGACCCCGATTCGATTAGGAATTCCGGGCAATGCCACCGGTGCCAGCAGTACGGCACGGCTCAACGAACTGCACAGCCCCTCCCAGACCCAGATGCGTTAAGTGTCTGTCATAGAGTAACTTATATATACTGTGTCTGTTATCCCACCTCACGGCCGAATGCCCTACCAAGCTAGGAGTCGGTAAACCCGTCTATTGCGTTCGTTCGTCTTATGCGGCCAAGAAGGCCACACCGCCAACTCGCGAGTGCGGCCGCGGCCGCGGCCGCAATCGCGAGTTGGCGCGAGTTGGCGAGTTTATAATGACAGAGGCCGATTTCCCGGCCATG
Source organism: Scirpophaga incertulas (assembly GCA_036419045.1). Classification (NCBI taxonomy): domain Eukaryota; kingdom Metazoa; phylum Arthropoda; class Insecta; order Lepidoptera; family Crambidae; genus Scirpophaga; species Scirpophaga incertulas. Next base: position 4,157,395 of record CM071647.1, on the reverse strand, counting down.
CGTTCACGGAGGCCTCCGGCCCGCCAAACCGACAAGCCCGCGGCAACCGGTTCGCCACTCTCGTGGCGCAAGCGGCCCGCACCAGAGGCCACCAAACAGCCGGCGCCCGGCCCTCAGCCGGAGCCGGCTCAAACAAACACAGAGCCCTCCATCCACGGTCGACTCCGACATGGAGGCTCTTATGTACCTCCATAACATGGCGCAGTGTATCGATTTTTCCAAGATACGCGCCGTAGTTGCTCAGTTCAAAGCTGCTAAGACAGACTTTGAACGGTTCACTTTTATGTTTGAAGCACGAGGCCCTTCTGGCCGAATTCAAATAACTTCCTATCGCTATTTTAAAGAAATTAATTAACTGTTAATTTTTAAATTCCTATTTTAATTTTAATTCTAATGCCTAATAACGCCAGTCAGGGGAATCTGCCTCTGTCCCACGGCCGTATTAAACCAGACGGCCTAACGCTAGTTTCATTCAATGCACGCTCACTCCGAGCGAACATATTAGAGTTAAAGGAGTTCGTAAAGGACAACCCTACCGATTTATTACTAGTTCAAGAGACTTGGCTCAAACCAAGCGACCGGAAAGGCCTTTCCATTCCCGGTTTTAAACTCACACGTAATGACAGAATAGGCCGCCGCGGCGGCGGAACCGCGATTTACTATAGGAAGCAGCTTCACTGCACGCCTATTCCCACACCGACCGTCCGAAATATGGAAGCGACGGTGTGCAGACTGGCGATGACAGGGCATCAGCCCGTCTATGTCGCGTCAGTCTACATACCGGCGCAAAAAGAAGCCCTAAAAAGCGACTTTGAAGCCATTCTAGGACTAGGCGGACCAGTCGTAATGTTCGGCGACTTCAACGCCAAACATATCGACTGGGGTTGTAATTTCACAAACACTAACGGCTCACGTCTAAACAACATCCTAGACGAGCTGAACTTAGATCATCTGGCGCCTCTGACGCCCACTCACTACCCGACTAACAGGAACTCGCGACCGGATGTCCTAGACTTCGCCCTAATTAGAAGCGTAGGTCTAAGACTTACCTCCATTAGTACGTTGGATGACCTAGGCTCAGACCACAGACCGGTGTCTCTGGTCCTAGGCCCTCAAACGATACAGCCACCGCTAACAAAGCGTATCACTAACTGGCTAGGATTTCACGACACACTAGCAACCGCTATCGAGAACAAAACCATCTCTCTCGATGCGGAATGTCTATAATAACCCCGACATAGACAACGCAGTGTCGTCAATAACTCATTCGATCCAAAAGGCAGTCGAGGACAACGTTCGCGAGGTGCCTGTGCCTCGGCGTAAGCTCCCGCGAGCTCTTGCTGACCTACTACAAAGGAAGAAACCGCCTTCAGCGGGAAGTAAAGGCAAAACTCAAAGAGTTGAGAAACGCGCAATGGGAAGACCTCATGGCCAACATTAGACCTTCACACACCGCGTACTACAAAATCGCAAAGTCGCTCCGCAGCGACGCGATACAGCACGTACCACCTATAACCCGTCCGGACGGAACAACGGCCTTTGACGACGTCGAAAAAGCCGAATGCTTCGCCGATAGCATTGCTTCTCAATGCTCAGTTAGTACACAACCCTGCGACCCCGCTCATATAGCGCGGGTCGAAACGGAAGTCCTCCAGAGGGCCGAGTTAGCACCACCCGAGAGCCCTCCCACAGACCCGATTACCACCGATGAAGTCTTCAACGTCATCAAGGGTCTACACAACCGGAAAGCGCCCGGCGCTGACGGTGTGTCAAATAAGGCTCTCAAATCCCTACCACGTCAGTTTCTCACGATTCTGACAGTACTGTTCAATGCCTGCTATGACAAGTGCTACTTTCCGCAAGCGTGGAAAGAAGCAATTGTCATAGGCATCCCCAAACCGGGGAAACCTCTCAACATCCCCGCGAATCACCGACTCATTAGCCTTATTAGCGCTCTAGGGAAGGTGTATGAGCGATTAATCGTAGCTCGATTAAAAGAGCATCTCTTCACAAATAACATCATTAGACCCGAACAATTCGGGTTCCGACCGAAGCACTCTTGCCCTCAGCAGGTGCATCGCATAGTAGAGTACGCCTTAGAAGGCTTTTACCCCCGTAAAAAGATCACGGCGGCGGTATTCTTCGACGTCGCCAAAGCTTTCGACAAAGTATGGCACACCAGGCTCATTTTCAAACTTTATAACAGCGGCACGCCCGACCGCTTAGTTAGAATAATACAAGCGTTTCTGCTTAACAGAACGTTTAAATTCAAACACGAGGGCACTCTGTCCTCACCGCGTTCACTACAAGCTGGCATCCCTCAAGGCTCCACGCTCTCACCCACACTATACACAGTCTACACGACTGACATCCCGACACCACCGAAAGGTGTCGAGTTAGCTTTGTTTGCGGACGATACCGCACTTTATATATAGTAAAGGCCCGTGCCTCGCGCACACTACTAAGCGTGTGCAGCGGACGGTAGATGAGCTGGCAGACTGGTTCCGTCTCTGGCGCATCGAAGTAAATCCGGACAAATCGTCCGTGATTTGCCTGGATGCGCGAAAACGGACACGGTTAGTTCCATACGGGACTGATCACATCCGCCTACAGGGCGTTGCCATACCGTGGCAGCGCTCTGTTAAATATCTAGGCGTCACCCTGGACAAGCGGCTCACCTTCCGTCCGCACATTCGCAACGTAGTTAACCGCGCGAAATTTTATATGAATCGGTTAGGGAACATGTTCGGCACGAACTCCAAGATGTCCCTACGCAATAAGCGTACCTTATTTAAAGTGTGCATTCGGCCGGTGATGACATACGCGTCTCCCGTGTTCGCGCACACGCAACCCCACTTATTACACAGCATGCAGGTCGTGCAAAATAATTTCTTACTCCGAGCCACCGGGGCTCCACTCTATGTTCGACGTCACGATCTCCATAGAGACGTAGACATCCCGACCGTTCAACAACATCTGAAAGCATGTTCGGAGCGCTTCTTCAAAGCAGCATCCGCACATCCCAATCCGCTCATTAGAAACGCGTCCGATTACGCTGTTTCCGACCGCATCCGCCGTCCCAAACACTCGTTAACAGACCCGCCAAACACAATTTCCACTAAGCTCAACAGGCTACTTGAGGCGGCTTCCGCGTCGCCGAACTCCACGACCACGTAAGTAGCAAACCACACACTAACAACTGTGTAGTTAGCTTAGCTTGGAATTCAAGTGCATCAGCGCACATATCATACCATTCGGACCACTCTGGTAACCGAACCCATTTCAGAGTGTACGCACTCTCCTGAGGCTACGCTGTGCACCGCCCCGTTCTGGAGGGCGGGAGCGTTAGTTCAAGCCGATAGGGTCCCAGGCCTTCCGCCCGACCAAAGGCTGTAGGTAGTGTTTAGTTGGTAGGCTGGCCTTCTGCTGGAGTCCAATATAACCATCCACCGTAGACCGGTTGCGGGTGGTATCCGGTGCGAGGTCGTCCGAGCACCAGGGGGTTGTCAATAGCGACCACTGTGGTGGCGCGCCCCCTATGAGGATTCACTACCCTCCCCCGTGGGAAAAAAAAAAAAGTTTAGGAATTCCTGCCTCGCCCCGTCCCCTGAGAGGGCGAGCGCTCCGATGAAGCCGATAGGGCCCCAGGCTTTCTGCCCGGCCAAAGGCATTAGGCAGTGTTTAGTTGGTAGGCTGGCCTTCTGTCAGAGTCCAACATAACCACCCGCCGTAGACCGGTTGCGGGTGGTATCCGGTGCAAGGTCGTCCAAGCACCAGGGGGTTGTCATAGCGACCACTGTGGTGGCGCGCCCCCTATGAGGATTCACTGCCTCCTCCAGCGAGGAAAAAAAAAATTTAGGAATTGTCCATATCACTGTATTTGTCTTACACTGATCGTGGATCCGTGGTGAAGAACGGATCTTCAAGGAATAGGGCGTGTGTTTGTGTAAGCAAAAATAAATATTACATACATCAGAATAACACACAGGCTGCAATTTATGAAGATATTGTGTGAACTGTCCAAAATATAACGATAACTGGCAAGTAGGAAAAAATCTACTGTATAACTTTTGTGAGAATTAAAAGTATATTTATTTGCCATTTAGTTAAATATTTTACAGGATAATGTAATTGACATTAAATTTAGCTATTCTTAAAAATATTTCAACATTTAATTAAACAATAGTAAGTATAATTATGCTACAAGATAATTTTTTAGTAATTTAATAATATTAAAGCTTCAGACTCATTAATTACATACTCATACTTGGTTGTGTTTATAAAATTAAGCTAAGCCTAACTTAGCCAATCCACTTTTTACTCTTTGTAACTGAACGAGACAACAATACAGGTTAACGTGCAACTAAGTATTAATATTTACATTACCTTCAAGAACAAAGATTCCATAAGTTGCACAGACACATCGCACTAATAATACAATAGTGTATCAACTCAAAACGTCGTACTTGACATAATACTATAAACACACGTAAAATTTGATTCCTCACGCGTGATCAAGACCATCGTTCGATTAGTGCAAAAACAGAATAAGGATAAATTAAAAAACTTATGTGACAGTTATTCAATTTGCAACTATATTACATGAAGTGAGTAATAAGTTTTTTGTTGATTCTGAAAAATTTTCGATTTTGAGTTGATACACTATTGTATTATTAGTGCGATATATTCTTTTAATGAATAAAATGGATTATTTTCAAAAAAAAATTTTTTTTTGTTTAAATGTGCTATAATTTAGACCTATTACGGGTTTAGGCAATTTATTGAATTAATATTTTGAAATGTCACCCTTGTTTTTGGACTTTAGCCAGACGGGTTTTTGGAACGACACGGCTTTCATTGTTTTTAAGTAAAAAAAAAAATATATAAACATTAGCTTTTCAAAATTTTCTGGCTTCAACGAATTACTCTGAACGTCTAATATAACTTTTTATTGAAAAAATCACGGGATTTTTTCCTGCTCTTTAAAATTAACCTCGGGATTTGAGGCATATCTATTTTATCAGTGAAGTACATGAATAATCTAATTCCAATCTCTGCTTATTGAAAGAGAATCAATAATAATTGAACCTCTTTCCTCTTGAAATGGATATTATGTTCGCCGTATCGCATACACACACCGATCATCGCCAGCGCCAGTCGGCGCTCGCGTCGTCCGTTTGATGAGGCAGTCAGTGAGCGAGAGCGATTGGAAGTAGATCTGCGTCGGTTTGCTCCAGCGCGAAGACACTCGCGCCTCTTATCGGCGCCGTAGTTAACTTGTTTGTACACCTGCTTTGTGGTTGAGTTTAATAAACGATTTGTAAAGTTTCGGATTGTTTTTAATTATGTGTAAGCCATTATAGCCAAAATAGTGAACCTGCGCAGACGAACTCGCGGATCAGCTAGTTAGAAATAAAACACAATTCATTCTGTGCTAAAAACTTTATTCATATTTGATACATTATGTCATACAAAATAGTTATTATCCTTTATCATGATAACAATCGACATCGAATCACTATACTAAATGAAAGTAACATTTCTAAATCTAAAAGAAAAGGGACATCAACGAGATCGTTGCCAACAATATCAGTAGAGCGAGCATCGAGTACTCGATTTACAAAACTTAACAGCTTTACGAACCTATATTAAACTGAATAGAATTTCAATCGCTTTTTTATAGATGATGATAGGGCCCTTGATCGTGGTCAAGAACATAAGAGTAAGGCACCCGTCCTACTCATTCTATTCAGTTCACCGTATTAAAAATTAGATTTTATTTACAATTCTAAAATGTTAATTAATTTATTAAAATCAATAATTAAAATTTGATATTTCTTTCTATAGCGGTTAAAACCAAACCATGATAATCACTAAAAAGCGAACGTAAGTCGGAATAAAATTGCACACGTATTCCAATATCATATCAGATTCATAGTCCCAACTGAATCCTCGAAAATAAAACATAAATATGAAAAAATAACCCAAGAAAAATATTAAATGCAGATGGGTTTGAACCCACGCCGATTTAGATGCGGAAAGTTATCTAGTTCTATGTTTTTTTTTTATATTTGTACATTTATTCTGTATTTTGGAAATAAACTCGCCCTATTATTATACAATAATCTAATTCTTCTTTGTCATATGAAATTAAGAGATATTACAGCATCGTTTTTAAGGTGAACGTGTTTTAAATTATAAACAGTGGTATTGTTATTGTTACTTTTATAAATATTTATTTAACAAGACAACCAAACCCGTTCAATTGAGTATACATTTACATTTCTTGAGAGAGTCTGGTAGGACTATTATCGCGTAGCAAAAATAGTTAGACGTGAGGACAGTTGGAACCACAGATTAGGAAATAGTTATTCTATAAAATTGAAACCATTTCCTAAAGCTACATTGAAAAATAGGTTGTATATTATTGATACTATCTTAACTCTATTTTCTAATTGTGATAAAATTACAACTTATATATAAAAGTCTTACCTCGTATATCTTTTCAAGACTGACCCATTTCCTTTTTTTTCCAAATTGTATATTAGTTGCTTTACCTTACAAACATATAGATAATGTAATATTATAAGATACACTAAGATTAAAAAGTCATTTGAAAGTCCAATCCCTTGTCCAATTAATTAATTACAATAGTAAGATAAAATATTGTAATAAAATAGACATTCGTTAAAGTCTGTCAAAAATGTCTTAAAATGTTACATTAATTAGGCCCAATTTCACCAACAACAGATAAATGTTATTCCTAGAATAAAGACCCCAGTTACTCTCAGCTAACCAAATTTACTAATTTTAAGTAATTTTATCTGTAGAATTGTTATACTTAGATAATGACGACTTGGTGAAATTGGGCCTTAGTTGGCTAGCAACTAGTGATGTGCCGGATCGTCCGAAATTTAGATCCGCGGATACAGATCTGAATAGGGATATTTGGTGTCAAGATCCGCGGATACGGATACGGATCTTAACTTTCTTACACAATCAGTGTCGGTGCGCGCGATCTTGAGTTGAAACATGTTTCGACTTGCATTGCGCGGCGGGTCTTTTTTTTGTTTTACTTTAATGTGACACTGGGCAGCATAGATAACGCTTGTGTTTGGTATTGATACATGATTAAAAAAAATGTCTACAACGAAGTTTAGTAGTGCAATATGGAATTATTTTGAGATGATAAATGATAAATGTGCAAAGTGTAAAACTTGTGACGGAAAGTATTCTCGTAAGGGTAAAGGCTCAACTTCCTTAAAAAATCATTTACAAAGAAATCATCCTCAAGAATATGAGTAATTCTTTAAAGAAGACTTTGCTAAATAGATCCGTAAAAGATCCGACAAAGAGTAACGGATACGGATACGAATCTTTCTTCTGCCTCGGATATCCGCGGATACGTATAGGGATATCCGGCACATCACTACTAGCAACACGTCTTATTCTCAAAGCAAACTGTAACGTCACAAATCTAAGTCAAACACAGATAGAAAATCTATTGTTGTTGGTATATCTGCAAATTGTGTGAACTTTGGAGTTGGATGGGGTTTGAACCCACATCATATTGTTGAAGACGCCGAATCAAATCCCGTTAGATGCAAAAAAAATTGGCGGTGTTTTTTCATATTATTTTGTACATTTATTTTACATTTTAAAATCACAAATACAATTTAAATAAAACTAAAGGACATTGTTCAATTTTGGCCTAAGAACCGATGTGAATATAAATTATACTATAATTTTTATTTATTTTTTTATTATTTGAAACATATTTTAGTATTCCACGGACACTTCAAATAAATAAATTCCAAATAAAAAGTTGGGTCACTATTATTGATGCCGTATAAAATGTTTTCCGTCAGCCAGTGCTGCCAGTTTCGGAAGTTTTCGCGATTTCGGTAAATACGGATCGAATTGAAAACCTCCTCCTTTTTGAAGTCGGTTATTAAAATTAGTTGATAACACTTTATTCATTTAAATACCTAAATTGACTAGCTAGAAAAAAAATATTTTTTAAGCGAAATCGCGAATTTCTAGCTTGGCATTCGAGTATTATAGTTTTCGTAATTGGCAACACTGGTGTACTTCATACCTTATCTGTGTCCGTTTCATTTAATTTTTGATTGTTTTGCGACTATCGTTTCTTTTGTGATTTTCTATGCGTTTCATGGTTTTATTCTAACAACTTTGGCTTGATTACGGACTCCGATTACATTGCGTACTTGGTAGACTCGGCTGTGTGTAAAGGAGTGGATTTTGTAAAGTGATAATTGTCAAAGAATTATCTTAAACTTGACTAGGTACTATCTCTTTTCCTAGTATCTAGTAGAGTAGTCCTTTCCTAGTTCTAGAAGAGAACATATATAGCTGTGCATAGTATTGTTAATATTACTTTCATATTACTACTCTGCTATTTCACGCAAGGTTGGTTATTTTTTTTTATAACCTCAAAATATTAACTTTTTTCGTAATTATTTTAGTTTCCTGAAGTGTCCGTTCGTGAAAACTTATTTCATAGGATTCCATATAATTTTAAGAGTTTATATAAGTCACTTTCGATTCGAACGGTTCTTAGGCAGAACATGTATGGAGCCGGAACAATGTCCTTTTAGATATAATTAATATAATGCTCATATACCTAAAAAACAATCAAATATTTGAGTTCAATTCATAATTATTAATAATACATGTAGAATTACCTTTTATCCCTTTTGTAAAAGTGAAGTTGCTTTCATACATACAATATTTTGTATTTTACAATAACAGAACTTTCTTCAAAATTCCGGTTTTACACAATTAATCAGCACCATTACAGTACAAAAGGAGGACTAAAAGTGCGATTGATGTCGAAAACTTGAACGTGGCAATGAAAATCGTTCAAGGACTCGAACTTAGCGTCAAAATAACGCCATGCATAACTTCATAACTTGTTCAACAAGTCGCATCTAGACAAGACACGAGAAAATCCTTATCATAACATACAAACCTAGACACACAGATCATAAATCGAAAACTAGCCCTGAGACGTAAAGGAGACGGGGGTGTAAGTTCAAAAAAACATCATTTTTAAACTTATTTTTACTTTAATTAGTATTTCACAACCCTTGTCGCTGTCCGTCTCGGGCGTTCCGATCGTCAGGGGGTTAACTTTTCGCGATGTCTTTTGGGCAGGACGTAGGGAGGGGTGTCGGGGCGTCCTTTCCGTTTCCTCCTGGCAGGGGCGACCGTGGCGGGTTGCAACCCCGCGTGCGCTTGTGCTGCCAATAGCATTCCTAATTGGCATTCCGCCTACGAACAAAGACCATCTTTTAAACTCGATTCGAACGATTCCTAAGGGCTAACTACCCCCGCTCCCTGCGGGGGTAGTTAGCTAAAACTGATCCTCTGCGGAGTCAATAATCTACTCTCCTCAATTATGTCACTCAATACATACTTTGTTCCCTATCGAAGAAATGGATTGTAATGTACGGAAGTGAAAGTTGGGTATGGGAGAAACGACATGAAAGTAGAATAAATGCAGTAGAAATGAGAGCTTTGCGGAGTATGGCAGGAGTAAACTGAGTGACAGATTGTATAATGAAGTGATTAGAAAGAAATGTGGTTTGAAAGAGGATATCGTGACAAGAATAGAGAAAGGGATGCTTGGGTGGTTTGGGCATGTGGAACGGATGGATGAAAGTAGACTGACCAAAATGATTTATGAAGCTGGAGTGAGTGGAGACACGGGACGAGGAAGACCTAGGCGAACATATTTCGAACAAATCGAAAGCGTCCTCAAAAAAGGCCAGGTCAGAAGTACCCGCAATCGTCGAGCATGTATGAGGAATGTTATGAAAGTAGATGAAGCGAAAGAGATATGTAAGGACCGTAGCAAGTGGAAGGACGTAATCTCTGCCTACCCCGTGGGAAAAAGGCGTGAGTGTATGTATGTATGTAGAAATGGACTGTATTAAGTAAATGAAATACGTGAATTATGATAAATATATTTAAATAAATACTATAAGTAATTAACAACAGAAATATAAAAATATAAACTATGTGGAATTAGATCAAACGTAACGTAAAAACAGAATGACACAATCTGACACAAGCACCCATAGACAATTAGCCTGACTGGCCAGTCGCCAACATACTTTAAATGATAATTAGAGATCGGATAATCGGATGCATATTTACCTAATTTAGTTTAAGACAAAGTATGGAAACGGCTTTTTATTGTTTTGTTAAATAAAAATCCCTGGATTGCGGATTGGATAGCCGGATGTTTATTTATTTACCTAATTTAGTTTTTGACAAAGTATGGAACTGTCTTTTTATTTTATTTCCATAAATAAAAATCCGGAATTCCGGTACTGTAGAACATTTTGGTAAATAAGTATGCATAGTTGTATAAATGAACCCGGAGTCTCGGTCTTTTGAAAATAAATATCACGTGCTAATTTAGTAATTTTCAAACAATATCACTACGTTAAATTTGCAGTCCCGTATTTTCCCGGGATTTTTATTTAACAAAATGTATTTTAAAAAGCCGCTTTCATAATTTGTGAGCCAAAAATTAACTTTAGGTAAATATGCATCCGATTATCCGATCTCTAATGATAATGCAACCATAAACGTGAAAATTATTTTCGTTAATTTTATTTTAACATTAGTTTAAGTAAAACCAATCGCTGCTAATATTATAAACGCCAAAATTCGTATGGATGGAGGCACTTATTGACGTCAACAAACAAAACAAAAAAAAAGCTTAAAAAAAAACAAAAACCTTGTCCGTACGTATAAGGTATAAGGAAAAAACTATATATATTGACTCGACACCTGTTCGGAAATTGGGAGAGCCTTCTCGAGAAGAACAGGCAAGAAACTCTGAAGGTCTATTTTTTATCTCCTCTTTTCAATGTTAATAATTATAATAATATAATATAAAATACAATATAGTATAAGATACAATCATACCTAATACGATTACAGTCGTATGTATGTTTACATACACACATAAAATAATACAATATTATAAATAATGTTGTTACCAAACATGGCTCTATGAATAGTGTCCCTATTCCCAAATAGTGTGATCATTTAGATAGTCACTTACTTTATAATAACCTTTACTCATGAGTGTCTTTTTTGATATGGATTTTAAATTTATATTATTAAACAAATTATAATGTTAATCTGTATATATAAGTGGATAGCTTTATATTAAATTATTAGATAGTTCGCATCGCATTAGGCTAAGCCCTGTAAAGATAGCGTAAGAAGAGAGATAAAAAAAAAATTGACAGCTCTGTAACAAAAACAAGGAGAAAAAAAAATAGCCTTGCTGGTTCTTTCCAGTACAAGGTCTCCCGCCAAGTCTTGTGAACCAATGGCGTAGCATCTCTGACGACCAATTAGGCCAATTCTTTTTTAAAATGGTCGTTGAAGTTCAAGGATGGTTTTTACGGCGAGAAAAATTCGAATAATTATCAGAAAAATCCTAAAATAGCCCTTCATTCCCATACAAACGTCTTCTAACTAAAATGTACAGTCAATTTGAGCTTCATTGTTATTACATAAATATAGTTTACTAGCTTTCTGCCCGCGGCTTCGCCTGCGTGGATTTCGGGATTGGGTCTATAGAGGGTTAAAGGTCATAGCTTTTGCCCACGGCTACATATGCGCGGAAGTCGGTTTATGGCGCGAAGGTTTTGTTGCGCATCCAGTGGGATCTGTCTGATTTTTTCGGGATAAAAAGTAGCCTATGTTACTCGGGGATAATGTAGCTTTCCAAAGATGAAAGAATTTTTGAAATCGGTCCAGTAGTTTCGGAGCCTATTCATTACAAACAAACAAATCTTCCTCTTTATAATATTAAGTATAGATATTGCAAGCACTCACTGTTGTCTAAGCAATGTAGATGTCTTCCTAACATCAAAGAGTCAATTTGCTTTATGTATAAAGTTTAAATTCAATCATATCTGTCAAAACAGTGTGCGTGTGTGCGTTGGAGCACAGAATACATCGTTAATATCACGTTCCAAACTTGAATAGTCACAAAATGTAATAGTTCATATGGACCTTTTTGCAATTGATTGGCTATGCGATATTATCTATAAAATAAGTAGGAACAAAAAACTGCCACTACATTTTTTTTTTGACAGGACGAAAAGTCTGTCGGGACCGCTAGTTCTTTATAAACTTCACCTTACACTACGATTTTTACCCTGTGTCGTGAGAGCAGGACCCAGACCGGAGCCAATTTTTGTAGGTTATACAAAATATCCGAATCGAACGCGCGACCTGGGGGGCAATCGCACTAACAAACGCAGCTGAAACGAAACCAAATCGTTCCACTCAACCAATCCGAGAGCTAGAATATCACGTCATCGAGATGACGTGATATTGTGGCGTTCGGATTGGTTAAGCGAACGGTTCGGTTGCGTTTCGGTTGCGATTTATTAGTGCGATAGCCCCTCTGGAGACGAATTTTTGAAACAATAGAGAACCAATTCGAGTATAGAATTCCAAATTCATGTCTAATGATTCAAAAATACGTCTCCTGTTGTCGATCACTCGTCCGCTGCGCTAAGCGGCATCGTCATTTTGATTTTGTTGTGATTATAGAAAACTTACCTCTTCTTGCATTTCCTTGGCCATCGTATAAACGCTGTGCTCGCTGCTGTTGTACATTAGCGCGTTTGAGAGCATGAGAAGTATATCTCTTTGAAACTCCGACGTTGTCCTGTATCGGAAAAAAAACAAAATTGAGACTCATAACGGCATAGTTTTCCACCCGTATTTCCCTAAAACATGTTGTTTTGTACAGGGATAGTGTATGCGGTTAGAATCAATTATTAGATAACAGGAATAATTAGATAAGAATCATAACTTTTCTTTATTTTTAACATAATAAATTATTATGTTAAATGTGAAAGTCACGTGACTACAAACGCCAATCACAGCGCGTGACGTCATTTGTCATTGTCACTTAGTGATAATTTTATCTGTATGATTCATCTGTAATACACGCATTATTTAGATTACCGTACTAGTTCTCCTCTCGCAGGTCTGCTGGAAGAAATTTCATTTATGAAATAAGCAGTACCTATGTACATCAATGTTACTTAAAAGCAATATGTAAATTAAAAGTTACTGACAGTTGTATACCTTTCTTCATTAGCCTAAAACTTTTGACTCTGCCTAGCCTTTATATTTATGAAGTGTCTATGTTTGTTGCAAAAGGCTAGTTGACAAAATTTGGAAAATTCGTTTAAAACTATAGTTTAGTATCTATTTTATCCCTAATATATATTATTTTTAGAAAAATAGGCCTTTTTCATAAGTATTTTCCTTTTTTAGAAATGAACTTATATTATAATTAGACCTGAGTCGATCGCGATTGATCAAATCACTGTGATTCGATCGCGTAGCATTTATGAATGATCGAGTCACGACCCACGAAAAGATTCGATCACCGAGATCGACTGGGTCACGGTAACTCGGTCCTGAGTCACGATCATTATGGCATTTTTGGAGTGACTACCCAGCGCTGATAGCGCTAAATGCAAATCGCTAAGGAGGCCACCACACATTAATGAAGCGCTATAAGTACGTTTTTTGTGATTTATACCTACTATACAACGCAACGCAATTCGAAAGTCTGACTTGTTGATAAAATAATTTGAACCTTAAATCAATGGTACTAGCGTCTATTGTAGATATTTTTATTGATGATTTTGATGGAGAATGTTTTGTCTCGTTCTAGTAACATAAGAAAACCGGTATTTGCGTGCACAGGTAAGTACGTGATAGATGGAATGATCGGGTTACGAACCGCGTCGAGTGACCAATGAATTACTTAAAAGCAGCCGTAGACATTGTACTTTGGATATATTGAATCGGTGTGGGAAGATTTAAAAAAGTGGAATAATTTCGCAAGTTTTTTTCATCGTTTTGTTTATTCTATTAATTAGTTGTTGGTTGTCCTGTGTTTTGAAAACAAATTGTTACAATTCATTTTCGTTTTTATCCTTGTAAATGTTTACTTACCACATTATGAAAAGTTAATAGTGGTAATTAATAGCAAATCAATCATTAAATTCGCAAAATGACCAATCGTGATGGATTTATATCCATTTACGAAAGTCTTTAAGCGATACAAAAAATAATAACAATTCAGTGAGTTTTTCGCAGAATTCAACTATGTATGACAGACGCGTATTTTATTTCATTTATAAAACTTACATCTAGCAATGAACACTATGAGATATAAAATGTGTGTTAAAAGTTATCTATTTATATATAACATAATCATGTAATAATCGTATCTAAAATATTTGAGTACCGAGACCTGTTGAACAAACAACCCGCTACCTCAATCAATCGATCATTTGATCGAATCACCAAGCGAATGGGTCGCGATCGACCCGGGTCGCAACAAATGATCGATTGACACAGGGCTAATTATAATTGACTTGGAAAAAGGCCAAGACTGTCGTGGCGTCTTGAATGACGTCACTCTTATTATAAATACTGTATAGTGCCCCAATGTAAAAGCACAACGATGAAAAACGCCAAACAAATTATTTATATACATTTCAAACAATAAGCAAATACGAAGAAAGTGGTTAGAAATTGCAAGGAGGTGCTCGTTTATCAAGTAATTACTTAACTATTTATTACTTAACTTAACTATGATTATATTTTCAATATGTTTAGGATCATATTGTACTCATAATATCTCATTTTTTCATTTTGGCAATAATCCGTGTCTTTTAAGATTAAACTTAAAACAAACTGTATTAATTTAACAATAGTCTCTGAAAGTGTATCAAAATAACCTGTTCAGTGTTCACTGACAGACAGCACAGATTAGATAGATGATGTATACATTTTGCCGATTTTAATTTCCAAAAATATTAGTAGTCTTTTATTATTTTAATAAAAAAGTTGTTTTTTTGTTTACTACATATCATGATTAATCATTAGAAACTCTAAGCCATTCGATTCATTCTTAGTGGAAACAAGTCTAATCTAAATCTATTTCAGTTTCTCAGAAGTAAGCGGCATAATAAAAAAATATGTTTTCCAACAAACCACACTGCTCAATTTAGTAGCAGTGTGCTTTGCATGGCACCACGTATATATAATCATCTTACCTTACATATACTTGAATGTAATAATTTGCACATTTTCAAAAAAAAATGTTTTTAATAGAGAAGGCATATTATGATGTGAAACAGTTTCTCGAAGACAAAATACAGGGTTGCTTTTGTTTGTTATATTAAGTTTGCTATTACATATTTGTTTTATTTTATAACTAGCTTTCTGCCCGCGGCTTCGCCTGCGTGGATTTCGGGATTGGGTCTATAGAGGGTTAAGGGTCATAGCTTTTGCTCACGGCTACATATGCGCGGAGGTCTGTTTATGGCGCGAAGATTTTATCGGGCTTCCCGTGGGACTATCCGTTTTTCCGAGATAAAAAATACCGCAAAACCTTGCTCAAGAATCACTCTACATATTGATGAAAACCACATGAAAATCTGTGCAGTAGTTTTTGAGCAAAGCCTTTATTGCGCATCCCGTGGGATCTGTCGATTTTTCCGGGATAAAAGTAGCCTATGTTACTCGGGGATAATGTAACTTTCCAAAGGTGAAAGAATTTTTGAAATCGGTCCAGTAGTTTCGAAGCCTATTCATTACAAACAAACAAACAAACAAATCTTTCCTCTTTATAATATTAGTATAGATATATGTATTAATTTTACTGTGTACACCCGTGTGGTAGATTTTTGAGACCTTTTTTTTTATAAGACCAAAATGTAAAAAAAATCACACAAATAAAATGATTTATGATTTATTTTTAATCATGTTTACATGTATTTGTTTTTGCGTGCAGAAATGTTAAATAAATCGACGGTCCCTACGTATAAGAGGATAAGTCTAAAACTAAGGTTTACAGGAGAGTGAAATGAAAGGTCAAATCGCTCTAGAAATAAAAATACTTTCAGCTTTGAATATATTGTTTGCGTAATGTGTTATTATAGTTAGACATTTTTTTAAATGGTTTTAAAGATATTTAATTTATGTACATTTTCTATAAAAAACAGACAGATGACCGTTTTTACACCGTTATTGAAATAAAGCCACATCAGACAAATCTTAGATAACCGTTTGTACGTAGGAAGGAATAATGCAATTTTTTACGATAAAATGCTAGTATTACCTGTATAAAAAGAAAAAAATATAATTATTTGTTTACAATGGTACCTTAAACATATCTAGATCTTTAAGCAATAATATAAAAAATAAATTAATGAAGACCGCGAATGACGTTAAGTTCGACAAGACCGCGTTTGCACCGAGTGGCGCGCATTTTAAAACGTAGTACAAAATGGCAAGCACACATATCCGCGTCTACGGCACCAATTCCGTAAAACTATAATACTTGTTCTCATATACGGTTTGTGTATGTAGTAAAATATATATAATTTAAAAAAAAATCATGTATTGATATGAGCGTATGGACAATCTAAAGCCATATGTGTAATAAATAAAATTGACCATTTTCGACATGACCTTTTATACCCGTCGTCGAAATAGTTGTAATATAATAACATTTTTTTTTTTTTTGTTTCCCTGAGGAAAATGCATTAAATTGCATACCCCGGCTTTGGCGAGCCGGCGGTTATGTGGGGCTCTCCTCCCCAGAAGGGGGAGGCCTACCCACTAAAAACCTCAGCCCCCCTAGACAAAATGCCTTTCTATTAGCATTTTCTATAATAGATAACATAAAAAATGTATGGAACTGACATTTCCAGTAGATACGTCACGTGACTTGATGACGCTGATAGAAAACTCGTAGACAAGATGCTAACTGTGTTTCTATTCTATCGCTCGTCTGTGTTCTATTTTGACAGTAGAAGAGTTCTATACAAATTCATAGACAAAATGTAGTTTGTGACGTAAAAAAATAGATACGGTTCTATTCTATTTCTACTCAACAAAGCGATTGCTCCTACCCAATAGATTGGTGATAGATTGTTTGTTTGTTGTTTTAAAATAGTGTGTTTTTGCCAAATTATCCTAAAAATGCAGACAGACAAGAGTTACTTTTGCAATTATAATAATAGTATGGATCTTTAATTTGATAAACTTTTTATATAATCTTGATTGTATAAATATTAATATTATGTCATTTTGAAACAACCGTAAGTAAACAAAGCTAATTTGAATTCAATACTGACACTCGCTTTTGTAATGTTTAATTGTAAATCTCATACTTACTTCTAAATAAATGTCTACGCAAAGATTTTTAATTTCAAATCCAAAGATTGTTATTTTGTCCTAATTAATGTAGGTAAATAATTGTGAAGTACGCACGTTTGAAATGTTTTGAAGTTCCTCCTAATGGCATTTTTTCTCTTTAAGCAAAGGAACTTAAGGCGAATCACGGTAGATTATTTTTCTATTTCTATTCTATTTCTACTGTCACGGTAGACACAGCCATTCTATCAGTAGATACACTTTGTCTAGCATTTTTCAATAGAAAACGCTTAGTCTATTATAATAGTAGAAATAGAATAAAAAAGACGCGCGTGCATTTTGTCCTTCCTCAGGCATGTAGGGAGCCCCCGGGAACATCAAGCTTCTTCCGGGAACCCCCAGCCTCCGCTCCCCTGTCTAGAGGGGAGCACTCCTCGGGGGAGGTTACTACCTCCCCCGGTCTCCTCCACCGACGACGCCCCCCGGGCACGGAAGGGGCGTGGTCCATCCCGGGTCGCCGTAGCAGTCGCGACTTCCTCGCGCCCGCCGGCGACCCACAGCTGTGCTACCGAGCCCGGCGCCGCCTTCTTCCAGCGGGATCGGCCATCTCCCGACCCCGCTCGAAGATTAACATAACCGACAAAGTTACCTCACAAAACCGGTGTCGATGTTCCGCCGGATAGTGGACAGGTCCATGGGTCGCCTGATCGCGCGGCTGTAGTCCGGCGCCTCTTCGTCCGTGATCGGCCGCTGGAACAGCGACGCGTACTTGTGGGCGCACAATCTGATCCACAGACGACAACTTCATTGACAAACTGATTCACATGTCTGACATAATTGGGTAGACGACAATTTTTTAAATTCAATATATAATAAGAGTACTGTTTTAAGTGAGAAATATTGTAGAACCAACAGTACACCTGCGCCTATTACTTTTGAAGATACATCGCCATGTTTGCGGCGCTGTCGCGGGGCGCTCAAACACGCTCCATACTAAAAACACTGCAACCTTGACGTCATAACTAGAGATCGGATGCATATTTACCTAAAGTTAGTTTAAGACAAAGTATGGAAACGGCTTTTTATTGTTTTGTTAAATAAAAATCGGCACCATTTCTGTTTTTTTATTCAATTATTGATTGATTATTGTTTTAGTCAAACTAGCTCACTACTTTCGTGTAACTCTTCATGTAATAAATCGTACATTCATAAATCACACGGGGAACTGAAACTAAACTTCATGTAAATTAAGATAGAACAGATTACTAATTCCATTATTTTTTCATTGTTATGAGTTTGTGTGAAAGTTATTATTGCTGTACATCAACTTATTATACCTAGATGGCGTTACTAAATTATTATGATTAGAAATCGATAATCGGATGCATATTTACCTAAAGTTAGTTTTAAAACAAATTCAATTCAATTCAATTCAAAATCATTTATTCAGTCTGGGCTGTTACAAGCACTTGTGAATGTCGAAAAGCTACGCCATCGGTTCGCAAATCTACGGCGGGAGACCTTGTACTGAGAAGAACCGGCAAGAAACTCAGCAAGGGCTGTTTTTTTTTCCCTGTATTAAATAGATACAGAGTCGTCAATTTGGAAAATGACTTCAATATTGATAATTCATGAAGTCACTTTCCATTACATAGTATAATTAATAAAAAAATTTTAGTAAACATGCCTATATTAACTGCCCAAAGTATGGAAACAGCTTTTTATTGTTTTGTTAAATAAAATTTTTCACCATTTGTTTTTTTATTCAATTATTTAATTGATTATTGTTTTAGTCAAACTAGCTCACTACTTTCGTATAACACTCTTCATGTAATAAATCATACATTCATAAATCGCACGGGGAACTGAAACTAAACTTCATGTAAATAAGTATGCATAGTTGTATAAATGAACCCGGAGTCTCGGTCTATTGAAAAATAAATACCACGTGCTAATTTAGTTATTTTCAAACAATATCACTACGTTAATTTTGCAGTCCCCTATTTTCCGGGATTTTTATTTAACAAAATGTATTTTAAAAAGCCGCTTCCATAATTTGTGAGCCAAAAATTAACTTTAGGTAAATATGCATCCGATTATCCGATCTCTAGTCTCATAACTCAGTAACCTCGTCAAATTTGTATGAGCGTATAAATAAATTTTAAATAACTTTGTTATTTGTACGTTTATAGGTATATTTTCTATATAAAAAAAAATGTTACCTACATTTGATGTTGAGAATGCTAGAAATGTGTTCGTTTCATTAGAATTACGTAAATAATAATTGCTCATTTTTTAGAAATCTAAATACCTACAATATAAATTAATAATTAAACTGAAATTTCTATATTGACATACTTTCGTGAGATAAATTTGCTCAAATCAGATAATTATAGTGTAAAAACGGCCATAATCAGTTGTAGTCGTCTACCCTATTATAGAATAAGTTATAACAGACCAACAAAGAATAAAATAAATGACATATTTTGGACTATGGGACCATTTTAGCTTTCAGTACTAGAAAAGACAAAAATCGCCAAAATGGTCCCATACGAGTTTTTTGATCCACCACATGAAATAGAATCGATTGGCATAAAAAAAATTTTTGGACTTTTTGCATTTTTTTTGCCCACTGTAAGTTTTTTACAAAATCTATAAATGCAGTTCAAAATATGTCAAAAAGTTAGGGAAGGTCTCTAAGAACGTTTTGCTGTAACTATATATATATTTGAAAAATAAGTTACAATATATGTATTAAGCATGAAACAAAATATAGGAAGGCACTTCCCTGAAACACACCTGAAGCTTTTCCTTTTCCTCTTGCTTATCAAAATCAAAGTTAAATTTATTCAAATATTAGTTTATAGAAAGCTCTTTTGAATCGTCCTCAATTTTTTTCCTACCATAATGTAACACGCTTGTATACACAGCTTAAACCAAACAGAATCTATAATTACACCATAGACAAACTCACCTGCTATAAACCAGCATGACAGATTTCTTCCATAGTCTATGTTGCTTTTCTGTATCGTTCGAGCTCGGCGATTCTGGCGCGTTCACTTCGTTCGCGCTTTCTGAACCTAAACACGTTATTCGCTACAGAAGACACCCATGTAACTGAATCTCAGTCTAATGTCGAACAGATAGAGTTCAATATCACTTGGAATGCTTTGACAGATGGCTTTGATCCATAAGTGATATAAATTTCGCAGCCAACTGGTTAAAATAGCCGCTCAATCAAACAGCTAGTCCTTTGAACAACGCCATTCAACCACACGTCTAGCTTATTAATTGAATATTTCAGTCGCTCAAAACGTTCAACACTACAGCTGATTCAAAAGCGTCCATCTAATTTAATTAGTTCAGCGCTCACCGCCGCGGCGCTAGGTGCGTTTGTTTTCAATATGGCGTCAACTAGCCGTGGTTTGTGATTGTTTCAAGATATTTTTCGGAAAGTAAGTAGTAAATATACGTTACTCGTGTTATTAAAGACACAGAAATTATGAGGTCTCTTACGAGTGACTTAAAATTTAAACAAATATTCGAGGAGAGATTACGGAATTATGAAATGATTATTGCTTCGTAAAATTTTGAGTTTGTAACTTTCTGCTTGGTGCAATAAACAATATTATGATTAATAATTTGTTTTTCATTTTTACTTATTTCATCAAACTTTTGGTCACCTCTTAAACTTAATTCAAGAATAGCCTCCCAAGAAATTACAAAAAGTCTTCCTATTCTCTCAAATTAAGTACTAAACTAATGGTCACCTTAGTTAATTTGCCATTTAACCAGTTGGCTAAGTGTCGTCTAGCTGTAATGTTGAACATTACAATCAACAAGTCGGCTAAACGACGTATAGCTGTGTGATGGAATGACGTTGTTCAGTCAAAGGGCTAGCTGTTTGGTTGAACGACTATTTTAACCAGGTATAATTAAATGATAACCTAATAAGGGGTTGTCCATTAATCACTTAAGGCTTGAAAGGGGGGGAGGGGTTTGATAAAAATCACGAAAATAACACAAAGGGGGAGGGGGGTTGTAGTAAGATATCACGTGTATTTATTTTTTCGTCAAACGCGCGATTTTTAAACAGATGAGCAGCGCGGCGTATAGTGTTATATATTGACTTGCCACAATGACGGTGACGGTAAAACACTTTTCATTTTTTAAATATTTTTTTTATTGTTTCGGCAATAGGAATCGACGCATACCGAGCTTAATTTATTCCTATATTTATGTACTATTTATTTAAATAAATATTTTTTGATTCTGCATGACGGGACTTTCAGTGTTACCGGCTTTCCGCCTATTATCATGTTCCTTAATTTCAGAATAAAATAAAATTATAGTTTATACCTGTATTAACTGGAAATATTTTGAAAATTTACGTGAATAAAAAAAAAACAAAAAATATACGTGATGTTGGGAAGGGGGGGAGGGGTTACTCTTAAACCTCACTAAGTATCACCAAGGGGGAGGGGGGGCTTAAAAAATGCTAAAAAAAAACATCACGTGATTAATGGACGGCCCCTAAGTATTGTATAGGTCGATCTGACACTGAATGATAAAAGCGTAGGGTTAATAAACTATTATATACCCCATGTGTGCAATGTCCAATTATGAAACTGGATGTAAGATTGTCTATTACTGTCGCCGCACACGAGCCACGGGCCAAAGCCACAAACGCCGCCACAAGAAGGCACAGCCACTTGTGGCCGGTGGTCGCCACTTGTGGCCCGTGGTCGCCACTTGTGGTCGGTAGCTGCTACTTTTTTTAACCCAGGCATGCAGCATCATAATGGACTCCGACGAAGAAGGCTTAATTGCGCTACTTTTGATAAAAAGACGTTGTCGTAGAAGACGAAACCGTAGTTATTGGATAGTTTACTGAAAGGGAGAGAGGGGTGCGGAATCGCGTTTAGTGGCCGGTGCGGGCCACAAGAAGCGAGCTGCGGCGATTTGTGGCGTGTGGCCGCCACCGACGCCAACTGTGTGCGGCGAGTAGTCCATATAAAGTGTATGCAAATTACAGGAAATATGCCAGTGGCGGCGTTTTGTGGTTGTGGCCAGTGTTTTGTGAGTGCGGGAGCGCTTAGCAAGTGAAAAAAAAATTTGATAAGTTATGGTGAGAGGTCGCAATTAGGTAGGTACAAAACTTACTTCTGGACTCTGCTTTCCTCTTTCTCGAATAGTCTCGTTTCTTCTTGCCATCTTTCTCTTCCTCTCTACTTAGCTGCGAGGAAAAAGGAGCAAAAACAGTATTTAATAAATTTCGCTATTATAGTAAACACAGTTATTTATAAAAGAAATGTAATATGTAGTCATTTTTGGAAAAGTTTTTGCTATCTTATAATACAGTTTCAAGACGTTATCATAAAAATTGATCTTATAAAATAAGATAAGATAAAACAAGACAATTTGGGTAATTGGTAATCAGTGCAATTGCAATCCGGCGTCATTTTCAGTGCGGCCGGATACGACCGGATCCGGCCGGATTGATTAAATCAAGATGATTTTCACTTTTTAGTAGAAAATAAGTAAGTTAATCAAGTGTCACTGCACTTATATATCACTCTATAAATAAATCAGAAATACGAGTATATAAAATCGACTTTATTTCCTAACCAATGTTAAGACAAATGTACAACAAGGAAACAATTAAAATTTAGTTGTGTAGGTAACTAGTAATAATTTTACGACGTAACGAGTAGCTCAGTCTTTGTAGATTTCACTTTCACAGATAGATCAATTATAAGTAACAATATTAATTATCAAGTAACTATAATATCTAATAGATACAATCAACCTTACGAATTAACTGAAAAGATCAAAATCATTACTAAAGTATTAGTAGTAGCCATATTGAGAATGCTAACAAACAAGTCTTATAGGTGTTTATGATTATGACAGATACCATCATGATTACTAACTGCTAGCACCAAATATACGGATCCGGTAACCATTAAATGATGCCGGATCCGCGGATTACCGGATCCGTTTTTCCGGATTGCACTCCCTATTGGTAATTAAAAGTGCACTGTATTTCCTTTTCTTGATTATTGTCATTACGTTCAATGTACACAATGATTATAAATAAATAAATAATAATAAATATTTATTTGTTAAACTTACACCAATTAGCCTAGCCCAAGCTAAGCTCTGTAAGGCTTGTGCTATGGGATCTAGGGTAACGGATAGACATACATATATATATACATATATAAATATTTTTATTGAAATATATATCGACAACCATGACTAAGGTACAAATGCTCGCATTCATCACACAAACATCTGCCCCCCGGGATTCGAACCGGGACCTCAGAGATGGCGACACCTTGAAACCGGTGTACTATCCACTCGACTATGGAGGTCGTCTTTGATTGTGGAATGGGCTCTGGTGTTGTAATTGTCCATAGGCTACGGTAACCGCTTACCATCAAGCGGGCCATAGGCCTGATTGCCACCATTGTGGTATAAAAGAAAATAGGAAAACGAACTGTCCGCAGTGAAATGAAAGAAAAACAGTTGGTAAAGAAAAGAAGATGCAACCTGATGATACCTTGATGAGATCTAGTGATCCTCACCACGCAAAAAGCTATGGCAGCTTCCCATACATCATTTTATTCGAAAATAAAGTAAGCGTCTATGAATGAAATATACCTTGTTTAAAAGAACATGTATTGCTGATTAATAAGAAAATAAAATCGTAATTTAAGGAGTCCAGGTTTTTGAGCAATTTTGCCTTTATTAACCATATTATTTTGCGCAACAACAACAAAAACGCAACAGATTTAGTGTATTAATACATATGTTACAATTAACACACAAAATGCGTGTGCTCACAGAGGATCTGCCGTGGCTACGACCGCGACCACTCATTTTGGCTTCAGAACCTTATAAACAACAATATCCAAGAAACAGGCCAAAATCAGAATCCTTAAGCACACCCAAGTCACAAAAGCAATATCACAATCCGAGTCGTATTATTAGTGGCGAAAACAAGAGTCCTTAGGCAGTCCGGGTCAAAAATTATAAAGAAAACGGGGGAAAAGCAGCGAAAACACACAGAACACACTCGAGCGTTGGCGCAAGGGAGCTGAGAACTTGGTTACTTACTAGTCTGTGGAGCTGAGTGATATACTAATTTGTGTGAGTGATTAAAAATAAAAACGAAATGTCAAACGTTGTATTTTTTTGATAGCTCTGGATAAGAGTCTCTAAGCCAGCGTCCATTTTCATGTTAATTGCCAAAAAAGGTTTTTAATACTGAATTTCATTGAAATAATTTAAAATCTGTATAAACATAAATAGACTAAACCAAAAATTACATTAGCTATAATCGTAAACAATTTAAATCTCATATTTTACAGCAAACATTCATGATTTTAATATTGCAAAAAATAATTATTTAGTCTGGCAACCTTGTACATTGTCATGCCGGAAAAGTAAAATAGCTACTTTTAATTAATTACTTTTTAACCTGGCCTTACCTAAATGTGCCAAAATCATCAAAAATAGTTTATGAATATTTTATGATCATTGGTTGCTGTGAGTTCTTAAGACGCTATCAAAAATAGTGAATAAAAATCTGCCATAGCTCTTTCTGGTCGTGGTGGTTTATTCGGTCATTTACTTGGTTATTTTTGATCGGTTTGAAGAAAATCTTAGAAACTTATGATTTACACTTGAGCACAAAATATATGGACCGTTTATTTTGAAAGTGGTATAAGTCCATTTTCTTTTGTTTCGAGAAAATTAAAGGTTACTAGGAAGGCATCGGGGTGTCAACAGATGTGAAGATCGTGAGACAGTATTCAATAAAAAAATCGAACATTTTATGGCGCAACCAGTACTAATAAGATTAGGAACTAATTTTACCTCCATAGGTGTATCATCGTCATCTACTTGGGGTTCGGGAGCCTTTAAGACCACCTTGCTCGCTGGCTTTATCATTTCTTTCAGTGGGATGGAGTCCTGAAAAGATGATAAGATGTCAATATCCACGTTTCAATCACAACTTAAATAGCTTTCGATTCGGTAACAAGGTATTTTTGTAGTCTATTCGACAGTGCCCTTCGGGACAAATATTTCTCCTCAACTTCCACTTCACAAAAACCATAATTACATTTCGCAATTTCTCACTTTGTAAAATTGTCATTTGAATCAACACTTTATCGAGTTTTATTATGTACTAGCGGACCCGACAGACTTCGTCCTGTCAAAAAGATGTGTACAGTGGCAGTTTATTGTTCCTAATTATTTTATAGATAATGTCGCATAGCCAACCAAATCGCAAAAAAAGTGTAAATGACCTATTACATTTTGTGGCTATTCAATTTTGGAACGTGACATTAAATCCTCCAACGATGTATTCTGTGCTCCAACGCACGCACGCACACTGTTCTGATAGATATGATTGAATTTCAACTATATGTAGCGTTAATAAAGCGCACATTGACTCTTTGATGTTAGGAACACACCTTCATTGTTTAGACAGCAGTGAGTGCTTGCAATATGAACTTTATACAATAACAATAAAGCTCAATTCGACTGTACGTTTTAGTTAGAAAACGTTTGCATGGGAAAATAAAAGGGCTATTTTTAGGGTATCTCCGATAATTATTCGAATTTTCCTCATTGTAAAAACCCTCCTTGAACTTCAACGAACATTAACAAAAAAGAATTGGCCAAATTGGTCCAGGCGTTGTTGAATTATAAGCTTACCAACACATTTTGCGATTCATTTTTTTATATATAAGATTAGTATTATTATCGTATTATTATAGTCGATGTTTATTGATTATAATATAAATTGTAAACACAGGACATAATTTATTGTAAATGTTGTTATTACTTTTGATAAAGCTGATAAGTTTCTTACGCCCATTTGGACGATTCCGTCAAGCGCAAATGCGGAGCACTCCCCGCTTAACGGAACGAACTAGATTTTGTCTCTTTCTACCGCATTCAAACCATCTATCTATACTAATATTATAAAGAAGTAAAGTTTGTGTGTTTGTATATTTGTTAAATTGTAAGGGGTAATCTCGGGATCTACTGAACCGATTTTAAAAATTCTTTCACCAATAGAAAGCCACATTATTGCGGAGTGTCATCATCATCATCATCATCACCATCGATTTTAAAAATTCCATCACCAATAGAAAGCCACATTATTGCTGAGTGCCATCATCATCATCATTCATCATCATTCATTCATCATCATCATCATCACGTCATTCATCATCATCATTCATCATCATCATTCATCATTTCATGCCTACAAAAAGTCAACGACAGCATATGTGTAACTTTTATATTTGAGTTACAAAAAGTAGTTTTTTTTAATATTACAGTTAGAAATTAAAACATAACACTGTACTAAAAAGGATCATTAATATTATGCTCAACGAAGTGGGCACGGGTCAGCTAGTTAGCAATAAATCGGTTCACTCATTCACACAGCTCCTTCGCTTACCTCAGTTCGTCGAATGCGCTCACTTGTTTCCTATTGTCTTGTCTGTGGTGATCGCTCTGAGGTTTTTTATTATGATTTATTTGTAATATTGTTGGCCACACGGGATCGTCCATTAGAAATATCGGGAAGGTCCACATTAATATCAACATTTCTATGCAAGTACATAAATAACTCCACCTAATTCCGATCTCTGATTATAAGAGAAGCTCCCATTTAGAATGTGAAAACTTACAATAAGCACTTTGACGCTGGTCTTCCAGAGGCAACGTACCACTAGTAAAACACAGACAGACGTGTCGACCTTTAGTATATGGAGAAAAAATTGATTTCATATTATCTATATATATATATATATATATATATATATATTTTTTATATATATATATATGTCTACTCCACGGACTCGTAGTCCGTGCCTTTTTAAACTGTCCTCGTTTGGATCTACTACGTACTGTACGTACAGCGTCATATTATCTTATAACACTATTCCGTGACTTAACATTAACGTGAGTTGCGCAACACTTACTTATCTAATAACTATCCTAATTTATACCTTCATACAACCATTTGACAATACACTTAATTTCAATACTTTATACAATAAAATTAATTAATCTAATAATAATAAGCTATCCTAACATAATTAAATTAACCCTGCAATGGTGTCGATTCTAGCGTGATTCTCTAAACCCAAAAACCAATCCGACAACAGTCCCCCCCTGTCATTTTGTATAGAGTATGACAAGGACAGACCGCCGCCAAACTCAGCTCTATTATCTATCTATTAGGTGGTAGGAAAAGTTCGTCGAAAAAAATTCAAAGATTCTTTTCTTTCCTGGAACAATCTCGAAATTCCAAAATGTACAGTAAAATTCTAGAATTCTCTCGGTGCTTTCATACGACATATATATATTGCGCCCGGTGCGTTTTTTCCGTAGTTATGGAGAATCAATCAATCCTCCAAGACAACGCACGATCACACATCGCCAAAAAAACTCAAATAAAATTAGAGGAACTCAGGAAACCGTACCACATTCCCATTATTCACACGAATTGGCACCTTTAGATTATTACGTATTCAAGCATTCAAACCATTTATTATTATAAGTAAAAAATATTTCTAAAATTTTAATAATCTGAAAACACAAGTGACAAAGTTTTTTGATTCTGAACTTCCAGAGTTTTGGGACAGAGGTATCAGCGAGCTTTCTAATAGATGGAGCACTGTCATTAGTTCTCACAGCGGTTATATTATAAACTAGCTGACCCGTGCCCACTTCGTTGGGCATAATATTAATAATCCCCGAAGCGAGCACGAACGCGAACCGAATTAAACCCGAAGCCATCGCGCGCCGTCCGCTGCTTTGGCCTTCACACTTATGACGATGAGTTTACTTGTTTTCATAGATTCATAATTTTTCGTAATATATGACTAATAAATATGACCTAATGATTGAATTATTTTATTAATATAAAAAATTAAATTGTAAAAAAATATACTTTTTTGTAATTTAAATATAAAAGTTAGACATATACTGTCGTTGACTTTTTTGTAGGCATTTTCAAGCTCGACATTTTTTCTCTAGAACTCAAAAATATATCTTTCATAGTTAAGGCAGCGTTCGCAAGAAACGCTTTCATTCGACCGGTTTTTCTCCGATTCACTTTGCAAAACGGGCTACCACATAAAAGCCTTTTTATTTTTCGGGTTTTTATATAACCTATGACACTCAGCAATAATGTGGCTTTCTATTGGTAAAAGAATTTTTAAAATCGGTTCAGTAGATCCCGAAATTACCCCATACAATTTAACAAATATACAAACACACAAACTTTACTTCTTTATAATATTAGTATAGATTAAAACTAAACTTTAATAAAGAAAATTAATACAAAACATTTTTGTTCTAAATTTTTCGACGAACTTTTCGTACAACCTAATATATAAAAATCTAAATAATCTTTATTCTTCATTGACCTTTGCAGGCAGCTATTGGCATCAAACAAATATAAAATAGAAAGGACCCAAAAATATCTTCATGAACTACTTACACGTACCACAACGGATATTAAACTAACAAACACCATAACTTCAAGACAAGAAAAATTGTTTTCAAAATGTTATACTTTTTAGATTAGATAGTAAGTTTGTAGTAATATGAAGAAAAAATCTTTCGTTCTCACACTTATTAGATTAATAAGTTACTCACCTCAGCATCTTCATCCTTCTTAGAATCCTGAGTTCGTTTCTCTTCTGCACTCGGTGGCTGTTTGTCTTCTTTGGTCACCTTCATTGACTGTTTATCTTCTTTCGATTTCTTAATTTCTTTGTCTTCTTTGTTTTCCTTACCATCTTTACTGTTCTTTCGATCTTTGCTATCCTTCCCATCCTTTTTATCTTTGTTATCCTTCCCATTTTTGTCATCCTTTCCATCTTTACTGTTCTTATCTTCTTTATCATCCCTTTCCTCTTTGCCATCCTGTCCTTCTTTGCCGTCCTTTCCTTCTTTTCTGTCCTTTTCTTCTTTGTTTTCGTTATGTTCTCTTTGCTCCTTTTCTTCTTTTTGCTCCTTATGCTCGTCTTTATCGGACTTCTGCTCCTTTGACTCAGCTGTGTCCTCGTCTTGTTTTGGTTCGGGTACTTCGGGTTGAACCTCTACAGTCAGCTCTGTTGCAGGTTCGGCTGTATACAGTTTTCAACTTTAATTAGTAAGCCGTTCAAAAAGAAAAAATATTTAAAGAGAATGTTAGATTAGAATATCAAACATTAAATACTATAGTATAACAATTTTTAACATTAATTTATATGTATAACTTTACATCTTTCAAATATATGTATATTTTCTGGTAGTAACTACATATATGTCAATTAATACTGTATCTAGTTGTATACAGTGTGTTTCATCGTGTAAGAAATCACATTTATGATGCTATATTTCTGAATAGTAATAAATAAATATGAAATCTAAACCTAAAGAAATAAAATTTGAATTTGTACGCCTGGATTAGAAGTAAATTGTAATTCATTCATACCTTCCTTCGGTGTTTCTGGACCGTCTTCTGGATCGGGCGGTAGAGGTATGTCCTCGGGTCGAACTAAGTCTTCCTCTTCTGTCTCTTTTGGAGGTTCCACATCTATTTCTGGTTCTTGGTTTGTTATTGCTGATGTTTCATCTTCTTTCTGCTTGATACTATTAAAATATGATTTTTTATATTAATCAAAAAGCGATGATGATGATGATGGGGTACATGACATATGTGTAACCACAAGTATGCGGTGTACTGGTATAGTCTATACAGCAGACTATACTAGAGTCTAATTTAGAGACTATAGCTTAAGTACCTCCTCTGGTCTTTCTTATTTCCGTGGCAGCAGTGTTCGCATTGATGTGTTCCCGTGGGAAGCATGCCTATCTTATCATTGACAATACTGAGTACTGTGAGTTTATATCTTGTCATATTTGCAACATATATTGTGGGTTTTTGTAGGGGATTACAAATCGTCGCCGACGCCGCAAAGGGGCGAACTTCATACAAAACAGTCTAAAATACAGCAATGTAAAATATTACTGCTGTATTAATTTAGTAGCTACGTCTCCATAGTATACAATTGATTTTTATCATTATTATAGTTTTTTTCTAAATAGAAATATAGCTAAAATATGCACGCCATCGGGGGAAAAAAAACGTTTTTTTTTTGCTCTCCTGAACAATTTTCTTAAATGAGATTCGCCTGTTTGCGGCGTTGGCGAAGAAATTTTCTGCGAATCTCACAGGAACACTGCAGGAACTTTGCTACAGGCGATTGTAACGATATACTATCAAGTGAGTCTGCTTATTTGTCAATAATCGACATAACAGAAAAAGGGAAGGTTCTACGCCACTAGCTCGATACACTCGCCCACGAGCGCGGTTGTGGCCGGGGGAGGGATTCGTTAGCTCGGTTAATGGGGTCGAGGGGGTCGATTAAAAAGTTTCTTCGATTAAAAATTAAAAAGTTTAGACGACCTCTATAGTCGAGTGGATAATACACCGGTTTCAAGGTGTCGCCATCTCTGAGGTCCCGGGTTCGAATCCCGGTGGGGGCAGACGTTTGTATGATGAATACGAGCATTTGTACTCTAGTCATGGTTGTTGATATATATTTCTACTAGCTGACCCGCGCCCACTTCGTTGAGCATAATATTAATAATCCTCGAAGCGAGCACGAAAACGAACTGAATTAAATCCGAAGCCATCGCGCGCCGACCGCTGCTTGGGCCTTCACACTTAAGACGATAAGTTATAAGTTTACTTATTTTCATAAAGATTAATAATTTTTGGTAATATATGACTAATAAATATGACCTAATGATTTAAATTATTTTATTAATATTAATAATCAAATTATCTATAAGTACTAATATATAAAAACTACTTTTTGTAACTTAAATGTAAAAGTTAGACATATGCTGTCGTTGCCTTTTTTGTAGGCATTTTCAAGCTCCACATCTTTTCTCTAGAACTCAAAAATACATCTTTCATAGTTAAGGCAGCGTTCGTAAGAAACGCTTTCATTCGACCGTTTTTTCTCCGATTCACTTTGCAAAACTGACTACCACGTAAAAGCCTTTTTATTTTTCGGGTTTTATATAACCTATGACACTCAGCAATAATGTGGCTTTCTATTGGTGATAGAATTTTTAAAATCGGTTCAGTAGATCCCGAGATTACCCCTTACAATTTAACAAATATACAAACACAAATTTACTTCTTATATATATAAGTAATAAGTATAAGTAATAAGTATAGATAATAGTTATTTTTATTATACAAGAGTGGAAAGTTCCTTTTTAACCGCGTGCTCGATTTGGATGACCGAGCAAGCGAAGATTCTAAATTAGAATCCTGAGCGTCAGCGAGGGAAACAAACGAGCACAAGGTGAAAAATCTTTCCACTCGAGTGCAATACGTAACTTTTCACCCCACCTCAGCGAGGAAATGACAAAATGAAAAAGAAAACAATTTATAATGACAAATTATATTAAGCAATAAAACGTGAAAAAACTAGAATGGCGCGAAGCACGCAAAATAAACAAAGAACCAAGAAGGTTCCAAATTTAAATTTTTTCACAATTTAAAAAGTTCTAATCATAAATTTGGCACCATAGAGGTTACATTAAATAGGTTAAATGACGTTTTGAATTTACAATTATATTGAGTACTCATTATATGTGATGTTTCTAAATTCAAATCTACTTTGCCGCTCAAGCGAATAAAATAGAATTTTCCAGCCAGATTTCGAAGCGCAAAATTACACTTTCCGAGGTGGTGGGATGAAAAAAATATTTATATATGTATGTCTATCCGTTACCCTAGATCCCATTAGCACAAGCCTTAGCTTAGTTTGGGCTAGGTTAATTGGTGTAAGTGTAACAAATATTTATTATTATTATTATTCTCGGACGATGAGAAAAAATACGTTTGAACAACGCTTCAAATCTGCGACGTATCATTTATTCAACAAAACGGCAGTTTATTGTATGTTTGTTTGTCACAGACTAACTTTTGCAATATCCATCGAATCAAATATACCATTAGAGATGTGTCAATCTTTACGAAAACGACTCAGTGAGTCTTTTTTTCCAAGTGATTCACTGATTCAAACCTCTAACAGCGCTTCAAATGATTCATTCGCTCAATTGCATCTCGATTTCAATCATTTTATAGCCTTTTAGTACCTTCTGCTCATTTTGGAAGTTTGTTTTTTTGTGAAATATATATATAATTGGGAAATCTTTGAGACTTAATTCTAGTAAAAAAAGAACAATTTACCCTCGTTGCGCGAATTCGACTCGCACTTGGCCGGTTTTTTTTATATAAGTATATAACATCAAACTCGGTAATTACACGAATCGTTGCAACATATAATAAATTATTCCAAAAAATTGACCCCTTCACAAGATCCAAACATTTATTTATTTCTAATATTAGAAATTCCATTCTGGGCCTTGATTAATTAAGTTTTCGTTCAATTAATTTGCATAATCTTTATGTAAAAGTAATGGAATTATAGCTGTTTTAATTCAAGGTAAGATTGCTGATAATAGGTAGGTAAATGATTTACGAAAATAATAAAAAGTAAATTGATAAAAATTATTGTAGTTTGTTAATATATGTAAGTATAAGTATTTATTTATACGTATTATTGTATTTTATGTATTATATGAATATATCTATCTGTAGTATGTGTAGTTGCTAATTAGGTATGGTTAACAATGTAGTAGTTTGTAGCTATAATTATAATAAAATAGCTTGGTATAAATATTTTATCCGTGGATAACTATAATTGGCTTATAGAATGTATTTACTAAGTTGTAATATAATATGTAAATTGCTGTTGTTATCCCAAATAAATAAAAAAAAAAAAAAAAAAAAAAAAAAAAAAACATCATTGAATCATATACGTACACTTCTTCTGGGACCGAGGTAAGCGTTGGAGTCTCTTCTTGCGTCACTTCCGTTTCCGGCTTAACCTTCAATTGTTCATCAACCTCAGCGGGTTCTGTTTCCGGTTCCTTCGCCTCTTCCTTCACCTGAAATTAGTATAAGTGTTCTAAAAATGTTCTATCGATGACAATTGAATAGCATTTTATCTTTGGTTCCAACATTGCTTCAATGGATAATTAGTTCAAAAATTACATAGCACAAAGTTTAAAGATCGCATCATTTTCAATTCGTCAATTTTAATTTGTTCTCGCAAATCGGCAAAACTTTTCGTTTCGTTTTCGTTTCGTTTTAACGGGCGCTCCCTAGATTGTATTCTAAGTCGTTTAAGGAAGACCCCCTTTAAATGGGTAAAAATGATCACTTGAGTGTTACATAACGTGTACGAGGGGGGGGTGTTACAATGGGGGGGAGGTCCTACTAATAGCTTTCTATATGGAAAATATATATCGGACTATCAGAAGGAAAGGCGAATAAATAAGAACACGAGTTAACTGGAGCACTGATGTAATGCGGCTGTTTTGTAAAGAAACTATAATGAAAGAACTCTTTGTTCCAAGCACAAAACAAATACAAATAAGTTGCACACAGTAAAATCATTGTGTCCCTACATTCGAATATAGAATTTATAAGGAAAAACAACATTTGCCATTCGCTGAAATATATCACCTAAAACTAACCTTAATATCGTCCGACTGTATAACCTTGATTTCCGGTGTGGGGAACTTGACTTCCGGGAACGTGACCGTCACTTCCGTGTCCTGCTCCTGTGGGAGTGGCGGTGGTATATCCTCCTCCATTCTTGAAAGCTCTTCTGGTACCTTTTAGGACAAATGTATTTTTAATAGATATTATCTATATAGCGTTATCTATGCTGCCCAGTGTCACATTAAAATATTTGTTTTGTTTAAAACAAAAAGACCCGCCGCGCAATGCAAGTCGAAACATGTTTCAACTCAAGATACCGACACCGATTGTATAAGAAAGTTAGTTAAAATCCGTATCCGTATCTGCGGATCTTGACACCAAATATCCGTATTCAGATCTGTATCCGCGGATCTAGATTTTTGACGATCCGGCACATCACTAGTGGTGACATAAAAACCTTACCTTTTACCTTTTTTTGCAGCAGCTATAGGTAAGGTAATACTCCAACAGTTGACACTGGTATAGTCTCCCTAAGAAAACTGATTTATCTACTAACCTCGAAATTTGTTATTTTTATAGTCTCTTTGAAGAAATTACAGATATGTAAGCATTAAGTCAATGATCATTTAAATGATTCCATTGCTTGGTGCTAATTTGAAGATTCTAAATTGTAAATATTTGTTTTCCCGTAAAAATTGTAAACACATATATACATTGTATGGTGACGACATAATTTATTGTTGATGTTGTTATTACTTTTTTATTTATTTACTTATTTATGTACACAACATATCAACATATAGAAATACAATGTGAATCAAGAGGTACATAGGTTCTGCTTATTTCTAAACAACATTTAGGTACAATAAAATCTACAACTATTATAGTAATCAAATCCACATATATATTTATAAACATATACACATACATACACACATACATATATATACATACACACATACACATATATATAAATACATACATACATATAATTATAAGGTTATAATCAATTATTTTTCAGTCACTTCAATATCACTTTTGATAAAGCTGATAAGTTTCTTGCGCCCATTCTTCTTATCAGCTAAATAATACGTCTTTTGTATTTTTTTATTTATTTAATATATATGTATAGATTTATATATTATTTTATATATATTAGTGTATAAGATTGTGTATTCGTGTATGGATATATATGTATATTTTAATCATAAACTCCCCTGCCCAATTCAGGTTCTTTGATGTGTCACAGGTTAACTGGAAGAGATCCCGCCAGGGATAAGTTCGCCTTTGCATATACATAACTAGCGACCCGCCCCGGCTTCGCACGGGTGCAGTGAAAAAATGGTTATGGTGGGTTATCCCTAAGAGATAGACATATACCATCGCGGACTTTTTTGTGGATTTTTGTAAGTTGTACAATACTGTAGTACATTAATTTGGTCTATTTCGTAGGGTTCAGCCAGCGTTTGCAATATAAGCGCAAAAAAAACGTGCTTATTTACGACATCACATTAGAAACCTTTAAATTTATCAGTGTTTCTCTACTATATTATGCATTTATTATACATACAAACCTTCCTTAAGAATCACTCTATCTATTAAAAAAAACCGCGTCAAAATCCGTTGCGTAGTTTTTAAGATCTAAGCATACATACGGACATACAGCGAAAGCGACTTTGTTTTATACTATGTATTGATTGATTGATGATATGTTAAATGTATTATTTATGTGTATGTGCAATAAAGAGTTTTACAAACAAACAAACAAACGTCCTGAATGGGTGGTAGGGGAAAAAAATTGGACGATTCAAAAGAGCTTTCTATAAAGTCATATTTGAATAAAGTTAATTTTGATTTTGATTGCTCTTTCTAATTTCTATTTGCACTGTTAGCACCATTGAACAAACAGTTTTAAACATTAGCCATTACAGACAGCCCTCTATGGACAGTGTACGGAGGCAGTGAAAACGGTTTCAACTATACTACAGCACACAAGCAGTGACCAAATCCGAAACGATTGGATCACCGGGAACAGTAACTGAAGTAATTTTGGAAACCTGACCTGCTTCTGGATGCAGTGGGATGGCTGGAGTAAGTATTTCTACGGTTTTACGTACAATAGGCTTGTATCCACTATGAACAAATCTGATGCATTAGGTTGCATAACTATTAAGATGATCGTTTAATTATGAAAAAACAAAGTTTTATAAAATAATAACTTTTGATTATTTATATTTTTATAAAATAAAATTGCACAAAATAAGCCATAAGTCACGTGACAGCAAACACCAACTAAAAAGTGTTACGTCACGCCGTGCGAAACGTCAAAGTCGAAATGTCATTCCCAAGTGTCTTGTGGAAGTGCGAAAAAGAATGGGCATCATTCCTTCTCGCGAGTGTTAGCCACTTTTTACGTATCTGCTGATTGTTTGGCACGTATATAAATATTTCTTTTTGTGTTTTATACTTGTGCTTGTACACTGGGGCACTATGCAGTACTTGTAATACGATGAATCCATTTTTAATTAAAATAACTTCACAATACCGAATATTCCGATACTAAAACAGCTGTGTTTTGCACGGCGTGACGTCATTCAAGACGCCATGACAGTCATGAGCGTTTTTGATGACTAATGTCAAATATTTCATTAAATGCAAAATTATTCTTTAAATAAGCATATTTTTCAAAAATAATAATTATTTTGTATAGAATAGGCATCAAGGTATATTAGTATCTAACTACTGAAATTTAGGCAACAAGCCTATAGTCCGTAAACACACCCACGTAGATATTGGATGACCTATGATGACAAAGACGATCGGTCATTACTTACAGCGGATTCTTTCACTGCCACAACTTCATTGTCAGCTTTGCCCACGACAACTGACTCCTCCTATAGAAAAGCAAATTTATATATATATGTATATACAGGTTGGAAAGTTTCAATGGGGCAGCCAAGGGAGGCACCTTAAACGTTGCAGCTACAAGAAATTGGTCTTAGGAGACTATATTTCAAAAAATGTACGGTTAGCAAGAAAATTTACATTTTTCACAAAAACTTTTTTTTGATGCCAATCGATCCTGTTTCGTATGCTGTTCAAAAAGCTCTATGGGACTAAACTAAACGTTCAGAAATTGAGCTCATTTTTGCAAAAAAGAATAACTAAAAGCACTTACTCGCAAAAGCACACTACACGCAATCAGATTTTGACATAAGCAATAAAAGAAAGTACGCATTATAAAAAGAAAATAAAGTTGGTAAAGCTTATTTGAATTTGAACTAAGTAGGTAACAATTTTTTTTTTCACAAAGCTATCGAGGTTACCTAAGTTCCAAGTGAATCAAAATTAATTGACTGCATTTGTATTGAAAATGTTTTTTTGATTTGTGACTTTTCTAGTACTGAAACCTCAGTTGGTCCCATAGAACGCGAGTCGGAGTCGGAGCGATTCGGATCACGTCGCTCAATTTTTTTTCTTTTTTTTTTTAAATATTTGTTACACGTACACCAATTAGCCTAGCCAAACTAAGCTCTATAAGGCTTGTGCAATGGGTAGAACCCATAGACGTACATATATTATACATATATAAATAATATTTTATGAAATATATATCAACAACCATGACTAAGGTACAAATGCTGGCATTCATCACACAAACATCTGCCCCCACCGGGATTCGAACCCGGGACCTCAGAGATGGCGACACCTTGAAACCGGTGTATTATCCACTCGACTATGGAGGTCGTCAGATCACTCGACTATGGAGGTCGTCAATTGCATCTCGGTTTCATTCTACGCGACGCTTACACGATTGACTCAGAGTCACTGATACAAATGAATCAATATCATATTTTATATCAGTTTACTAGCGGACCCGACAGACTTCGTCCTGTCAAAAAGATTTGTACAGTGGCAGTTTTTTGTTCCTACTTGAAATGACATATGATGACATTAAATTTGTTTGACAGAACTAACGTCACTTTTTTCTTTTTATTCATTTTTATATATAAGATAGCTGACCCGGTGAACTTCGTACCGCCTTATTATTGGAGGCATATTTAGTAAGTCACAAACACACGACACAATACTTTTTTAATTTTATTGAAATTTGTTGCTTTTAGATTTTTAGGAATATTAAAGAATTATAGTATAGGTGCACAGCAAAGAGGCGTTTACATTTCAAGTGACATTTTACCATAGACAATAGGTTGGCACCCATCAAATATGTCAACACATTAATTATTTTTATATTTTGAAATTTAAATACTCGATGTTATAAGCAAAGTTGATATTATGTTGTCGATTCAAAAGTCTTGTTTTAATGCGTTCTTCAATTCGAGTGGAACTGAGAGTACAAATACCGTCAAATGTTTGACAGAAAGTAAGTGATCAACTTTTATATGGGAAAATGAAATTGTCGTCTTACTCTATCTTACTCGCAATTTTTCCTTATTTGCTCACCGTTTAGACCTACCCTGGACTACGACAAACATTTTAAAACCAAAATCAGCTCAATCGGCCCAGCCGTTCTCGAGTTTTAGCGAGACTAACGAACAGCAATTCATTTTTATATATAAGATTTGTATCATATATCAAATTATTTGTATCAGTGACTCTGAACTCTGAAAATCGGTTCAGACTCACTGATACAAATGATGCAAATGAAACACTTTACTGATTCGAATCTTTGTACGGATCCGGATACAAATGATCCAATCTCAACAAAGATACGTTTTTCCAATATTAATTCACACACAAGATTTTATGTTGTAACGTAATTGCTGTAAAGGTCAATATTGAATAAACATATATACAATACATTTCATTGTAGACAATTCCTTAATAGGAATTGTTCAACTGTAGTTTTATTTACCTGAGTTGTTAATGTTTCGCTGTGGTATTGAGTTACAACGTGAGTGTATATATTGTGTTATATATGTATATTAATTTGTATTATTTTGTAGAATTCACAACAAACTATAAGAAAAAGAAATAGATTTAAAATAAATACCTTTACGATTTCTCTTGGAACTAATGGTGTTTCTACAACTGGTATTGGTTCTTCGTCATTCTTCTTAGCAGGTTTACATTCAATGACTCTGTAAATACATACTCATTTATACAATGTCTTCTAAGATCACAAAAAAAAAATTGTTTTAAAATTGACATTCACATGACATTGTTTTTAAATATATTACAAACTAGAATAATAACAATTTCTTCATATTTTAATTAACTAAAGTCACGCGAACGCATTTTTTCATCAAATTCCTAGTAACAAAAAAACGTTAGTTACAAACTTTTAAGATAGATCACACTCCCTATTTTAAATATATAATAATTATTCGGTATACGAGCAATTAAGCCAGCCGTTTGGATGCAAATTTACACACGAATACTGAAAGTACGTTTTGGACCGTACAAGTAAACATCTAACGTCAATTATTTTCTAAACAATCTTAGGAAAGAAAAATAATAAAATTAGAATGATCTGAGCTGATCTATAATGTTTATACTTATTGTTTAATTGCGAATACACAAATGAAGATATAGTTTCACCTTGGGCGAAATTCGTGTTCGTTTCACTTGTTCTTTTTTTAATATTATAAAAGGTAGTTTTAAAAAGCGTATATAATTCTAATGATATAAAAAGATATGTTAACGAAGAAATTAAAACAATAAAAAATCGGGATATATCATGTTCTTTAATAATCTCGTAAGAAAATACCACTAACAAACAACAGACTAAGCTGCATGGATTCAATCCCCTTTGCTTGGAAGATAAATAAAAAACATACCTCGGCGTCGCCTTGTGCATGGCGGCGACAGGTGGTATTTGTATATCGATGTCCCTAAACGCGTAAACGTCCTCTTCTTTTATCTCAATATCGTCTATGTCCACCGCTGGTGCTACAGGTGTGAGAGGGACGGTCGATACCGGCGACGCGCTCGCACTTGTACTTGCTAGAAGGAGAGAAAGAAAATAACTGTCACGTTACCTCATGAAAAAATAAAACGTAGGAGGTAGACTCCGTACCGTACCTAAGAGGTAGACTCTGTACCAGGGTCGTCTGCATGGGTACCTCCGTCTTACCTATTTCCGCCGCCAAACAGCAGGGTTCGCTTGCTGTGTTCCGGCGTGAAGGGTAAGATAGCCAGTGAAATTACTGGGTACTGTGACTTTACATCTTATGTCACAAGTTGGCAACGTACACTGCGGTTCTTATGAGGTTTGCAGATTTGCTGCGAATCTCGTGGGAACCACATGTACTATAGGCGACTGTTACCACTTACCATCAGGTGGGCAGCCTGCTTGTTTGTCAACTTAGCAATAAAAAAAAAAAAAAACGTAATGAACTCGTTGCTTCTATTTAATATACTTCACCGAAGATTCGAAAATCGGACCTAGAGCAATAAATCTTTACTTACCAATCAACTGTTGTTCGATTTGAACCAACTGATTCTTGATATGCTCTATGGCAGCGTGTTTACTCTCATGTTGGGTGGTGGAGACCACGGTTGACGACGACGACTTTTCTAGGAGCATAGACAATGTTGGCGCAGTTGCAGATGGCGACACTGTCTCTATAGAGAAACAAATAGGGTAAGAAATATATATATATATACTTGTTCTGAACGAGAGCAAATAATATTGTCTATG
Source organism: Scirpophaga incertulas (assembly GCA_036419045.1). Taxonomy (NCBI): domain Eukaryota; kingdom Metazoa; phylum Arthropoda; class Insecta; order Lepidoptera; family Crambidae; genus Scirpophaga; species Scirpophaga incertulas. Next base: position 4,116,860 of record CM071647.1, on the reverse strand, counting down.
ATTTCCGCCTTTTGTAACGTCACAGATATCAAATGGATAATGCACACAATCTGCTTTAAAAATCCAAATTGCTATTCTGGCCGGCAAAAGTTATGTGAAAATATATATTTGTTGTTTTAGCTGCCAAATAAATGTTTATGTTAACATATCTGTCGTATATACACACATAACATACAACATAACAGCGAGCTGACTATATAAGTGAAATATTCACACCACATTTTGTTTCTAAGACTAATAGCTTTTTTCATTATCAAGGTACGATGATATAGACCTTTTCGTTACGGTCCACTTTTTAAACCTGGTACCCGCATGTTTCGGCGCGATTTTAAAAACGTTTCACGTCAAAAATGGAAGGATTTTTACCCGGGACCTCAAAGAGGTACTTTATCTGTTTTATTTAAAAGTGATGGTCAAAATTTGTATGAAAGGTGGGCCTGAGTAATGTGCAGCGACGAAACTTTACCAGAGAAGAGTATAAATTATTATAGATCCTCTATATATAGATACATTTTACATTTTTAATATCTCCCGTTATATATAAGATTACATTAAAATAACATATATACACCGGATAAAGATTACATTTTAAATATCTCCCGTTTTTTTGTAATTAATAATTCAAATTATTAATACAAGCAAGTTGATGGAATCTTTATTTAAGTTTTTTTTTCTTTTTATTAAATTGCGCTAAACATGCTGTCAAAGTCGCATTGACAGCGGACGAGTGTCATCATTGGTCACAGATTATTTACATTCAGGGTTCATTCTAGAACTTCATGAATTTATAATTACTAAATTACATTTCTTTTATTAACTATATAACCATTTTTCAATAAGATTTAAATACATTATCATTTATATACTTGATTAAAACATTTTAACCACGTTTTGGGATGTGTTTACTTGAATATCTAGGTACTTTCAAACATCATTTACAGAAAAACGGGGGATAAAAAATATATAACAAATTGTAAATTGATGAACATAAAATTACCTATCGATTGATATATCTTACGTCTCTGCACATGATTGAGGCCACTTTTTGTCCGTGTCCTTTGTAATGGACAATTACACAAATGAAATGATAGGTAAATATAGATACGTACTAATAAAGAGATATGTACTTGGGCATAAACATATGTACAACACATATATGCATAAATATTAATACATAATAAGAGTATTATGTTAATTACGTTATCGTTTTTTCTTGATTCACTGATTTATGTAAAAGACTAAAAATTATTTACAGTGCTTTTTAATCTATAATTTACTCCTGGTCTCAAGAAACGATAAATTAAGATAGAACAGATTACTAATTCCATTATTTTTTCATTGTTATGAGTTTGTGTGAAAGTTATTATTGCTGTACATCAACTTATTATACCTAGATGGCGTTACTAAATTAACAAAATGTATTATGATTAGAGATCGGATAATTGGATGCATATTTACCTAAAGTTAGTTTAAAACAAAGTATGGAAACAGCTTTTTATTGTTTTGTTAAATAAAAATTTTCACCATTTCTGTTTTTTATTCAATTATTTAATTGATTATTGTTTTAGTCAAACTAGCTCACTACTTTCGTATAACACTCTTCATATAATAAATCGTACATTCATAAATCGCAAGGGGAACTGAAACTAAACTTCATGTAAATACGAATGCATAGTTGTATAAATGAACCCGGAGTCTGGGTCTTTTGAAAATAAATACCACGTGCTAATTTAGTAATTTTCAAACAATATCACTACGCTAAATTTGCAGTCCCGTATTTTCCCGGGATTTTTATTTAACAAAATGTATTTTAAAAAGCCGCTTCCATAATTTGTGAGCCAAAAATTAACTTTAAGTAAATATGCATCCGATTATCCGATTTCTAGTTATAACCAATACGCACGTCGTATCGTACGACGTTTTTTAACACAATTGCGAGGAAACAGAAAATAAAAATCATTTAAATAAACTCAATCTGTGAATGTACGAAACAGAATAAAGGAAATGGTATGCAAGTATTCAAGATGAAATTCCAACAAGACCATGGTACTTTAAACTACATTCCCCGTCAAGGAACATCACTACTTTAAATAGACTACGACTGTAAATTTGGTGCTCATCTTAGTAGACTTAATTTAACAAACACAGATTTATATTGTGGTCAGGGAAATGGAACCCTAGATCATATATTTTTTATTGCTCTGCATTCAATTTGTCAAGTTTCTTAATAGATGGCTTACAGAAGATTTACAAAAAAGACGAAATTCCCCGCTTTATGCCATCTATTTTGAAGAATACAGAAACATATGGAGTCGTTTTTCAATACTTCACCAATACTATTGGACAAATATGAATATAGGAATATTGGACAAATATAGAAGAAAATGTAAATAAGCTTTGGCTAAATGGTTAAAAAAACCAAAGCCGTAAAAATTTTATTAAAAAAAATCTGTGAATGCACATTGTTACTTTCCCGCCATTTCAGTACTGACTGGCGCCGCGCTGCGATTAAGTTGAAATTTAAATAGCAACAGCGCGCGAAATGGCAAATAATGCTCTCATGAAATTTGTATGGACTATAACTAGAGATCGCATAATCGAATGCATATTTACCTAAAATTAATTTTTGGCTCACAAATTATGGAAGCGGCTTTTTAAAATACATTTTGTTAAGTAAGAATCCCGGGAAAATACGGGACTGCAAATTTAACGTTGTGATATTGTTTGAAAATTACTAAATTAGCACGTGGTATTTATTTTCAAACCGAGACTCCGGGTTCATTTATACAACTATGCATACGTATTTACATGAAGTTTAGTTTCAGTTCCCCGTGCGATTTATGAATGTACGATTTATTACATGAAGAGTGTTATACGAAAGTAGTGAGCTAGTTTGACTAAAACAATAATCAATTAAATAATTGAATAAAAAAACAGAATTGGTGAAAAATTTTATTTAACAAAACAATAAAAAGCCGTTTCCATACTTTGTGTCTTAAACTAACTTCAGGTAAATATGCATCCGATTTTCTGATCTCTAACTATAACTTAACTATTTGCTTTGGTAACACACGCGTTTTTATGACCCGCTTTACATATTTAAAACCGTGGAATCACATCAGCTTTACGAGCAAAGGTGTTAAAAAGCCAACTTAACTTAATCAATGTAATCAACCACACATGTTCAGTGCGGTTTGGAAAAAAAGAGCAAAAATAAAAACGACAAAAAGTTACAAGAAAGACTATTAGGTTCAAATTGGCACAGAAGTATTGTAATATCTTCACTTACCTACGACATTGGCAGGATGTGAAATGTGTTGAGGAGTAGTCACTACGGGCGAAGACTTGAGCAGAGAAGTAAGTAGCGGAGATGAAGGTGGCGCCGCCGTGGGTGTACCTGTTTATAAAAAATCACATCAATTATTAATAGAGATCGGATAATCGGATGCATATTTACCTAAAGTTAATTTTTGGCTCACAAATTATGGAAGCGGCTTTTTAAAATACATTTTGTTAAATAAAAATCCCGGGAAAATACGGGACTGCAAATTTGACGTAGTGATATTGTTTGAAAATTACTAAATTAGCACGTGGTATTTATTTTCAAAAGACCGAGACTCCGGGTTCATTTATACAACTATGCATATGTATTTACATGAAGTTTAGTTTCAGTTCCCCGTGCGATTTATGAATGTACGATTTATTACATGAAGAGTGTTATACGAAAGTAGTGAGCTAGTTTGACTAAAACAATAATCAATTAAATAATTGAATAAAAAAACAGAAATTGTGAAAAATTTTATTTAAAAAACAATAAAAAGCCGTTTCCATACTTTGTCTTAAACTAACTTTAGGTAAATATGCATCCGATTATCCGATCTCTAGTTATTAACCAGAGGTTGGAATAAGGAACAGTTATTCATGTACTTACACCGATTTTATACGGCGAAAGAAGAAAATGGATATACCTCAAATCCCGAGGCTACTTTTAGGGCCGGTATTTCAATGTTAACTTATCTTATTACTTAAGTTAAGTAGCACATTTAATCTAAGTCTCACTTTTGAGAAACGTAAGTATATTTCAATCAGGATATTCATCACCTTAGCTAATCCGAGATCAATCCCAAGGTGCAACATAATGAACAAAATTTATTAGTTTACATCAAATTCCGCAAAGACGCTAGCGCTATTTGACGTTTAGATGTCAAATCAAATATGTCAAATAATTGACATTGACAATTTGACTGATTCGTTCGCTTCGCGCTGTTTTGTTTGTGTTTTACAAATTGAAACATTTTAATTAAAATTGAAGTTTTAATAAGTTAATTTAAAATATTTCTACTGAGAAAAATGAACGACGAATGTCCTTACCGTTGGGCAGTATAATGTGAGCATCTACTATCACTAATCGTCTCGTTTATAACTTTGGCATGTAATTTTAATCAATAAATACTCAAATAACATATTTTGAGTGAAAAATAAAATTACCACGAGACAACTTTTTCTGAGGAAGACACACTATAAATCCCAGATTGTCACTTAAGTGGTAGAAATCCGCCACTTAGATTCGGGCTAGTTAAGGTGGACTTTGAGTACCACTTTACTTTAATCCTGTTTTGAAATACACCTAAGTAAAACTTATTTTCAATCCTAGCTCAATTCAAGATAAGTTACTATTGAAATACCGGCCCTTAAAGAGCAAAAAAAATCCCGTGATTTTTTAAATACAATGTTATTTACTTTTGCCTTTCTTACATCAATGACATCTGGAGTCCAAAGTTGCAAAATTGTTATGTTGCCTCATTTGTAGTTCGCACAACATAGCTTGCGAGAACAAAATACTAATAGAGGGACTAGATTTTGTATTTATAAAAAAGGCGAAATATGCGTATGAGAATTTGCTTAAGACTGTCAATAATTTGTATTGTGAATTAATGTAAACTAATAAAAATTGTATGTTGATTATCTTTGTTTTACCTATTTGTTATCTTTGAGGTTTTTATTATTATTTATTTGTAATATTGTTGGCCACGCGGGATTGTCCATTAGAAATTCCAGTTTTTTATATCTCTCCGTCCGTAGGTTGTCTGGAAGAGATCGCTGTTTGAGCGATAAGACCGCCAATTGTACTAGTAATTTTAAGTGTATTATGTTATTTTCTTCTCTCTGTTTTGTGGTGTATGTACAATAAAGTGTTATCTATCTATCTATCTATCTATCTATCTATCTATCTATCTATCTATCTATCTATCCCGGGAAGGTCCACATTAATATCAACATTTCTATGCAAGTACGTAATAGTTATTTATGCAACTGTTGTATAATCAGGGGTATTAAAACTCGAATGTGGGTTTATCACACGAGGCGTAAACGAGTGTGATAATAGTATCACATGAGTGTTTTAATACCTAATTATAACAGTTGCATACAAGAATTTATCTACAATCATGATGTGAATCCTCTATAAAAGATTCTCATACCATAGGGTGTTGTACAGTGTTGTAAGAACTATGTCAATTCAAGAAGTCTAATTGCGAAGCATGTAAAATAAACAAACCTTAATAAGTAAAAGAATTATTTATTATAATATTTATTGACATTTTGGATCGTACAATTATTGAAATGCCCTTGAACATTTGCACCTTGTTGAATGTTGCCAGATCCTGATGTACTTGGAATATTTATATTCACCACTTCATTATTTCTATAGAACTTAAAATTTGATTTGACACGTGGATTTTGTTGGATATGTCATTGCATGAGAATGTTCTTTTCTTGAAATTCATAATATCACGCGTTTGGATGATATAATGATCATAATATCATTGAGTGTTTTAATGTTGGCAATAAGCTAATTGTTATAGGTTCTTTTATAGAGGACTAGCTGACCCGTGCCCACTTCGTTGGGCTTAATATTAATAATCCACGAAGCAAGCACGAACGCGAATCGAATTAAACCCGAAGCCCGTTTTTTTCTCTGATTCACTTTGCAAAACGAACTACCACGTAAAAGCCTTTTTATTTCTCGGATTTTTATATAACCTATGACACTCAGCAATAATGTGGCTTTCTATTGGTGAAAGAATGATTAAAATCGGTTCAGTAGATCCCGAGTTTACCCCTTACAATTTAACAAATATACAAACACACAAACTTTACTTCTTTATAATATTAGTATAGATTAATAGCATGATAGTAGATAAATTTATTAAATTCCTTTTAATCCAGCTCCTTAGTAATAATACGCTTAACATAATAGATAACAGAGTTCTCCAAGTGAGCTCATTCAGTGAACAGAAACCATTGATGTCTGATATATTATTTAGTACACGCAGGGGCACTTCTATGAGTAAATTAGTGCACGCGGAAATTTTGTGGTTGTAAAGTGGTATTCTGCTGTAACCCTATAGATTATAATGTCAATAAAAACACCAAGGCCATGAATACTTATTAAGAACAGGTTTATACCTGGCGGCGTAGGAGTTGGTGTGGTGGTCTGCGGCCTCCATGACCTATCAGCCCTGGCCCTTCTCTCTTCCCTTTCTTTTAGCCAAGCGGCACGACGCGCCATTTCCCTCTCTTTTGCACGCTTCGCTGCTTCAATACCTGCCCAGAGATCTTTCAGGCGATCGTCGGACGTATTCGGATTCTGGATTTCTGTTATTTCATTCTAACATTTAAAAAAGAGGTGTTAATAATGAATTTAGGAAGGTTTTACAAACTTATATTATTATATTAGTAATTTCTGCAATACTATGTTTTTTTTATAAATATTATTGGCACTGGATGGACTCTATACAAAATGTAACACAGCATTATTTCCACTGCTGTGTTACAGTGTCAATTGTAAGATTGGCAGTGAAACTACTGGGTACCTTGAATTTACATATTATGTCATATGTTGGTACATACATACATACACTCACGCCTTTTTCCCATGGGGGTAGGCAGAGATTACGTCTTTCCACTTGCTACGGTCTTTACATATTTCTTTCGCTTCATCTACTTTCATAACATTCCTCATACATGCTCGACGATTGCGGGTACTTCTGACCTGGCCTTTTTTGAGGACACTTTCGATTTGTTCGAAATATGTTCGCCTAGGTCTTCCTCGTCCCGTATCTCCACTCACTCCAGCTTCATAAATCATTTTGGTCAGTCTACTTTCATCCATCCGTTCCACATGCCCAAACCACCCAAGCATCCCTTTCTCTATTCTTGTCACGATATCCTCTTTCAAACTACATTTCTTTCTAATCACTTCATTATACAATCTGTCACTCAGTTTTACTCCTGCCATACTCCGCAAAGCTCTCATTTCTACTGCATTTATTCTGCTTTCATGTCGTTTCTCCCATACCCAACTTTCACTTCCGCACATTAATGTTGGGACTAGCACGCCCTCATGCACTGCTAGTCGCGCCTTTTACAGTCTTGTGGGGCTTGCAATTTGCTGCAAATATTGGCGTTTCATGTGAAAGTTGATTATTAGTTGGTAGACTTTTAATTTTAGATTACTAGAAATAATTTGTTTCTGCATTCCATTTTAAACCTAATGGTATAATTTCTGATTACTCTTGAATGTGACTATTGGCTTTTTCAAATTTAAAATATTCCAATCTAAATAAAGCGGGCTACAAAGAATATCGCAAATAAATTCGTAATTGTAAAAATACATTGTTTTTCCTTCATTTGACTTGTGGTACATGACATTGCTTCACAACCAATTTCATAAATCTAAATAACAAGAAGTACCCTATAATTTTTGATTTGCATGCATGGAGCATATAAGAACATACAAAGTGTATCATTTGATTGGATCGATTTAGAAGATTTTGATTTAATCACTACTGAAAGGAATTATTACACTAGTAAAAATGGTCTTGATTAATAGGCAGACAGACGGCAAAGAAATTATTTCATATAACCTTCATTTACTATATGAAATGTGGAACCTAAAAACAATCTCGCAAAATAGCTTTTATTTTTTTAGCAGGATTTTGTATCCAAATGTCATTTGACATATTATTATATATATAAAAGTTCCGAAACATTGCTTTCTTGATTATTAAATGTCATTATTAAACAAGGAAAACATTAGTAGGGAACAAGAAAAATTGGTGAAGCTCCACAATAAACTTGAATTACATATGTAAATATTTAATTTTAAAGAAATATTACTATGAATATCCTTTTTAAATTGCATGTGTGCTATCGCACAAAAATACTGAGATATAGTCGCTTAAAGATACTGAGATTTTTTTTTCATATATCTTATATATAAAAATGAATCGCAAAATGTGTTGGTAAGCTCATAACTCAACAACGCCTGGACCAATTTGGCCAATTGTTTTTTGTTAATGTTCGTTGAAGTTCAAGGAGGGTTTTTACAATGAGGAAAATTCGAATAATTATCGGAAATACCCTAAAAACGGCCCTTTTATTTTCCCATGCAAACGTTTTCTAACTAAAACGTACAGTCGAATTGAGCTTTATTGTTATTGTATAAAGTTCATATTGCAAGCACTCACTGTTGTCTAAGCAATGAAGGTGTGTTTCTAACATCAAAGAGTCAATTTGCGCTTTATTAACGCTACATATAGTTGAAATTCAATCATATCTATCAAAACAGTGTGCGTGCGTGCGTTGGAGCACAGAATACATCGATGGAGGATTTAATGTCACGTTCCAAAATTGAATAGCCACAAAATGTAATAGGTCATTTAGACTTTTTTTGCGATTTGGTTGGCTATGCGACATTATCTATAAAATAATTAGGAACAAAAAACTACCACTGTACAAATCTTTTTGACAGGACGAAGTCTGTCGGGTCCGCTAGTTTATTTTACATTTATGCTTTGTGTCTAATTTTTTCCTAGCATTCTTTCATACCATAATTTATAAACAGTAACAAAACCTTCAATTGTTCATATTGTTGATTCATCTCAGTGATACTCTTCTGAATCTCTATGATTCTCTCCTGAGTCAGCTTCTTAAGGATACTCTCCTGTGGAGTCTCAACCGCACCCTCCGAGTTGCGTTTCTTCCGTTTCGGTGTTTCCACATGTTCCAATAGAGCACCATATTGTGCAGCACAGCTGAAAAGAAAATATATAATATATAAAAACTTATTAAAAGTATTTCATGCAACTGATATACTTCTAGATTTCAAGGAATGCTATGTTGTTGAGGTTAATGTTTGCTTAAACAATTATGACAGTGTAAAGTGACTTTTATAAACATACATACATACATACATATATGTCACGCCTTGTTCCCAATGGGGTAGGCAGAGACCACCTCTCTCCACTTGCTACAATCCTGGCACACCTCTCTTGCTTCCTCCACTTTCATGAGCATCTTCATGCATGCTCGTTATGTTATAGAAATGTTTAGTTGATCTTGCAAATGTGTCTATAATTGGCTAAACAATCCTTTAGATAAGGTTTTTGAGCTTGCCCTGGTGTTCTATGCCAAAGCAAGCATGTTTTCCTCATTCGAAACCGCAACCGCCCGCAGTTAACATCGCAAAATAATTTGCACCCAGTGTTTTAAATTTTTTTACAAGAAATATAATATAATATCGGCTAACAAACGTGTCAAATTGATAAACTAGTGATATAATAAGCTTTTAGTGAAATCAGTGAAAGTTTTGGTGTAAATAATATGTAAAAATTCTGAATTGTTCTACCCAAACAGCAGTAACTACCGCCAATTTTTATTTTGTGAGGTAAGCTGCACGCGCCTTCCTTGTGTCGATCATTTGCCTGCTGTTAAACAACATAGTATAAGTAAAAGTATAAGATGTCGCTACAAAGATCGCCGCCAGGAAATTCGTTTTCATCGCAACCAAATTTAAGTATGCAGTGTGTAAATAGTACAGTATTGCACAAAGTATCAGTGAAGTGTGGGAGATCATTAATATATGTATATCAAGAAAAACAAGGGTTCCATTATCGATCCCTGGGGCACGCCCATAACAATAGGAGTACCTGCAGACTCAGTCCCATTAACAACAACTTTCTGGACTCTACTGGACAAATGAGATTCTATTAATCTAGACGCTGCATCAGAGACACCATAATGCTTCAGCTTATTTCATAAGGTCTGATGATCTACGTAGTCAAAAGCTTCCGACAGGTCACAAAAAATACCAATCACATCCTGTTTACATTCCCAAGCGCTAAAAATGTGTTTGAGAAGTGCAACTCCATCATCTATAGTGCAACATCCTTTAGTGAAGCCAAACTGGTTTATATGTATAATGTTATTTCCTGTTAAATTTTCAGTTAGCTGATTACATATAATTTTTTCGAATATTTTACTAAGTGCTGGTAAAATGGAAATCGGTTTGATATTTTGCACGAAGGATCATCAGGAATAACACCTTCATCAACACATAAATTGAATATGAACGGGAGTTGCGCAGCAAGTTCCTGTACTATGGATTTAAGTATAAGTCTTCAGTTTTTTTGATACTAATCAAACAGAATGTTTTCAAAATAGTATTAACATCAATGTGACAAAAATTAAAAACCTTGTTGCACTTCTCTACATTCTGCCCCAAGAGGGCTAAAGCCCTAGCCCTGTTGTTAGCTTGGGCAAGAGCTGAGACTATTTGTAGTTTCTATAGGTATGTGAGAAAAAAAGTGCTCAAATGCATTGGCAACTTCATTGTTTGACTTTAATTGTCCATTATTGACTACAGTGTGATTCAACCGATGTTTACCAGTTTCCTGGTCAATGATGTTCCAGGTAGTTTTTATTTTATTCTTTGATGAACAAATTTTGTGACTAATAAACATAGATTTAGCACACAGACACACTTTCTTAAATATTTTTGAATAATTTCTAACATAAGTTATAAATGCGGGGTCACTCCAAGTTACTTTTTGAGTGTATAGGCCATATAGTCTTGAACAGCTTTTGTGTGGTTATATGTCTGGAGTAGCCCAGTCACTAAATTTCTTTCTACCATTTTTTAATTTTATAACTTTTTTTTTAAATATACCATGACATTCATTTTTTATTACATTAAATAAATTACTGTATAGATTATTGGCTTTTAATCCTTCAGTAAACAGATTTGGAGTCTGATTAATAATATTACTTCTAAATTTGTTTAAACCGCATTTTGTGATAGGTCTACAAGTAAACTCACGCTTAGAACAAACATGATGGTACTCAAATGATGTCAGTTGCCCGCTATGGTCAGAGTTAATACAATTTACGATAAGCTTGTCATGTACATTAAAGTTACAAAAAATGTTGTCTAAACAAGTAGCAGATGTAAGAGTAATTCGAGTCGGTTCTTGAAATACATACCCTAAATTAAAAGATTTGAATAAATTAACAAACCAACAAAGGGTTTCTAAAATATTAATATTGAATAATAGAGAAGATATAGAGGATAATAGAGAAACAGTTTCACTGTAGAAACAGATATACAATTGTATTTTTATAAATATTAAGAAGAAAATTTGAATCTAAAGTAAGGGAGCATGGCAACTAATATACTACACAGTTTTGTCATTCTACATCTTTACATGTAATATGGGATCATAAATGGAAAGTCTGTTCAAATAAATAAATAAACAAATAAAAGTCAAGTTGGTTTCACTAATTTAATTTACAACTAGTTTGTAAAAAAGTATTACCTCTTTTGTGAGTACCAATCCGGCGGTCTATTTGGTTCACCAACTGTCTTCAGCGCTCGAGACACAGACATCCAGTTCTGATCTCCACTCCTTACTACTGCGGACGCAAGACATAGTTGTTCTCTGATATTCCAGGTGTCCAAAGGTACTCTTTTCAGTTGCAAACGCTCTTGAATAGTAGCCATGGCATAAAGATTTCGATCTTAATCGTGCGGATTATATAAATAGAGTTATTCAAATAACACACTTATTAAAATTCGATTAAAATTGTTAGCATTTTGGTATAATTTATTATGATTATTTTATGTACAGTGAAAATCCACAAATTGAAAAAAAATTGCTTCAGTCACTGTCACATTTGTTTTTTTTTTATAGGATAGGGCAGCAAACGAGCAAAGCCAAACGGATCACCTGATGGTAAGAATCGTAGATGGAGAATGTCTACGCCCGCAACAGCAGAGGAATCACAGACAATCTGTGATCACAGATGCACACAGATCAATAACAAATACTTACTCATCTGTGATCAATAAGTGTTGCCGGCCTTTTAAATGGGAATTAAAATACTTATATCGTAAAGCAGACTACGAACGTATAAACAAGGAGCTTTACCAAATCAACTGGTCAGATAGACTATCATCTGGTACAGTTGACGGCGCAGTAGATTGCTTTTATACCACACTTTATGACTTAATTGAGAGGTTTGTTCCTTCTTCTAGCAGCGTTTCAACTCAATATCCAGTTTGGTTTGATCGGGCTATTATTTGTACAATCCGTGAAAAATATAAATATCACAATCGTTGGAAGCGGTACAATAACCGTTTAGATTACGATACATTTTCCATGTTACGTAAAAGAGTCAAAATAATGAATAAAGAGTGTCATCAAAGGTATATAAATTTTTGCCAGAAAAACTTAAAAAAACACCCCAAACTACTTTGGACATATATTAATTCTAAACGAAAGACTTGTGGGGGTTACCCGGGGGTAATGGTTTTTAGGAGTGAGCAACTTACTGATAGTACTACAATTTGTAATGCTTTTAATGAGTATTTTTATAATATGTTCGCTCTCTCTCAGGACTCAGCCTCAATTTGTGAGGACCCATGTGGTACCTTTCATCGTCTCACAGTTAGTACACTAATAAAGCAAGAGAGGGTTTTCAAGCTTATATCAAAATTAGATTCTAACAAGGGCGCTGGAAGTGACAAAATTCCGCCGTATTTTATAAAACAATGCGCCAAGGCACTCACTGTCCCCTTGACTTTGCTATATAATCGAACAATTGCTGAGGGAGTTTTCCCTATGCGATGGAAAGAAGCTCATATTGTACCGATACACAAAAAAGGTTCCAAGCGCATCGTTGAACACTACAGACCTATATCTGTTTTGAATGTGTTTGCTAAGTGCTTGGAAAAAATTATGTATGATGAACTATATTCTATAATAAAGCTAAATATTCCTAATGAACAGCATGGCTTTGTGAAGGGGAGATCAACTACATCTAATCTGGGATTATTTATTAGTGATTTGCATACAAGTATGGGTGTTAACTCCCAAGTAGATGTGATATACACAGATTTTGAGAAGGCCTTCGACCGGGTGGATCATGTCATACTTTTAAAAAAGTTGCAACAAATAGGCATTCGTGGAGATTTATTTAGATGGGTTAAATCTTATATACTAAAACGCAGGCAAGCCGTGGTTATGTCAGGATATCGGTCAGACTTTGTTACGATTCCTTCTGGAGTTCCTCAAGGCTCCATACTGGGACCCCTATTCTACATAGCTTATTTGTACGATATTGGCACTTGTTTCACACATGCAAGATTCTTACTTTACGCAGACGATGCCAAGATTTACATGAGAGTTAGATCCGAACAGGACTGCCACAAACTACAGGATGACTTAAATAAATTTTCGACGTATTGTAAAATCAATAATATTACGATTAACCCTAACAAGTGCCTTCAAATTCATTTTACAAGACGTAAGACGCCTATAGATTTTGATTACCATCTAAACGAAGTTAGTATAAAGAGAAATGACACTGTGACAGACTTAGGAGTAGTCTTAGACTCTAAACTTATATTTCATGATCACATTGAATATATTATTAATAAAGCTTATAAGAACCTTGGTTTTATCAATAGAGTTTCTAGGGATTTTGATGATGTTTCGTGTCTTAAAATATTATATTACGCTTACGTTAGGAGTATCTTAGAGTACTGTAGTACAATATGGAATCCACATTACGTCACGTACGAGCATTCTATTGAAAATATTCAAATGAGATTCGTTAGGTTCCTTAATTATAAGACAAATTTTAAATCAGACCTGAATTACAGTGAGTTGTGTAAAAAACATAGCTTGATTTCGCTATGCGATAGACGTCGCATACAAGACATGACGGTGCTTCACGATATAGGCTCTGGAAAAATGGATTGCGTTGAACTATTCAATAGGATCATAATCTTGAACGTGCCTCAAAGAAGAACAAAGCACACTCAGCTTTTATATGTACCAATAGTGCGCACGAACTATGAAGCCAATGACATGACCGTAAGGCTTCCAAAAACGTTTAACAAATTCTTTTCTGATACTGAGCTTTTTGCCTCTTCAAAGAAAGCATTCAAGTCGTCAATTTATAAAATTATTAGATCCTGACATTTTAATTTTAATTTTTTTATTTTTATTTTTTTATTTTTACTGACATTAATTAAAATGTTATTTTTTATATAATTTTTGATCAATCTTTATTTCAATTTAACATTTATCAATTTATTAATTAAAATTAAAATTTAATTCCATCGATTTTTATTATTCAAATTATATATTTTTGTTTTTAACTATGTTGTGAATTCGCATTATTACCGGGTGCACGATATTGTCTCTTTAATAAAGATGCCATGTAAGCCTGCGCTAAAACTCGCGTTATCGTAGTCAGATTGAACGGATCGATCGTCGTAGTGAATTATAAAGACACACACATATTCTTATACTCACCCATACGCACACACACACACGTACATACACATGAACACACACATATAAGTTTATAAAATAAGGCAAATATTACTTTTAATTTATTTTCTTTTGTATTGTACTAAATGTCACACACTTACCCTAAATTTTTATATATAGTACCTACTCAAGATAGCAAAGTAAGTTTCTGTAATTGGCTTATGTACAGACATATTTTTTTTTGGATAATTGAAAGACGAATTTAAGCTGTAGAAACTGTGTTCATGATAAATAAATAAATAAATAAATAAATAAATATTTTTTCTACTTTCACCAACAAAAAGACAAAGGGTACTCAAAAATCAAGCCAAGCAACCTTTTCAAGCAACATTTACCTCGAGACATATTTTTCATTAGTAAGTTATCGAATTATCTGATAGTGAACTCGATAATTCGATAACTTTGACTTTAACAAACTAATGAGTAATGCAAAATTCTCAAACAACAACTATCTTTTATATCTTGATGGAAACAAAAAGTTTGGAAATGGTGAATTACGTGGTATATACATGAATGAACATGACCTTACATTAAGCAATAAACAGCTGTATCGTGCCAGCCGGGACATAGCTTAAAAATATGGACTCAAGTATGTATGCTTTATATATGCTATAATCCTTACGTGGACATACGTGGATTATTAGCCGATTTGTATGCATCAACAGCTTTTTCAGGTGAGCTGAAACGTTGACCATGAAGACTTTCCTTAGTTTTGTGGAACGTAAAAAAATCGTTAGAGCTTAAGTCACGGCTGTAAAGTCTAAAATTTCTGGTGCTCAAAATCATCTTTGTTTGGAGGGCGGTGTGCGAACTTGCATTGTCATAATGCAGTATCATACGACGTCTTGGATTGTTTTTTTCGAAATTTAGTGATGACTTGTGGCGTAACTCTCCTCTATTGAATCACTGCAAAGTTTTGCGACATCAACTAACACGGGCTGTTTTTGGTCGTCATTAGCAAATGTGGTCTCATTGGAGGATAAACTTTCTTACACGAAGTCCTTCGTATAGGATTGGACATTTCCTAAAATGCTCACGGATGCCTCTATTTCACATGACGATCTTCAAGTATTGGCTTCGATATTCTGGCGGTTTTCTGACGACCTTCACGTGGCTTATCACTGAAGCTAGACTGCTCACGTTGAAATTCCAAATACCAGCGTTCTATAATCCTAAGAAATGGTGCTACATCACTAAATACAGAAGTGATCTCCTAAAAGCACTGACGTCGCGATAATCTTCTTTGAAAGTTGTAGAAAATAATCGCACGAAAATGTTCCTTAAACATTTCCATTTTTACAACCCATTTGTCACCTTTAATAGACGATACAATAAAACTATTCGGCCGATCTAAAAGCATCATTTTCGATTACTTAATTAAAAAAAGGGAAAAAATATATTTATAATTGCAGGAGGTTGGCAAACGACACAACTTAAAAGGCAGTCCTCGAATATAAACAAAAACTACTTGTCAAATACATACCATGTGTT
The DNA here is from genome assembly GCA_036419045.1 of Scirpophaga incertulas. NCBI lineage: Eukaryota > Metazoa > Arthropoda > Insecta > Lepidoptera > Crambidae > Scirpophaga > Scirpophaga incertulas. The sequence goes on along the minus strand of CM071647.1, from coordinate 4,100,688 downwards.
TAGACAAGTGTATAATTTTTTTTCCCTCAGGAGTGGAGGCTGAGTATCCTCATGGATACCACCGCAACGGCAAGTGTCACGGTGATTATGTCGGACTCCTGGTGAATCGAGGCGGCTCGACCTGACAGACCTACCGACTAAACAGCCTAAGCCGTTGGTCCGAGAGGCACAGTCAGCGCCGCTCTATAAAGAGAGCATATGCTCTAGAAGAGGCACGGTATACCAAAGTGGCTCCGGCCTATATTGCTAGGAACCTACTCGTGGCTAAGCAGAAGGCTGCCGAGAAGCGGGTGGCAACTGATGCGACGGCTCAGACGCCGCCGCTAGCAGGTCTTGAAGGACCTGCTTTAATTGATTAGGGGGATCGCTCAGGACGTGTTACCTTCTGCGTATCCTCTGCGATTTTGTTTAAAGTGGTTCGTTGAAGGCGGTATTGAGCTGTAATTGGCTGACTCGCGAATTAACGGGTTTAGGTGCTTGTCCGCAGCTCTGAAGAACCGCTTAGAGCACTCCCTAAAATGATGTTGGATGGGTGGGAGTTCGAAGCCCCCATGAAGATCGCAATTTCGGACGCATCTGCCATTCGGTGCAAGAGTTTGCTTTGAATGATCTGGATAGGATGCAGGATTTGGTTCGGTATGTGCAAATACCGGGCACACGTAAGAGAGGGTCGAATGCATACCTTGTAAAGGGTACGCTTGTTCCTGAGGGACATTGAGCTATACCTAACTATGTAGCATACTATTTAGTGTATAACATGTTTTTTTGTTTTATATAGTTGGTATACCAGAATTCGGTTTGTTGTCGCCAGAATTAAGCCCATAATCTCTCTAGTCTGTGGTAGGTAATTTATCGGTGACGTTGGTAAGTTGAAACGCGAGTTGTTTTTATTCGTATCTCGTCCATATCTCGTCCATTACTTCACTCTAATTGGTCTGTGCATTACTTCGTAAAATTCGTCGTCGTGTTGTAGGTCGTGTTACTTGGTAAAATTAAGTTCCAGGTTTATATACTCTTTGTTACAAAACTTGAGAGTGACTCGGAGTAAGACGTGTTAGAATCAGAATTATATGCTTTAATTTCAAGAGGAATTTTTCTACTGTAAGTATACCTTCTTTAATATAAATGTATCAATTATTGTAGTATTTCTTAATTACAGTCGCTTTATTTTATTCACTTTTTTGTTCAGTAGACATTAGTAATTATAAACAACAAATGTGTCGTTAAATAAAAATATTGACCGTTATAAACTACTACTACTGTAAAAATCAAGTTTAAGGATAAAAGAGTTTACTTTTGCTAAAAGAAATTAAAAGAGTGGTATATTTATTTACTTAACACCACCATTTGTGTATGGGGGAACACAATGTGTAATATAAATTATAATTACTTTTGCTTGCATAGAATTGGTTGTCATAAGATCATGTGGATTGTGGTTATTTAGTGTTACAGCTACATTAAGTCTATTCTATAATTGGATCAGTCATCAGGAGCGTATCTTTTATCTTGAACATGTTTAATTTGTAAGTTTGATAAGAACAATGATTACTCAAATCCAATAAAAATAACATTTAACATGTTAGTTGATTACATTCTTATTAGCTTATTGCAGTATCACTCTTTAACCTTTTTTTGTTGATATCATAGTTTGATGATTGTGTCAACGTTTTAGTCTTGTCAAGTTGTGGAAGGCAAAGACGATTTATGTCTACATATTGATTACGAGTTCTGTGATAAAATGTTGTTATATCATTTTGATGTTATCTTGGTGTACATAATGATAAGGATTCCAGATAGAGCTTTTGAATTGTAACTTATTGTCTACATATGTAATTTTTAAAAAGTTATTTAAGTGTTTAGTTCTATTAAAATTTGTGATTAAAAAGTCTTCCTATGTGTAATATGGAACTCCAAGAATTTGGAGTTTGATTTATTTACAATATTTTACATGTGTGGAGCAAATGTAATACTGGAGTCCATGATCACGCCCAAATCCCTGATTTCTCTGTAACGTGGTTAAGAGTTTTTCCACACAATGGAAACTTTTTTCTCATAAAAGTAATTGTATTGCATTTATCTGGGCTTAAATAAGTTGTTTTTGATTACAGCAACTTTTCAAATAATTCAAATCACTCTGTAATAAGTTAGTGCATCAGCCTTCTTGTACAACTGGAAAAATTTATCATCAGCATAAAATAATACATTATTTTTAAATATAATATAAACATTACAATATTGGCAAGACTGTTAAAAATATAAGACAAAAAGTAATTCTGATAGTGTTGTGTTGTGTGATCCCAACTAATATTATAAATGCGAAAGTAACTGTCTGTCTGTTACGCTTTCCCGCTTAAACCTCGCAACCGATTTTGATGAAATTTGGTACAGACAAGAACATAAGCTACTTTATATTTCGAAAAAAAGGGATGAAGGGGTTGAAATAGAGGTTGAAAGTTTGTATGGGATTTCTTAATTTTAAAAGATGAAACCATGAAACTTTATATTTAAGCGCTTGATAAGAAATCATTAAACATTTGTTCTAGCATTTTGAAATTTCGACCAGTTAGGGGGTGAAATAAGGGTTGAAAGTTAGTATGCAAGTTCGTCAAATATCACGTCATAAGGAACAAAAAATCCTTTGTTCTAGCATTTTGAAATTTTTACCAGTGTGGGGGTGAAATAGGGGTTAAATTAAAGATAAGACCATGAATCTTGGTTCCTTAGACATAAGGGATCAGGATTGACAAAAACTAATTTCACGCGGGCGTAGCCGCGGGCGGAAGCTAGTAGTAAATAGAAATTAATAAGACAACAATTATTTAGTCTGATATCAATTAAGCAAAAAGAAGTATAAATTTAATTTGTATGTAATTAAAAATTAGGCCAAAAAGTTGGATGTATTTTCACCATTTATTGTATTATTTACATATATTTCTATATTACAGACACTAATATGAATGTGGTCGATGGAAATACCTCATATTTGCTGCCGTTAAGCGAAATCGATATTGATGTTTGCTCAGACAGTGCCTTAAAACACACAAGTATTCCAATATGGAACCATGATCATCAAGAGTATTTGGAGTACAGGGTATATGCCAAAAGGATTTTGAATAATTCTAGTGAAGGTAATACAAGAGCTAAAAAGAAAATTCCTGTAAAATTGAATGGAACTTTAATTATTAACTACTTTTTTCTTTCAGATGGCTCTAATGAAAATTATTCTACTTACAAATGTATTGCTTGCAACCTAGATGTGCCAAAAATGTTTAGAAAGCTTCACCTGAATAGTGTCAAACACAAATTAGGCCTTGAGCTGATTCAAAAAGTTCTGGAACGAACCAAAGATCTTATCATTTCTAGTAACAATGATTTTGATGATATCAGCCAAACAAAAAACGTTTATTTCTGTACAGCTTGTGTGTCTGCTGTTAAGGTCCAGAATAAAGTTGAACATGAATCATCAAAAGAACACTTTAAATCAATATTACATGATAAACTTCTGAAGGATCTATTGATGTTATATAGCGACAAAGACTTTTTAGACCGTGTTGATTTTGATTACTTCAACGAAGGCTGTAGAAAAAATGTACAGGATAATGATGTTAATAAAAACATAGATATTTTTGATACTGGTTCTAAAACATCTGCGAAAACGAAAATTGCAACAAAAGTTGAAGTGAAACCAATGAGACTGAACGAATATATTGATTTGTTGAATCAAAACGCTTCAAATAATCAGTTTATGGTAGATGGCGAGTGTATTAAAATAATAACATTAGACAAAGCTGTGTTGAAAATTCCTGAAAAAAATCTTCACAGTTTTCACGAATTGGACGGACACACTATTTGTGGGGCTTGTCAGTTTGTCGACGTTGATGAAGATATTGAGTCTCATAAAATATCTGACGAACATCTGAAGAATATAACTGTTCCTCTGAAAGATATGCATTGTATAAGAGAGGTAAGTGTGTCTGGATATATATATATATATATATATATTTATTCAGCAGATTATGCAAAATTTATTGGTAAAACCGCTTACTCATATCATTAATTTGTCCAAGCTCACTTTCATACCGGCTATAAACTGGTCTAACCACTTCATAAAAAAGGAGAACCTTTTTTTAGGGGGCTCTGAAGTTTTGGGTAAAAAATCCTAGTTTTCGGCAGAATGAGCTCCTTAGCGGCGATTTTTGTCGTTAACTTTTTCTAAAACTTGTATATTCGTGCTCAGCTCGTTAAGGCGAACAATACTATCGAAAATTTGGGGTCGATCGCCACTCGCCAGACTGCCACATTAACTGTGCCATGTACTTTAAGATGTTTTCGAAAAATGCATATTGTATATCTATTCGTTTGTATAATAAGTTGCTTTCTCATTAAGTATTCTATTTAAGTTTATAATGAATATATGTAAATAATTTCTTAAATGACAACATATTTTTACTTTTGACATCTATATGCATCTAATTTATAAATAGATAATTGAATTGAATTACTTATTTTTGACATTTTACTAGAATGTTAATAATATTATTTTGACTATGATTTTTATTTTATTTTAAATTTCTATGATATGTATAGTTTATTAATTATTATTTATAGTAATTTTTAATTGGATCAATTTGACTATTTTGATATTACTGAATCCTGGTTAATATTTTTATAATATTTTATATTTGCACATTGACATTCAATAAAATACATTACAATAACTATATTTTAGCAATTAAGTAATTATAATTTTTATTATTTTTTATTACCGAAAATATAACTGATATTTTGTATGACCTACAAAAATTTGATCCGATCTGGGTGTATGTGCAAATGAGATTCTATAGCGACTGCTCCTAGTACACAAGATAAAAATGATATTGATGGCCGAAATAAAATTATAATATCACTGATAGGGAAAAAAAATATAAAATAATAATTTATTTTCTTTTATTATGATTTTTCGTTTTTGAAAACATTTATATCTTTGCAACCTGTGTTTTTGTTTTATGCTTTTTTTACACAAATCATTAATATTTCTTTAACCTGTTATTCTTGTGTAGGCTCTGTTAATTCGTAAACAATTATACTCCTCTTTTCCTTCTACCTTGAAGAAGTTTTTTAAGAGTACTGAAGGCACACTGACCTAATAAATAAGGTATACATTTGGTTTTCAACACTCGACTTTTATGACCCGTTTTATTCATCCTGTGCGCCTACACAGCTAAGTGTAAATAATAACCTGAGCCAGCCTATCTATACTTAAAAACAAAGTTGATCAATCCCACATTGTGACATAAAACATAAGGATAATCTAATATTCAGTTGAGGGAAAACAATATAATCACTGAACTTTTTCTTTGCTATAAACCTCACGGAGCCCGAGACCTTTCCAACGAATGCAAAACCGTGGAAATCGGTTAGTGCGTTCTGGAGTTATAGCGTCAGGAAGGAAAACCCGACTTATTTTTATATAGTAGATAATTGCGGTTTAGATGTGCTACCTTAACTGATTAAATGAATATCCTCTAACATTTTTAATAATCCAGTCCAATAAGAGCAAGTTTTAATTCTATCCAAACCGTAGGCCCCTAATGGGTAAGGCTCAGGCTGAGTTTAGTCGATAGGTAATTCTGATCGATCTGTTTTAAAATCAAAAAAATATTCTTCAAATGGGGTTTTTACAATCATTTTGCACGTCAAACGTGCCATTGGTTCACAGAGTCGTCAATCTGAAGATGGCCTCAGATTAATAGTCTCAATTCAATTCCCTTTACAAATTTAATGCCAGCGATCCATCGCTTACTCGCAATATTATAAAGGCTACTACTATAGTTAAAACATTTGGCAACGTAACTTTTGAATCATAAAATTAAACCCAAGCATTGTTGTCATTTAACTAATCCTCAACAGTATAATAACCTTTTTGCATAAGAGTATTTTTAACAATTATTTCTATCAAATATTTGATTTTACAATAATTTACTATTGTATATCTTACTTTATTAAGCAAATTTACCTTAGAACAATCAAGTCTTAACCCGCTGACCTGTATTTACAGGGATCTATCTTCGATGCTTGCTTACTATGCAATGCAATTTCCATCGGTGATATAGACTTACATAAAGAAAGTACATCACACGTAGCTTTATTGAAAAAAGCACTGGGCAAAGACACACCGATAGGGATACATGAAGAAAATACTTTCTTAGAGGCAATAAATAAAACCAAAAAGAAAACGGCAAAATCATATTGTGAACCATGTAAATTATATATAGATACTCATAATTTCATGAACCATTCAGCAGGCAAAACACATCGAAAGAACACTAGACGAGTTGAGAACACAGTCACCACATCAAATACACAGGGAAGTGATGTTGCAACTCCGAGCTTGAACGCTAAGGACAGACAATTATGTGCTCCTTGTAAAATGTATATACACCCGTATAATTGGAGCGCACATATTATCTCTATTAATCACATCAATAATGTAAAAGCAACCGCTGCAGAAAAAACATATTCAAGTGCCAATATTGATTTTTGTGTAACATGTAAAAAAAACGTTGAATCAACGTCCACCGATCTCGATGAACGCAAAACACCGTTTGTCCATTGCGAAAATTGTAGATTGACTTTAGATAAAGATACAAGTAAAGTACAATCAGGTGATGTGGACGTAAATATAAATAGCATAGTGCAGTCAGTAGTTGATAAGATTGTAAAAAAAATTTTTAAAAGTACGGACAGAGAGTTGTCTGTATTAGAGAATTTGAAGCAAAATGATTCCATCAATAAAGATGAATACTTGACAAATTCGGATGTCATAATGAAGACGACTGACAATGAACATAACTCTCTACCTGCCGTTAATCCCGATATGAAAGCAAAAAGTGTCGTTAAACATATTGCAATGATACATGATCATATAGAACTGTTAAGTGATAAGAATGCTGTCTTCTGCAACGTATGCGCCGTAAAAAGTACCTAATACAGTTAATAATATAACAAGTCACGTCGATGGAAACGCACATAAGAGCAATTTTGATAGAATCGTAAAATCATTGCATATCCATTTGAAAGCTAAAGGTAATAAAATCTGGTGTCTTGTATGCAACATCAACGTAAAAGTATCTGATTTATTCGAACATGTTTATACCACTGAACATGTAAAAGAATTTGAAGCGTTGTTAAATTACAACTATGTGTATGAAATCAACAATATATATTTCTGTGTCAAGTGTTTGAAAGAGCTAGAAGATATTTCAGTGTTGGGCCATTTAAAATTGAAGAGGCATAGGAAATGTGAACATGTTGCCGGAATTTCGAAGACGCATCTTTGCGAATTTTGTCGCGTAAATGTGCCAGTTGGACCGAAAAATGTAGCTTTTCATTATATGGGTCGCGCTCATAAGGAGAACAGTACGGTACCAAAAGAGACTCTAAACTAACTAGTATTGAGTACTAAATGCGAAACAAAAATGTTTTTCGCTACAGTCAGCAGTGAAGAATCAGACTTTATGCAAAGTGGAGTCTAAATGAAATTAAGAAAGCCAGTAAGTACCTTGACTTGGCATACGAGGTAACCGCCATGTGGGATGTTGATTCGACGATCATTGTTCCGATAATTGTGTCTGCGAATGGCTTGATAGCGAAGAGTCTCGATCAACATCTTAAGAGGCTCTCGCTTGACGGATGGATCAAGAGCCGGATACAAAAGGCAGTGATACTCGACACGGCACGTATTGTCCGGAGATGTCTCTGTCTGCAGTCCTAACCACCGGTTTACTTGGGCCTTGCCTGCTGCCGGCGGCATACTAGGTTTAAGTTTTTTATAGTATGTATGTTTCTTTTATGTATCTATGTTGTAAAAAACTGAAATTTAAGATTACTAATTAAATATATAGAGCAGTGGCGTAGCGTGCTTTGGAGGGGCCCTGTATCAAAATTTGTTGGGAGGCCCAAATGAAGGGTAAACTTTTCGCGGTTTGACTTAAACGGGGAAATCTCGCTATAACCGATGTAGGATGTTGCTAACTTTTGGGCGCACGCTCACTGTAAATCCCAAAATTTCACAAACGTATAAAAATAACACGCATAAAATGCGTTTAATGCAAAATGCCCATAAACAAACTATACATGATTTGTAGACACTTTGTATACGTTTCATAGTGTGTGAAAAATCTATAGTTTGTGTACGGCATTTAACATTTAAGAGGCTTATGGCCGTTTTCACCAACCTTGTCTTAGCTTAGGTGACTCCTAAGAGACATGCTGTCTCACTCTTTTCAGTTAATATAAAAAGTGACAGCATGTCACTTAGGAGTCACCTAAGCTAAGACAAGGTTGGTGAAAACGGCCATTAGCATATTAAACACACTTGGATTCCCAGTGCTTATCCCAGGAGAAAAAGAGATTGCTTTTTGACTTTTGTTATTTATGACGTATGACAGTTTTTTTATATGTTTTTCCCCGGGAAACACGAGATTATGTGACATTGGGGGGATAACATTTCACAAATTTTTGTTTACACACGTTAGGGGCCTCTATAGTTCGGGGGCCCCGTATCATTCATACGGCTGATACGGCGGTACCTACGCCCCTGATATAGAGAATAATAAATGAATTTAGGACATTTATAGGGGTAACATAACAATAGGGGTGTTGAAATATTGAGAGAAAGGAGACATTGCTGTTGTGGTCACGAATTAAGAAGAGAGAACGATCATGTTACTAAGAAAGAGAGGGAGAGTGAAGAATAAATAGATGGACTGTATGAATAAATGATATCTTGTGGAAGGGAGTGAGTATCGAAATAGCGAGTGATAGAAGAGATTGGAAGAGAAAGACATGTTACGCCGACCCCAAATAAAATTGGCAACAGGGCAAGAGAAAGATAGGCTTAGTTAGTTTGGCTGGGCTCCACCGCACTTAGCCTCATGATTGGGCCATTGTGCGTCCTTCTCCTGCGTCTGCCTCCTTCCTACTCCATCCATCCCAGGTCCTCCCAGGACGCCAGCAGCCTCCGTGGGCTGCTGCATGCTTCTGGCAGGGACGCTGGGGAATGGAGAAGTTTCTCCCGTTGGTCGGCCACACTTGCACATTCCATAAGAATGTGCTGTGGCGTTTCCTCCGTGCATCCTCTGCACAAGGTGCTGTCTGTTATACCAATTGTGTACAGGTGTTTGTTTAAAAGGCAGTGTCCAGTTATGGTTGCTATGACCTTTCGGATCTTGTCTCTCTTTAGTTTGATAAGGGAACGGGCAAGCTTCTTGGAAGGTACCGGGACTGCATTCTTCGTTCGCTTGCATCCCTCCTTGGTTATAGATAGAGAGGGTCCGATGTATTCAATTAATCTAACCTAACCTTAATACCAAGCTCCAATCTTTTCTTTATATGTGGGATATAATGTGTATGGTTATGGGGCCCTGTCCTCTTATTAAATCAAACGATATTTTCATGAATAACAAACTATTTTTATTGTTCTTTATCACATTATTTTATTTATTTATTATTTTTATTTTATTCCAATCATATTATTATAAACTTATAACTATGGTATAATATCCTAAAAACCTCTCTGAGGTTTATCTAGGATAAATGGTTATCGCTACTTAATACTATACATTTGATAATAAACATTAAAGTGATAATCGAGTACATGTTATTATGAGACAATGACTACCTATTCAATAGGCTTGTTGCCTAAATTTCAGTAGTTAGATACTAATATACCTTGATGCCTATTCTATACAAAATAATTATTATTTTTGAAAAAAAATGCTTATTTATAAGAATAATTTTGCATTTAATTAAATATTTGACATTAGTCATCAAAAACGCTCATGACTGTCATAGCGTCTTGAATGACGTCACGCCGTGCAAAACACAGCTGTTTTAGTATCGGAATATTCGGTATCGTGAAGTTATTTTAATAAAAAATAGATTCATCGTATTACAAGTACTGCATAGTGCCCCAGTGTACAAGCACAAGTATAAAAACACCAAAAAAAATATTTATATACGTGCCAAACAATCAGCAGATACGTAAAAAGTGACTAACACTCGCGAGAAGGAATGACGCCCATTCTTTTTCGCACTTCCACAAGACACTTGGGAATGACATTTTGACTTTGACGTTTCGCACGGCGTGACGTAACACTTTTTAATTGGTGTTTGCTGTCACGTGACTTATGGCTTATTTTGTGCAATTTTATTTTATAAAAATATAAATAATCAGAAGTTATTATTTTATAAAACTTTGTTTTTTCATAATTAAATGATCATCTTAATAGTTATGCAACCTAATGCATCAGATTTGTTCATAGTGGATACAAGCCTATTCTCAACGGGCCGCTCGCGCAGCTCGTCCGACATTAGCTAGTTACATATATGTTAATCTGTGTCCGATATCACCGGTCGAACCGGTGATTTCGCAGCACATATCGAGGGCAAACATTTTTAAATCTGTTTTAATTAATATTAAAAAGCGAGGCAAAAGGGGTCTACTCCGATCTGCCACAAGATTAGAACTTTGCTTAGCTTCTCTATATAATATAAACAGTGTTCGAGCGTACACCGAAACGTATTTCTACATATTTTTACATATATATTCTTTATTGCACAAAAGACATTACAGTAAAAAAAATTATGCAGTGATTGGATGTGTACATGGGTGGGCTTATCCCTAAAAGGGATCTCTTCCAGCCAACCATTAAGGGTGTCAAGTGACTTATACTGTTACGTGGGAGAGATTGAGAAAAAAAAACAAGATACATGGGTACATAAACTATATAAAATAAATACTAATAATATATAATTATGCTTAAATATCAAATAAAAACTAATCTAAATTAAGTACATAAGATATTATATATACTACTTATATAAAAATATAGTTAACTAACTAGAAACTTTCAATAAATGCTCCTTTAGCCTCACTTAAATACTGTATCGGATGAGCTCTCGCGGATATTTACCGGTAGTCTGTTCCATAGACGCACAGCCGTCACTACAAAAGACTTTGATAGAATTCGGATATTGCAGACTGGCTGCACGAGTGTGTCTTGGTTACACATGCACGCCTTGGATAAGGTAATGGCGGAAGGTATTGGAAGCGGGTACGGAGAAACTGGGGGAATTTAGGGTTATTGAGGATTTTATATAGAAAGGTCAAAATGTGCCATTCATGCCGTTGTCTAATTGAGAGCCACCTTAGACGCGCACGAAATTCAGAGACATGGAGACCTATTTTTGAATTACGAATGCGACTTCGAAATCACCGATGTGACTAATAATCACCGATTTTCAATAATTCTTATTTTTGAATATCACTGATGTGACTACCTTAGTCACAGATGTGATTTCATTACGAGTGCCCTCACCCACTCGTAATCAAGTCATACTTGTGGAAATGTTATCTGTGTTTTGTTTGATTTTTTAAGTCTATATATATATATATATAATGAATGTAGCACATATACATTATATATATATATAATATATTTTTTATATATATATATGTATATATATATGCAATATATATAATAACCGCAATAGTTAAGCCGGCAATAACCGGCAGCGGCTACATTCTGCGTGGAACCGAACTCTTACATTTATGTGTGTACTTTATCTATGTTGGCAGCTCTGCGATCGACTTTCAAAAATTAGATGTTTAGGAATCCGTGACCTCAAAGTCACCGCTGACTCTTTAGTCAGCGGTGATTTCGAAATCGCATTCGTAATTCAAAAATAGGTCTCCTGGTTATACTTTCTCAAACCAAAGATAAACCTAATTGCTAGATTTTGAAGGCGCTCCAATTTATTTAACAGATCTTCAGTGACATCCAAAAAACATACGTCAGCATAATCTATCTGTGGTGTCAGCAGCGTGTGCGCTAGCATGACCTTTGTGTCGTAGGGCAAAAAATACTGCATCCGTCTCAATGAGTGGTATGAAAAGTGCACACGCTTACTTATATACATCAACACTAATGCATTGCGTAGTATCCGCATCCTAAAACGGTTCTAATGTCATTATATTCTTATATACGCAACGACATACGCATAACTGTAAAGATAAGAAGTTGAGTTAAACGTTTTCAAAAGATCACGCAATTTTCATTTCTCTGAGCATCCTGTCAATTTGTTGTCTGTCTGTTTGGCTGTTGATTAATTCTAACATCAGATGCATCACAACATAGACTAGAATAACTATTGAATCTTTCAAGATTATAATTATTTATTGCATATGGAGCTGGAATTAAATGCCATCTGTTACGTCTATAATCACCTCTATTAGTTGATAATAAGACCTATAAGGTAACACTTTTATAATTTTGCATCTTATATCAATTACTCATACCCTTTCCCCTACATTTAGATCAGACAGATGTTTAGATCTATGACGTTTATTATAATAATAAACTTGGTTTTTGTTTTATATTATTGTCTTTGAGCCGTTCATTTTCACAGTCTATTTTCTCTAATTTAAATGTTATAATTGGTAGGTGGGACCTTAACTTTCTGCCCATTAGTAGTTCAGCTGGGGAATATCCATTTTCTAAAGGTGTTCCTATATGCCAGTAAGGCCTTATCTAATTGTCCCACATTTTTTAAATTAACATTTTAGCTATCTTTACTGCATTTTCTGCCAAACCATTAGATTGGCTATAATACGGTGAATTGTTATGTGTATAAACTTGTATTCAAGTTTACTGTAAAATTATTTATTTATATTTTATTTATTTATTTATTACATAACAAAAAGAATACAATCATCTCTTACACAAAGGTCCACAAAACTGTTTAAACAGTTTGTCTGTGGACTCAGCCGAGTCTCTGTATATATACGATACGATACGATATTTATACTTAAATTATTACAATGATTGACCACATTATCTACAAGATAAATAACTATCTATATACATACATACTTAAACATATATTATACATAAAATTTATTTCAATTTAAAAACGGAACCCTACGCGCACATACATACATACATATAAAACCATTTTTATATAATTTCCAGCAAGTAATTTTTTAGCAATCTTTTAAATTTGTTTTTATTTGTCTCTCTCCTAATATCCACAGGCAAACTATTTAGAACATATGGTAATCTTTTCCTTAAGGTTCTATCACCATAATAATTACTCACACTAGGCACTACATATTTACGATCTGTTATTGACCTGGTGCCATGCTTGAGTGAAACCTCAGACATCTCAATCTCCCGATTGCTATGCTGATTTATTAATAGTAAATATTTATGTTTTAAGCTGGCTGGAAGGATTTTACATATTTTAAATAATTCTCTGTAGTTGTTTTTACAATTATTTTTAGTTTTATTATTTACTAATAGCTTTAAGAATCTGATTTGTAATGCTTCAAGTTTGTATATATAGGTTTTAAAAGTCAATCCATAAGTATCAAGAGCATAATCTATGAGAGATTCCACTAAAGCTTTATATAAACATTTAAGTGTAGTAGTTGGCACTTTAAAACTTAAGTGATAGAACTTGCCTAACAATATCCTTAATTTCTCACAAATATATTCAATGTGCGACAACCAGGAAAAATTTTTATCAATCTTCATGCCAAGATAAGTAACACAGTTTACATTATCAATAGGTTTACAGTTGCAGTTATTCATTTTATTATGGTAACAATAGAAACTATGACTAATAATTGGTGTTGGTTCTCCTGCTGGGTTTAAATAAGGTGAATGTATTACAATAAGTTTAGTTTTATCTGAATTTAATACTATACCATTATCATGGGACCATCTCACCACCATCCACATCCTGCTCAACCAGGCGACATGCCTCTGCTAAGTCTGTGCCAGCCAAAAGTGTACACAAGTCATCAGCGAACATATGCACTGAGCAGTGGCGTATTACACCTTGTAAGCTGTTTACATGCATCAGGTAACACACTGGGCCACATCCTGAGCCTTGAGGCACCCCGCACAGCACATCCCTCTCATCGCTAAGGCAGTCGCCCACCCCAACCTGATAGGACCGTGCAGTGAGATAGTCACGGAACCAATTTATAAGTGGTTCGCACACTCCACACTCTTCCATCGCATTTAATAATGTATTTGTTTCCAGAGTTTCGAAAGCTTTTTTAAAATCGTAAAATACTGCTATAACAAACTTTCTCTGTGACAAATGTGTATTAATTTCGTTAGCAAATTTTGATAATAAAGTATTAGTACTTTTATTTTTTTGAAACCCATGTTGACATTTATTTAACACTTTGTTATCACATAGAAAAGATCCAAGTTGGTTTACAATACATTTTTCAAAGATTTTTCCACGCTTGATAAAATAGCGATGGGCCTATAATTAGAATATAACTTACAGTCACCTTTTTTGTGTATTGGCCGAACAATGGCCTTTTTTAATAAATTAGGGAAATTTGACTGACACACAGACAAGTTGACTAGATTAGCAATAACTGGACTAACTTTGTCTGCTATTAATTTAAGGTCTGACATACGTATGTGGTCTGCGCCTGGAGACTTTTTGGAACTCATATTTTTAATTATATTCATTACACTACTACTGTTAACTGGTTGCCACCTCATACATACATCCACTGGTCTGACATAACTATTCCTATCTAGCCATTTTTCCTGACATGAGTGTTTAATGAGATTAATGTCATTAGAGAATGATGATGCAAACCCATTACAAATTTCTTTTATATTACCCTGTTTCACCATATTATTAATTATTAACTGGTCTAAATTATTTTTATGATTTCCCAATAATGTATTTATTTTATTCCATATTTTTCTTATATTTCCATTACAATCTAATATACTTTGCTTGTCATATTTACTTTTACAAATGGATATTGCTTTCGTACATATATTTCTATATTTTGTGTAGTTCAGTCGCTTTATCATATTTTTAGGGTCAGCGCACCATATCTTAAATAAACTATCTCTTTTACATATCATTGATTTTATGTTTTCATTTAACCAGCCATTTTTATTCCGATTACTCTTCTTTATAGTAATATTATTATAACAATCTTCATAAATATTTGAAAAAATAGAACTAAACTCTGAATACAATTTTACAGGACACTTTATAGACAGCAAATGATCAAAATTAACATTAAGTAGTTTTTCCCTAACAAGGCGATTATTTAAAATGCGCCTGTGCATCTGAGGTGGATTTGCTGTAACATGCCGCCCTCCTATTAATCTCTGCAAATTTGAGTTAGTTGAACCTGCAACCGAGCTGCCCAGGCGTATACTTTTCCATTGAATGGCCGCTGAAATAAAATATTAAGGTGTTGACTTGCTTGCCTACTTAGAATCCCTTAGAAACCTTTATAAGCTAATGTCATGTATAAATAACCTAAAATATTAAGATTCTACCATCTGCAACTCTTACATTTAAATCAGTAGGACTTAATTTATTCAAAAATTTTTCTGGTTATTAAGTAAGTAATTTTGGTAATGGCAATGGTTTTATTAACAAAAAAACATTTTGCCAGCGTCACGTCAGCTATTTACAATAATCAATACGAAAATACCAAAAGAAGTTAGTCAATAAAGAATATGCTCAAATAGGCAATCCGAACCTGAAACAAAGGAAAAATACTATTACTACTTAAACTACTACTAACTATAATAAGATGAGCGAAACAACACTACGTATACTGTATATTTATTATAACTTATGGAGAAATATAACAAAAAAAAGCTGCCAACCTTAAATGTTTATATTATTACTGATTATAAAAGAACTAAGTAAGTTAATGGTTTTGAAATCTAAATTACATAAAATAGTACATATACTTGTAGGTAGTGGATATTTATATTTAATTAATGATTTTAAGAAAGTTCTTCGATCATACTTTGCACAAAAAAAGAAAACATGATTAGCATCTGCTTCTCCTAGACCACACTCACAAATAGAGGAGTTTAAAATTCTCAGTTTTTTTAAATGTATAGGGAGACAGCAGTGACCCAGACGTAATCTAGTAATTATGGAGGATACTCTTCTACAATAATGAAATTTAAAAAACCATGGCTTTATAGGCAATTCTGGTTGCAATTTCGCATAAAATGATCCTTTACTCTTACTACTATATGACCATCTTTTTGACCATTTACTCCGCAATAATTGATTGGGTAAAGCCAATAAATCAGGAGGATAAATTTCAAAGGAACCTTATCTCCACAAAATTATAGCTTGTTTGGCAATGATATCAGCCTTCTCATTCCCGCAAATACCACTGTGTCCAGGAACCCACGCAAGAGTTACTGAGAAGCCAAGTTGGAAACATTGAAAAAGTAAATGCTTACATCTAAAAACCAGTTCATTTTTATGATACGCTTTAAACGGGTTGCCTTTTAGAGACTTTAGAACACTTAAGGAATCTGAAAATATTACTGACTTTTTCAATTTAAGAAGTAAAATGTAATTAATAGCTTCAAATATACCCCTACACTCACCTGTGAAGATTGATGTTTCAGGAGGACATTTAATTTTCTGGACAATGTTATAATTTTCATGGTAAACACCTACACCTACACACCCCAACACACTTTCTTTTGATGCATCTGAATACAAAAAGTTCCACCCTTCCCAATATTGATCCCTCAATCTGAGAAATTCCTTAAAAGTAAACTGACAATTTTTCACTAAACCCAAGGAGAGCACAGAGAAGGTTTAAACAATAAACATCATATGGAAATTCATAAACTGGTACTTTTAGAAGTCCTTCTGACAGGATATTTTAATTGCTGAAGATACTGGTAATTTTGACCTTTCTGGTATTAATGACAAGGGAATACAAACAATATCAGCACCAGAGTCAATTAAGAATCTACCTTTTTTATTAAATTCTTTTTTGTCTATGTCACAGAACCATGCACTATCTTTCTCAATTCCATTATCACAGATTGACCATAAAAACATATTACTTGTTGTTTCTTCTACTACCTTTAAGTTTTTTGTTCTTCGACAGACTTTAGAATAATGTCCTTTTGTGTTACAATTAAAACATACAATATTCCGAGCTGGACACGAGGACCTCTGATGGAAATTGTATCCACAGTACGTGCAATTCGTATTTGGTCTTGAATCAAATTGTTTATTGTATTCTGTATTGTATGATTTTTTGTATACCATGTTAACATCCCTTTCTTGATTATATAATTATTTAGTTTGACATTTTTGTATTTCCTATTCTCTCATAATTGGAATGTTTGTTGTAATGTTAGACTACTTTTTAACTGTAGCTTTTCTGACAGGTTGCTGTCTAATATTCCAGCAACTAATTTATCACGCAGTATTTCATCTTTTGTTATGTTCTCAAAATCGCAATATTGCGACATTTGGAAAATATTTTTTATATAATCATCCATTGACTCACCTTCTACACTAGTGGACAAATAAATCGAGCCACTCTTAACTCTTGAGTTCAAATGCAATTTCCTTCAAATGCATGAATACAATTTTGATGAAAGTGGTATCATTAGATAAGTAATTTTATAGGCTTTACAATAAAAGTAAATTGTATGGGGTAACACCTTAATTTGTTGAGTACGTGCCTCTAGAATGAAAAGTCAATCAAAAGAAAAAGTAAAACGTTTTAAAGATTTAATTTTTAAAAGTAAAAAAACAAAGAAATAACATCGGAAAACAATTAAAAATTAATGTTTTAATAATGTGTATTGCCGCCTCTAGCTTGGACAACTGCTTGCATCCGTGTACCCATTGATCTTATCAATTTAACAATTAAGCCTTGAGGGATGTCGTTCCATTCGTCCTCTATCGCCATTTTGAGCCCAGAAAGTGTTGAAGGAGCCGGAACCCTGGCTCGAACCCTGCGTTTTAACTCGTCCCACAGATGTTCGATGGGGTTCAAGTCAGGGCTTCGTGCTGGCCACTCCATAGCACGAATGCCAACGAATAAACTAAGATACTGAGTAACAATTCTCGCTGTATGGGGTCTTGCATTATCATGCATTAGAAGCATCTCATCTTCGATATATCCTGAGTAAGGTACCACATGATCCTCAAGAATATCACGGATATATCGTTCTGCAGTCAATCCACGTGACGGAGCATTGGATTCGATGAAAACCAGCTCTGTTCGTGCTGTTAGAGAAATGCCGCCCCACACCATCACAGAGCCACCACCATATGCAACCGTTTCTTCGATACAACACTGAGCGTAACGTTCTCCAGGGCGACGATAGACTCTCTGTCTTCGATCACTTCCGTAAAGACATACCCTTGTCTCGTCAGAGAAAAGAACATGTGCCCATTGATCCAGTGTCCATTCTCTATGCTCACGAGCAAATTGAAGGCGTGCTCTGCGGTGAGCTACTGTTAATTTTGGGCCTGTTGCAGCCCGTCGAGGTGTCAAATTTCGTTCGGCCAACCTTCTCCTGACTGTACGCGCACTTATAACCACTCCACGTTCGTCACGAAGCTGTTGTTGCACCTGTACCGCGTTCAGACGCCGATTCCTCAGGACATTCAAATTGATGTATCGATCATCTGCGGAGGTTGTAGCCCGTGGCCTGCCTGTTCCTGGGCGTCGATCGAAGGCTCCAGTCTCCAGGTATCTTCTATAGACGCGCTGCACCGAAGAACGACTTATTCTTAACATTTGAGCAACCCGACGTTGATCAATGCCCGATTGAAGTAATGCGACAGCTTGAGCAGCTTTCTGAGGCGTAGTATCCATTATTACCAACCGCAATCTGCAGACTAATGACAGAGGAAGCAACAACGCAAAAAGCCACAAAAAAAAATTCAATCTACCGACTTTTATACACTCAAAACAAACAAAAATTTTTATGATAATACCGGCAAAATTGTGATAATTTTTTTAACGCGCATTCTACCCTCATAAGATTAATGGAAAGCGTTTGTGTTTATTATCTCCGTATTCGATATGACTTGCCCTTGCTGCCAACATAATTTTTATTTATCAAATGTACATATATTTGAAGGAAATTGCATTTGAACTTACGGGTTAAGGGTGGCTCGATTTATTTGTCCACCAGTGTAGTTGAATTCGTCTATTAAATTAGCCCTCAAATATATCAAATTTTTTCGTGGATTGAAATATTCGTTTTACTTTTTTAGCAACTCGCTGTAATTATCGGTTTTACCAATTAAGTTAAGTATTTCCAGGCTTTGTTCCCTCATACAAACAATACATAAAAGAATGAGGTTGCATTTTTCTTTATAACTTTTAGGTCCCGTCAAAAGAAGATATTGTTCGAATCGCATAAGCCATCTGGGCCATGAGGCAATGTCATGAAAATTAAGTTCACTTGGCGGATTTATTGCCATTTTGTGAGGAATTGCTAACTGCGCCACGGGCAGATTTCTGGAAGTATTTTCCATCGATTCCGACGTTGACATGCTTATGAATGTTTACCATTGAGATTTATCGAAAATAACCACCGCTGCCACCATGTAATGTTTCCGCTGCCACCATGTAATGTTTGTCTTTTAGCTTTAACCGAGAGATGATGAAATAAAACTACTGAGTACCCTTTGAGCGTATCCGGCAGCCATCATAAGAGTGAGAGCGCGTTCAGTTACATTTGTTCATATAGATAAAGATGCGTTCAGGCAATTACACTACATTTAGTCATGGCAATACACTCACTCCATGATCTAGTTGGCTGTTGTGGCAGTATGCTAACCCCATCTTGTTACTTTATCATCTGAATTCTTGTACCAGCAATTTTCAATTGCTGGAGTCACAGTATCTGCAACAGAAATCACACAGCAGCAGTACCGGAAAATATTTTATTATTATTTATTACATTATTGTTTCTTATCTAGATAAGGTAATGAAAATTAAAGACTTCTAATTTTAATAATCACAAAAGATATTTATTTTGCACTATATTATACTGTAAACAATCAGTATTACCTATATGCAATAAAAGTAATAATAGTTTCTTAGAAGTATTAAAAAGAATTATATTTTTAATAATAATATGTATGAAGTTTGTTTGTTCTCCCACTTAAATTAAATTTTGGTTGGATCATTGGAATGACATTTAACAAATTACATCTATGCATGATTTATAGCATTGTAAAATGATTCATATTTGTATTGATACTTTTTAAAACAGGTATAGAGACATTATAGTGAATACAAAAACATACTTGTCATAATTCTAGTAATCTTAACTAAAACGGTTGAATGTTTATAGATTTTAAATAAAATCTTTAAACATGATACAAAAATTATAATCATCATAAACAGAGTGAGTATATAGTGTCAATTTCTTTTTAATGTTCTTTTAAGATTTAGAAACAAAATTTAAATGATAAAATTAATTAATTTAGTGAGTAAAAATATGTTGATCAATATTTATTATTCTTTTTCTGATTCAGAACTAGTTGCATCGTCATTAGGAAGAGCAAGTCTACTCCACGGTTTCATTTTGTCCGCTGCATATACATTGTGGCACTTTCGCTTAGAAAGACCATCAATACTACTTACTTCGTACCGATCATGTCCTAATATTTTTGTGACTCTATATGGCCCGCTATATTTAGGTAATAATTTATTACTATCACCTGGGTTATTAAGTTGTTTCTGTATGAGTACTAAGTCGTCTACTTCATACGTCTTAGCAGCATTTCTTTTTTTTTTGGTTTTGCCAATACCTTTATTTAATGTATTATTAAGACCTCATTGAACTGTATTTATATGAGTATCCCAGTCTTTATCATCATAGCCATTGGTCAACGCTGACAGTGCAGATAAAACTGTGCGATTATAATGTTCTATCTGACCGTTTGCTCTTGGCATTGCTACAGCATTTTTTATATGTTTTATTTCAAGGCTCCGAGCAAACGTTTCGAACTCTGCAGAAGTAAAGCTTGTACCTCCTTGACTACTATGTAATGTAAACTATAATATTACTAGCAGCATTTACCTGCACTACATGTAACTGTTGTTCTTCCATTTTTATTAAAATGAAAACACCGCTGCCACCATGTCGTAATAATAAATACTCTGGTTTCTACGTATTATTTTATTGATACTTATTTAAACCAATCTTCCTTAACTAAACTCAAGTCAACTAAAATCAACTTAACTATTCTCAAGTAACCATAAGTCTCTGTCTCTGCCACAGAGCCCGTTCATCACAGATCACCTCATCTCTCCACAGATAACCTATTATAGCCTGATACAACATTCAGCTATTACGGCTTCAAACTTCGAGCTTCGTCAACCGCCTTCTCCCCTTTACATGTGAGGTAATATGGTATAATCACAATCTGCTATTGTCCCATCGTCTACTTTGGACTGGAGGTGCTTAGTCAGCGTAGTCTGTCAAAAGACTATCACATATTTTAGAAATAAGGCACGGTAGATCACTAAAAAAAGGAATAAAATCGCAGTGCAAGCGAGATGGCGATATAAGCTGCAAGAAAACTGTCTCTGTCTCAATATTGTTGTAAGTCTTGTCTATATTTTGATATAATGACATTTCTTGTTTTCTGGCAGGGTTCCTTTGAGTTGCAGTGTTTGCTGTGCAATATTTCTGTCGCAGATGTGACCACCCATAAAAAAACAATTCGTCACATAGATGCGTTGAAGAAAGCTCTTGGCACGGTTAATGGCACTAGTACATCCGTACAACTTCAACCTGTTAACAAAAACAAGAAGATATACTGTGAACCTTGCATGCGCGAAATCTTTACAATTAATTTCGAAGGCCACTGCAACGGAAAGTATCACAAAATGAATACAAAATTGTTTGAAAAGGAACAAAAATCTAAAAACGCGAATGTTGAAGTCGAGCCGAGTGAAGTTAAGAGTAATAATCAAAATGTAGCCAAAGTTGGTCATTTAGGACCACATTTTACAACAAAGTCTAATGGAGTAACATTTTGCATTCCATGTCAGAGAGATTTATACACATGTAACATAGACAGTCACTGTGGTAGTAAAACGCATAGGAGTAAT
The DNA here is from genome assembly GCA_036419045.1 of Scirpophaga incertulas. NCBI lineage: Eukaryota > Metazoa > Arthropoda > Insecta > Lepidoptera > Crambidae > Scirpophaga > Scirpophaga incertulas. Next base: position 4,078,703 of record CM071647.1, on the reverse strand, counting down.
ATACAGTTGTGTAACAATGAACAGAAAAATGAAACGAATGTTCAGTCCCGCGCAAAACCACGCAAAACCCATGTGACGTATTGTCAACCGTGTGACTGTTATATAGACACACATAATTATAACGGTCATAAAAATGGAAGGTATCATAAAGAGAGCGTAGAACTTGCACAATTAGCGAAATCCAAACCACAAATACCCAAAACGAATGGGCTATCGAATAGTCAGCAAAACGTATTGTGAACCTTGCGCCTCTTTTATAGTTTAAATAATTATGATAATCATAAAATTAAAAATCTTTAGTATTGAAATATGAATACAGCACCTTAATGCATTCTATTTGCTTGTGTAATATGTAAATCCTTTTTTATATGTCAATTGTTTTAAGCTTCTAAATTCAAAAATGTTTATGTATTGCTTTATAATTGAAAGACTTGCATGTTAGATAGGTAACGTTTATTTTATGTTCTTTAATAAATGCTTAGAGCTACGACGCCATTTGTATTGTATTCACCATTGTTTATTGATTGTGAAAATGCACAATACAGTGATGAAAGTGTTCAGAGCCCATGAAACAAGTGAGGAACAACACTTAAACACAGACGAAAGACAATATAGTTCTAAAATAAAGGTAGATTGTTAAAGAAAACAAAAAGGTTTGATTTGTAATTTATTTATTCACCAATTTAATGGGAAAAGGAAATATAATCTTTAATAATTTGTATGTAACACTCAAATCCTACAATATCTAGTACCTACCTGTACCTACCTACTTAAAATAATAATTAATAACACTCGTTTAAACATAAACTTGTTTGTACTAATATCACAAGATATATTTGTTATTTTAGATTACCTATTTAAGTTTCATAGGTTCATGTCTTTAAAAGTTCAAATGTTTAATTTGTTATATTTTGATTTTTGTTTTGTTGTTGTTCTTGACGAATCTGACCTTGATTCTGATGACAAACATATCTTTAATCAGTGAATCCTTTAATGTTTGAAATTCACATGATCCACTTAAATTCGTTAAATCAGTGACATATTCGTCAATTGTTTCGTTGATCTTTTGGTATCGCGTGAAAAAATTATATCGTTCAACGGTAATATTTTTTTGAAGACTAAATTTTTTGTCGAATTTTTCAATTAATTCTTCCAAACTTATTTTATTCCGCTCAATACCAAAGGAGTTGAAGATTTCGAGACCGTCATCGCCTATGGCACTTAATAAAATTGCTGTTTTCTTTGACTCACTCTGCGAATGCAAATTATTAGCATCAGCGAATGTCTCGAATCTTTGACGCCATTTTCGCCAATTGTCCACTACGTTTCCTTGAATTATTAAAGGTTTCATTATGTTTGAAACGATGATTTGCTCATCTTTTTCAGTCATTTTGGTTCTTCTTTACTTCTGACACCATGTATTGCTTTATAATTGAAAGACTTGCATGTTAGATAGGTAACGTTTATTTTATGTTCTTTAATAAATTAGAGCTACGACGCCATTTGGCGTTTAGTATTTAAACGAAATACCTTAAAATACCTTGTATGACTGCAAAATAGAGGATTTTGTTAGTCTTAGATTCATTGTATGTGGTCGAGATCGGTGGCGGGGACACTTAGGACCGTATTAATAAAGAGGAAAGAAAAGAAAAGAAAATATTTTTTTAAGTCTAGGTAATCTACGCTGTTGTCTCATTCAGTCTTTCAATAAATGTCATTAGTTGAAAGAGAAAAGAACGTAGATTTAGATAGAATCGGATTAAGTAAACTTAATACGAGCCTTCAACAGAAAGGAGGAATGCCAAAATAACAAAATATTTGCACAAATTGTGACAGTTTGAAATGATGACGATAATATAACTATTTAAAATCAAACTAATGCATCCCGACTAATTTTTTTAAAATTTCATTACCTTAATATTTGACGGGGTGGGCTTATTTTTACTAGTTTTAATTGAAATACAGTATTTTAAGATATATTTTGACAGCAAATATTGCATTTATGAATCAAGCCATTATTATTATCTACTGCTAAAAAAATATATTGTTTAGATATAATATCCTATTTTCTGAATCAAATATGACAATCTAATATTTTTTACGTTAATGTAATGGGTATTAAATGATATGATAAAAAAAAATTATTACAATTATAAGCGCTTGTAAAGTAAGAAAAGTGGAATTATCATAACTTTTAAGATATATCTAAGCTGTTAGTATCGTGACCTGACATTATGGATATGGGAAAATAAACTTTTTTTAAGCTAGCTTTTTACATATTTGTGATACCTCTTTTTATGTTTTTATATCCATATTGGCATTAATAAAAATAATATTTTTCAAGGATTTTATTGACTACCCGATTCCCAGTTCCTGTTAAAAATAGGTAAACCCTCGGATAATGCTAATTCTTTATTTGTGGTTCAGTAATAGAAACTTATTTAAAAACTATCTAAGGGCTCCCGCAGACGGGCCACCGGCCACAACCACAAAACGCCGCCACTAGCATATTTCCAGTAATTTTCACACATTTTATATGGACTCGCCGCACACAGTTGGCGCTGATGGCAGCCACACGCCACAAATCGCCGCAGCTCGCTTCTTGTGGCCCGCACCGGCCACTAAACGCCCACACAAAAAACCGCCACTCTCTCCCTTTCAGTAAACTACCAATAACTACGGTTTCGTCTTCTACGGCGACGTCTTTTTATCAAAACTATCGCAATTAAAACTTCTTCGTCAGAGTCCATTATGGTACTACATGCCTGGGTTAAAGAAGTAGTAGCTTTGTTGTCTGTGAATGCTGGTGTTCCTCAAGGCTGTGTGTTGTCGCCTACTTTATTCCTTCTGCATATTAATGATATGTTGCAAATCAGCGGCATTCATTGTTAGGACCAATAAACGTTTTTCTTTCTTTCTTTCTTATGCAGATGATAGCACGGGTGACACATTTTATACCGGCCGAGCCAATATTTCTCGGGAAAACGTCATCGAGAGTCGAAACAAACTTGTGTCTGAAATTGAGACTTCTTTAAAGAAAGTCTCAGATTGGGGTAGACTTAATTTGGTCCAATTTAACCCCACAAAGACTCAAGTCTGCGCGTTCACTGCAAAAAAGCTCCCGTTTGTCGTGTCTCCTCGTTTTGAGAGCACTCCCTTAACCGCCTCAGCCAAAATTGGGATTCTTGGTGTCGACATATCGAGCGTAGTTCAGTTCCGTGGTCACTTAGAGGGTAAGGCTAAACTAGCCTCTCAGAATGGGCGCCCCAATACCAGCTTCTCCCTCTAGACCGGATTCTACGGAGAGCGATTCGCATCGTCGACCACCAGGAAACTTCAAGTCGGCTTGACCCTTTGGCATTGCGTAGAGATGTAGCTTCTTTCTGCATACTCTATCGCATTTACTACGGAGAGTGCTCGGAGGAATTGTTTGGACTGATCCCTGCTGCTACTTTCCGACATCGTTCCACGCGACAAACCTTCCATCCTCACCATCTCAATACTTGGCAGTCCACCACTGTGCGTTTCTCTAGAAATTTTCTACCTCGCACAGCTAAACTGTGGAATGAATTGTCGCCTGCAGTATTTCCGAACCGTTACGATATCCAAACTTTCAAGGAAAGAGCGTACTCCCATTTAAAAGGCCGGCAACGCGCTTGTGACTCCTCTGGTGTTGCGGGCGTTCATGGGCGGCGGTAATTGCTTACCATCGGGTGATCCGTCTGCTCGTTTGCCCTCTATCACATAAAAAAAAAAAAAGCTACTGACCATAAGTTGCAACCTTCCTCCATCGGCCTCCATAGTAGAGGTGGATAGTACACTGGTTTCAAGGTGTCGCCATCTGAGGTCCTGGGTTCAAATCCCGGTGGGGGCAAGATGTTTGTGTGATGAATGCGAGCATTTGTACCTTAGTCATGGTTGTTAATATATATATTTCTATATACGTATGTCTATCCGTTACCTTAGATCCCATAGCAGAAGCTTTATAGAGCTTAGTTTGGGCTAGGCTAACTGGTGTAAGTGTAACAAATATTTATTATTATTATATTAGAAAGGTAGTAATTAGAACAGTCAAACAATAAAACACATCTCTCAGCTATATTATAGTCTTTACTTACTCATATTTCTTACAACCCTTAGGCAATATTTCGCGTACAAACATCGATAATCGGTTATTAAATACAGTGATACATTGAGAGTGGCACTTACTGTGTAGGTACACTTAAATCTAGTCAGTATGGACGACACGCGCCCTGCGTCTGCGCTACGACACAGAGTATAATAGCAAAATTACTTATCTGTGTAAAAATTTTCATATCCATAATTCTTTGTCTATACATTAAATACCATTCGGTATTCACGTCACATTCATTTTTAGAACTGTACAATTAGCTCCAAAAGTAAGTTTCGTAGTTCATGCAACACTGGCACAAATCACATATTGCTTAACGTTCTATTAATATAAAATGTGCACGCTTATTTTGGAGCTGACAGTACAAAATTGACTGGAGACAGTCATAATTTTAAAAAGAATTTGCTTTGAGCACTAACATATGCGTCGCGAAACGTTACTGTCTCATTTCTTAATTAATATTGCAATCATTGTCTCACATAGTTATCATAGACGGCAAGAATTTGCCTGTGTAATTAATTTACACGCATTCAACTCAAAGTCAGTGGATGTAAAAATCATCCCGTCATATTTAGGTATAAAAAGAATTTATTCATATTCGTCATAATACTAAAGTGACGGAGGTTACCGCCAAAATTGCTGTTATAGTCTTCTTCAGAGTAAGGCAAAGGACTTTTGCTCATACATCCTCGTCTTAATTATTTACACTTCTATGGAACAATATCCTCCATGATCATCAGGCAATGGAACTAACCGATAAAGCCATGTCATTTGTCTAATATTCACATTACATCTTACGAAAATGCTTTGTGTTACCTCAAAAATTACATGTTCTAGTAAAATAGAACATTTTTATATACTTTAGCATAATCTATAATGCTTCTTGTGTTATTCCTAAACTGTAAGTCGCCTACATTAAAAATCAACATGACACAAGCACTGCCAACCGTACAAAAAACATGATTTAATAAAGTATACATTTTCCTATAGAATTTTTCTCTTGATTTAGCATGTATGGAAGCTGTACTATTTCCTTACCTTTATTACATTTCTTTAACAATATACAACAGAAATATCATCTATGTATATAGCTTCAATAACTTCTATTTATAAAATGAGGGCTTCGACATAACTTATACGCACGAATTAAATTGAAAATTAAAATAATCATTTGCGCGTAAAATAAGCGTTGTTTGTAGAAAGCTAAAATATTTTTAAACTGTTACACATGGATTATATAAAATATAAACTAGATAGACCAAATAATTGTTACAAGCCTTACAGAACCAAACTTTTCCATAGACCGACTATTGTATGAATTGCCTATAAAAAATTACAAAATTACACTTGTATTAAATAATGAGGGATTTTCTAAATTGTCAGATAAGCCACTTTTTTTAATATTCTTTATTCTTAACCTTGGATACAGAGTCCTTCAGAGATAAGCCACTGTTTTAAAGTTCCACAGATTATAAACAGTTTTAACATTCTGTGATAATGCATAATTCGTCTTGATAATGTTAAGGGACTACAAAGTATAATGCTTAATGAGTAAAAATAGTTCTATATATAAAAAACATGCACGATTATTGAAATATTGTCGATGCGACGAATCAAATCAAACGCCATCTGTTAGAAATGAAAACTTATTCACTTTATCAGAAAATCCCTCGAAAGTACTTCATAATATTAAAATGACAATAAAAAATCGATTTTGACGGTTACATACATTAAAAAGTCAAGGTAAATCAATAAAGTACTTTCTCTCTTTTTAACTTGTGTTATTTACTTGAAGATGGATTGAGACGACGATATAGGCTAATTAAATCAGACATAAAAAGTCTTATTATCGACGTCTTCATATTTAGAAAAGCGATGAACCTTTTTTGCTAGAAGATTATATGTAATAGTAGTAATAATAATTAATATTATATACACAGACTATAAAATGAGTATATTTTTGATACAATACTGTATATGTATTGATGGGTATATTCCCATCTAATAAATATATAATAAAACATAGTTTTAATAAGTTTACCAGACTTAGTACCAAGTTTTAATTTATATAAATATAATAATGCTATTCGCAACGGTTTATTTTATTGTAAATACAGTTACACGTTACACTTAATATATTTACGAGAAATGTATATATTTTTTTTAAATGTTTATAATATTCTGTGGTTTTTATTGATCAACAATTTGAAAATATCGGTACTAAATTTAGTTAAGAATATATTTTGTGATAGGACTGCTTACAAACTATTAGTGTATCAATGATTTGGAAAAAAAAACTTTATGATATAATAGGACATTTATGGCAGGTACGCCAACACGGATATATAAAAAAAAAACATGCATGCAGAGAACACTAATGTATTCCTGTCATAAATTAGTAAGTTTCATGTACACAGTAATTTAATTATAAAGATATAAAGGGTTATGCCGCTTCTATACTACTCGCGAAGTTGAACTTTATCTCGTCTCGGGTGGCTTGCATTTATTATCGGTTTTTCGGATCAAGTTGCACGAAGTACTTCTCTACACTACTAGGCCGACTTCAGTGTCTATCGATTGGGACGTGAGTGTCGGCGTGCGATTAAATTTAATTATGGCGCATGACACATACTATATTATTAGGAACAACATACAATGGTCACATGAGCAAATTATATTGTTCCAATTCTGCCGTCCATTACAAATGTGCGCAGACTATGTGCACCTTAAAGCGAATGAGTTCATCGCGAAGTTGAACGAGTGTGTAATGTCGCCTTTTGACTGTAGAAGTTTCTCGAGTACGTCGCGAGAGTGTAGAGGAGGCATTAAATATTTTCTTTTTTCATACTATTTGAATATTTTATCCGTTTCTTCTTGTGACAACATCTAATTTGTTACTATCTTTAAATAAAAGTATTTTCAACACACTTCCTCATAAAGTGGCTCTAATCCCATGGCAATTAGGCACATAATGACACCTATAATCAAATTGTGGCTTTTTCATTACTATTATTCACGAGTAATAGTTTTTTTTTTTAATATTATTGGTTGAGTTACGCTTACATTTGCGCTAAAAAGCTATCCGCGAAAAGCCCATAAAAAAAGAAACCTCATTTTTTAGTCTATGGCCGATGCGCGCGCATAGGAAAACTAATTAATTTTTCCCGCCATTACGAAACATTTTTCACAACTCGTCTTGTTTCCTCTTTTGAAGTTATTTAGTTAGTTATTAATCAAGATGTCTGCAAATACAATTAATGAAGAAAATGGTTTTTTATTTAAGTATTATTTTATTCAGAAGTGTGTTGAAAAACGTTGTATGATACACGTGTGTATTGATGATTACATTACACACTTGTACCATAATGTACTATGACAATCTAAAATGTGTAATGTAATGAAAAAAAAATACATTACTTTATATTTACTTTGCACACTTTTATAAGATTTTTACTTGACTATGTTTTTACACTAATATATTATTAAGCGGTAAAGATGTACGCGTAGTTTTATTATTGTACAGTAAAACATATTGTCTACATAGGTTATACTTAGGATGGGGATGCATACACTAAGGATACTTACAATAAGAAAGTGTCAGGGAAACATCTCATTATTACATTTTATTTGTAAGTTACAACACCGAATAATTCGAAATGGGCGAAATTATTAAATACAAAAATTTTGTTGCCACAAATACTTAATAATGTTCACATTCTAAATTTATTTTCACAAAATTCAAATCAGGTTTTAATATACCATTTCTAAAATTAAATATTTACTTTACTATTTATATTCCAAACTAAACACAAAATCAGAATTCAATATTAGAGATAAAATTACCGTTTCGGACCAGTATTATGCAATCCAGTATAATAATATCGAAAGCCGAATAAGGCATTCTTTTTAACGGCGTCTATGAGCGCGATACCATTGATTTTATCGTTTTTAATGCAAAAAAAAAATAATAAAAGGAAAGCGGTCCGAATGTCATAATTGTGAAACTCAATGTGCGTTCAAAATAGTAAAATGGAGGAAAAAAATTACAATAAAGCGTTCAGAAACAACGATGCTTTAATTTTTTTATCTTTTTGTTTTTTGTGGTTTTAATAATGTTTGTAATATATATATCGGTAACGTTATTTATAAGTAGCATTTTTCGTTTATATTGGATACAAAAATAATCATTGTTCTCACAAAATTAGCAATTTTTTGTCATCTGAAATGTTATTACGCGGTGTTGTAACTTAAGTGAACTATATGGCTTAATTATTTATGGTATTAGAACACTTATTATGTGTACCCTAAGGTTATTTATTGTGTGCACGGTAATAGTTAATAATAATTAATTTTACGGTACATAAAATCAAACGAATGTAAAAAGACTCTCGACAAAACCGTACGTATCGTTCTGGCCATCGTCGGGAACATTTACTATACAGGAGGTTACAAAAAATCGAAATAATATTCAATAGTGAAGATAGAATACATAGAAGAAGAAATAACACTTTTTCTACAGATTCACTTGATGGGTCTGTAATCATTTATGCTGTAAAGGAGATGTCTTCTTATTACAAGGAGGTTGGTTTTTTGTGATCAGCGTTAACTAACAAACACCAAACTACATTAAATTGAAAGCCGAAAAAATATGAAGTATGAAACAAATAAAAGAAATATTTTTACCACCCCCAATTATTTTTAAATAAATAAAACATGTTTATAAGAAATATTTCATTATGGCAACACCTTAATGATGTTTTTATTAATCTGTGACTACCGGTATCTTACTCTATGTTTGATATTTTCCGTTGAGTTGAATCATGGTCTGATCATAATCATAAAATCAAAACTATGACATTGACAGCAGGTGCCTGACTTGTCAGTTGATTTTTTATTAATATTTTTTTCTGGCTCTAGATAACATACATTAAGTAACATAGCAGTCCTTATATTTTGTTAGTTAAAAACTTCTCAAAATTAGAAATATTCGGTTCATTAAAGCAATTATGTATGTATTTAGATTTTTAAAAGGCTTGTTGATAATTTTTTTTAAGCAATGTGTAATTATTGCTTTAAAGATATTTCATTTTTTATTATACTAGAATACGAATTATTAAAAATCGGGGGTCTTGAAAATAACATGACTTACGGCGATTACTTTCTTTTAGAGCCTTCTATCCAAATATATCAAATTTACCCAAGTTAGTTACTATAAACCAATATGGGACATCTCCTTTCTACAGAATCTTGAATATAATTTCAACTTTCTACAACAGTCCTATATATGTGAAATTAAGAGCATTAAAGCTCAAAATAAAATAAAATTCAGATTCAAGAAGAATATTTAAACTATTTGTGACTTTCAACATTGCTGTTTCGAAACGTCACCACTCAAAAAAAAATGAATCGAGTAGCGCTGTACTGTATTTAACACGAAAAAGTTAAACACGATTCTAAGAACAAGATTTTTTTCTTCCGTTCCCCTTTTGATGCATAGAATGTATAAAACGGCATTGTCCATAGTCTTCTTATGTTATTAAGTATCCTGTTAAGGATACTTATGGGCACTTGTGTATTATGTGTACTCTTAGCGTACTTATTACACGTATACTACACAACTGTAGCGTAGGATGAGAGTTGTGTGTTTTGAGGGATATGACAGGTACCCGAAGGGTATCTTTCCAATGTAATGGGCACACCCTAAGGGTAGCGTTGCTGAGGTCAGAGCAATAGGGGATCGGGCCTAGGTTGGGTGCGGCTTCCAACGGCACCGAACCCGGGCTCTTCGGGGGACGCGCGCGATTCCGGCCGTGATGGTGGTGCGCTCAGGGAGCAACCAAGACCTGCTATGGACAATAATTGTTGTAAAAAAAATATAGAAATATCACAATATTAAGGTCTATTACAAAGTAGTAGAGTTCGCTTTTGTACTCCGCGCAATAGCTCATTAAGTTAAACAGTTGAACTACGAAAACAACTTTTATTGTGTACGATAAACATATTTTTAAGATTAACATGTACAGTCTAACTCGAAATTGTGAACTTTTGAGGAGGCAAAATGAAATGTGTTATTTTTTATTATTTTTATATTTATACTAGTGTACGTGTGTACACATTTCATATGTATTTTATATGTTTATGTATGTATGTATATTCTAATAAATATTAATCTATATTTATTATTTTTATTTCTACTTAATTTTCACACGCAAACAAATATTATTTAAAACTTCTCTGGCAGGTCTGGTGGAAATTTTATTCCTTACTAATATTATGAATCGGAAAGGGAGTTTGTTTGTTCCGCTTTCACGCCGTAACTACTGAACCGATTGCTTTGAAATTTTGCAGACGTAAAGATAAAAGTGCGGATTAAATAATAGGCTACTTTTTATCCCGGAAAAATCGTCAGATCCCATGGGATGCGCAATAAAGGCTTCGCTCAAAAACTACTGCATAGATTTTCATGCGGCTTTCATCAATAGATAGAGTGATTCTTGAGCAAGGTTTTGCGGTATTTTTTATCTCGGAAAACGGATAGTCCCACGGGAAGCGCGATAAAACCTTCGCGGCATAAGTCGACTTCCGCGCATATGTAGCCGTGGGCAAAAGCTATGACCCTTAACCCTTATAGATCCAATGCCGAAATCCACGCGGACAGAAAGCTAGTTTTGAAATCAGTGGTATCTTTGTACATTTTTTTTTAATGTTGTTTGTTGTTATATTAACTGTATGTGTAAAAATTATTAAATAAATAAATCATATCTGTTTACGGGCCCATTTTTCTATTTATTATATTTTTTTACCTTACCACAAGGCACGCGATCTTGATGCCACCATGGGTGCCAGTGATGCACCCATGGTGAATATCCGAGGCAGAAGAAAGATTCGTGTCCGTATTCGTTACTTTTTGGCGGATCTTTCACGGATCTATTTAGAGTCTTCTTTAAAGAATAATTCATATTCTCGAGGATGTTTTCTTTGTAAATGAATTTTTAAGGAAGTTGAGCCATTACCCTTACGAGAATACTTTCCATCGCAAGTTTTACAGTTTGTACATTCATCATTTATTATCACTAGAGATCGGATAATCGGATGCATATAACCTAACCTAAAGTTAATTTTTGGCTCACAAATTATGGAAGCGGCTTTTTAAAATACATTTTGTTAAATAAAAATCCCGGGAAAATACGGGACTGCAAATTTAACGTAGTGATATTGTTTGAAAATTACTAAATTAGCACGTGGTATTTATTTTCAATAGACCGAGACTCCGGGTTCATTTATACAACTATGCATACGTATTTACATGAAGTTTAGTTTCAGTTCCCCGTGCGATTTATGAATGTACGATTTATTACATGAAGAGTGTTATACGAAAGTAGTGAGCTAGTTTGACTAAAACAATAATCAATTAAATAATTGAATAAAAAAACAGAAATGGTGCCCGGGCGTAAGTATGGTCTAGTATCTCACTCTGAGTTACCAAAATGTTCTACAGTACCGGAATTCCGGGATTTTTATTCATGGAAATAAAATAAAATGACAGTTCCATACTTTGTCAAAAACTAAATTAGGTAAATAAATAAACATCCGGCTATCCAATTCCGCAATCCCGGGATTTTTATTTAACAAAACAATAAAAAGCCGTTTCCATACTTTGTCTTAAACTAACTTTAGGTAAATATGCATCCGATTATCCGATCTCTAATTATCACAAAATAATTCCATATTACTCTACTAAACTTATTTGTAGACATTTTTTTATAGTCATGTACCAATACCAAACACAAGCGTTATATGCTGCCCAGTGTCACATTAAAGTATTTGTTTTGTTTAAAACAAAAAGACCCGCCGCGCAATGCAAGTCGAAATATGTTTCAACTGATGATCCCCGCACCGACACCGATTGTGCAAGAAAGTTAAAATCCGTATCCGTATCTGCGGATCTTGACCCCAAATATCCGTATTCAGATCTGTATATCCGCGGATCTAGATTTTTGACGATCCGGCACATCACTAGTTCGGACACACTTAACGCAATAGGGTATTACAGTCTAATTCAAAAAGTGTTTTAATTTAATCTGTTATTGATAAAATACCACAAAAAAATATAAATACATTTTTTTTATTCCAATTATTTCATAAAAACGTGTTTTAATTTTACAATGCAAATTTGGGCGCGAAAACGCCAATTCTCAGGCCGCCATGTCTGTGACGTCACGGGCATTGTAAACATTACGCTTCGCTGAAAGAAATAAACATATTTTCGAAATAAATAACGAAATATTTCGAAATAAATATTTCGTATAATAACTGAGAAACTTCGTTAATCTAATAAATTACACAGTAGACATGTACAACAAAAACCGAGGTTGTTTATTTACAAGTCCAGTGACGTCACAGCGAATGCAAACATGGCGTACAGCGTTTTTGACATTCGAAGCACAGATAAAAAAACTTGTATTTTCAAATTGAAATATTTAATTTATTTTGCAGTTTTATGAATAGAAATTAATATTTTTCGTTTGTTTTTTCATAAATGAACTATAAAAACATAAAATTAGATTTTATTTTTCATAGTGCGTAATACCCTATTGTAAAATACAGTTACAATTATTAAACACGAAAAATGAAAAACACGTTAGTACATGGCAGAATCGATGGCCTAAGGTTTTTTGCCTCCTAAAAAGATCACAAAATTGCGTTAAACGGCGATACTACGTAGAAATGAATCAGAATTGTGTGGCAACGTTAGCTCGGCTGCTTAAACTCAAAACATAGTAACTCCTTCCAACAAAAATGTTCAGGAGAGCAAAAAAACGGGTCGGCTAATTCGATTCGTCAGCCCGACGAAACCAGAAGAGATAACGATTTGGCTGTTTGACGAAAAGTTGTGCTATATGGTTGACATTTTACTTTGTAATACTCGTAATCTCTTTGGAGTATTGTTACACTAAAATCGCTCGTGCTTTATTTTTTTTTTCGTGAATTTACACAAAATATAACTATAAAAACAGTATCGAAACTTAGTAAGTCTGCTTTGCTAGGTTATTTGGATATTTATTAATTTATTTGTTATATTTACTTTGCGCCAAATTCAAAACATAGCAAGTTGGTATTTCAAATTCATAACTTAGTAAGTCGCTTGAGATGCTAGGGTTTTAAATTTGTATTCTGACATACTAAGTTTAGAATTTGTACTTCAAAGAAATTCTCGTAATCACGGCAAATTGCTTAGACTTGCTAAATTATATCTTAAAAATTACCTATGAAAATGGGTGTTTTAAGGTCCACATCGTTTCGGTACTACCTATTAAGTCGAAAAATGCCAAAAACTGTTACTAGGTTTTGAATTAGAGCAGCCGAGCTAGGGATTGCAATCCGGAAAAACGGATCCGGTAATCCGATGGATCCGGCATCTTTTAATGGTTACCGGATCCGAAGACCGGATCCGGTGCTAGCAGTTAGTAATCAATCATATTATAGTTGCTTGATAATTAATATTGTTACTTATAAATTGATCTATCTGTGAAAGTGAACTCTACAAAGACTGAGCTACTCGTTACGTCGTAAAATTATTACTAGTTACCTACACAACTAAATTTTAATTGTTTCCTTGTTGTATATTTGTCTTAACATTGGTTAGGAAATAAAGTCGATTTTATATATTTGTGATTTATTTTTTATAAACTACCTACATATAAGTGCAGTGACACTTGATTAACTCACTTATTTTGTAATAAAAAGCGAAAATCATCGTGATTTAATCAATCCGGCGGGTCCGACCGGATCCGGCCGGATTGGTGGGAATCCGTTCGTATCTGACCGGACTGAAAATGAGGCCGGATTGCAAACACTAAGCCGAGCTGACATTAATAGTTATACATACCATTGCCCACGTGATGAGGTGGCCAAGCCGAGCGAGAGAAAAGAGATTCGCTGTCCGGATCCTATAAACAAAGAGTTTTATTTTAAGATATTGCAAAACGCAGCAGAGACATATATTTATAGGGATTACTACAAATTACCTGTCCTTTATAAAATTTTGACTCGGTAACATGATGAATAGTCACTTCGTTGTTTAACTTCGAACCGACCCTCAATCTTTGGAAGTATGGCAACGAATCCCCATTCAAGTGATTAATATAATCTGTGTCCGCTCTGCCTATATTTGATCCTACATCGACTTTATCACTGAACAGAGCGTTTCGGAACACATTTCGGTCTTCCTGACCAAACGGTGTATACAAAGGTGTGTACTCATTTCTTTCTTCGTCCCGTTTCAACGGAGTGCCTATAGGCTCAGGTCTCGATGGATTACTAAATAACGACGAATCGTTCGACTCATACAAGCGGTCACGATTATCGTTGCTCGGCCTCGTGCCTATTGGATTTGGAGACACATTTTTCTGAGGTTGGTTGTCAACACAGTATTCTGGTGATAGAAAACTCCTTTGCTGTTGGTCATCATTCGTCTTGAACAACGAGTAACCTTCATCATTTTTTTGTGTGAACGATGCCAAATTTAATATACGATTTTGCAAATCATCTGGACATTTTGGTGATGTCCGTTCCACATACTGATTTGGATTCGGAACACTTTGCACTGGGTTATACACATTTGGATTCACATAGTTGAACTGTTGTCCGTACACCGGATTCACTTGAGGCGCTTGACTTCTTATACCCATTAGGGATTGCTGATGCATCATTGACATTAACGGATTCCTTATTGTGTACATTCCGTTTGATGTGGGGGTTATCGTTGCTTGGCAAGCGTTTGGAGGCATGGGTATAGGATCTGGTATCCTAATTTCTGCCTTCTTCTGCACCGGGGCAGCCGTTGCTTGTACCGGTGGTACGTTGGCATGGAACATTGGATTCCGTAGCGTGACCATTTTGGGTTCTTGCTTGACCTCTGGTTCCGTTGTAGTTTTCTTCGCTTTCTTCTTGGATTTCTTGGACTTCACCGCGACTGCTGCCGGTGGTGGTTCTGGTACGATGATTGTTTTAGGTGGCTCTGGAAAGAAAGTAACAATTATTTTAATAACTGGTGGATTTAACATAGACCGCTTAATTATTATTTGATATAAACATTTATAGACAAAAGGAAAATATAAACGCTTGCAAAATTCGTCTCCTTTTTATCCTACATCCATCTCTTTCTTTCATATCCAATGCACACTTTAATATATGCGCATGTGGCGCCCCCTACGGACAAGTTGTTCGTCGTTCTTTGAGTGAAGAATCATTAGACGTGAATTTGGAATTCGAATACGAATGCAAATCGTGCGCGAAATTATTTTCTATTATTATCTACTGCTTACAATTTTATAGATTTTTAAATCACTCGAATTCAGTGTTGTCATTAAAAACAAATTCTTAATTAAATTCCGTTTCACGCAGAAAAATTCAAACTCACAGCAACAAAAAAAAACCGGCGATGACCCACACGTAAAACGGATCACTGTCCACGTCACTTCGGCGTTGGATATTCTATTAGTAGAAATCAAAAACGAGTGGATTGAACCACTCGTTGCACAACGCACGAAATGAAAATTCAGAAATAGTGAATTCGGTAACTCGTATACGAATCTCACGATTTCGAATGCGAATTGGTTTTCTATTGTTTCAAAAATCCGTGTCCTGGGCACGTGCTAGCAATCAAAAATCGTGTGTTATGTGATATGTGTGTTGAATGTGACCCGCTAATTACATATAGTAACAGTCGTCCATGAGGCCGTTTTCACCATATACATGAAGATATAGCCTCACGCCTCACCGCCAACGCTGAAAACTACCAGGAACGTTCTATCGTCAGAAAATCACGTAAGTGTGCAATATTTTCCATCCTATACGAGCTGTGATTGTGTCTTTCTCTTTTTCCTTTTTGCAACTTTTATCCATATTGTAAAATACAGTCCACTTAAAAATTCTTCTAATATTGATAAATTACCACCAATAACAAATATCACGGAATCATTATTATGGAATCATTATTTGCGGAGTATGGCAGGAGTAAAACTGAGTGACAGATTGTATAATGAAGTGATTAGAAAGAAATGTGGTTTGAAAGAGGATATCGTGACAAGAATAGAGAAAGGGATGCTTGGGTGGTTCGGGCATGTGGAACGGATGGATGAAAGTACTGACCAAAATGATTTATGAAGCTGGAGTGAGTGGAGATACGGGACGAGGAAGACCTAGGCGAACATATTTCGAACAAATCGAAAGTGTCCTCAAAAAAGGCCAGGTCAGAAGTACCCGCAATCGTCGAGTGTGTATGAGGAATGTTATGAAAGTAGATGAAGCGAAAGAGATATGTAAAGACCGTAGCAAGTGGAAAGACGTAATCTCTGCCTACCCCCATGGGAAAAAGGCGTGAGTGTATGTATGTATGTATGTATTATTATTAGTTTTATTTGTACAGTTACGGGGACCACCCCAGACCCTATGATATAAAGCATAATTACAGATATTGAAAGGAAAAACGAAATAAAGAAGTTACCGAACAGATAACCGAACCGGACACCAACCCCGCATTATGCTACCGTCGGGTTAGACAGCGGCGCTGATATTCTATCGTTGTAGTTATTTTAATTTCTCAAATCATATACAAAATACGTTCAAATAAATCACACACACGTATTGAAACACACAGTCAGTCTCTCATTAGGTAATTAAACAATCAATCAACCACTCTGTTATATTGTATAAGTGACTAGGTGATGCCCGCGACTTTATCTGCGCAGATGATACATTTTTTCCTACTCACTCGACATTTATCATCACATATTCACACAATATCTTTATGAATTGTAGGCTATGTGTTATTCTGATGTATAAGCTATATTATTGTAAAGTTTTATTAAAATCCATTCAGTAGTTTTCACGTGAAAGAGAAACAAACATCTATGCACACAAACTTCCGTTTATAATATTATAATACGAGGGCTGCTACTAAGTATCCGGAATATGGGATTTCAACATTTTTAAACGCAATATGGTCATATATCCATGGTAAAATTCGTTCTTTTTTTGAAATAATGGCCGCTTCTTTTTTCATTATGTACGCTAGTGTTTTGTTTCTGATGGGTTTATAATGTCATATCGCTGAAATGATGGAACTCGCACGTGAAAATATTCGTGCTATGATTTATTACGATTTTCGACGTAGTTTAACGCAACAACAGTGCGTAGATCAATCAACTTCAACTTTTGGTATTGAAGCTCCATCAAAAACCACTGTGTATCACTGGTTTAGTGAGTTCAATCGTTTAAATCGTTCAATTACGTTTGCTGATTCCGCGCAGTTGATGATGACTTGTCCAACAAGTAGACAAGGTCGACACGTGCGCTCGTGAGACACCGAGCGGGCAACAGATCCTGAAGATGTCTCGCTGAGAGACGAAACACGTGTCGACCTTGTCTGCTTGTTGGACAAGTCATCATCAACTGCGCGGAATCAGCAAACGTAACCAATATCCTTTGTAATTATTCGTTATTACAAAACAGTCGTTATTGCCATCACTGGTCATATGTAAATTCCCAACTTACCTGCATGAGCGGGTGTGAACAGCATCAGCGTTGGATCCGCATGGATGACAGGGGGTGGCCGCGCTTCGGGCGTGGGTGTTTGGACCAAACTGCCGCCCTTCCACGCAGGCTAGGGGAGAAAAGAGCCGTTTACTAAACAAGTCCAACCGCTTAGAGACTGCATTTCGAACAAGTTGCAATCATTACATACATGGAATAAGGTTCATTTTAGAATGATCATAAACACGATTGTCAAAAATAAGATGACGAAGAATGTTTTGCAGTATTTTTTTTAATGTTATCGCCCCCACACTAAGATTTTATTCTGTGTTAAAAGTGCAATCATAGACGGATAAATCTCACCTACACGGGAACAAATTTTTGTAGGTCATACAAAATATCGGTCCCGTGCGGGAATTGAACCCGCGAACCATTGCGTAGAAGCTGTTCACTCGATCGCTGCGTCATACGTATCGTTAAAAAGACTTCACAATCTAAGTTTTCCGTTTTTATTTATTACTAGCTGGCCCAACAGACGTTGTCCTGTCAAATGTCTCAAATGTCAAATGTCAAATGTCTCAAATGTCACGTTGTCTCACGTTGTCTCAAATGTTTTTAAATAAATAATTTAGCTGAAAAACAATATCTATATGACCGTATTGTGAATCTAAACCATTCTCAAGCCCCCTGGAATACACACAAAAAATTTCATCAAAATTGGTCCAGTCGTTTAGGAGGAGTTCAGTCACATACACACGCACACAAGAAATATATATATTAAGACTAGAGATCGGATAATCGGATGCATATTTACTAAAGTTAATTTTTGGCTCACAAATTATGGAAGCGGCTTTTAAAAATACATTTTGTTAAATAAAAATCCCGGGAAAATACGGGACTGCAAAGGAGAATGCCCATTGTAGTATGGACTTTAGTATCGCCAAAAATGATTTTGTACCATAATGATTTTTATGATATATTGTAGATTTTTAACTATATATTCAATTATTAAAAACTATTTGACTCTATTTCGATGGGTAAAATAGAAATTAAACACCAAAGACTTTCAAGTTACGAATTTCTCCTATCATCATTTTTGATAATACCTATTTAATTGTAGAAGATTAAAACTATAAAATGATTAAGTCTATCTTATCCAATAAATATTACAACTATCCAATAATTCATATAAAATAATTAATTAATTTAAAAATAATTGTTTTAGCAACATTGATATAGAAACTCTTAAAGCAGAATAATGACTAAAATATTAGAGAAAGCAGAAAAAAGACTAAAGAAAATTAATTGTTTTGTAATTCCTTTTACCCTTTCACGAGAGGACAGTGGAATGTATCGAATATATTTTTGACCAATCGATCCGATCGTTAATATATTGGCAATACCGAAGAGACTATTTATCAATGAAATTAGAATATCATCAATAAAAATACACGGCGAATGAAACGGAAGTGAAATAATTACTAATTATTATGTGGATTTATCTCCGGCGAAGTTTCGGCTTGGTATATTGCAGAGTTTTGTTAAAAATTGTTACTTATTTTTTGGTATTAGTTTGGTTAAGGCACAAGGACGAGTAAAGGTGATACTACGAATGGGCATACTCCTTTAACGTAGTGATATTGTTTGAAAATTACTAAATTAGCACGTGGTATTTATTTTCAAAAGACCGAGACTCCGGGTTCATTTATACAACTATGCATACGTATTTACATGAAGTTTAGTTTCAGTTCCCCGTGCGATTTATGAATGTACGATTTATTACATGAAGAGTGTTATACGAAAGTAGTGAGCTAGTTTGACTAAAACAATAATCAATTAAATAATTGGATAAAAAAAAACAGAAATGGTGCCCGGGCGTAAGTATGGTCTAGTATCTCACTCTGAGTTAACTTCCGATTTAATGAGTGTGAATTCCGGGATTCTTATTTATGTACATAAAATAAAAAGACAGTTCCATACTTTGTCAAAAACTAAATTAGGTAAATAAATAAACATCCGGCTATCCAATTCCGCAATCCCGGGATTTTTATTTAACAAAACAATAAAAAGCCGTTTCCATACTTTGTCTTAAACTAACTTTAGGTAAATATGCGTCCGATTATCCGATCTCTATTTATTACACACACCATAAATAATATCAAAATCAAATCAAATCAAATCAAAATAATATTTATTCAACATAGACCTTTACAGGCACTTATTGACGTCAACAAACAAAACAAAAAAAAGCTTAAATAATAAAAAAAAAAAAAACCTTGTCCGTACGTACGATAAGGAAAAAAAAACAAAAAATATATTGACTCGACACCTGTTCGGAAATTGGGAGAGCCTTCTCGAGAAGAACAGGCAAGAAACTCTGAAGGTCTATTTTTTATCTCCTCTTTTCAATGTTAATAATTATAATAATATAATATAAAAATACAATATAGTATAAGATACAACATACTAATACGATTACAGTCGTATGTATGTTTACATACACATATAAAATAATACAATATTATAAATAATGTTACCAAACATGGCTCTATGAATAGTGTCCTATTCCCAAATACGATATAATAATAATAATTCCGGTTCTCATTACCACCGAAATTAAAATGCAACAGTCCACAGGCTTTTTGACCACTAATGACAATAGTTTCTGTGCATCTAACTGGGTGTAGTCTTTAGCTGCATTTTTTAAGATGCAGATAGAGATTAGACCCAGTTGGTACACTCCACGCACACTTTCAATAAAATTTGGCTTAAATGGCCTCTACGCGTTGGATCTGTCTCCCCGTGCACGCCTTATAAAGGACCGTGTCTTATTAAACCACGTGACATAAGCGATAATAATTAGATTTATTACAAATATAGCTTATATATTATTATTATTCGTGTAAGTCGGGGCTGATATGCATCACTGCGACCTATTAAGATCTATTGTGACCAGCCTCCTATGTAGGTTCTATGTAGGCCCTACAGTAGCTCCCTTAACTGGGCACTGACCAAGAAAGATAGGATGTTCCCTGTTCGGATTGTTTTTATTTCATCTGGGTCAAGGATGTGTTTCCCCAGGTGTCTGTTTCTTTTGTGAATCAGCGGTTCACAGTAGCACAAGAGGTGTATTGGTGTTTCACGCTCTTGTTCGCAGAATCTGCATGTGTCAGTGTCCTTAAGTTAGCTTATATAACACATTTTTGTTTATTGTAAACGTTCTTATTAGCTATTACACAAGTCCGCTGGCGTCCAAGCTAAGTACAACCTGTGATTCGGAAGACAGTGGTTCAGTCTCTGAGCAACAGAACAAATTAGAGCAAAGCAAGCAAAGTAGAACTAAACAAACGTGAACCTACGACCAGAAAACAAAGAAATAAAATCCAAACAACTCAGAGAGCAATGGAAAGAAGCTGCTTAAACTTAAAGCTGAAAGATAGAGTAAGAAATACAGAAATTCGGAATATTACCAAAGTAAACGATGCCCTAAATTTCGCTAAACGCTTAAAATGGAGGTGGGCTGGTCATGTTGCCAGATACACGGACAGTCGTTGGACAATCAACACCACAAACTGGAAAGGTCCACTAGGTAGGCGAGGCAGAGGTCGTCCGTGTGGCCGGTGGCAGGATGAGATTGAGGCCACCGCAGGAAGAGACTGGATGTCCACCGCCAGGGATTAGTAAAAGGAGATGTCCCATATTGGTTTATAGTAACTAACTCGGGTAAATTTGATATATTTGGATAGAAGGCTCTAAACGAAAGTAATCGCCGTAAGTCGTGTTATTTTCAAGACCCCCGATTTTTTATAATTCGTATTCTAGTATAATAAAAAATGAAATATCTTTAATGCAATAATTACACATTGCTTAGAAAAAAATTATCAACAAGCCTTTTAAAAATCTAAATACATACATAATTGCTTTAATGAACCGAATATTTCTAATTATGAGAAGTGTTTAACTAACAAAATATAGGGACTGCTATGTTACTTAATGTATGTTATCTAGAGCCAGAAAAAAATATTAATAAAAAATCAACTGACAAGTCAGGCACCTGCTGTCAATGTCATAACTCAACGGAAAATATCAAACATAGAGTAAGATACCGGTAGTCACAGATTAATAAAAACATCATTAAGGTGTGGCCATAATGAAATATTTCTTAAAAACATGTTTTATTTATTTAAAAATAATTGGGGGTGGTAAAAATATTTCTTTTATTTGTTTCATACTTCATATTTTTTCGGCTTTCAATTTAATGTAGTTTGGTGTTTGTTAGTTAACGCTGATCACAAAAAACCAACCTCCTTGTAATAAGAGGACATCTCCTTTGAAATATATGAAAAATCTATTTTCTTTTGGGATTTATTAAACTATATTATCTGTTTACTAAAATATACATACAGACTATCAAAAAGTTACGCACCCCTGCTATTCCCAATGACCTTACATTGGTTTTGTTTACATTTCGTATCGCTTCTCGTTGGCCGTACTTAGATTTCTATTCCATGTGTCAAACGCGGTGTCGCATACCTCCCATTTCATGTTTGGTCGAAATCTTTGTAAACAAATTCCTTCCTACTATAATGTCGCGTACATCTTCACTTTTTTCATTTTACCAAAACAGCGATTAATAATTGAAGGTAAGCCTAAGATCTGAAGGAATAGCGAAGTAATAAACAGCGCCCTCTCTCGATAACTCTTGACACTACCGATATGCTGTGACACTGCTCTTTTGTCACATCTATAAAGATATATAGTTTATACCAAACTTACCACGGATTTGATAGTAGGCGGTTCTTTCTTTTCATTGGGATGCACCCTAGTCAACGTGATGCCTGGCGGAAGCCGTAAGTCAGCTACCTGAGGACAACAATTACGGACACTCATGGATTAATGGTTTCTATAATTACTAATGCCTATAGACTAGATTGAGACTTTTCAAATAAGCGATTCGTACCATATATGTACAGTTTAGTTGAGAACTTGAGTTGGCAATGTGTTTGTGATAATTTCTTTATACGGACCGCGCCATTTATTTTGTCTATTGATAAGTGTCAAACAGAACATGTTCCATCAGAAAGTATCGAAGCGGAAATTGTCTATGGACCCCTTTCAGTGTTTATGGATTGGTCCACATGGACGTGTTTTTGATTTACGTTCCGCTCCGCATCAATAGTAACATGTCGTTGAATCACAAAAGGTAGATCCTGATATTTTGAACCAAATCTAGTACAGTAGACCCTCTTTAATCCGGTACTGCGCTAATCCGATGCTCTCTAATGGGCGTGATGAGGGAATCATGTTGAAAACTTTAGATATGATATATAACAAAGCAGATCGGCCAAGAAACAAAAGAAAATTAACAGTTTGTTTACTTCAATAGAATAGTTCACCAGAACTGCAAGTTTTGGTATGCTTATGTCTCCGTTTACAATATGCCTAAGACGCTTATGTATTTTAAAACGTATTTTTTTAAGAGACAATCTATGTTCATCTGTTATTCAATACATATGTACTTTTTGTGTTTTTTATGTATGTACATATATGTTTTTCATTAATCCGGCACAACCCTAGTCTGATAACTGCCGGATTAATGACAGTCTACTGTAATTGAAGTTTGATCCCCTTTCTTTCTTTCTCTGATCAACGGATTGATCTAAAATTTCGAACGCACCTTCAGTTCTGACAACAATTTAATTTAATACATTCGTATCATTGTAAATCCAAAATGGCAACTGCTACAAAATTGCGGGTTGGGTGTTTTATCATTACTTTCTCAACAGGGGAATTAATTAGAGGAGGCTTGGTTGTAGAATAGAGTTCTATGAAAATAAAACGAAAATCTAATATGGTCCCCAACAAAACGACAATTCCATTTTATTTTCACAAAAAATAAAAGGTGTTGACCACTAGAATATATTATTTAAAAAATTCATAATGTAAGAAAAAATGAAAAAAGTGTCAACATACATTAACATTACAAATTAATTTTTTTTTGTATCTGGGTAACATTTCCAACAATAGAATATTCAGAATGCGGTCCAAAATTTACTATCAACTTTTGTATGCGCTATTTGCACGGAAACAGTTAAGTCTATAATTACTCTTGTGCGCATTTAGAAGCGTTCTGACGTCATTAATTATGTCATCTATCATAAGAGCCGGGCGAGCTATCAGTAGAAATAGGAGAATATTTATTTTATAAAAAAAAAACATGTCACAATGTTAGTTGCCAAACTCCTCCGAAACGGCTTGACCGATTATTATGAAATTTTACATGCATATTCAATAGGTCTGAGAATCGGCTACTATCTATTTTGCATACCACTAAGTGATAAGGGTTGTCCACTCTAACATTTTTTTTTGTTATTTGGACAATTTTTAATTTATTTTACAATGTGGCGTTAAAAATAAATTCAACCTAAATTTTCACCCTACTCTCCCCAATTTACTCATGTTTCTTCCAAGACAACGTTTGCCGGATCAGTTAGTGTAGCAAAGAAAATTCAATAGCAAATGATTTTGATAATAAACACGAATCAATAATTTATTTATTCATAAGCATTGAAAAAGATGTATCATCTCCGACGCTCTGACCTAAGTTCGATTCTAACGCTATTCCAGGGAGCGGGTGACACGTGTATTCTAAATCTAAACCCTATCACACAGAAAATACGAGCTATTATCTTAGTTTTACTAGAGGACTATATACCAGGATCGTCTGCTAAAGTACCTTGGTCTTTGCCTATTTCTGCCACAAAACAGCAGAAACATAACACGTTAATACGTTGATTAACTTTGAAATTGTTAACGGAAATGTTCGTCGAATCCGTTAATCGTTAAATACGAAAACACATTCTAGTCAGAACAGAGTGTGTTCGTGTCTATTGAAAAACGGTTTAATAATTAGATCAATCACTATCGCGATGATGCAATTGTAACTTGCGTTTAAGCAACACGAAAAGTAATTTTTTATGAAATAAAATAAAAGACGTCGAATTTTAATTTTAATTAAAATTATATATCACATAATAACTACATTATTAAATGAGCTATACTGAGGGACGAAAACTGTTTCTTCACTTTTTATTTTAAATGAATATGGCATATTACATTATAATTACAAATAAAATGAGCTGTACTGAGGGACGGAAACTGTTTCTTTACTTTTTATTTTAAATGAAAATGTAGTATTACGTTATAAAATGAACTAAGACAGTTTTTTTTACATGAAAATATCATATTACATAATTGTTACATAATAAAATGAGCTGTGATGATTATAATATTATCTGTACTGTACGACTGAGATCGCTTTTTACTTTTTAATTTAAAATGTATGTAAACTCGCATTTTAAAGTATATAACAGAACAAAATGTAATTGAATCAAGTTGTACTGAGACTAATAAGTAATAACAAAGGAATTAATAAATAGTCAAGCGCTTGTTGGAATTTTAAATTTATTTACATCTGTGTAGCACGGTTCAATAGATTTCGGGCACAATTTCAAAGCATGAGAGATGAAAATTAAAAAACAAGTCTTACCTGAACACCGCAATTCAATTGTTCCATAATACTACACGACGCCGGTTTTTCAGGCTCATTGCCGGATTGGTTCTGAAATGGTTTGTAAGCGGTACAGTCGGGGTAGGAAAAGGTCCGTCAGTTTTCAAATTGGAAAGTTAATATATCATTTACTAGCTGGTGCCCGCGACTTCGTCTACGCATGTTTAGTATTTCGAGTAACTTATAAGATAAACATTTCCATTGTACACGTGTATGACTCTAGCGGTTTTGGAAGCGCACACCAGAAAAGCTATCAGGTGGTAGATTTCTTCCTACTTACTTGACATTTGGGTAGATGACAATTTTTTAAATTCAATATATAATAAGACTACTGTTTTAAGTGAGAAATATTGTAGAACCAACATTTCAAAAGTATTAGGTGCAGGTATACTACCTGCACCTATTACTTTTGAAATGTATCTTCATCGCCATGTTTGCGGCGCTGTCGCGGGTCGCTCAAAAAACCCTCCATACTAAAAGCACTGCAATCGTGACGTCATAACTCAGTAAACTCGCTTAATTTGTATGAGCGTATACACAAATTTTAAAATAACTTTGTTATTTGTACGTTTATAAGTATACTTTCTATATAAAAAAATGTTACATTTAATGTGAGAATGCTAGAAATGTGTTCGTTTCATTAGAATTACGTAAATAATAATTGCTCATTTTTTAGAAATCTAAAAACAATATAAATTAATAATTAAACTGAAATTTCTATATTGACATACTTTCATGAGATATAAATTGCTCAAATCAGATAATTATAGTATAAAAACGGCCATAATCAGTTGTAGTCGTCTACCCTATTGGTCTTAGGAGACTATCCATAATGAAAAAAAAAATAACGAATACATTTATGCGTTAATCAAATTGGATAACATTTTGAGCACCTTATATCGTAACGTTATTATTAAAAATAATTATTATTTTTCAAATAATTTTATTGTTTGATTCAATATGCATCTTCTTGATCATTTATTGTAGCTACAACAAAAAGTTGCCTCTTATGGCATGACAAAAAAATGTATGAAAATGTATGAAATTTTTTTTTTTGATTTCTTACTTTAGTACTGAAACCTCAGTTGGTCTCATAGAACTTTGATCAGCAAACGAAACAGGATCGATTAGCATCAAAAAAGCTTATGTGAAAAATGTAAATTTTCTTGCTACTATATTTTTTTCAAAATCTGTGAATGGGAATGAAATTTATTTAAAAAATTATGGATAGTCTCCTAAGATCAATTTCTTGTAGCTGCGACGATTAAGGTACCTCTCTGGGATATATATATTACAGTTGCCTATAGTGTAGTAAAATAAGATTTACAGTAAATGTGTTAACCCAAACCAATAGGATAAGTTGTCATCATATAACATAAGATGTAAAGTCACAGTACCCAATCATTTCACTGCCTATCTTACGCTTCATCACAGCGGAACACAGCAATGCGAACACTGCTGTTTTGCGGCAGAGATAGCTAAGGCGCATGTACCCAAGCAGACGACCCTGGTATAAGAACTTTCCTCCGGTGAAAATATAACTTGCTGATTGTTACTTATAAAGGTACAGCGATCGTTTAAAAATACTCCATACCAACACTATGTGACGTCACGACGTGGTAAGTCGCCAAATTTATATAAGCTAATAAAGATTTTAAAAACGACGTCACGACGCAGTAGAGTCGCCAAATTTATATACGCTAAAGATTTTAAAAACGACGTCACGATGTAGTATTGTTGCCAAATGTATATGTCGCAGTAAGATAGATAAAGCCGTAATATAGTTATATCCCTAGGGATATAATTATGTACCGGAACATAGTTATACGAAAGCGATTCATTACTGTCTCACTAGGAATATAGTTATAAAACGGTCTGAGTTTAGTGACATACTTATATTCCTAGATTAAGTTTAGTGAAATGGCTTTCGGAGGGTTACTGCGACATATATACGCTAAAGATTTTAAAAACGACGTCACGACGCAGTAGACTCGCCAAATTTATATACGCCAAAGATTTTAAAAACGACGTCACGATGTAGTATTGTTGCCAAATGTATATGTCGCAGTAAGATAGATAAAGCCGTAATATAGTTATATCCCTAGGGATATAATTATGTACCGGAACATAGTTATACGAAAGCGATTCATTACTGTCTCACTAGGAATATAGTTATAAAACGGTCTGAGTTTAGTGACATACTTATATTCCTAGATTAAGTTTAGTGAAATGGCTTTCGGAGGGTTACTGCGACATATATACGCTAAAGATTTTAAAAACGACGTCACGACGCAGTAGAGTCGCCAAATTTATATACGCTAAAGATTTTAAAAACGACGTCACGATGTAGTATTGTTGCCAAATGTATATACGCTAAAGATTTTAAAAACAACGTCACGACGCAGTAGAGTCGCCAAATTTATATACGCTAAAGATTTTAAAAACGACGTCACGATGTAGTAATGTTGCGAAATTTATATAAGCTAAAGATTTTAAAAACGACGACACGACACGACGTCACGACATAATAAAATCGCCAAATTTGTATAATCTGAAGATATAAAGATGTTAAAAAAAAGACGTCTCTTCGCAGTATAGTCGCCAAATTTATATACGCTAAAAATTTTAAAAACAACGTCACGACACAGTAATGTCGCCAAATTTATATACGCTAAAGATTTAAAAAACAACATCACGACACAGTACCTAGAGTCAAAACAAATTCTATTACATAGGCAATAAAGGCCTTAAGGTCAAATAGTTTACATAAAAAAATCTTTTTACAGCTTTCAGACTGTACTCTATTGATTCCTTTCTTAACTGGTAGGTAATTAGCGTCTTCTGAAACTAAATCACTGAGAAGACGATTGTTTATAAAATTATACTTAATTGATATGACAACAAGGTTCAAAATAATAAGTTGGTTGTTAAATCAAAAGTCTATTGCAAATGTCAACGCGATATTCTGGGGCGTACTCTTAAAAACGATATTCGATATATCGCGGACTTCGTCGTGTCGTATCCTACTCTTAGTTACTATCGTTTAAAACATTTCAACGGACGATCGAACGAACGATATTAATTTTGACATAAGAAAGCCTCAAATGACAACGATTAATTGAATTTGACAGACGAACATTCGCATAATAAACGTCAAATTTACGATAATTACAACGACACCTCAAACCGTATCGTATTACTTTTCGCAAATTTGACGTAAATTTTGCGAATGTTCGTCTGTCAAATTCAATTCATCGTTGTCATTTGAGACTTCTTATGTCAAAATTAATATCGTTCGTTCGATCGTCCGTTGAAATGTTTTAAACGATAGTAACTAAGAGTAGGATACGACACGATAAAGTCCACGATATATCGAATATCGTTTTTAAGAGTACGCCCACTGTTTCGTTTGATATCAAATATTGGTGCGACTTATAAATATCTTAGTGCAAGCTAATGGCATAACATGACAAATCTTTTTCCGCTCCGACTGTACATTCCAGTCAGAGGTTTTCAATGAAAAATTTAATGACAGCCAATTAAAAAAGGCGACGCATTAGATTACAGATGGCGCTTTTGTTCTACGATGTGTTAAAATTATGATGATTCTTATCCTGTATAATAAATGATACATTTTATTGATAAAGCAAGGTCATGTAACCCCTAGCTTAAACTTGCAGAATTTAGAGTCTGGCTAACGAAAGTAGGCCCTGGAATTATTTGTGAACTTTTTATATAGCAACTCTGTATGAACGTCAATTTGACAGGGTTGAATTTAATAGGTTAGTAGACAATATTATTGATACTTTGAACACCTACGTATCGAATCGTCATAATAAAATTTTGATTTATAATTTACGTATCCTTACAAATAAAGTTAATTACGCTTCTTCGTCTATACTAATATTATAAAGAGGAAAGATTTGTTTGTTTGTTTGTTTGTAATGAATAGGCTCCGAAACTACTAGACCGATTTCAAAAATTCTTTCACCCTTGGAAAGCTACATTACCCCCGAGTAACATAGGCTACTTTTTATCCCGGAGAAATCAACAGATCCCACGGGATGCGTAATAAAGGCTTCGCTCAAAAACTACTGCACAGATTTTCATGCGGTTTTCATCAATAGATAGAGTGATTCTTGAGCAAGGTTTTGCGGTGTTTTTATCTCGGAAAAACGGATAGTCCCACGGGAAGCGCGATAAAACCTTCGCGCCATAAACCGACTTCCGCGCATATGTAGCAGTGGGCAAAAGCTATGACCCTTAACCCTCTGTAGATCCAATCCCGAAATCCACGCAGGCGAAGCCGCGGGCAGAAAGCTAGTATTGAATAAAACTAATTATATTCATTCGTACATCGCATCAGTCAACGTATTCATTTTAATAACTTCACCTATGTTTTACATATACTCATTATTAATTTATGTTGTATTTTTGTTGGTAATTTTAAAACGATTAACTTTCTTTAACAAAGAATCTGCAAGATGTCGAAGTAGTTGATGAAATAGTGAGAACTATTGAATATCTCACTGAATTAGAGCAGAAAAATAGGATAATAACCCAGAATCAGTACTTAGAAGAAATAGCTTCAATGACTGGTAAGTTTTTACTATAAACTGATGTTTTGAGTTTAGACTTAAAATTTAATTACATATATATTTTTAATAAAGAATTACCAAGTATCAAAGTAGGTTATTCCAATTTTCATTCATAGTTGTCATGCATGTATTTTTTAAATTTGCCGCCAATATTCTGGGGGCCAACATTCGATAGCCAGACTCTATAATTATTACAAAGTATATTGTACATAATCTCTGCAATTCTACAAATTCATTTTTAATCTACGAAATGCAGCGTGGAAACGTAACGCCATCTATGAAGACGCTTGAAAAACTTTTTAAACTGTCCTTCATTATTTTAAAAGTCTTTCCCTTGCCGATTACGTCATAGTTTAATTATTACTTTACCGAGTTCCTTAATGTTTTATATTGATTTACCAATACCATGTACGAAAAAAAAAATGCAAATTGCGCAGCAATTATGATATTTTGAGAAACAGAACTTTTTTGTGAAACACGAAAATTACGCAAATGAAGCTGGAAGCAGTAAGCTAGTAAAAAAAACAATATTATGGTATAATGCAAATTTTATCAGAATATATAAAATAATACTTATATTTTTCCTTCTTTAATATTACGTTGGATTCCAATGCACACACGTTGCATACGAAGTTTTACAACACATTTAAAAATAAAAAAATATCACGAGGTTTAAACATTTCCTTATTGAAACGATTAATGGAAATATGCGACACAATTTGTTTTGCCATTTTCACCTTGCGTTGATAACATTTTGACGCACACAATGCAAAAAATTATAACTTAAAATGCATTGTCTACACGTATATTTTAATTGCAATCTTGTACGAATTTGTCTTGATTGGATTGTAATATATTATTAATACCGTTATGTATATAGTAATAAGCACGCATCATCAATTTATAGGTTCATTGGAGTTCAATGACCCAGATTAAGGGCGCACGTGTGGAAATAGTTACTTATGATTAGAGATCGTATAATCGGATGCATATTTACCTAAAGTTAGTTTAAGATAAAGTATGGAAAAGGCTTTTTATTGTTTTGTTAAATAAAAATCCCGGGATTGGATAGCCGGATGTTTATTTATTTAATTAATTTAGTTTTTGACAAAGTATGGAATTGTCTTTTTATTTTATTTCCATAAATAAAAATCCCGGAACAGTGACGAATGTCTTATACAACAGCAGGAATCCGGTCGCTAGTAGTCTGTACTTGCTCACAACTGCCGTCTCACTCACACTCCTTAAATCGGAAGCTTACTCAGAGTGAGATACTAGACCATACTTACGCCCGGGCACCATTTCTGTTTTTTTATTCAATTATTTAATTGATTATTGTTTTAGTCAAACTAGCTCACTACTTTCGTATAACACTCTTCATGTAATAAATCGTACATTCATAAATCGCACGGGGAACCGAAACTAAACTTCATGTAAATACGTATGCATAGTTGTATAAATGAACCCGGAGTCTCGGTCTTTTGAAAATAAATACCACGTGCTAATTTAGTAATTTTTAAACAATATCACTACGTTAAATTTGCAGTCCCGTATTTTCCCGAGATTTTTATTTAACAAAATGTATTTTAAAAAGCCGCTTCCATAATTTGTGAGCCAAAAATTAACTTTAGGTAAATATGCATCCGATTATCCGATCTCTACTTATGATACCAGTGCGAAAAGTAGTCAATTCCTTACAAGTGTCGGTATGGAATTAGTACTCTGCACAGAAGCGAGTGTTTAAAAGTAGACAAGAGTTAAGAAATGACTACTTTTCACAAACGTTTCACAATGCGTCATGTAGATGGAAAAATTAGGTAGTATCTTAACAATTTTTATTGATATTATCGATAATAATATAATTAATGTATTATGCCATTTTGTAGATTTAATGTTATGGTCTTATTTGTTAATTAATTTGTTTTCTCGGATTCGTATTATTACAATTATATAATACCAATGCCAGACAGTAACATAAAAAGCTACTTTTCTGCAAGCGCGCTAAAATGCACTTTCGGTTATTTCCACAAAAGGGTCATATTCCCAGCATCTATTAGGCTAGCCTACTATGATGTTAAATCTCTGAATTTCAAATCAATTTAAATGACAACATTTCATTAGATTAACTTGCATTAAAAGTAGACAAAATCAGGAAACACGATTTTTTACATTTAGCAAACATAACAATTTTTAAAGGCAATTTAAAATGATGTCATTCATGCTATGGATTGGACTAGTTTCCTTTGCCTATTAATGTTTACCAATAAAGTGCGATATTTGTTAACGTTTGACTTTATTTTGACGTTTACTATGGGTATAGCATTAACGACGCGAAAAGTTGCGGTCCAAAATCCTCTATTTGCATGTGAAATGTCAATTGCTCGTGTGCACAATTGAAAGTGGCCTGACATACCTAATTGTTGACGTCATCGATTAAATGAAAATAGGTGGTATTTTCAGAACTGTCAATTATATATTATTACATTTTACATTTATATGGTAGCTGAAGCTAAAGGGAATTTGGCAAAGGGAAATGAATATTCCACCGTAAAACAATTTAGTTTATTTTTATATCTTAAAAACTACGCAATAAAATATATACCATTTTCAATAGGCTTGTATCCACTATGAACAAATCTGATGCATTAGGTCGCATAACTATTAAGATGATCATTTAATTATGAAAAAACAAAGTTTTATAAAATAATAACTTTTGATTATTTATATTTTTATAAAATAAAATTGCACAAAATAATCCATAAGTCACGTGACAGGAAACACCAATTTAAAAAGTGTTACGTCACGCCGTGCGAAACGTCAAAGTCAAAATGTCATTCCCAAGTGTCTTGTGGAAGTGCGAAAAAGAATGGGCATCATTCCTTCTCGCGAGTGTCAGCCACTTTTTACGTATCTGCTGATTGTTTGGCACGTATATAAATAATTTTTTTGGTGTTTTTATACTTGTGCTTGTACACTGGGGCACTATGCAGTACTTGTAATACGATGAATCCATTTTTTATTAAAATAACTTCACAATACCGAATATTCCGATACTAAAACAGCTGTGTTTTGCACGGCGTGACGTCATTCAAGACGCCATGTCAGTCATGAGCGTTTTTGATGACTAATGTCAAATATTTAATTAAATGCAAAATTATTCTTATAAATAAGCATTTTTTTTCAAAAATAATAATTATTTTGTATATAATAGGCATCAAGGTATATTAGTATCTAACTACTGAAATTTAGGCAACAAGCCTATTGTCAACATAGGAATATGAATATTTTGAGAAACGTTGCTAATTGGATAAAAAAGAAACGAATTATTCTGAACATTCTGAAAGAAATATGTAAATAAGCATGTGAAACAGCTTACCTTTGATTTATTGTTGACCACTTCTATGGTAGTGTCCGGAGTGATATTGACGACTTGAGGCTTATGAACTTCCTTCTTCTTGGGTTCTTTCTTGTTCTGCGGCGGTTGTGGGGCGGCTGGCTTCGTTTGCTTCGGCGCGGGACCCGCTGTTGGTCGGAAAGACGACGACATGTTATACAAAAATACTCTTAACAACGCCAGTCTAATGCAACTATAACAATTTTTATGTATTATAAATAATTATCTATGTTTATATGTAGAGATCGGATAATCGGATGCATATTTACCTAAAGTTAATTTTTGGCTCACAAATTATGGAAGCGGCTTTCGGGACTGCAAATTTAACGTAGTGATATTGTTTGAAAATTACTAAATTAGCACATGGTATTTATATTCAAAAGACCGAGACTCCGGGTTCATTTATACAACTATGCATACGTATTTACATGAAGTTTAGTTTCAGTTCCCCGTGCGATTTATGAATGTACGATTTTATTACATGAAGAGTGTTATACGAAAGTAGTGAGCCAGTTTGACTAAAACAATAATCAATTAAATAATTGAATAAAAAAACAGAAATGGTGCCGATTGTTATTTAACAAAACAATAAAAAGCCGTTTCCATACTTTGTCTTAAACTAACTTTAGGTAAATATGCATCCGATTATCCGATCTCTATTTATAAGAGATGGAAAGTATGAGTCTGACGTTAAAAGAACAGTCCGGGTTGCAGTTTTTGTAGGAAATTTATACCGAATAAATTTATTTCAAACAGTTGTTTACTGACCATTAGGTCAGAAATCGATAAAGTGAGCGTCAGTTGTCGCACTAACGGTGGAGCTAAAGGGGACTGCATGAAAAAGTCTTTGGAAAAAATCTGAAACATTTTTATAACGAGCAAAAATGTATGATATTATTGTTGTGATATAAAAATAATCGGAGCAGATATTTTTCCAATGACTTTTTCATGCCGTCTCCTTTAGCTGCACCGCTATCGAAGCAGCTGACGCTCGGAGCTATTATGTGTTAGGGGAAAACTATTAATAATATGATATTTAGCCGGTATAAAACGACTTGCTCAACTATAGCACTACCTCCCGGACTATAAGGGCAGGAAAAGTGAATGGAGTATAAATAGTTTCATTGGTTGGGCGCATTGGGGTTAGATACAGTGGTACCCGCAATTAATTGTGTCCGGTATTGAAGTTCTTCTAGCTAGTGCCATCTATGGCCGTTTAAGAGCATCCCTCTGAGTTGATACTGACGTGGACCAATAGGGTAGACGACTACAACTGATTATGGCGTTTTTATACTATAATTATCTGATTTGAGCAATTTATATCTCATGAAAGTATGTCAATATAGAAATTTCAGTTTAATTATTAATTTATATTGTTTTTAGATTTCTAAAAAATGAGCAATTATTATTTACGTAATTCTAATGAAACGAACACATTTTTAGCATTCTCACATTGAATGTAACATTTTTTTTATATAGAAAGTATACCTATAAACGTACAAATAACAAAGTTATTTTAAAATTTGTTTATACGCTCATACAAATTAGGCGAGTTTACTGAGTTATGACGTCACAACTGCAGTGTTTTTAGTATGGAGCGTTTTTGAGCGACCCGCGACAGCGCCGCAAACATGGTGATGTATCTTCAAAAGTAATAGATGCAGGTGTACTGTTGGTTCTACAATATTTCTCACTTAAAAGAGTACTCTTATTATATATTGAATTTAAAAATTGTCGTCTACCCAATGGCACTCCTGTGCACGCACAATATATATAAGATACCCCGGTTTAAACCCCGCCCACATCCCCATCATTTCAAGGCCGGACCCAGTTTGGCGTTCTTTCGCGCATATGTCCTCTTCGGAGGGCAGCGCTGACGTGCCCTCTTCTGAGGGTGCGCCAACCATTCCATTCAAGCCGTAGGGCCAAGGCTAGGCTGAGTTTAGTCGGTAGGTCTGGTGGGTCGAGCCGCCTCGATTCACCAGGAGTCCGACATAATCAACGCATCCCTGCTTGCCTGTTGCGTTGGTATCAGGATTCTCAGCCTCCTCTCCTGAGGAACCCCCCCCCCACTTTTTTTCCGTTACCTCAAACGCAACGCATCTTAACGCACCCGCATTATTAAATAGATTTTATAATAAGCAATTAGTGAAATTGTGAAGGGTCGACCCTAAGTGACAAGCAGTCAGGTGGAAGAGGGAGTGCTCAAGCCTTGGTGAGTACTAGTGAACCCTTGATTCTTTATATCTGGTACGCTGTTTTTTTGTGTGGATCACTTGCGTCTGACCCTATGCGCGCCGCGTTCAATTTATGGTGGGCTATTTACGCGCCACACCATTCATTGTCAATTAGACCTTGTTGTGCGTTTGACTATGAGTGAGAAGGGAGTGAATGCTGGGTGTGGCAAAAGCAGGATAAAAGCAAGATTAGTGGTAATGAGATTTTTCTTTGGACGGCTCTATGCTGAAGCCTTAGATGGCTATGTTCATGTGTTTATGGAGGGCGCACGAACGGAAGGTGCCGGGGTTGTTAGGGTCGAAACTAAGGGGAGTCGATGGAACTTGAGCGCACCGTCTAGAGCTTTGAGAGGAATGGCTGCAGTGACGATGAGGTGAGATGTGACTAAAATCAAGAAGGGATATTTCAATGGGATGGGCACGTAGAAAGGATGGACGAAAGTCGACTGACGATAGTTGGTAGGGGGCGACCAACACGAACATACTTAGACCAAATCGGTGATACACTGAAGGAAGATCAGGAGACGAATTTTCGAAGCAATAAAAACCAATTCGCATTCGAAATCGTGAGATTCGTATACGAATTACCGAATTCAATATTTTTGAACTTTCATTTTTCAAAACGAACACCATGAAGGCCGCCTATCCTGTTCCCTCACTGAGGAAAAACGTCAAAAAAGTTAAAGATCTGGTTTTGGCAGACCGAAGAGTGACCATTCGACATTTAGCTGAGAACACAGGCATCTCATTTGGTAGCATTCAAAGGATCTTAACTACCGAGATGAACATGAGAAAGGTCTCCGCGCGTTGGGTCCGAGAATGTTAACCGACGAACAAAAGAAAAAACGACTTGACATTTTCACGGACCAATCTTGAAATGTTCCAGGCTGATCAAGAAAATTTTTTGGTTCGATTTGTGTCAATGACAGTCAATGACATGGAAAAGGCCATCCTCACCGACACCAAAGAAATTCAAAGTTTCAAGCTCTGCTGGCAAGGTTATGGCATCTGTTTTCTGGGATGCTGAGGGAATAATTATGGTTGAATACCTTGATAAGGGAGCTACAATAACAGGCTCCTACTATGCTGAACAAATTAAAAGATTGCGAGAGGCCATCAAGGAAAAAAGACGGGGTAAACTGCGCGCAAAAGTGCTGTTTCATCAAGACAATGCACCTGCACACAAAGCTGAAGTTGCAATGGCAGCCATTCAAGAAGCCGGCTTCCAGCTGGTGGAGCACCCACCCTATTCTCCAGATCTAGCCTCCAGCGATTTTTATTTGTTTCCTCGGCTCAAGGAACACCTCCGGGGCAAGAAATTTGAAGATAATGACGCAGTGATGGCCGCTGTAGAGGCATTTTGGGAGAGTCAAGATAATGAATTTTTTTTTAAAGGTATTGTTGGTTTAGAAAAGAGATGGACTAATGGTCGTTTTCACCAACCTGGTCTTAGCTTAGGTGACTCCTAAGTGACATGCTGTCACTTTTTATATTAACTGAAAAGAGTGAGACAGCATGTCTCTTAAGAGTCGCCTAAGCTAAGACAAAGTTGGTGAAAACGGCCATAAGTATATAGTTATTTTAATATACCTATTCTCATTACTTTTGGATCACCCCTCGTACATTCAATATTTGCATTATTTACGTGCAATATTCTTTTAATTCCATTTATTTACTTCAAAAGTACACGACACTAATTATTGGCATCGAATAGGTAATTTAATTTGAATACGCGATCACACAACGGCAAATAATGTGTAACTAGAAAAATGCCAACAGCTGAGGCACCAGCAAGCCAGCAATAGTTTATCTAATTGTTATTTCAAATCACACTGCAAATCAAAATGAGTCTAATTGTCATACGCGAAGGTACAAAATGGTGAATTTGTATTAGTAAAATTACTAAAAGAAACAAACAAATAGGAACTTTATTCCCTTGTGAGAAAGGTTGATATTATAAGAACAAGCAGGCGGGCAGCAGAGCGAGCGCCTACGCCTCCACAACGGTTCAAGTGGCAACAACAACAATGCGACTAGGCGATTCTTTTGTCATCAGCAACAGCAGGATAACAGCATAAGCCGTTGTTAAATAATGTGTTATTCGTTACGGGAAAATAATTCATTATATTATCTGTTATTGATATAACGACCATTACTAGTCGTCAGTAACAATATAAACATATAATTAAATATAGTGTATATAAGTACCAAAAATTAAATAACTCGCACTCTCAGCAAAATATGTTTTAGACTCTCAAGAGTTTAAAATCAACTGCAATCTTTAGAGTGTATAAAATATAATTTTCAACACACGTTCTCATAACGGGGCTGTTTCATGCGTGTTTTTAATCTCAAAAACTAGGATATTGCACACTAGTGCGCAATTTCATTACGCACTAGTGTGCAATATTTATAACCCGATAAAATTCGGTTGTTCGCTGTTACAAGACGTTTTTATATACGTACAATGCATTCTTAATTTAGTCTGGTAGCACTTTCTTTTTCTCGAACAAATGTATTCTAATGTTTAATATGTATTTATCAATGAAGAAAAGTTATAAAAGCGCAATAATGTTCTTGAACGGCAACAAGCAACTTTCATTTTGACCGCGCCATCGCGCATGCGCGCGCCGCTCAGCGTCATGGCGGCATCGGCATGCAGCCACGAGGCTAATTATCATTCAGACAACATTTTATATGATAATATAATGTATTTAAATAAAATTATAGTGAATCTTTGATTACTATTGCACCTCAATGCAAGTTTGTTGAATGTAAATTTATATCTCAAACCGTAAAAATGCCCGCAAAATCTGTACAGTATCACTTCGCAAATTGTACATTTACTAATTGTTTTAATAAATAAAAATTTGTATTTTATTAGCTTTTTTCCTCAACTTGTGTTGATAAACGTCGTATGAAACTCGTGAGCATTGTTAATTGCATCCTCGGCTAAATTGTCCAATACCGCCTCGTATGCAATGAACAACTTTGCACACTAGTATCATAATGTACTATTGAGTATCGGGAGCAAATTACAGACATACCATTCTTTTCCTGTTTATTCTCCTTTCCTTTCTTCTCTGGCTCCTTTTTCTCCGCCTTCTCTTTCTTCTTTGGCGGTGGTTCTTGCTTCTTGGCCTCTTGTTTCTTCTCCGCTTTCTTGGGCTCCGGTTTCGGGGGAGGTTCCGGTTTCTTCGCTTCCACTTTCTTCTGTTTCGTTTCCACTTGTGGTTTCTTCTTGGATTCAGGTTTCACTGCTTCCGGCTAAAATTCAAGTGGTATTTATTTACAAGGCCTTTAACATAGTTATTCTGATATTGAAACATACAAAAGTAAACGACGACATTATAATTAGTTAACAAATATAGACACTTGGTTAACAAGTATAGACACTTGGTTAACAAGTAGAGACACTTGGTTAACAAGTATAGACACTTGGTTAACAAGTATAGACACTTGGATAACAAGTAGACACTTGGATAACAAGTAGACACTTGGATAACAAGTATAGACACTTTGTTAATAAGTATAGACACTTGGTTAACAAGTAGAGACACTTGGTTAACAAGTATAGACACTTGGTTAACAAGTATAGACACTTGGATAACAAGTAGACACTTAGTTAACAAGTAGAGACACTTGATTAACAAGTAGACACTTGGTTAACAGGTATAGACACTTTGTTAATAAGTATAGACACTTGGTTAACAAGTAGAGACACTTGGTTAACAAGTATAGACACTTGGTTAACAAGTATAGACACTTGGTTAACAAGTAGAGACACTTGGTTAACAAGTAGAGACACTTGGTTAACAAGTATAGACACTTGGTTAACAAGTATAGACACTTGGTTAACAAGTAGAGACACTTGGTTAACAAGTAGAGACACTTGGTTAACAAATATAGACACTTTGTTAACAAGTATAGACACTAAAACTTTTTCATTAATTAACTTTCACATGATATATAACAGCATTGACAAATCATCACTACTTTGCCTTGATCTTGATAGCTTTTGTTTATATAAATTCATCATTTACAGTTAAATGGTAGATGATCGAGGAGGGCCGACGAAAAATATTTCTACAGTGCAAATTAATCCAATGAAAAGGAATGATAAAAAAGTAATTATTATACAATTTATTAAATTTATAATGAAATAATATAAAGACACTTTATATTGATTATTAAAAACAATCAAATATTCCTTACAATTAGGCTAATTAATTATCCTATGCAAAGTAACGATAGCATTAAAATAAATACCTTTAAACCGACATGTTAGACCTTTCCTTATCGACGACAACGAAGACAATACTGATCCGTAGTCGAGTGATACAACGGTTATAGGGTATCACCATCTCTGAGGTCCTGGGTTCGAATCCCGGGGGGGGCCGGTGTTTGCGAGTATTTGTACTTTAGTTATGATCGTCTATCTGTCGTTACCCTAGATCCAAAAACACAAGCTTAACAGAACTTACTTTGGACTAGGCTAACTGGTGCAAGAGTAAGAAATATTTATTACTAGCTTCCGCCCGCGGCTTCGCCCGCGTGAATTTAATTTTTGTCAATCCTGGTCCCTTATCTCTAAGGTACCAAGATTCATGGTCTTATCTCTAATTCAACCCCATTTTCACCCCCGCACTGGTAAAAATTTCAAAATGCTAGAACAAAGGATTTTTTGTTTGTTATATGACGTGATATTTGACGAACTTGCATACTAACTTTCAACCCTTATTCCACCCCCTAGCTGGTCGTAATTTCAAAAATGCTAGAACAAATGTTTAATGATTTCTTATCAAGTGCTTAAATATAAAGTTTCATAGTCTTATCTTTTAAAATTAAGAATTCCCATACAAACTCTCAACCTCTATTTCAACCCCTTCATCCCTTTTTTTTCGAAATAAAAAGTAGCCTATGTTCCGTCTCATGGTCCAAAATTCTATCCAAATCGGTTGCGAGGTTTAAGCGGGAAAGCGTAACAGACAGACAGACAGACAGACAGAGTTACTTTCGCATTTATAATATTAGTTGTGATAATTAATACCGAGACAAATCTATAATGATGATAAAGTAGTGCCATAGTAAATTTAAAACAGACAAAAACTGAATCGTGCCTTTTGATTGAGGACTTGCTTCTTTGGTTTGGCGGGCGGTGCCTCCGCTAGCTGTTTCTGCTTCTGCTGCTTCGGTTGCTGCAGCTGCAGCTGCTGCTGCTGCAGCTGCTGCGGGGCGCGCTGCGCCGGCGCCGGCTCCTTCTTTTTCTTCGGCTGCAACAAATTCAGCATTACACTATGTATTTGTGGCTTTTTTTTACAAGCTTTTATATTAGCTTCACTTGTAACTATGTAAGAAAATCTTAGAATCTTGATTTGACCCACTTTCCGGTCCCCGAATGAGCTGAAATTTTGCATGCACGTGTAAGTCGGACGACAATGCATGGTTATGTGTGTGACGTCATTCTAAATCCAACATGGCGGTATTACCAAGATGGCGGATCAATTATTTTTAATGCACCCTTACAATATGGGTATCAAACGAAAGAGCTTGCAAAGAACACCTCGATAAATAATGTGACGTCACTCTTAATCCAATATGGCGGCATTACCAAGATGGCGGATCAATTATTTTTAACGCACCCGTACAATATGGGTATCAAATGAAAAGCTTGGTTTTTTAGTCGGAAAATAAATTAAAAATAAAAGATTTTTTTTAATACAAGCGTTTATTAAATACGCTAAAAAGAACAAAATAAACTTTTACATATAATAGCTTGTCGTTAAAAGTATTCTATAAGTAAGTGAATCTCGCGACAAGCTGTTGTATGTAAAAGTTTATTTTGTTCTTTTTAGCGCATTTGATTATAGCTTGTATTTATTTATTTTTTTTTACTTTTATTAGCGATAACAATAACACTAGTAACACTAGTTTACAAAATTTTACTTTTTATCTGTTGCAACAATTTTTTTTGTATGGTATAACTATGGTATGAGAATCTTTTATAGAGGATTCACATCATGATTGTAGATAAAGTCTTGTATGCAACTGTTATAATTAAGTATTAATTATTATTATTAAATATTATAAAGAGGAAAGATTTGTTTGTTTGTTTGTAATGAATAGGCTCCGAAACTACTGGACCGATTTCAAAAATTCTTTCACCTTTGGAAAGCTACATTATCCCCGAGTAACATAAGGTACTTTTTATCCCGGAAAAATTGACAGATCCCACGGGATGCGCAATAAAGGCTTCACTCAAAAACTACTGCACAGATTTTCATGCGGTTTTCATCAATAGATAGAGTGATTCTTGAGCAAGGTTTTGCGGTATTTTTCGTCTCGAAAAAACGGATAGTCCCACGGGAAGCGCGATAAAACTTTCGCGTCATAAACCGACTTCCGCGCATATGTAGTCGTGGGCAAAAGCAATGACCCTTAACCCTCTATAGACCCAATCCCGCAATCCACGCAGGCGAAGCCGCGGGCAGAAAGCTAGTTAAGTATTAAAACACTCATGTGATAAACCCACATTCGTGTTTAATACCCCTGATTATACAACAGTTGCATAAATAACTATTATTATTAAACGAGAAGTATTAAACACGCACCTTA
Source organism: Scirpophaga incertulas (assembly GCA_036419045.1). NCBI lineage: Eukaryota > Metazoa > Arthropoda > Insecta > Lepidoptera > Crambidae > Scirpophaga > Scirpophaga incertulas. The sequence continues at coordinate 4,036,621 of CM071647.1, read as the reverse complement.
TCCTTGCCTTTAGCTAGTTGGTTCATATGAGCAAGCGCCTGTTCCCAGGTTTGCTTGCGTTGTGATTCAGTTTGTTTGCAAGCCGGAGGCTCGTCGATTTGCACTGAAACTAAAACAAGAATAAAATTAAAAAAGCTATTAGTAGTAGTGATTGCAATCCGGCGTTATTTTCAGTCCGGCCAAATACGACCGGATTCCAATCGATCCGGTCGGATCCGGCCGGATTGATTAAATCAAGTTAATTTTAACATTTTAGTACAAAAGTTATATGAGTTTATATGAGTTTATGAGTTAATCAAGTGTCACTGCACTTATATGTAGGTAGTTTATAAAAAATAAATCACAAATATATAAAATCGACTTTATTTCCTAACCAATGCTAAGACAAATATACAACAAGAAAACAATTAAAATTTAGTAGTGTAGGTAACTAGTAATAATTTTACGACGTAACGAGTAGCTCAGTCTTTGTAGAGTTCACATTCACAGATAGATCAATTTATAAGTAACAATATTAATTATCAAGCAACTATAAAATCTAATAGATACAATTAACCTTACGTAATTAACTGAAATGAGATCATAGTTCATTATGGTACAAGTGTGTAATGTTGGTGATTACCGCTGAGGCGCATTGAGGCCCGAGCCGTCAGGCGAGGGTCTTAAGGAGCCGAGGATGGTAATCATCAATACACACGTGTATCATACAACGTTTTTCAACACACTTCTGAATAAAATAATACTTAAATAAAAAACCATTTTACATAGTAGATAAAAAGTTTATTTAGAGAAACAATTAGTAAATGTGCAGTTAGTAAAATTATAATTAACTATTTTTCTTCATAAATTGTATTTGCAGACATCTTAATTAATAACTAACTAAATAACTTCAAAAGAGAAAACGAGACGAGTTGTGAAAAATGTTTCGTAATGGCGGGAAAAATGAATTAGTTTTCCTATGCGCGTGCATCGGCCATAGACTAAAAAATGAGGTTTCTTTTTTTGGGCTTTTCGCTGATAGCTTTTTAGCGCAAATGTAATCGTAACTCAACCAATAATATTAAAAAAAAAACTATTACTCACTCGTGAATAATAGTAATGAAAAAGTCACAGTTTGATTATAGGTGTCATTATGTGCCTAATTGCCATGGGATTAGAGCCACTTTATGAGGAAGTGTGTTGAAAAAATCATTATTAACGTATTTGAGAATGCTAACAAACAAGATTTATGATTATGACAAATACCATCATGATTACTAACTGCTAGCACCGGATTCGGTATATTGGTACCGGATCCGGTAACCATTAAATGATGCCGGATTACCGGATCCGTATTTCCGGATTGCAATCCCTAATTAGTATATATAATAGCTGTCAGATTGGTGTTGGTTGCTAGTTATATTGTAGTTTATCTTTGGCTGATACTGACTTCAAAAATAACAATGATTAAAACTACGCTATATTATCTTAATACTTTTTTTTGTGGATGGTTTTCTTAAGTCGTTTTATATTTCATTATTATTTATTTTTAATAATTCTGAAGTACACTTATTTACGCTTGATATTAACTTATTAATCCATTTGTCGTGTCAAATCAAATCAAAATTAACTCGATTCAAGTATGACTTTATAGAAAGCTCTTTTGAATCGTCCAAATTTTTTTTCCTACCACCCATTCAGGACGTCTTTTTAACTGATACGAAGAATGGGCGCAAGAAACTTATCAGCTTTATCAAAAGTATTAACATTTACAATAAATTATGTCGTTATCATACAATGTACATATGTGTTTATAATTTACAAATATTTACACTTTAGAATGTAATGTCTTCAAATCAACACCAAGCATTGGCAACATTTAAATAATCACTGACTTTGTAATAGCCCTTAGTCATTAACGTCTTTCTAACATGTAGCTTGAACTTATGAAAAGGCAATTCAGCTACACTAGGTGGAATCTTGTTATAAAAATTTATAATTTGCCCATAAACGAACCTCTAGTTTTTTGTAGTCTGTATAGCGTTGTGCCGAGTACGGTTTGACTCGAGTCAGACTCGATTCCTGCTCTGGCCTCGCCTACTCGAATACCAATTTATTTTGATTCGAGTACGCTGGACTCGATTCCAGTAGTCGAGTCAGGAAGAATCGGTTCGTACTCGCTAACTCGATTCTATTTACACGAATCCTACTAACTCGAGTCTAGTATTCGAGTTTGGTTAACTCGCTTGTACTCTCAAACTGTTAACATAAGCAATGAAATGGCGCGGGCCTAATATTACAAACAAGTTTGAACCTGCAACTTTTTGTTTTGATTTTGTTCTAAAATCGGACTCTAGTTCTAGACTGGACTAGAATTTCCAGACTCGAATTTCTAGACCCGAATCTAGGAATCAGACTCGAGTCTAGGAATCAAACTGGAGTCTGGAAATATTCGAATAACAAACATAGAATTCGAGTACTAGGCTCGAATCAGGGTATCGAGTCCTTTTTTTTTGTTCCCCCTGTGGAAAATGCATTAAGTTGCATACCCCGGCTGCGGTGAGCCGGCGGTTATGTGGGGCTATCCTCCCCAGAAGGGGGAGGCCTACCCACTAAGAACCGCATGTAGGCAGCCCCAGGGAACACCAAGCTACTTCCGGGAACCCCCAGCCTCCGCTCCCCCGCCGATACAGGGAAACGAGTCCTGATTCGAATACCGTATATACTGACTCGAATCGACTCGATCCACCAAAGCAGCGACTCGGCACATCACTCAATAACTCGATTCTATTTACACGAGTCCTACTGACTCGAGTCTAGTATTCGAGTTTGGTTAACTCGATTGTACTCGCAAACTGTTTACATAAGCAATGAAGTGGCGCGGGCCTAATATTACAAACAAGTTTGAACCTGCAACTTTTTGGTTTTGATTTTGTTCTAAAATCGGACTCTAGTTCTGGACTGGACTAGAATTTCCAGATCGAATTACCAGACTCGAGTCTAAAAATATTCGAATACCGAACATAGAATTTCTAGACTCGAGTGTAGGAATCACACTCGAGTCTAGAAATATTCGAATACCAAACATAGAATTCGAGTACTGGGCTCGAATCAGGGAATCGAGTCCTGATTCGAATAACCTATAAACTGACTCAAATCGACTCGATCCACCAAATCAGACTCGGCACATCACTAGTTATGATGGTTATAACATGCGAGGTGGAATTTGTCTCAGCATTTTTTTTTTCAGTTTCTTTAACACCTTTGCTCGTAAAGCCGATGTAATTTCACCGGTTTTAAATACGTAAAGCGAGTCATAAAAACACGTGTGTTACCAATGCAAATAGTTAAGTTATAGTCCATACAAATTCCATAACAGTATTATTTGCCATTTCGCGCGCTGTTGCTATTGAGATTACGTAAATGTATTTTTCAACACACGTTCTCATAACGGGGCTGTTTCATGCGTGTTTTTAATCTGAAAAACTAGGATATTGCACACTAGTGCGCAATTTCATTACGCACTAGTGTGCAATATTTATAACTCGATAAAATTCGGTTGTTCCTTGTTACAAGACGTTTTTATATACGTACAATGCATTCTTAATTTAGTCTGGTAGCACTTTCTTTTTCTCGAACAAATGTATTCTAATGTTTAATAAATAGTTAATAGCTAAATTTACATTCAACAAACTTGCATTGAGGTGCAATAGTAATCAAAGATTCACTATAATTTTATTTAAAGAAATTTTGTCATGAACCGCCACCGTCGACTTCACGCGACGTTGGTTATTTGGATCATCGTCTGTCTATTGGCGACGAATCTTTCAATGAAATTGTAAATTTCCATGAAAATGTATCAGCATCGCCGACATTTACCCAAGAGAATGAAGATATTATTCAAACTACTAATACCAACAGTTCTATATCTCAAATCGTAAAAATGCCCGCAAAATCTGTACAGTATCACTTCGCAAATTGTACATTTACTAATTGTTTTAATAAATAAAAATTTGCATTTTATTAGCTTTTTTCCTCAACTTGTGTTGAAAAACGTCGTATGAAACTCGTGAGCATTGTTAATTGCATCCTCGGCTAAATTGTCCAATACCGCCTCGTATGCAATGAACAACTTTGCACACTAGTATCATAATGTACTATTTTCGTCGTACGATTTACGTATTGGTTATAACATGCTCGGCTCAATTACGAAATGAAATAAACTAAAGTGGCCTTACCATTTAGAGTGTCCGTCTGTTTGTTGCTGCTTTGAATTGGAATTTCCTTGGGTTCGAGACATTGTATCTCCTTCAACTGCTGACTCCACTCGCGGAAGTCCAACTGTGTACAAACATAAAATTAACTTAATGTTTATCTTTACTTGCTATAAAAATGTAATGTTAGTCCAGTCATTAAAGCCTCAAACCCGAAAGAAATTAGTAATCCGCAAAAATTTTGAGGGTTTTTAAAGAAGGTAAAATAACGGGTGTACGGAAAGGGTTGAAAAGGGGTGAAGTGTTTTTTTTTTTGTTAATAACATTGTCAAAAAATTAGTAACACGCTGCAAATTTGGAATTAGGTTGTCTTTACCGTTTTGAAACGTCTATTAAATTTGCAGCGTTTTGTAACATACGGGACATTGTTTATTAATAACAATGTGTTTTCAATATGGCGTCAACTAGCCGTGGTTAGTGATTGTTTCAACATATTTTTCGGAAAGTAAATATACGTTACACGTGTTTAATAAAGACACAGAAATTATGAGGTCACTTACAAGTGAATTAAAATTTAAACTAATATTCGAGGCGAAATTACGGGATTATGAAATGATTCTTGCGTAAAATTATGAGTTTGTAATTTTTTGCTTGGTGCAATTAACAATATTATGATTAATAATTTGTTTTCAATTTTTACTTATTTCATCAAACTTTTGGTCACCTCTTAAACTTAATTTAAGAATAACCTCCCAAGAAATTACAAAAAGTCTTCGTATTCTCTCAAATTAAGTACTAAACTAATGGTCACCTTAGTTAATTTGCCATGTAACCAGTTGGCTACGCGTCGTCTAGCTGTAATGTTGAACGTTGCAATCAACAAGTCGGCTAAACGACGTATAGCTGTGTGATGGAATGACGTTGTTCAGTCAAAGGGCTAGCTGTTTAATTGAATGTCTATTTTATATATACTAACCTCAGAATGCGGCTTTCCTTGCAGGGCTCGGGCTTCGGCCAACTGTCTCTCACACTCTTCTAACTTCTGCGTACCCTCAGCTATCTTCTTCTCAGTCGCCACCAGGTCCTGGCGAAAAGGAACAATTCTTAACATCGGCTAAACTTTCAAGTGTTATACACAAGTGTTGTACATCGGTTTCGTGGTGTTGCCATCTCTGAGGTAACGGGTTTGAGTCCCGGTGTGGGCACCTGCTTGTGTGATGAATGCGAGCACATTTTCCTTAGTCATGCTTGTTAATATATATTTGTATCAACAATATATTTGTATAATATATGTATGTCTATCCGTTACCCTAGATCCCATAACACAAGCCTTACAGAGCTTACTTTGGGCTAGGCTACTTGGCGTGAGTGTAAGAAATATTTATTTATATTTTAACTGAGCGAAAATTGTCTGTTGAAAATCTACCATATTAAGTTGACAATGCGTTGGTGTATGTTTGTATGTGTGTATTGCATGTATATATACAGGCGGTCCTCGACTTACGTCGTTTCGATTTACGTCGTTTCAAGTTACGTCGAACAATGTTTTGACACTATTCCTCAAGCATACGTCATTTGGTTCGATTTCCGGCATATCGGAGAATTCGCTTGTCTTGCCTGCCATGAAAATTTTTGAAGAAAATGATCCTAATTTTGAGAGAAGTTTTAACGTTAATAACAAAATTTGTGCAGCCTATCACTGTTACCAAGATCTGTATGATAGCAAGAAGAAAGAAGCCAAGCAATCTAGAATTGATAGTTTCTTTAAGCCAAAAGTTTAAATTTATTATTTATCATTACATATGTATAAGTTTTATAACTATTATTGAAATTAATAACACACAAACCAAAAATAACTAGCAATTTCATAAGTGCATAATATATAATTATTTTAAGAACTTACTTTTAATAATAAAGTACGTCCTTTGTTATAAATGCAGTTTTTTTTATTATTTCGAGTCCGTGTGGAACCTAACCCTTGAGTTTTACATGTAAACATATGAAAAAATATGTCTCGACTTACGTCGTTTCGATTTACGTCGCGTATTTCGAGAACCTAACATGCCGTAAGTACGAGGACTGCCTGTATATATATTATGATATATTTATATGAGTATTTGATATGTACTGGTGAATTGTATATATAATATAATTTACACTTCTGTTTCCGCCAACTACTATTGTTGTTATTTACTTTCCGTTTAGTTGGCTGGCAGAGAATGTTTTGTTGCATTAAGCCCACCCTTTGTACCTATTCAGCGCAATAATTATTCAAATAATAAATAAAGATTATACATAAAATAGGTAATCATTCACCAGTGAAATTTTCGCTTATTTATTGAGACATGAAGATTTTCGGAACAAACCTAAATATCTATCTTAAGCAACGAAATAGTCTCATCAAATTAAATTAACAAACAGGGAACGCCATGAGTAATACAAATGCTGCTCTTGAAGTTAGCTATGATGATGTATTTATCATCATAATTTCAATGAATAAGCCCACTACTGGACATTGGTCGTCCCCATATATACGGGGTAACCACCCCGTATATACCAATCGTAAAAGCCGAGGACCCAAGGAATGAAATAAGATAATTTTACCGACGGAAAACATATCCTTCCTGTGGGAAATTCGAATATAACACGGGAGAAGCCGCGGGCGGAAAGCTAGCATATATATATATATATATATATATAAACTTCACTTGTTTTGCATGTCAATGAATCTTGCCCTATCCAGCTGTCACCAGACAGACTTGATTTTTCATTGCAATAACATAATAAAAATTTGTAATCCATTAAGTTGTGTAAAGAGGTCATAACAATAAACTTTTAATGTCATTTCTTTATATACAGATAAGATTATGTTGGCTTTGAGTAAATGTTATTGTACTTGCCTATTAGATACATAAATTATTTAATATATTTTTGATTCACAAAGAAACAATGCTAACTACAAATATAGATCACACTCATCACCTTGGCTAACTACAAATATAGATCACACTCATCACCTTGGCTAACTACAAATATAGATCACACTCATCACCTTGACTAACTACAAATATAGATCACACTCATCACCTTGGCTCTAACAAATATAGATCACACTCATCACCTTGGCTAACTACAAATATAGATCACACTCATCACCTTGACTAACTACAAATATAGATCACACTCATCACCTTGGCTAACTACAAATATAGATCACACTCATCACCTTGGCTAACTACAAATATAGATCACACTCATCACCTTGGCTAACTACAAATATAGATCACACTCATCACCTTGGCTAACTACAAATATAGATCACACTCATCACCTTGGCTAACTACAAATATAGATCACACTCATCACCTTGGCTAACTACAAATATAGATCACACTCATCACCTTGGCTAACTACAAATATAGATCACACTCATCACCTTGGCTAACTACAAATATAGATCACACTCATCACCTTGGCTAACTACAAATATAGATCACACTCATCACCTTGGCTAACTACAATATAGATCACACTCATCACCTTGGCTAACTACAAATATAGATCACACTCATCACCTGGCTAACTACAAATATAGATCACACTCATCACCTTGGCTAACTACAAATATAGATCACACTCATCACCTTGGCTAACTACAAATATAGATCACACTCATCACCTTGACTAACTACAAATATAGATCACACTCATCACCTTGGCTAACTACAAATATAGATCACACTCATCACCTTGGCTAACTACAAATATAGATCACACTCATCACCTGGCTAACTACAAATATAGATCACACTCATCACCTTGGCTAACTACAAATATAGATCACACTCATCACCTTGGCTAACTACAAATATAGATCACACTCATCACCTTGGCTAACTACAAATATAGATCACACTCATCACCTTGGCTAACTACAAATATAGATCACACTCATCACCTTGGCTAACTACAAATATAGATCACACTTATCACCTTGGCTAACTACAAATATAGATCACACTCATCACCTTGGCTGTGGAGTTCATGAGCGTGGTGAGCGCTGCCAAGTCCTCCGCCACTTGCTGGACTTTGGACTGCTGCGCCGGACTCAGCTTTTGTTTCTTACCTGAAATAACAAGCAATCATCAACGTTCATACACAACCCACCATAGACATAATAAGTTCTTGACGTGAATTCGTCTTTAAAATTGCTTCCATAGGGGCGCAAATCAAAAAATCGAATGATAACAAAATCGGGGGATACAGTTTAGTGTTGTAGCTACATATCTATCATCCCCATCCAAATTCCAATTACACCACTGGATAGCTAAAGGATCAAAGAATTTATTACGCCCAGAAAAGACTGTGACATATCGCGCGCGGTGGAGGGGGAGCCCCGCCAATTTGAAGACCATTTTGCTGCGTACTATTACCCGTCACGAGACGTATTCACGTACAACAAACGGCCGTGTCCATAACACAGCCACACCCCCTTTTTTTTCAGTCCTCATGCTCGGAATGGAGCGTTTCCTTGATCTCTAGTATTGGGAGAAAAACGCTAGTTCCCACCAGCGGGCGGAAAATTCTCATACTATAATTACTTTCCTCCTTAGGGCGGAAAATTAAAATTTTAAAAATAGAATTGAATTAGGTTACGTACATACAACCTTTGGTACAATGATAATAAAAAGATAATTTTGGAGGGGAATCTGTCGCGCTGTACCTGTACCTGTAAAACTTGATTGAGTGATTTAGGTATTTAAGGAAGTTCCCGGAGGTGGCTTGGTGTTCCCGGGGGCTCCCTACATGCCTGAGGAAGTCCATCCCTGAGGTTTTTAGTGGGTAGGCCTCCCCCTTCTGGGGAGGAGAGCCCCACATAACCGCCGGCTCGCCACAGCCGGGGTATGCAATTTAATGCATTTTCCTCAGGGAAACAAAAAAAAAAAAGTATTTAAGGAAAACAATGAATTCAAGCGATTCTGAAATTTCCGCTCCAGATTCAGTCACGAACGAATCAAATACAATACTCGAAAATCTTTTACCGAAAATTTCAAAGGAAACATATTTAAATACATATTCCGATTTTATGAAGTGGCGAGATGCAAGGAATATAAAATCATTTTCTGAAAATGTATTTCCTTGCATTCGAAATGAAAAGTAGAGTGTTACACACGAGTAAAAGGAATCAAACACTACTCGGACTTTTAGCCTCGTAGGGATTGATTCCTTTCCACCCTTATAAAGTAATCTACTATTTCATTTCTCATACTCGGAAAGTTATGTTGTTTTGATCTGATTATTGGGTGGAAAATGCTGCTTCCCGACATAGGGAGGGAAAAACTCATACAATTTACTTCCCACCCAAGGGCCGGAATGAACTTTAAAAATAGAAGTACGAATGTCAGCTACGAACTGTCAACTGTGAACTATAAAAAAAAATGCTGCGGTCATGTGAGTTTCTAAGCAGCCAGTGTGAACTTAGCGCAAACTATTTCCAGCGGAATAAGCCGCAACAAACACCCGGTGAGTTCCATATTTAAAATTTAAACAGTCGACATAAATTGGCGGGATGTGAATTTATTATATATATCTGTGACGGAATTTGAAAAAAATTCAAATAATTTCTTATACTAGTTAAGATTTTAATTTTAAAAATGAGTTCAAGCGATTCCGAAATATTGACACCAGATTCAATTAAAGACGAGGCAAATTGTGTTCTGCCTACTGATGGTCTACTGATATTATCATATATTATCAATAAATAGATTAAATAAACAACCAATGTTTTATTTTCCTCGTATATTCGAAGTGAAAAGTAGAGTGTTTAACACGGGTAAAAGAATCAATTCCTTCTCGGACTATAGCCGAGAGTCTAAATACCTCGGGAATTGATGCTTTCCACCCTCGGTTAACAATCAACTATTTCTACATCAGAAAGTGGACAAGTCCATCAGAAGACACTCACCCTTGGGCCTGGCCGGCAGCAGCCGCCTCACTTCCTTGACCCGCCTGGCCGCGTTGTCGTTGGCCATCCGCAGAACTGCCGCGGATCCCCTCGCGTAGCATATTTCACTTCTTAGCACTTTTCTCTCTTCCAGTAACCGGGCCTCCGTCTAAGGGATGTACAGACAAGGAGATTATAATAACTGGGTCACCACAGCTCTACGTCCTCACTGAAGGGCACAAGACTACCCTATGTTAGGTCGATTAGACCTCAGTCAACCACGCTGGCCCAGTGCGGGTTGGTTGACAGCATACACCCTTGAATTTCATCCTAGATGTATGCAGGTTGCCTCAGAATGCGTAGAAGTAATACCAATCGGTAGTCCCGGCGACCTCTGGCGAAGTAAGGAGGTGAAAACACGGCGGAAATTTTAGTGGGTGCGATTGTTGATTTTTAGTAGATGGATTATGTAAAACTAGCTTTCCGCCCGCGGCTTCGCCAACGTTATATTTGAATTTCCCACAGGATGTTTTCCGTCGGTAAAACTATCTTATTTCCTTCTGTGAAGCAGTGATGCTCCAGAAGGAGGCCGCCGAGCGGGGTCGGGAGGTGGCCGATCCCGCTCGAAGAAGGCGGCGCCGGGCTCGGTAGCACAGCTGTGGGTCGCCGGCGGGCGCGAGGAAGTCGCGACCGCTACGGCGACCCGGGATGGACCACGCCCCTTCCGTGGCCGGGGGGCGTCGTCGGTGGAGGAGACCGGGGGAGGTAGTAAGCCTCCCCCGAGGAGGGCTCCCCTGTGTCAGGGGAGCGGAGGCTGGGGGTTCCCGGAAGAAGCTTGATGTTCCCGGGGGCTCCGTACATGCCTGAGGAAGGCCATCCCTGAGGTTTTTAGTGGGTAGGCCTCCCCCTTCTGGGGAGGAGAGCCCCACATAACCGCCGGCCCGCTACAGCCGGGGTATGCAATTTAATGCATTTTCCTCAGGGGAAAAAAAAAGTCTCCAGACCTTGTGTAACATGAGACACCGACCTTCTTGGCTTTCTGGCGCAGCTTCTTGGCCTTCTTCTTGCCGCGGTCGACGTGCCGCGCCGGGCCCTCGATGTACTGCAGCAGCGCGTCCCGCTACTCAACTAACACAAACACATGAGACACCGACCTTCTTGGCCTTCTGGCGCAGCTTCTTGGCCTTCTTCTTGCCGCGGTCGACGTGCCGCGCCGGGCCCTCGATGTACTGCAGCAGCGCGTCCCGCTACTCAACTAACACAAACACATGAGACACCGACCTTCTTGGCCTTCTGGCGCAGCTTCTTGGCCTTCTTCTTGCCGCGGTCGACGTGCCGCGCCGGCCCCTCGATGTACTGCAGCAGCGCGTCCCGCTACTCAACTAACACAAACACATGAGACACCGACCTTCTTGGCCTTCTGGCGCAGCTTCTTGGCCTTCTTCTTGCCGCGGTCGACGTGCCGCGCCGGGCCCTCGATGTACTGCAGCAGCGCGTCCCGCTACTCAACTAACACAAACACATGAGACACCGACCTTCTTGGCCTTCTGGCGCAGCTTCTTGGCCTTCTTCTTGCCGCGGTCGACGTGCCGCGCCGGGCCCTCGATGTACTGCAGCAGCGCGTCCCGCTACTCAACTAACACAAACACATGAGACACCGACCTTCTTGGCCTTCTGGCGCAGCTTCTTGGCCTTCTTCTTGCCGCGGTCGACGTGCCGCGCCGGGCCCTCGATGTACTGCAGCAGCGCGTCCCGCTACTCAACTAACACAAACACATGAGACACCGACCTTCTTGGCCTTCTGGCGCAGCTTCTTGCCTTCTTCTTGCCGCGGTCGACGTGCCGCGCCGGGCCCTCGATGTACTGCAGCAGCGCGTCCCGCTACTCAACTAACACAAACACATGAGACACCGACCTTCTTGGCCTTCTGGCGCAGCTTCTTGGCCTTCTTCTTGCCGCGGTCGACGTGCCGCGCCGGGCCCTCGATGTACTGCAGCAGCGCGTCCCGCTACTCAACTAACACAAACACATGAGACCACCGACCTTCTTGCCTTCTGGCGCAGCTTCTTGGCCTTCTTCTTGCCGCGGTCGACGTGCCGCGCCGGGCCCTCGATGTACTGCAGCAGCGCGTCCGCTACTCAACTAACACAAACACATGAGACAACGACCTTCTTGGCCTTCTGGCGCAGCTTCTTGGCCTTCTTCTTGCCGCGGTCGACGTGCCGCCCGGGCCCTCGATGTACTGCAGCAGCGCGTCCCGCTACTCAACTAACACAAACACATGAGACACCGACCTTCTTGGCCTTCTGGCGCAGCTTCTTGGCCTTCTTCTTGCCGCGGTCGACGTGCCGCGCCGGGCCCTCGATGTACTGCAGCAGCGCGTCCAGGTCGCGCGGGTCCTCGGCCCGGCTGCCGCGCCAGCACGACCCGCTGCTCAAACAACACAAACACATCTCACTAAATATGACATTGTGGCACATTATGATACAACGAGAAAAAGTAGAACAAGTAGAACACTTTGTATATTTGGGATGTATGTTTACAAGGGATGGAAGGCGTGGTAACGATATAGAGAAGCGAGTGAAAGCTGCTAACATGGTGAATGGGGCCATGCATACGTTTCTGAGTAGTCAGAAAATATTAGAAAAGGCGCGACTAGCAGTGCACGAGGGCGTGCTGGTCCCAACATTAATGTACAGAAGTGAAAGTTGGGTATGGGAGAAACGACATGAAAGCAGAATAAATGCAGTAGAAATGAGAGCTTTGCGGAGTATGGCAGGAGTAAAACTGAGTGACAGATTGTATAATGAAGTGATTAGAAAGAAATGTGGTTTGAAAGAGGATATCGTGACAAGAATAGAGAAAGGGATGCTTGGGTGGTTTGGGCATGTGGAACGGATGGATGAAAGTAGACTGACCAAAATGATTTATGAAGCTGGAGTGAGTGGAGATACGGGACGAGGAAGGGCCTAGGCGAACATATTTCGAACAAATCGAAAGTATCCTCAAAAAAGGCCAGGTCAGAAGTACCCGCAATCGTCGAGCATGTATGAGGAATGTTATGAAAGTAGATGAAGCGAAAGAGATATGTAAAGACCGTAGCAAATGGAAAGACGTAATCTCTGCCTACCCCCATGGGATAAAGGCGTGAGTGTATGTATGAATGTACATCTTACTAGATTTCTGCCCGCGGCTTCGTCCGCGTGGATTTCGGCATTGGGTCTATAGAGGGTGAAGGGTCATAGCTTTTGCCCACAGCTACATATGCGCGGAAATCGGTTTATGCCGCGAAGGTTTCATCGCGCTTCCCGTGGCACTATCCGTTTTACCGAGATAAAAAATACCGCAAAACCTTGCTCAAGAATCACTCTATCTATTGATGAAAATCTATGGATTTATCGGGTTTTCCGGGATACATCATAGCCTAGAACCTTCTTCAAGAATCACTGTCAATTGATGAAAACTGCAGGAAAATCCGAACAGTAGTTTTTGAATAGTCGCATCCTACCGGATCTGTCGGTTTTCTGGGATAAAATTAGCCTAAAACTTCTCGAGAATCACATCATCTATTGATGAACGACACATGAAAAACCATGCAGTAGTTTTTGAGTAGCTGAATTGCCTCTTCATAAGTTCAAGGTACATGTTAAAAAGACGCTAATGAGTAAGGGCTATTACAAAGTCAATGATTATTTAAATGATGCCAATGCTTGGTGTTGATTTGAAGACATTACATTCTAAAGTGTTAATATTTGTCAATGTGCGCTTTATTAATGCTATATAAAGTTGAAATTCAATTATATCTATCAAAACAGTTTGCGTGTGTGCGTTGGAGCACAGAATACATTGTTGAAGAATTTAATGTCACGTCACAAAATGCTTATATATGTTTTATTTAATTATTTTTTATTCACAACGCCCTACCACCAGGGTGACAGTTCTATACAGAATTTTTTGACCTGACTATTAAATAAGTATGAACATAAAACTGGCACTTGACAAATCTTTTTGACAGGATGAACTCTGTCGAGTTACAAGATAAAATAGTCAACCTGTCAAATTTTACAGTTCCACTACGAAAACCACTGCTATTACGAACGACATAAGAGCTGTCACAAGGTTAACGTATATATATATATATACTAGATGGCTTCCATAGTCGAGTGTCGACCATCTCTGAGGTCCAGGTAGGGATGCAAACGATACATCGATGTTTCAAAATATTGAGGTATCGTTCATAAACATCGATGTTAAAACATCGATATTGAGCTACAAGAAAACATCGATACATCGTGTATTAACAACGATATTTGTGAACAACTATGTCAAAAATATGCAACCAATGATTTTACCAGCCGAGTCATCTCACCAGCATCAGAAAGAGAAGTAAAAGCAGATCGTGAATTACATATATGGAGGTACCACAAACAATTAACACACGATAACATGAAAAATAAAATCACGGATGCAAGAGAAGCAGAATCAGAATTTAATATCATTAATCTTCACCCGTTATCTCAATAAAAGGAGATCCTATAGAAATCTGGGAAGATAATGAAAACTGTATTTATATAAACTGGCTATGAAACATTTGCCGATAGTCGCAACTTCTGTCCCCAGTGACAGTTTATTTTATGAAGCTGGAACTGTCATTACCTAAGAAAGAAACAGGTTGCTCGGCAGTAGATTATCAAAATTATTATTTTTGAATTCTGTAATGAGAAAAGAGAAGTGTGCCAGGATCGTAGCAAGTGGAGAGAGGTGGTCTCTGCCTACCACATTGGGAACAAGGCGTGACATATATGTATGTGTGTATGTAATGAGAAAAAATATAAATAACTTTTGTTTAATTCATGATAAATTTCATAGAAAAAATCGATGTTTTCAACATAGATGTTGCACTTTAAAAAATATCGATGTTTCAGTATCGATGTTTTTTAGGAACGATGTTGCATCTCTAGGTCCAGGTTCGAATCCCGGTGGGAGATGTTTGTGTGATGAATGCATTTGTACCTTAGTTAGGGTTGTTAATATATACATTTCTATCAAAAATATTTATATATGTATAATATATGTATGTCTATCCGTCACCCTAGATCCCATAACACAAGCCGTATAGAACTTACTTTGGGCTAGTCTAATTGGTGTAAGTAAGAAAGACTTTTTTTTTAAGATCCGATTGCTTGCTTTTAATTGGATTTTTCAGTTATTTTCTGAGCTTCTCACAGGAAAACTATATATTAATGTGTTAAAAATCTACTTATCAAAATCATTTCAGTAGATTTTACCCACTTCAAATCTCTCACAGTATTCAGTATTCAGGATTCAAAACTAGAATTCTACTCTGTGTTTGTGATTCGTTCCAGTGATATCTTATGATAGAAATATTATTGAATGCAATTCTTTGCATATGAAAAAAGAAAAGAGTACATATTGTATCAGAAATAAATAGCTTTATATCGCAAAAAGTAGACCAATTATTATTTCTTAGCTTTATTAAAAATCTGAATATTTTTATAACTATCAACTAATCAAAACAACAATTTATACAACTCACCCCGAACAACCCGAGGAAGTGGAGAACACACTAGTATCTCTACTCGACAGAGAGACCGCTGCCCGTTGCTGTTGAGGTCTAGCTTGTCGAGCTTGCTGTTGCAGCTGTTGCTGTTGCTGCTGTAACTGTTGTTGTTGTAGTTGCTGTTGTTGCATTTGCTGTTGTTTCTGCTGCTGCTGTTGAGCTTGCTGCTGTTGCAGCTGTTGCTGCTGCTGTTGCTGTTGTTGTTGATGTAGCTGGAAGATTTTTTTACTAATTATAATTTCGAATATGTTATACATGTAGGTATTTGGTATTTGGATGGGGAGCAAAATAGATTGATGGTCAATATATCGAGACAATATTATTATTTTCCATCCCCATAGTTTATCTGACAACCTAGCACAATGACACTTGTCAAAACAGACCATGAAACAGTCTTAGTTACTTAGTTGCTGAAAAAAAAAATGACCGATTCAAACTCACAAGGCAAGGGTGTGGGAAATTCCCTTTGAGACGAGACTCCGTGTAGTTTCCCAAAAGGGTATGCAAACCCTGAAGGATTATTTCAGTATTATTATTTTCCATCCCCATAGTTTATCTGACAACCTAGCACAATGACACTTGTCAAAACAGACCATGAAACAGTCTTAGTTACTTAGTTGCTGAAAAAAAAATGACCGATTCAAACTCACAAGGCAAGGGTGTGGGAAATTCCCTTTGAGACGAGACTCCGTGTAGTTTCCCAAAAGGGTATGCAAACCCTGAAGGATTATTTCAGTATAGCCAGTAGTTTTGGAGAAATAAGCTTTTGAAACTTCTCGCATTCTGGCATTTATGAAGGCATCTAGTATTCTGGGTGGACCTCCATGAAGTCTTTACTTAGTCGTTGAAAAAAATGACTGACTGATTTGATGACACAAGGAAAGGGTGTCGGAAATTCTTTGAGACGAGACTCCGTGTGGTAGTAGTTTCCCAAAAAGGTATGCAAGCCCTGAAGGATTATTTCAGAATGGCCAGTAATTTTAGAGAAATAAGCCTTTGAAGCTTCTAGCATTCTGGCATTCATGAAGGCATCTAGTATTCTGGGTCGACCTCCATAAAGTATTCACTTAGTCTTGAAAAAAAAATGACCGATTTAAGCTCACAAGGTGTGGGAAATTCCTTTTGAGACGAGACTCCGTGTGGTAGTAGTTTCCCAAAAGGGTATGCAAACTGAAGGATTATTTCAGAATGGCCAGTAGTTCTGGAGAAATAAGCCTTTGAAACTTCTAGCATTCTGGCATTCATGAAGGCATCTAGTATTCTGGGTGGACCTTCATAAAGTATTCACTTAGTCTTGAAAAAAAATTACCGATTTAAGCTCACAAGGTGTGGGAAATTCCTTTTGAGACGAGACTCCGTGTGGTAGTAGTTTTCCAAAAGGGTATGCAACCCTGAAGGATTATTTCAGAATGGCCAGTAATTTTAGAGAAATAAGCCTTTGAAGCTTCTAGCATTCTGGCATTCATGAAGGCATCTAGTATTCTGGGTGGACCTCCATGAAGTATTCACTTAGTCATTGAAAAAAAATGACCGATTTAAGCTCACAAGGTGAGGGAAATTCCTTTTGAGACGAGACTCCGTGTGGTAGTAGTTTCCCAAAAGGGTATGCAAACCCTGAAGGATTATTTCAGAATGGCCAGTAGTTCTGGAGAAATAAGCCTTTGAAACTTCTAGCATTCTGGCATTCGTGAAGGCATCTAGTATTCTGGGTAGTCGGGGTATGGGAGAAGTTAACCATCACAGGATAACCTCCCGGTTAACTCGGCTAAATGCGAATAAAAGCCCAGCTAAACTAACTATTCACTGCAATGCCACTGACCTGTTGCTGTCGCAGCTGCTGTTGCTGTTGCGGGGTGAGGGGGGGTTTGTTGTGTATAGGCAGGTCGTAGATGGGCTCCGGCTTCTTCTGTTGTAGCGCTTGTTGGTTCTTCAGTTGCTGGAAAGAATAAAGTGCATTTTATTATAGCAGCCCAGAGACCGCCCGTTACTGGACAGAGACAGGTCGTAAAGATGTCCACACCGAACAATCATGTGTTGCTTGCATCATGCTTTCATGAGATTGTCGCTTATACTGGGGCCACACTAACGAGAAATGCTATTAATTATCGCAATAATGGACCTTTTCAACACACTTCCTCATAAAGTGGCTCTAATCCCATGGCAATTAGGCACATAATGACACCTATAATCAAACTGTGACTTTTTCATTACTATTATTCACGAGTGAGTAATAGTTTTTTTTTTTAATATTATTGGTTGAGTTACGCTTATATTTGCGCTAAAAAGCTATCCGCGAAAAGCCCAAAAAAAAAGAAACTTCACATTTTAGTCTATGGCCGATGCACGCGCATAGGAAAACTAATTAATTTTTCCCGCCATTACGAAATTTATTAGTCTATGGCCGATGCGCGCGCATAGGAAAACGTGATTAATTTTTCCCGCCATTACGAAACATTTTTCACAACTCGTCTCGTTTTCTCTTTTGAAGTTATTTAGTTAGTTATTAATTAAGAATTTATGAAGAAAATGGTTTTTTATTTAAGTATTATTTTATTCAGAAGTGTGTTGAAAAACGTTGTATGATACACGTGTGTATTGATGATTACCGTCCAACACACACAATATTACACACTTGTACCATAATGTACTATAACAATAGGTGTAGCCACTACTTAATTTAACAATGGCATTAACAATGGCGTCCGGCATTAGGCGATAGCTCAAGTGGCGGTACATCAAAGAGATTAACGTGAAAATTGATGCGATGACGTGCTTGTCAGCGTAAGTCGAGACTAGAGTTTCTCTGCGAGAATTCTCGAATCGAGAATTCCCGAGAAATTTTGCCTTACTCGAGACGAGATAAAAGTGGTCGAGAAATCGATAAATTAAGTCAAAAATTTTTAAAACTTAATACGAAACCGACTCTATCATCGATAATGCTTTAAATGCCCTCGTATTTTTGAAAGCTTACTCGTATTTCCTAAATAATAAAAATACCTAGTGGGCTAGCTTCTGGAGCAGTTTCCTCTTCAAATTGTGATTATAATTAGTCTGATAATTAATTATTTTTTAGATTCTTAAGTATACTTACGTAACAAATAAGTTTATACATAACAAAATATTGAAAATTTATATTGAAAAGTTGGACTAAAATAAGTTACCTGTACCTTATTGTTATTCATTGTAATTATGAAGCTAGTCTGATTGTTTGATTTTTATACCTAATTCAAAAACTGTCGTTTCAATTATACATTTTAATAGAAAAGTTTGTAAGTACAGACAGAGACTAAAGTAAATAATATAGTATGTAATGTAAGGTACTAAATTATATTGTGATGACGTCATGATGGCATTGTTTTTAGAAGATATTGTATTTGTTTTTCCCAAAGATGAAGACTATTTAGTCCTAAAATTGTGTGTAAAAATAATGACAATAGATCTCGCTAGATTTTATTTCGTTTAATAAAAATTGTATATACTTACTTAAGTTAAAGTCAATTGAAACTAATAATCAATGTTGTTGATTGATAAATGTTGTTGCATATTGCATAAAAAGCGTAGTTTTATTGTTAAAACACACGTATTTAAAAAAAAATCCATATATCTCGACAACCCGAGAATTCTCGACAAATAGTGGTCGAGAATTCTCGAGAAATAGTGGTTGAGAATTCTCGGGCTCCGAGAAAAAAAAAAGCTCGAGAATTGAGAAACCCTAGTCAAGACTGCAACGGGAGTAACGAGAAAGTTATTACTTTTCTCGAGTTTCTGCAAATATATTAAAACAAATAATATAAATTTACACTCATGAAATATACAGCTCTGTCGACGTCCATCTTGTTTGAATGAAAGTAAATTCAACGCCGTTTTTATCACCAATAATAAGCATTCATATTAACCATTGAAGTATAGCCACCCACTTTAATGCGGTTAAAATTATTGCAATATTTATCGCGATAATGGGCATAGACGTGAGCAGAACGAAAACCGAACACTTGTTCTGCCCATTCGGTGAGGCATCCAGTTTCGCGAACATTGCCTTAAGCGGCGAAACTCTTCCGGTTTGTTCCGATTTCCGGTACCTTGGATCATTATTCCAAAACGATGGCGATACTGACCGTGCTGTAAGGAATAGAATAACTGCGGGATGGATGAAATGGCGACAGGTCTCTGGAGTTGTATGCGACCCAAGACTGCCCCTTAAGCTTAAGGGGAAAGTTTATAAAGCAGTCGTTAGACCTGTCCTTATGTATGGATCTGAATGTTGGGCAACGAAAGCGAAGGACGAAAGGAAACTGCACGCTTCAGAGATGCGAATGTTGCGATGGATGTGTGGGGTTACAAGAATGGACAAGATCAAGAATGAGTATATAAGAGGAAGTTTGAAAGTAGCGCCAGTGACTGAGAAGGTAAGGAGCAGTAGGTTAGCATGGTTTGGGCATGTAATGAGGAGGGATGAAAGCCATATAACAAGAAGAATGATGGATATGAATATAGATGGACCTAGGATGAGAGGTAGACCAAGAAAGCGATGGATTGAATGTGTGAATTCTGATATGAGAGTAAAGGAAGTGGATGTTGAGCTGACGAGTGACAGAGGAGAATGGAAGAGGAAAACATGTTGTGCCGACCCTACTTAAGGTGGGAAAAGGGCAGGAAGAAGAAGAATGGGCATAGACGTTAAACGCTAGTGGGGCCCCAGCATTACAACCAAACCCATTTATTGAATGTGTTACGATATATACCGGCTTAGGTAACAACTGTAAATCACTACATAGTATAAAACACACTATATCCCCATGTATGCTTAAATCATTAAAACTACGCAACGGATTTTGATGCCGTTTTATATAATAGATAAAGTGATCGAAAAGGGTAGGTTTATATGTATGATAACATCCATTAAATTGTGGAGAAATTGGAGAAGCTTTATCGAGATAAACTGATTGATAGAAATTGATAAAGGGTTAATTTCAGACCCGGAGAAGTACAGAGAGACATTTTTACAATGAGATGATCCAACTAATATTATAAATGCGAAAGTAACTCCGTCTGTCTGTCTGTTATTTCCCGCTTAACCTCGCAACCGTTTTTGATGAAATTGGTACAGACAATCTTTAGACCCTGAGACAGACCATAGGCTACTTTTTATTTCGAAAAAAAAAAGGGATGAAGGGGTTGAAATAGAGGTTGAAAGTTTGTATGGGATTTCTTAATTTTAAAAGATAAAACTATTAAACTTTATATTTAAGCACTTGATAAGAAATCATTGAACATTTGTTCTAGCATTTTTCAAATTTCGACCAGCTAAGGGGTGAAATAAGGGTTGAAATTTGGTATACCAGGATTGACAAAAAACTAATTTCACGCGGACGAAGCCGCGGGCGGAAGCTATATATATATATATATATATATATATATATATATATATATATATATATCTAAAGTTACGCTAAGTGCTATTTTGATTAAAGGTTACCACAGCCTGCATTAGCTATGAGCAAATGGAATTAAAAAAAGAAAACTAGATGGAACACAAAACAAAAAATCATAGAAATTTATAAAAATTTTCTTGTCTTTTCGTGGTTTTGATGTAATGAGGATAAGACACAGTGAAGAGCTTAAGATAATTTTTACCATGGGAAAATATATATATCCTTTTGGAAAGTCCGATATAACGCGAACGGAAAGCTATTTTGAGATAAACATGAAATTATAATTAAACTACAGTAGGGTCAATTTAATAGGCCACATTTGACATTTGTTCATAGTGAGGTGACCTGCTTAAACACTCCGATTATGGTGAAATAATCGATATTTACTTCAAACATATGTGGATCGAATACAATTATTATGGAGAAGAACTTTTTTTATAAAATAGGGGAGCAAATGAGCAAATGGATCACTTGATGGTAAGTGATTATCGCTGCCGCAACAACAGACGTGTTGCCAGCCTTTTAAATGGGAATACGCTCTTTTTTATATACTGTAATAATATATGTTACTAGTTTAATTGCCTTAAAAAATTTTAACATTAATTTAAATCTGTTTATGAAGTTATTATTGTATTTAATTATAAAATAAAAAATAACATGTTTTATTTTAAAAAAAATGACTTAATTCATGGTGAAAAATCACTTCACAAGTAATCATTGCGTTCATTCGATTTTTTGAGGAACATCACTAACGTTTGGACTTCACTGAACGCAACATTGTAACAACGGTCATTTGTGCATTTCAAAACTAAAAAAATATTGAATATTTTATGTCCGCCATTACAAGGTTAGTTGAGGAACTTTAATGAAATGTCAAATGTGGTCTATTAAATTGACTCGACTGTAACATCAATTTGTCTTCTGTTATCGGAGACTAGACAACAAATATTGATAATTTTGATAATAAAATTAAGGCACATCTCAGGTACTATTAATACTAGTGACGTGCCGAGTCGTTGTTTTGGTGGATCGAGTCGATCCGACTCAGATTATACAGTATTCGAATCAGAACTCGATTCTCTGATTCGACTACTCCAATTCAATGTTTGGTATTCGAATATTTCTAGACTCGAATCAAGAAATTCGAGTCTGGAAATTCTAGTCCAGTCCAGAACTAGAGTCCGATTTAAGATCAAAAAGGAAAAATAGAAAGGAGTTAGCTTCAAACAGCGTGTATGTAAAAATAATAATACTGTAACTTTAATAGAAATAAAAACATTGAATCAAGACAGAGCACAGGAGCTTATGTAAACAGTTTGCGAGTACAAGCGAGTTAACTAAACTCAAATACTAGACTCGAGTCAGTAGTATAAATTGAATCAACTTAGCGAGTACGAACCGATTCGTCCTGACTCGAGTACCGGAATCGAGTCCGGCGTACTCGAATCAAAATTGGTATTCGAGTAGGCGAGTCCAAAGCAGGAATCGAGTCAAACCGTACTCGGCACATCGCTAATTAATACAATCAATTGTACAAACAAAGCTAACACAAATCAATATAATTTGTAAAAAGGCAACACCAACCTGCATCCGTATTTGCTCCATCGCATTGGGGTTGACCTTCCCTTCGGACATCAGGTTAGCGGTTATGTTCGTTTGCACCGGCACCGACTTGTAAATCTGTGAAACAAGAACAATTGTTCATGTTTAATGGCAGCCCTATTTGCAACTGGCAGGCATTCCGTACAGATAACATTAGAACTATTAAACAACAGATTTTACACATCCTATTGTAATCTTAGAATATACCTTTCCGTTGGACAAAGGACATTGTTCAATTTTGGCCTAAGAATCGATGTGAATATAAATTATACTATAATTTTTATTTATTTTTATATTATTTGAAACATATTTTAGTATTCCACGGACACTTCAAATAAATAAATTCCAAATAAAAAGTTGGGTCACAATTATTGATGCCGTATAAAATGTTTTCCGTCAGCCAGTGCTGCCAGTTTCGGAAGTTTTCGCGATTTCGGTAAATACGGATCGAATTGAAAACCTCCTCCTTTTTGAAGTCGGTTATTAAAATTAGTTGATAACACTTTATTCATTTAAATACCTAAATTGACTAGCTAGAAAAAAACTAGTATTATATATTTTTTAAGCGAAATCGCGAATTTCTAGCTTGGCATTCAAGTATTATAGTTTTCGTAATTGGCAACACTGGTGTACTTCATACCTGTGTCCGTTTCATTTAATTTTTGATTGCTTTGCGACTATCGTTTCTTTTGTGATTTTCTATGCGTTTCATGGTTTTATTCTAACAACTTTGGCTTGATTACGGACTCCGATTACATTGCGTAGGTACTTGATAGACTGGATTTTGTAAAATGATAATTGTCACAGAATTATCTTAAACTTGACTAGGTAATCTCTTTTCCTAGTATCTAGTAGAATAGTCCTTTCCTAGTTCTAGAAGAGAACATATATAGCCTGTACATAGTATTGTTAATATTACCTTGATATTACTACTCTGATATTTCACGCAAGGTTGGTTATTTTTTAATTATAACCTCAAAATATTAACTTTTTTTCGTAATTATTTTAGTTTCCTGAAGTGTCCGTTCGTGAAAACTTATTTCATAGGATAGGATAGGAGAAATAGTTATGTTTATTAGTAGTTATAGACATATTAAAGAAGTTAGTGTGTGTTATAATTATAGCAAAAAATAATAACATAATATTTAAATGTAGCATAACGTTATGCTACATTATATAACTTAAGCAGATTAACACACCTGTACCCCCCGCCACGGGAGGGGCGTGGTCCCTCTCGGATGTGCCGTACATGTCCTCACCTTGACTTTGTCGTCCTGCTTCTCGGTGACGGCCATCTTGGCCATCTTGTCGGCCAGCTGCCGCTGTTGCGCGTCCATTGCGCGTTTCTGTTGCGCGGCCGGCGTCAGGTTGGGCGGCAGCGTCTTGGGCAGGGCCTGCGTTGTACGACCAACTCGTTACGACCATCGATATATATGTACTACGCACTAGATTCGCCCGCCCGAACACTCACTACGTTCAAGTGAAGTGCAGGGTACACTCTGCACCTCGCTCAGTGAGTCGTCGCCATTCGCGCAGTGTGCATCGCTCATAGGCCGACAATAAACATAATTAAAACAGTGATTAAACAGTAAACCTGAACAAAAACAATTATTGAAAATTTAAGTGAGTAAAATATCTAGTTGTTTAAGTGGAAATAAGGATAACAATATTATAATTATACAACGTAAACAATATTTTGTATTTATTGACGCCGCGCTGGCACGTGCTTGCTAAAATCATAGAGTAAAGCCATACAGATGTTCCTCCATTCCTAAGCGTACGCGGCGACTTTAGGTTAATACATGTATAGACGGGTGATTATACAATGTTTAGTTCGTAATTTTTTACTGTTTAGTACAAATTTATATAGTAGTAATAATTAAATAAAGTCCTAATATTTTGTTTTCTTTTTTGTTGCCATTCCTTCTATTATAAAACATAATAAGTGTATGAGGTACAATGTGCTTATTAAATTTGGTATCGCTTCTGCGGTGAAAACTGCGGTGATACAAAGCGCTTTAACGTCATGCTTCACTGCGCTCGGCAATACGTCATAAGTAAGTGGCGCTTACGACGTTTTGGTTGAACGAAATCTATACTTCGACAAGCGATCCAGCAGTTGTCTATTTTCTATGGTCAGACGAGGTCACATAGATTTAGCGATCTAGCTGATTATAGTTCTAACATTCACCAGTATTTGAACACATTTTTTCCTTTAGTGTTCTTGTCTATCGGTAGAATATATGTCAATGGTTACGACTTTTATTTTTAACTAGCTACAATGACTTTAGCGGGCCGGTATATTTATGATATGGCCGGTATGATATGAAAATTTCATTTATGTGTATACAAATTGCAACACATTTCATATTAATTTTCAAATGCATAATTTAAACACAACAAAATTAAAAATAAACTTGCCGATCCAACTAGTGATGTGCCGAGTACGGTTGGACTCGAGTCAGACTCGATTCCAGCTTTGGACTCGCGTACTCGAATACCAATTTATTTTGACTCGAGTACGCCAAACTCGATTCCGGTACTCGAGTCAAGAAGAATCGGTTCGTACTCGCTAACTCGATTCTATTTATACGAGTCCTACTGACTCGAGTCTAGTATTCGAGTTTGGTGAACTCGCTTGTATTCGCAAACTGTTTACATAAGCAATGAAGTGGAGCGGGCCTAATAGTACAAACAAATTTGAACCTGCAACTTTTTGTTTCGATTTCTTTGTTTACTGTCTGTTAGAAGTTATTATGAGTACTGAATGATTTTATTTAATTGTTTATTAACCCTTTGAGCCACCACTTGTGAAATTCAGTACCCCATCGACCGCCAGTGTACCATCATAATATTGATAAAGGTAATTTAATTTTAATTGGATTGGACTCGAGTCTAGGAATCGGACTCGAGTCTAGCAATATTCGAATACCAAACATAGAATTCGAGTACTGGACTCGAATCAGGGAATCGAGTCCTGATTCGAATACCGTATAAACTGACTCGAATCGACTCGATCCACCAAAACAGCGACTCGGCACATCACTAGTTCCAACGTACAGGCTACAAAAAACTAAAGGTTATTTTGTGGGCAAAATCAAAATCAGAAATTTATTCTTCAGATAGGATTTTACAATCACTTTTGAATGTCAAAGATGCTACGCCATTGGTTGACAAGTCTTCGGCGGGAGACCTTGAACTGGAAAGAACCAGCAAGAGCTATTTTTTTCTCCCTGTATTTTTACCGAGTCGTGAATTAGAAACCGGCGTCAGATAAATCGTCGGCTTGGAAGAAAACTGTCAAAAAAATGCATTATTATGTTTTCGCAACGAAAGAACTTCAATTTGCCTATAATAAAAAAGGCACCGCATTCATAAACGTAGTCATAAACGTATGTGTAGTTAACGGAACTGGCTTTTAATATTAAAAAAAATACATATTCTTGAATGTTTTCACTACTTACAGGTGGTTTGGGCGAAGTCTGAGGCGTTTCCACTGGAGTCGACGGCTGTGGCGTCGTTGGTTTTTTATCTGGCGTCTCTTGCTCGCCCTTCAAGTGTAAAATAGCTCTTATATTATTTGTTAAGATTTTGCAGTTCTATCATTTAACTAGATGAATACAAATAAACATGAAGTAATCATCATATAATTATCTTGTTTGAGTTATTATGACCTCATAAGAGATCTTCCAAATATATCGCTTCAGCGATGCTCAATAAAAACTCACAGAATTTAACTACAGTAGGACACCGTTTATCCGAATTAATTGGGACCAGGGTTAATTCGGATAACCGAAAATTCGGATAATCGGACATAGACTAGTAATAAAGAAAAACGAACTGTCGCACATCGAATAAACTTTATTAAGTTTAACAAACACAGTTCTACAATATCGTTCACTTGACCATCTCGATCAGATAAACTCTCTGGGCAAATATCACGCAACCGATTTTGATGAAATTTGGTCTTTAGACCCTGAGACAGAACATAGGCTACCTTTTTATTTCGAAAAAAAAGGGATGAACGGGTTGAAAGTTTGTATGGGATTTCTTAATTTTAAAAGATAATAATTACTAAGGCACTTAAGAGGCATATTACATCTCGAACGCAATTTTTGCGTAAAATGGACAATTTTAGCGTTCTCGATCTCAGAAACAAAGATACATTAACAATTTTGACTTAATGAATAATGCAGAACAGCTATTGACATAGTTCGTAGCGGCCTCGCTTTTTGTAAATTTTGCTTAACTTTTTAATAAAACCCAAAATTGTAGAGAAAGATTTTCATAAAATGCGCGACGGCACTATCTTGAGCTCCTGGATTGAACTACTGTTCTACATAAATGAAATTAAAAAATGATAATTTTATCTCTTGTATAGTTATATAGTTCGTAGCGGCCTCGGAATTTTGATATATTATTGATTTAATATAGAAAAAAATCTTATTCTAAACGAAAAAACTACGAAAATCGCTTTAAGTTGACTGTGAATATCTTCTATCTGCGATAATATTTATCAATAAAATTTATACCAGAATAAATGTCACTTTATGAGGAATAAATATGTTATATTTTTTAACCATGAATATATTATGTTATTTTAATAAAAACGATAAATCATACTGCAAAATTACTACAAAATGCGATGCACAGGCCGTCCGAATTCATTAGAGCGTGAGCGCTCCTCAGAGTCGGACCTATGTCGAGTTTCATCGCGCCAACATCGATCGAATCCAGTGATCGTGCGATTGATCGTCAGTGTGTAACGCGATTATCAAATTTGATCACGTAACTAAAATTATTTTTTTGCGACTTTTAAACTATTATTTTTTTCTTTTATTTTCATATTTTTTCTAAAGTTATTCTATTCTATATATTATTTTTATCTATTATTTCTAAAGCTTTTTCACACCAAAACCATTGGATCGATTTGATGGAAATTCGGCAAATAGATGATTCTGTTTTATGATGATTTATACTCTTATATAATTGGTAACTAGATTTTTTCTAATCTGACCCATTTTTAATTTAAAACTAAAACCGTCTTTTGCTAAATAACATACTAGGTAATATTTAATAAATATTATTTTTGAACAATATCATCTGTCCTATTTATAATATCATCTTCATATATTGTTTCTTCATATACGATATATATAGCAATAACGAATTATTCCATAAAAATATAAATATAAAAATTTTGAGAAAAGTATCAAAATCGCTTAGTCGTAGCGTCAACACAGTATTTTGGACGTGTGACCTTCAATGAGTTGACGCTTCGAAATACCTAATCTCACAGAATGAAGAATTGTAATAGGCCTTTTAATAAGAAATCACTAAATATTTGTTCTAGCATTAGAAATTTCGACCAGCTAGGGGGTGAAATAAGGGTTGAAAATTAGTATGCAAGTTCGTCAAATGTCACGTCATGAAAAACAAAAAGTCGTTTGTTCCATCATTTTGAAATTTTTACCAGTGTGGGTGTGAAATAGGGGTTGAATTGAAGATAAGACCATGAATCTTGGTACCTTAGACATAAGGGACCAGGATTGACAAAAACTAAATTCACGCGGGCGAAGTCGCGGGCGGAAGCTAGTTAACAATAAAACTTATTTTCAGAGCAACGCACATGTTTTTTTTGTAATGTACCAATATATAAGTAAGAAACACACTTATATACATAGTACCAAGTAGCTTTAAAAACCTTTTAAACACACTTCCTCATAAAGTGGCTCTAATCCCATGGCAATTAGGCACATAACGACACCTATAATCAAACTGTGACATTTTCATTACTATTATTCACGAGTGAGTAATAGTTTTCTTTTAATATTATTGGTTGAGTTACGCTTACATTTGCGCTAAAAAGCTATCCGCGAAAAGCCCCAAAAAAAAAGAAACCTCATTTTTTAGTCTATGGCCGATGCGCGCGCATAGGAAAACTAATTAATTTTTCCCGTCATTACGAAAACTTTTCACAACTCGTCTCGTTTTCTCTTTTGAAGTTATTTAGTTAGTTATTAATTAAGATGTCTGCAAATACAATTTATGAAGAAAAATAGTTAATTATAATTTACTAACTGCACATTACTAAATTGTTTCTCTAAATAAACTTTTTATCTACTATGTAAAATGGTTTTTTATTTAAGTATTATTTTATTCAGAAGTGTGTTGAAAAACGTTGTATGATACACGTGTGTATTGATGATTACCGTCCTCGGCTCCTTAAGACCCTCGCCTGACGGCTCGGGCCTCAATGCGCCTCGGCGGTAATCACCAACATTACACACTTGTACCATAATGTACTATAATCAACGAATAAATAATTAGGAAATACTCTTACTCACATTAGTAATCTTGCACTGTTGCTTCTTCTTGTTGAGTATAGAACGTAACCTCTCTCTTGTCTCGTTGTAGTTGCGGGGAACGGGGGTGGTTAATGGGGGCTGCAAAGTAAAAACCATAAAGTTTACACAATAAAACTCACTTCTCTTGCCCTATTCCCACACAATATCTCTCTTCTTCCACTCTCTTCTTCAACATACTATCATCATTCATCGTATTCATTAATATCACACTCCATTCGTTTTTTCCTCGGTCTTCTTCTGCTTACATGCCCATATACTTTTACGTCCATAACCTTCCTAGTAATATGATCATTCTTTTTACTTAAAACGTGACCATAGCAGGAAAGTCTTCTTTCTCTCAATTTTTCTACAATGAACCTTCCTAATGCCTTTACGATACATAAAAAAGATAATCCCAATTGTACTGTCTGCCAACGGGAAGAGGAACCTCCTTCACTTAGTGCTAGAGTGTAATAGTTATTTATTATACAAGAGTGGAAAGCCTTTTTAACGCGTGCTCGATTTGGATGACCGAGCAAGCGAAGGATTCTAAAGTTGAATCACGAGCGCAGCGAGTGATTCTAAATTAGAATCCTGAGCGTCAGCGAGGGAAACAAACGAGCACAAGGTGAAAAATCTTTCCACTCGAGTGCAATACGTAACTTTCAATCCCACCTCAGCGAGGAAATGACAAAATGAAAAAGAAAACAATTTATAATGACAAATTATATTAAGCAATAAAACGTGAAAAAACTAGAATGGCGCGAAGCACGCAAATAAAACAAAGAAACCAAGAAGGTTCCAAATTTAAATTTTTTCACAATTTAAAAAGTTCTAATCATAAATTTGGCACCATAGAGGTTACATTAAATAGGTTTAATGACGTTTTGAATTTACAATTATATTGAGTACTCATTAAATGTGATGTTCTAAATTCAAATCTACTTTGGCCGCTCAAGCGAATAAAATAGAATTTTCCAGCCAGATTTCGAAGCGCAAAATTACACTTTCCGAGGTGGTGGGATGAAAAATAAATGAACACCTAAGCATATCGTTCCTACAAGACACTCAATGCCCTGCTGGGGAGCTTCTCTTTCTTTTCACCTAATTCTGAGTTCCAACTTCAATGTTAAACCATAGTGATAAATTGTTAAACTTTTATCATCCATTCATTGACTCTTCGATCTCAAACGATATAAATATGTGATGTTGAATATGTGAAAATTATTCGAATTAATAATGTATATATTAACGTTAAATATATTTAAGCCGGCTTAATCTTAAGATGTATGGCTTGTAAAATAAATGAGATTTAAAAAAAAACCTTACTAATATATTATAATTTAAAAAAAATGTGAGGTGCACAGTTTGGCCGCTAAGAGGCTGCGTTTCTGATAAATGTTGTCAGTACCTTACTTACAAAATCTGTAATGTATTCTTCACATAGGATTTTTACAAACACTTTTATGCTATGCCATTACTTCACAAGTCTACGGCAGGAGACCTTGTACTGGGAAGAACCAGCAAGGGCTATTTTCTTTTTTACAGTATTTTTATTTTATTTTTATTTATTAAACTTTATGCAAAAAAAAAATTACATAGGCGGGCTTAATACTTAAGGTATTCTCTACCAGCCAACCTTTGGGTGGTGTGGAGATGTGGTGTAGGTGCATCGAGATTTTGATAGGTCTATACTTAAACATGAAGGTATCTGTATGAAATAAAATGCTGCAGGATACATATTATTAAAACTAATATATAATACAATTATATACATATATTTAATAAACTATGTATAACACATATATATACAAGTATAAATATATATTTATATAAATAAATAACAATATATAAACTATGTAAATATTAATTATTTAATATCTGCCAATTCCTTTACAACATCCTTGCAAGATCAAGCTTGTGCCATAATATCCGAGAAATGTTTACGGACCTTCGTTTAAATGAGGCCCGAGTTGGTGCCATCCTGATTTCATAAGGGAGAGAGTTCCACAGAAGTATGGACTGAATTTGAAAAGAAGAGTGGACAGAGTGAGAAGTGTGCTGAGGACAGCTAAGAAGAAGATTGTTAGTCGACCGTAAGGTTTTAGAGTGAGTAGAACATAGATATTGGAAATGAGATAATAAATAAGAGGGAGAACAGGAACAGTTAAGCAGAGCGTAGAGAGTAGTGAGAGCACGCACGTTTCTTCTCAACCGGATGGGTAACCATTTCAGCTCTTGTCTGTAGGCGGAAACGTGGTCATATTTACGGAGACAATATATAAATTTTTACAGAGTCGTCAACTAGAAGCAGGCCTCGGATAAATAGTCTGAACCCAACTTCCTTTACAAGTTTGAACAAGTTCATATTACATTAATAAAAACTAGTTTCATTATGTTATTTAATATAGTTAAAATATTTGGAAACGTTACTATTAAGAATGGAATATGATTCACTTTTAGTTTATATTAAACACGATTCTCGAAACTAAACCTTAATTATACTAATCATAAGAAACTGACACGCCCTATCAAAAATGCTTTCTTAGTTTAGCGTTATTATTTAGGTCGAACATTTCGAGAACTAGTTTTGTCGCCTATGTTATCAAATCATTTCCAAATCACACACTAACAATAAAGAATATGATCACTTTTTTGGAGTTTTATCAGAATTATACTTGTCTATGGGAGTTATAATTAGTGATTTTCAAACAATATCAGTACGTTAAATTTGCAGTCCCGTATTTTCCCGGGATTTTTATTTAACAAAATGTATTTCAAAAAGCCGCTTCCATAATTTGTAAGCCAAAAATTAACTTTAGGTAAATATGCATCCGATTATCCGATCTCTAGTTATAATACATTGAATATACAACAAAATTATAGAGAAACAAGAATAAAAAAGATTAAAATCATCATATCAATCTCAGACGCTCATTGCTGTACAAAGTCGCAAAAGATCTCAACAACCGATCAGTACTGCACTGCTCCAGCCACCTGATTATAGGTAAACCATGTGGGAGGCAATACTGTCTTTACCGTAAGGGCAGACGGGGCCCGTGCCCAGGGCCGCCATTCTCAAGGGGGGCCCGAAGGACCATATTCTGTCACACCTATTCTCTCACACATTCATTCGCAAAACATTTTTGTCGGACACATTAGACATAACTTTTTTCGCAAATTAGTAACTCTATAAGAAGATATTTACGTGGCATATGCTACGCCATTATATCAACGAAGACACACGGTCCAAGAAGGCTCATTTCTATCTGCAAGCTGAGGCCGAGAGATGCCTATGTATTGCAGTTCTGGCTTCCAATAACTGAAACGCTAGTGCCGAAATTACTTAATCGGTAACGTTATTTTAGTGCACTATTTCAACCGCGGGATGACGCGGGCATAACATACTCAGCGAGCAAAACAAACTAATTTTAAAAATGTTAGTATAATTCGCGTTTTTTACTTTCCAAAAGGGTCTCTAATTCTTGTGTGCCCAAGGGTCCCAGCTTAGTTTAAGACGGCGGTGGTAGAAGGCCCACCCTTTGTAAATTTCTGAGTCGTTCATGTAGAGAAACTCCAGCCTTCTTCATTACATTTTCAGTTACTTTAAGCCTTTTTATAAAGAAAATTGCAAGTGACCATTGTTGTATCAATTATATAATGAATCGCGTTATTATGTAATCCGAATAAAAATAATCTTTATTCAATATAGCCTTCTACACTTATTGGCGTCAAAACAAATTGTAAGGTCAATGGCCAACGAGAAGCGATACAAAATGTAAACAAAACCAATGCAAGGTCATTTGTAATAGCAGGGGTGCATAACTTTTTATTAGTTACAATATATATTTTAGTAAATAGATAATATTTTTCCATATATTTAAAATGTTACTTTTCAAGTTACAAAATTTGAAATATCATGTTTACACAATTGAATTGAGATGTAAAATCTTTTGATTTATCTCACGATGTAGTTGGCTGTGGCTTCATCATTAATAAAAAAAAAACAATAATCAACAAAATGACAGTAACAATAATAATAAAAGTTTTGCGCCCCGGTTTGGATCCAGACATGTTTCTGCTGGGGACATATGAAACAATATGAGTTCCAACGTACAGGCTACAAAAAACTAGAGGTTCGTTTATGGGCAAATGTATAAATTTTTATAACAAGATTTCACATAGTGTAGCTGAATTGCCTTTTCATAAGTTCAAGCTACATGTTAAAAAGACGCTAATGAGTAAGGGCTATTACATAGTCAATGACGCCAATGCTTGGTGTTGATTTGAAGACTTTACATTCTGACGTGTAAATATTTGTTTTCCCGTGTAAATTGTAAACACATATGTATGTTGTATGATAACGACATAATTTACGTTAAATGTTGTTATTACTTTTGATAACGCTGATAAATAAGATAAGCAGGTAAAAATACTTCCTGAATAAAATTGGATTGAAGCTTTTTATAAAGTCATATTTGAATAAAGTTAATTTAGATTTTTTTCATTTATGACATATACACAAGGTAGAAAGAGATAAATATAGATTTATCAACTTCACAGGCGTTTTTTAGGTCAATCATTTTTCGTATCTCTGCTAGTTGGTCGTCCAATAGTATATGAGTACAAAAAACCTTGTATGCAGCACGAGCCTAATCCAACTATTTTAGGGCAATCACGCCTTATTAATCAATCACGCTGATCCTTTTTTTTTGAGGGGGAAATGCGACCTTATACACCATGACACCGCGCTGGCAAGACGCGGCCGTGTGTGGGGCTCTCCGGTCAAGAGGACCGGCCTACCCACTAAAACCCCCCGAGTTCTCCGGGCCCATACGGCGGAGCACATGGCGGGGTGCGCTCTCGCGATTCAACCGCCATGTGTCCCGGGGCCGGCTTGACCAAGAGATGGCCAAGCCACCGCCAAAGGAGGGACTTTCCGAGAACCCCTGGACAGTCCCCCAAATAGAGAGACTTCACCACGACGTGCGCGCTTAGTAGGGTCACCAGACAGGCAACACCGCGCTTGTGTGTGCCCGCCTTCGCCTACCAAACCACGCTGACCCAATGTGGATGCTCACATATACATAACATATTTTTCAACACACTTCCTCATAAAGTGGCTCTAATCCCATGGCAATTAGGCACATAATGACACCTATAATCAAACTGTGGCTTTTTCATTACTATTATTCACGAGTGAGTAATAGTTTTTTGACGTGAAACGTCTTTAAAATCGCGCCGAAACATACGGGTACCAGGTTTAAAAAGTGGACCGTAACGAAAAGGTCTATATCATCGTACCTTCATAATTAAAAAACTATTAGTCTTAGGAACAAAAATTGGTGTGAGTATTTCACTTATATAGTCAGCTTGCTGTTGTGACATTGAGTTTTTTTTATTAAAATACTTAAACACACCGTCAATCTTGTTTTTATTTCAATCTTTTACTGTAAAAGCGATTCCCTAACTAGACGTTTCACGTTAAAACAAACGGCCGTGTGCCCCGGCACAGCCCCACCCGATTTTTTTTTTAATATTATTGGTTGAGTTACAATTACATTTGCGCTAAAAAGCTATCCGCGAAAAGCCCAAAAAAAAGAAACCTCATTTTTTTGTCTATGGCCGATGCGCGCGCATAGGAAAACTAATTATTTTTTTCCGCGCCATTACGAAATTTATTAGTCTAATGGCCGATGCGCGCTCATAGGAAAACTGATTAATTTTTCCCGCCATTACGAAACATTTTTCACAACTAGTCTCGTTTTCTCTTTTGAAGTTATTTAGTTAGTTATTAATTAAGATGTCTGCAAATACAATTTATGAAGAAAATGGTTTTTTATTTAAGTATTATTTTATTCAGAAGTGTGTTGAAAAACGTTGTATGATACACGTGTGTATTGATGATTACCGTCCTCGGCTCCTTAAGACCCTCGCCTGACGGCTCGGGCCTCAATGCGCCTCAGCGGTAATCACCAACATTAGACACTTGTACCATAATGTACTATATTTATATAAAACATTACCTGAAATAAATATTATCATTATTAATTTAAAACATATTGGAGAAACTACATAAACATTTAGGACAAACAGACAGTAAATGCATACGTACAGCGTGTCCGAAAACGGTGCAGTAGCAACAGTTGCAAGGTTGCTCCGGTCCGCCCTCACCCGAACAAGCATTGGCCCCGTGACCGACTAGACACGAAAAAACCTATTTTCAATGTCACTTTTAAAACAACTCAACGAAAAATAGTAGTGATGTGCCGAGTCCCTGTTTTGATGGATCGAGTCGATTCGAGTCAGTTTATACCGTATTCGAATCAGGACTCGATTCCCTAATTCGTGCTCAGTACTCAAATTCTATGTTTGGTATTCGAATATTTCTAGACTCGAGTCTGGTAATTCTAATCGAGTCCAGAACTACAGTCCGTTTTTAGGACAAAAAGGAAAAATAGAAAGGAGTTAGCTTCAAACAGCGTGTAGGTTAGGTTAAGCACAATGAACCAAAAATAATAATACTGTAATTTTTATTAAAAGATAATAAAAACATTGAATCAAGACAGAGCACAGGAGCTTATGTAAACAGTTTGCGAGTACAAGCGAGTTAACTAAACTCGAATACTAGACTCGAGTCAGTAGGACTCGTATAAATAGAATCAAGTTAGCGAGTACGAACCGATTCTTCCTGACTCGAGTACGGGAATCGAGTCCGGGGTACTCGAATTAAAATAAATTTGTATTTGAGTAGGCGAGTCCAGAGCAGGAATTGAGTCTGACTTGAGTCAATACTTCGAATACGGTATAAACTGACTCGAATCGATTCGATCCACCAAAACGGCGACTCGGCACGTCACTAGTTAAAACAATATTGAAACAGAGACCACTCTTGCGATGATGGCTCTATCTCGCTCGCACTGCGGTTTTAATCCTGTTTCAAGAGATCATGGTATGCCTACAGAACATTATAACGATTACAGATAAAGTTACAAGAATCAAATGTAACCATTCCCCTTCTGATGGGCAGCCTGTCCACTTAGTTTTATATTAGTTACTTTAGTTAATGTACATTTTTTTGATTTTTCTAACTTATTATATTTATTGAAAGAACGAGACAACAGAGATTAAATAGACGTAAAAATGTAGTTATTATTTATATATGTTACTCATAGTAAATTGACATTAAATCAACTATAGAAAGTTAAAAAACAAAACATTTGTAACAACAACTAACCTTTACAAATATGCTGTTGATGGTTCACACTTTCGCACGCTTTTGGCGGTTGCTTCACATTCTTAGCCACTGGTTTAGTCTTCATCGTTTCTTTCGGAGCCTTCTTCTCCTCTACCGGCTTTCCTTTCATATCGTAGCACTGTTTCACTATATCACCTAAGCACACTGAGTTAGAGTCGTTGCTCTTACACGAGCTACAAGCACAATCACTAGTCCATTTACAATCATTCTTGGGTGTATCACATGCATCAGACTCCGATTTAGTCTGTCCATTCCTCATCATGTTCCTAAAAGCTACTGTGTTTAATGTCTGACGCGCATTTCTCAATGCTTGCGCCGAATATTTAGCTAGCAATTCCGGATTTTGAGGTTCGACTGGGGAATTCGTCCTCTCTCTTTTGCTACTGCCTTTATCGTTATCCAATTTTTCCGTAAACTTCTTAATCTCCGCTACGTCTTCGTCTAATAAATTCGCGCCTACACTAGAACATATAGACGCAACTTGCTTCTTATAAACTTCAGGCACTGGCTTACCCTGAGTAATGTACGATTTGATAGCGTAAAAACTCTCTAACAATGCTTTCTCGCCTTTAGACGTCAAGATTGCTTCGCATTTGGCTAATAGAACTTCATTTCTATTTTTAAATTTGGTTAAATCAAGTTTTTCTTTTAGTTCCTCTTTCTTGATAGTTTTCACAGGTGCTGCTTCGGGTTTCTTGGCGGTTCGTAAGTTTGCTTTGGAAATTAGCTTGCTAAGACCTTTTCCAGCTAAGATTTCAGCTTCGCTGGCATTATTTTGAGATTTAGCTGGTGGTGCGTATTTCTGAAAAGCCTCCTTCAGACTATCTTCTAACTGTTCTAATCTGTACAACATGACTAGCCACTCATCACCTGTCATTGTCTTCTTCGGCAAGGAATCCATATATATTTTATTCATGACTCTGAAGCGATCGAAAAAGTAGTCTCTTCTTTTCTCGTGAGACCAATTAGAAAAGTCTGGAACGTTCTCTGTCTTTTTTTGTGGCAGCCCTGATATTTCCAATATGACATTCGTTGACGATTCTGGATTGGAAAGCAACCAATTGTTCACCAATTGTGATTCTGTACACTTTTTCACTACATCAATATATTTAAAGTTCAAATCTAACACTGGAGTCTTATGGTCTTGCGGCATTGTATTGAACTTCGTTAGGATTAAATCAAACGTGCTGTGAATTGATGAACTTAAAACCCTAGTCATTTGCTGTATCGATTCTTCGGAATCATGTATACCTAACAACTCCTGGTGTTTTTTAAATTCTTCCAGTTGGGCCTTTTTTGATTCTTCTATCTTCTCCGTTATTGGATCTGTCTCATCCGTGCATTGTTTATCAGCTAAGTCTTGAATGTAACTGTAAAATTTGTCTAGCATTGCTTCTATCTCATTCTCTAGTATTACCATGGGTATGCTTTTAAATTTGGCAGCAACGTAATGCTTCCACGAGTTGACACGTGTTTTAACTAACTCCCTAAGTTGCAACATGCTGTATGCGTGTTTAACCGAATTATGAAATAACGTAGACGCTCTATTATACATTTCAGCACTAATTGCTGTTTTTGGTAAAGAGAAAACTTCAGAGTCCTCCTCTAAACACTTCGCAAGCTCCGGGCTCTTATTCTGTTTCAAATACTCGAACACTTTATTTATAACTACGTCTTTGAGCAATTCCGATACGTCCTTAGATTCAAATTCAAATGTCATAGTACTTATATCAGTATCTATATTAGATCTACTCCTAGTTTTAATCTTACGCTTGGCAGTATTTTTTGTCACCTTAATGCTATCCCTTGCTTTGCTTAACTTCAATTCCCTAATTTGTTTCAGAGTTTCCGGAGTCAATTGGCTTTCTTCAGGCAAACTGTTCATGATGGACGCGAATTCTGGCAATTCAAATGATGTGTTGGCAAATTCGGATAGTTTAGTTGCTATTTCTGGCATTGTAGCTAGAATTTGTGGCATGTTTTCAACAAACTCCATGAATTTCGGATTAGAAGTAACATCTAAGCCTTCCTCAGCGCTAACTTTGTCTAGTAGCTCGATCGAACTTTCGTCCAAACTCATCATGGCTTCGCAAATTTGCTCGTAGCTTGGGGAATTATCTGATTTTTCAGTTCCATTATTAATACGGCTATACGAATTGATTATGTTTTGGCATTCCTCCATAGCCTTTTTAATTTCTAGGCCGAAAGTCACGTATTTACTCATACTAGGATCGTCATCTGGAACAGTTTGCTCTGCCACAATCTCTTGTTGTATTACACTCTTTCTAGCGTTAAGCGGCGCGTTAACGTCCGGAACTATAGGCGCTTGGAAGTCCTTGTCAGTCAAAAATTTGTTTACAGTCATAAGCCTTTGGGTTGGTTTTGGATTAAACATAGGTTCCAGTGTAGTGGGCGACATTTCTTGCAGGGGAGGGCTAATAGACTCTGGATATTTCGCATCGTCCGGTATATTACTATCGTTGCTTAAGGCGAAATTGGCGAATTTGGCTAGGCACTCGTTCATTTCTTTACACAAATCTCCCGTCTCCTTCTCGCCCACTATCGTTTCCGCGTCGCTAACATTGTCTTCTCTGTCTAGTGGGAACGCTTCGGGGGGTTCGGCTTCAGACTTTGTTAATTCTTTCTCTTCGTCCGATTTGATTGTATCTGTGAGTAACTTGGTCGTTTGGGCTGGCGCTTTGTGGATGAGCATTTGGAGTATTTTCTGAGGTTTGCTAAGTGAGCTACTGGACTTTAATCTGCGTTTGGGGGCGGTGGTTAGGCGAGGCACTTTTGGACTGTGCGTTCTACGTTTGCGGCGGGGTAAGTCTTCTATTACTTTGACATTGCTTTCAGGTAAACTGGAAAGAGAGAGAAGATATCAGAAACAGTTCTAGGATGTTATCGTCTAAATTAAGCTTTAAATAAGTTATTTCCATATTAAAATTAAACACTTCACTGTCTTATACAGGGTGGCTCAGAGCCGGCTGACACATTTCAAACAGGCATACACTATAAGCGGGAGCAAGGAAATAAAAAAAAATAACATTTTTAGATAGAGGCAAGTATGCCATTTAAGTTACATAAATTACAAGTTTATTTTTTAAAAATTACATCAGGTAAATGGCCTCCGTTTACATCAATACATTCTTGCAAACGCTTCTGGAAGTTGGCGTACACGCGCCTCCGCAGGTCCCCATCGATAGCTGCAACTTCGTCAACAATGGCTTGCTTGAGTTCTTGAAGATTCATGATGCGCCTCTGGAACACACGCTCTTTCAAGAGCCCCCATAAAAAAAAGTCTGGCACACTCAGGTCGGGTGGAAATGTTTGGAACGGTCATCTCTCGTTTTGGTGAAAACTTGGCCAGCTCGATCACCCGACCTGAGTGTGCCAGACTTTTTTTATGGGGGCTCTTGAAAGAGCGTGTATTCCAGAGGCGCATCATGAATCTTCAAGAACTCAAGCAAGCCATTGTTGACGAAGTTGCAGCTATCGATGGGGACCTGCGGAGGCGCGTGTACGCCAACTTCCAGAAGCGTTTGCAAGAATGTATTGATGTAAACGGAGGCCATTTACCTGATGTAATTTTTAAAAAATAAACTTGTAATTTATGTAACTTAAATGGCATACTTGCCTCTATCTAAAAATGTTTTTTTTTTATTTCCTTGCTCCCGCTTATAGTGTATGCTTGTTTGAAATGTGTCAGCCGGCTCTGAGCCACCCTGTATAATTATGCTGAGAAACATCAGTGTTTGCATTCTGTATTCGGGTGTGAAAGACTAGCAGTGAAATTATTGGGTATCGTGACTTACACATTACAAAATTATGTAACGGTGTAATCAGTTATAAGTGTATGGTAGTTATGTAAAAATAACTGCATTGAGTATAAAATTCAAAAAGAAATTTACTTAAAAGTCAATTATGAGCTATAATATATAAGCAAATATTGTATTTTTTTTAACCAAAACAGTATTATAATAAAAAAACACATTATAAATAATCAATAACATCATCCTGCCCCTGATGTAACTCCAGGTGTGTTTCAAAGAACAATGACTTTCTATATTTTCTTTAATATACACTAATATTATAAAGAGGAAAGTTTTGTATTTTTGTATGTAACGAATAAACTCAAAAAGTACTGGACCGATCTTAATAATTGTTTTTTCATTAGAAAGCTACATTATCACTGAGTAACATAGGCTATATTTAGAACTAGATTACTATAGAAATCTTTAGAAATTCTTATTAAAACCAACCGAAGGTCGAAAAAAATTTGCCATAAGGGTCATCCATAAATTACGTCACACAGTTAGAGGGAGGGAGGTGACAAGGGGGTGGGAGGGATCTTAAATTTCGTGACGTCACATTTCAAAATCTATTAAATCAAATTAAGCTAACTATTAAAACACAAACTGCGTAGTTAGCAATTAAAAGTAGTATATAAGAAGAGAAATTGTATAATGAAATTGTAGGAATCTTTCCTATATATTACACTACACACACCAAAATACATTATTATTTATTGTTTACATTATTTATATTTTTACTATTTATAGACATCTATAAATATCGACTTGTCGATACAATTATCGATAAGCCAATGTCGACAAGCCTTGCCCACTAATTAGATAGTCATAGACAAAGTGGTTTAGTGGTCAGTTGGCTAACGGGAATTATAAAAGTGATACGCTTAAATTATACTTGCTTACTAAATAATTGTATCTTTGTATTTCTTTGTTGTTGTGCTTTTATAAATATATATTGCTTTTCGCTTCTGCTTCCAGGAGACGTATTTTTGAATCATTAGACGTGAATTTGGAATTCGAATACGAATACAAATCGTGCGCGAATTTATTTTCTACTGCTTACAATTTTATAAATATTTGAATAACTCGAATTCAGTGTTGTCATTAAGAACAAACTCTTAATTAAATTTCGTTTCACAAAAACGAGTGGGTAGCACAACGCACGAAGTGAAAGTTCAGAAATAGTGAATTCGGTAATTCGTATACGAATCTCACGATTTCGAATGCGAATTGGTTTTCTATTGTTTCAAAAATTCGTCTCCTGGCTGATTGGATTATTGGCTTTTGATATATATAAATACCTAGTGATAAGTGTTGAAGAAAATTATAACTTCAGGTACCGTGAGTGGAACTTTTATTATTTATCATCCCTGTCGACCTACCAAAAAGACAATTACTGTTTAATCGTCTTGCTGTAAAAATAAAGTTTTTTTTTTACTCTTTCGCCTTCGCTCACTTAACTGTAACTCTCAGCCGTCGGTTGTAAACTTCTGTTTAAGTCTCCGTTATAAACGTTGCGGAAATAGAAGCAATACATATGCAAGTTCAAACAAGTATCATAGCTCACTCACCTTTGCCGTTCATGCCTTAACTGTTCCTCGAGCCACATTCTAAGTCGATGGTAGTACAGTTGTTGATCTCTCATGTGCATCACTTTGCGAC
The DNA here is from genome assembly GCA_036419045.1 of Scirpophaga incertulas. Taxonomy (NCBI): domain Eukaryota; kingdom Metazoa; phylum Arthropoda; class Insecta; order Lepidoptera; family Crambidae; genus Scirpophaga; species Scirpophaga incertulas. Next base: position 3,994,790 of record CM071647.1, on the reverse strand, counting down.
GGACCTGAAAATGTACATTAGTATATAAGCGTTGCATTGTATATGTCAGCTGTTTGATTGAACGGCTATTTTAACCAGTTGGCTGCGACATATATATAAACGTTTTTTTTTCGATCACAATCTTTTCGAGAACGTGAACGTTTATACCGTGGGAGAGCCATGCTTCGGCACGAATTGGGCCGGCTCGACCGGAGTGATACCACGGCCTCACAGAAAACCGGCGTAAAATAGCGCTTGCGCTGTGTTTCACCGAGTGAGTGAGGTTACCGGAGGCCCAACCCCCCTTATTCCCCTTATTCCCCCCTATTCCCCTTATTCCCCCCTATTCCCTTTTAAAAGGCCGGCAACGCATCTGTGACTCCTCTGGTGTTGCGGGTGTCCATGGGCAACGGTTATCGCTTACCATCAGGTGATCCGTTTGCTCGTTAGCTGGACTATACTATAAAAAAAAAAAAAAAAAAAAGAACGATCACCTGCAACACCAGAGGAGGCACAGATGCGTTGCCGGCCTTTTAAAAGGGAATAAGGCAGCGGCAGGCGGGGCCGGGGGCACTGACCTCGCGGCAGCGGCTGAGGTGGTACTCGGGGCAGAGCGCGCGGCAGGCGGGGCCGGGGGCACTGACCTCGCGGCAGCGGCTGAGGTGGTACTCGGGGCAGAGCGCGCGGCAGGCGGGGCCGGGGGCACTGACCTCGCGGCAGCGGCTGAGGTGGTACTCGGGGCAGAGCGCGCGGCAGGCGGGGCCGGGGGCACTGACCTCGCGGCAGCGGCTGAGGTGGTACTCGGGGCAGAGCGCGCGGCAGGCGGGGCGGGGGCACTGACCTCGCGGCAGCGGCTGAGGTGGTACTCGGGGCAGAGCGCGCGGCAGGCGGGGCCGGGGGCACTGACCTCGCGGCAGCGGCTGAGGTGGTACTCGGGCAGAGCGCGCGGCAGCGGCCGGGGGCACTGACCTCGCGGCAGCGGCCGAGGAGGTGGTACTCGGGCAGAGCGCGCGGCAGGCGGGGCGGGGGCACTGACCTCGCGCAGCGGCTGAGGTGGTACTCGGGGCAGAGCGCGCGGCAGGCGCGGCCGGGGGCACTGACCTCGCGGCAGCGGCTGAGGTGGTACTCGGGGCAGAGCGCGCGGCAGGCGGGGCCGGGGGCACTGACCTCGCGGCAGCGGCTGAGGTGGTACTCGGCAGAGCGCGCGGCAGGCGGGGCCGGGGGCACTGACCTCGCGGCAGCGGCTGAGTGGTACTCGGGGCAGAGCGCGCGGCAGGCGGGGCCGGGGGCACTGACCTCGCGGCAGCGGCTGAGGTGGTACTCGTGGCAGAGCGCGCGGCAGGCGGGGCCGGGGGCACTGACCTCGCGGCAGCGGCTGTGGTACTCGGGGAGAGCGCGCGGCAGGCGGGGCCGGGGGCACTGACCTCGCGGCAGCGGCTGAGGTGGTACTCGGGGCAGAGCGCGCGGCAGGCGGCCGGGGGCACTGACCTCGCGGCAGCGGCTGAGGTGGTACTCGGGCAGAGCGCGCGGCAGGCGGGGCCGGGGCACTACACTCGCAGCAGCGCTGAGGTGTACTCGGGGCAGAGCGCGCGGCAGGCGGGGCCGGGGGCACTGACCTCGCGGCAGCGGCTGAGGTGGTACTCGGGGCAGAGCGCGCGGCAGGCGGGGCCGGGGGCACTGACCTCGCGGCAGCGGCTGAGGTGGTACTCGGGCAGAGCGCGCGGCAGGCGGGGCCGGGGGCACTGACCTCGCGGCAGCGGCTGAGGTGGTACTCGGGGCAGAGCGCGCGGCAGGCGGGGCCGGGGCACTGACCTCGCGGCAGCGGCTGAGTGGTACGGGGCAGAGCGCGCGGCAGGCGGCCGGGGGCACTGACCTCGCGGCAGCGGCTGAGGTGGTACTCGGGCAGAGCGCGCGAGGGCGCGCGCGGCGCGGCGCCGGGGCACTGACCTCGCGGCAGCGGCTGAGGTGGTACTCGGGCAGAGCGCGCGGCAGGCGGGGCCGGGGGCACTGACCTCGCGGCAGCGGCTGAGGTGGTACTCGGGGCAGAGCGCGCGCAGCGGGGCCGGGGGCACTGACCTCGGCGCAGCGGCTGAGGTGGTACTCGGCAGAGCGCGCGGCAGGCGGGGCCGGGGCACTGACCTCGCGGCAGCGGCTGAGGTGGTACTCGGGGCAGAGCGCGCGGCAGGGCGCGCGCGGGCGGCGCCGGGGGCACTGACTCGCGGCAGCTCGGACAGCACTCGCGGACGCGCGGCGCAGGCGGCAGGCCACGGGGCACTGACCTCGGCAGCGGCTGAGGTGGTACTCGGGGCAGAGCGCGCGGCAGGCGGGGCCGGGGGCACTGACCTCGCGGCAGCGGCTGAGGTGGTACTCGGGGCAGAGCGCGCGGCAGGCGGCGGGGCCGGGGCACTGACCTCGCGGCAGCGGCTGAGGTGGTACTCGGGGCAGAGCGCGCGCGCAGGCGCGCGCGGCGCGGCGCCGGGGGCACTGACCTCGCGGCAGCGGCTGAGGTGGTACTCGGGGCAGAGCGCGCGGCAGGCGGGGCCGGGGGCACTGACCTCGCGGCAGCGGCTGAGGTGGTACTCGGGGCAGAGCGCGCGGCAGGCGGGGCCGGGGGCACTGACCTCGCGGCAGCGGCTGAGGTGGTACTCGGGGCAGAGCGCGCGGCAGGCGGGGCCGGGGGCACTGACCTCGCGGCAGCGGCTGAGGTGGTACTCGGGCAGAGCGCGCGGCAGCGGGGCCGGGGGCACTGACCTCGCGGCAGCGGCTGAGGGGTACTCGGGGCAGAGCGCGCGGCAGGCGCGCGCGGCGCGGCGCCGGGGGCACTGACCTCGCGGCAGCGGCTGAGGTGGTACTCGGGGCAGAGCGCGCGGCAGGCGGGGCCGGGGGCACTGACCTCGCGGCAGCGGCTGAGGTGGTACTCGGGCAGAGCGCGCGGCAGGCGGGGCGGGGGCACTGACCTCGCGGCAGCGGCTGAGGTGGTACTCGGGGCAGAGCGCGCGGCGGCAGGCGGGGCCGGGGGCACTGACCTCGCGGCAGCGGCTGAGGTGGTACTCGGGGCGAGCAGCGCGGCGGGCGCGCGCGGCGGGCGCCGGGGGCACTGACCTCGCGGCAGCGGCTGAGGTGGTACTCGGGGCAGAGCGCGCGGCAGGCGGGGCCGGGGGCACTGACCTCGCGGCAGCGCGGCTGAGGTGGTACTCGGGGCAGAGCGCGCGGCAGGCGGGGCCGGGGGCACTGACCTCGCGGCAGCGGCTGAGGTGGTACTCGGGGCAGAGCGCGCGGCAGGCGGGGCCGGGGGCACTGACCTCGCGGCAGCGGCTGAGGTGGTACTCGGGCAGAGCGCGCGGCAGGCGGGGCCGGGGGCACTGACCTCGCGGCAGCGGCTGAGGTGGTACTCGGGCAGAGCGCGCGGCAGGCGCGCGCGCGGCGCGGCGCCGGGGGCACTGACCTCGCGGCAGCGGCTGAGGTGGTACTCGGGGCAGAGCGCGCGGCAGGCGGGGCCGGGGGCACTGACCTCGCGGCAGCGGCTGAGGTGGTACTCGGGGCAGAGCGCGCGGCAGGCGGGGCCGGGGGCACTGACCTCGCGGCAGCGGCTGAGGTGGTACTCGGGGCAGAGCGCGCGGCAGGCGGGGCCGGGGGCACTGACCTCGCGGCAGCGGCTGAGGTGGTACTCGGGGCAGAGCGCGCGGCAGGGCGCGCGCGGCGCGGGGCCGGGGGCACTGACCTCGCGGCAGCGGCTGAGGTGGTACTCGGGGCAGAGCGCGCGGCAGGGCGCGCGCGGCGCGGCGCCGGGCGGGGAGCCGGGCCCGGGCGGCGCGGGCGCAGAGCCGCCCACCAGCTGCATGCACACCTGCACATTCCCTCTATCAAAACATCTGCAGAAACAGGCAGGACTAGGAGGTACCCAAGCAGACGACCTTGGCAAACAGTCTCCCTCTTGCGGTACTGGCTGGCTGTAAAACTGGTTATCTGAATTACATCGATGTTGTACAATAATGTACGTTTTCTCAAACATGCTTGGAAATTTGAGTATTATTTTGACAACCTTCTTCGAGATAAATCGAAATTGGTGTACTGGCCAAATACATGCGAGCAGCGGCCGGCAAAAAATGTATGAAAATCCATATCTAGTCGTGTTTTAGCGGCCAAATAAATATATGTATATTTTAAAAATGGAACGATTTGTTGCTCCGAAAAATGACAAACCAAGGAGGCAACTTATCAGAGTTTTATTTAAATATCGAACTGGCTTGCAAAAAAACCTGTTTTATAATGAAAAAAAAAAACAAACGAATCCTTTGGCGCGTGAAAAGTTGTTGGTTATTGAGTTTGAAACCACAACTAGGCATTGATCGAGTTACATGTGTGGCTCGACTTCGCCTCGGCCCACATGTCCACGTTCGTCCATCAATGCCTCTATTGCTGGCCGCTGCAGTAATGTACTATTCTGTGTAAACACAACACTTAAAAGGTCTTCCACAAGCGGATAGGTCTACATAAAATATAAGAAAAAATTAACACAATTAGATAATAGTACTTTACGATATTAGTGCGTTATGATGGTTATAACATGCGAGGCGAAATTTCATTTTGTAATTGAGCCGAGCATGTTATAACCATACGCACGTATATCGTACGACGTTTTTTAACACATTTGCGAGGAAACAGAAAAAAAAACATTTAAATAAACTCAATCTGTAAATGCACACTGTTGCTTTCCCGCCATTTTACTAATAACTGGCGCCGCGCGGCGATTAGTCCGACATTGGAATAGCAACAGCGCGCGAAATGGCAAATAATACTGTTATGAAATTTGTATGGACTATAACTTAACTATTTGCTTTGGTAACACACGCGTTTTTTAAGACCAGCTTTACATATTTAAAACCGGTGGAATTACATCAGCTTTACGAGCAAAGGCGTCAAAAAATATGTATTTCAATCAAGACGAGTCTGATTCTTGCGAGTTGCCAGTGGTCACACATGACACCGAACTAACCATAACGCCATTAATCATACACGAAATGGGTCTTATATTACTTCAAAATCACCCAAAGAGCAATGGAGGAAAGTATGGTCTAGATTTCGAATGAGAAATTATGAAATACTCAAAACACCAGTTTCTAGATTGCTCGCAGGACTTTTGAGATATGATGAGATACATATAACACCAGTAAATCTCCCACTAAATGTACCTATAATTTAGTGAAAATCGCAAGAAGGACTGAACTCTACCAACATCGGCTCGATTGAAATCGAGATGCTTGAAGGCGCATATGCAGTAAATAATGTCCACACAATCAATAATATAAAAACAGTAAGTGTTTCAATCGACAGTGAATTATACTCACAGTGGATAATTTCTTCTGTTTTCGATAGACTTGTAGCTGCCTTCGATGCACTTCTGGCAATCGTCGGTACATCGCCATCAGCTTCCGGTCTACCTCAGACAGTCCGATGTCAACACGTTTCCTAAAAACATTAAAAAATGTTTGAATTTCATTCAAAAATTTTTCATTCATTAAAAAATTTTTGCGATCTGGTGGTGAAAATGTCATTGCATGAGAACGTAATTTTTTTGAAATTCATATTATCACGCGTTTGGATGATATAATGATCATAATATCATTGAGTGTTTTAATGTTGGCAATAAGCTAATTGTTATAGGTTCTTTTATAGAGATAGAGGATTAATAGTATGATAGTAGATAAAATCTTATATATAAAAATGAATCGCAAAATGTGTTGGTTAGCTCATAACTCAACAACGCCTGGACCAATTTGGCAAATTCTTTTTTGTTAATGTTCGTTGAAGTTCAAGGGGGGGTTTTTACAATGAGGAAAATTCGAATAATTATCGGAAGTACTCTAAAAACAGCCCTTTTATTTTCCCATGCAAACGTTTTCTAACTAAAACGTACAGTCGAATTGAGCTTTATTGTTATTGTATAAAGTTCATATTGCAAGCACTCACTGTTGTCTAAGCAATGAAGGTGTGTTCCTAACATCAAAGAGTCAATTTGCGCTTTATTAACGCTACATATAGTTGAAATTCAATCATATCCATCAAAACAGTGTGCGTGCGTGCGTTGGAGCACAGAATACATCGTTGGAGGATTTAATGTCACGTTCCAAAATTGAATAGCCACAAAATGTAATAGGTCATTTAGACTTTTTTTGCGATTTGGTTGGCTATGCGACATTATCTATAAAATAATTAGGAACAAAAAACTGCCACTGTACAAATCTTTTTGACAGGACGAAGTCTGTCGGGTCCGCTAGTCTATACTAATATTATAAAGAGGAAAGATTTGTTTGTTTGTTTGTTTGTAATGAATAGGCTCCGAAACTACTGGACCGATTTCAAAAATTCTTTCACCTTTGGAAAGCTACATTATCCCCGAGTAACATAGGCTACTTTTTATCCCGGAAAAATCGACAGGTCCCACGGGATGCGCAATAAAGGCTTCGCTCAAAAACTACTGCACAGATTTTCATGCAGTTTTCATCAATAGATAGAGTGATTGTTGAGCAAGGTTCTGCGGTATTTTTTATCTCGAAAAACGGATAGTCCCACGGGAAGCGCGATAAAACCTTCGCGCCATAAACCGTCTTCCGCGCATATGTAGCGGTGTAGACCCAATCCCGAAATCCACGCAGGCGAAGCCGCGGGCAGAAAGCTAGTATATTATATAATGTAAAATGTATATCCACAGAGCCAAGAAACCATTTAGCTATGAGCAAGCGTGCGTTGAGCAAACTCACCTAGCTTCGCTGTCGTTCCTGTTCGCCGGGGCGGGCCACTCGTCGCAGTGCTTCAGCACCCGGTCCATCAAGCGCTCGATGGACGCGATGGAGCGCATCAGGTGCCTCACGGTGCGGCACAAGTCGCCGGGACCCGATTCACCTTCGGAGCCCCCGGACTCGACGGCGGCGGCCGCTGCCAGGAGCAGTTCCGACGCCGAGTCCAAGGAGGACGAGGTGGACAGCCCTAGGGACGGCGTGCCCGTGTTTGTGTCCGAGTCCGTCACTGGAAGGAACGTGTCCATACTGGTTATATTCGTTTGAAATAGGCTTGTATCCACTATGAACAAATCTGATGCATTAGGTTGCATAACTATTAAGATGATCATTTAATTATGAGAAAACAAAGTTTTATAAAATAACTAGCTGACCCGGCGAACTTCGTACCGTCTTAGCGTAGCTTTGATGCACTACTTTATTTTGTATAGTTGAAACGATGCTCTTTTAATATAGTCTATAGCTGTGAATGACGTTGACATTCGTATAAAAAAAAATTGACATTCGTAACGCGCGTTTTTAAAATATGCAAAATTAAATGTATACTTTTCAATATTTCGGAGAGATTTTCTTAATATTTTCCGTAAGAACCATCCTTGGACTTCCACAAACATTTCAAAAGAATTATCGAAATCGGTTCAGCCGTTCACACGTGATGCCGTGACAACGCGAAACGGGTTTCATTTTTATATATATAGATAACTTTGATTATTTATATTTTTATAAAATAAAATTGCACAAAATAAGCCATAAGTCACGTGACAGCAAACACCAATTAAAAAGTGTTACGTCACGCCGTGCGAAACGTCACAGTCAAAATATCATTCCCAAGTGTCTTGTGGAAGTGCGAAAAAGAATGGGCATCATTCCTTCTCGCGAGTGTCAGCCACTTTTTACGTATCTGCTGATTGTTTGGCACGTATATAAATATTTTTTTTGGTGTTTTTATACTTGTGCTTGTACACTGGGGCACTATGCAGTACTTGTAATACGATGAATCCATTTTTTATTAAAATAACTTCACAATACCGAATATTACCGATACTAAAAGAGCTGTGTTTTGCACGGCGTGACGTCATCCTAGACGCCATGACAGTCATGAGCGTTTTTGATGACTAATGTCAAATTTTAATTATTCTTATAAATAAGCATTTTTTTTCAAAGGTAATAATTATTTTGTATAGAATAGGCATCAAGGTATATTAGTATCTAACTACTGAAATTTAGGCAACAAGCCTATTGACGTATCTATGCGGTGTAGTTGAAGATGTAGTGACACAGATAGAGAAAGGGATGCTTAGATGGTTCGGCCATGTTGAAAGAATGAATGAAGGAAGATTAACGAAAGAGATGCACAAGGTAAGAATGATAGGACGAATCGGTGCAGGTCGACCTAGGCGGACATATCTCGATCAAATCGAAGATGTCCTAAAGAAAGGTCGGGTCAAGAGTGCTCGCAACCGACGAGTATGCATGAAGACGCTCATGAAAGTGGAGGAAGCAAGAAAAGTGTGCCAGGATCGCAGCAAGTGGAAAGAGGTGGTCTCTGCCTACCCCATTGGGAACAAGGCGCGACATATATGTATGTATATACTTTTGACTTTTCACGTCAAAGATGCTACGAAGACGCCATTGGTTCACAAGTCTACGGCGGGAGAGAGAAAGAAGCAGCAAGAAGACCAGCACAAGCTATTATTTTATTTCCCCGTATTTTTACAGAGTCGTCAATTAGAAGCTGGCCTCAGATACATAGTACATTACGATATTAGTGAGTTATGATGGTTATAACATGCGAGGCGGAATTTCATTTTGTAATTGAGCCGAAGATATTATAACCAATACGCACGTATATCGTACGACGTTTTTAACATATTTGCGAGGACACAGAAAAAAAAAACATTCAAATAAACTCAATCTGTGAATGCAAATGACTGTTGCTTACTCGCCATTTTACTACTGACTAACGGCGGCGATTAGTTCGAAATTTGAATAGCAACAGCGCGCGAAATGGCAAATAATACTGTTATGGAATTTGTATGGACTATAACTTAACTATTTGCTTTGGTAACACACGCGTGTTTTATGACTCGCTTTACATATTTAAAACCGGTGGAATTACATCAGCTTTACGAGCAAAGGTGTCAAAATAGTACATTATGATACTAGTGTGCAAAGTTGTTCATTGCATACGAGGCGGTATTGGTCGCGCGAGCCGTAAAGTGAGCGCGACATTTTAGCCAAGGATGCAATTAACAATGCTCACGAGTTCATACGACGTTTTTTCAACACAAGTTGAGGAAAAAAGCTAATAAAATGCAAATTTTTAATTTATTAAAACAATTAGTAAATGTACAATTTGCGAAGTGATACTGTACAGATTTTGCGGGCATTTTTACGGTTTAAGATATAAATTTATTCAACAAACTTGCATTGAAGTGCAATAGTAATCAAAGATTCACTATAATTTTATTTAAATACATTATAATATTATCATATGCTTTTTTCTTGAATGTATAAAATTTTGGCTGAATGATAATTTGCCTCGTGCCTGTATGCCGATTGCCGCCATGACGCTGAGCGGCGCGCGCATGCGCGATGGCGCGGTCAAAATGAAACTTGGTTGTTGCCGTTCAAGAACATTATTACGCTTTTATATACTTTTCTTCATTGATAAATACATATTAAACATTAGAATACGAGAAAAAGAAAGTGCTACCAGACTAAATTAAGATGCATTGTACGTATATAAAAACGTCTTGTAACAGCGAACCACCGAATTTTATCGGGTTATAAATATTGCAACACTAGTTCGTAATGAAATTGCGCACTAGTGTGCAATATCCTAGTTTTTCAGATTAAAAAACGCATGAAACAGCCCCGTTATGAGAACGTGTGTTGAAAAAAATATTATCAAATTTTATTCCGACACATTTCAAGACAATAAAATAGGAAAATCACAAAGTTTAGTAATTATACCACTTTTGGTTCTATCAAAACTACTTTTGGTTTAGGAATTCGTCGTTCTACAGCACGAAACTGAAATTTTGTGTGAATTAGATTTTGCCAACAGAATTGGCACCAATGCCAATTTATTTCACTACATAATGTTAGAATACTTACGGTCGTCCCTCTCGGCAAGAATGTCGCAATCGCTGTGGTCGGAGTTGAAGGAATTGTTCGCAGGTTGACCCTCGCTATTGTCTGGAGGTCTGGAAAATCAATAAGAATTCCCAGTTATTTATTGTTGTGATAGATCCTTTAGAGAGACATACAATTATAATATTTATGAAAATTTTGTTATTTAAATGCTAAAAAATATAAAACTAGGGCCACTGCAAGGTTTATATCATATTTAAAATAATGTTGTTTTTTAACAATAATTACGAATCAAAAGTAACGTGAAACGGAACGGATTTAAAACACCAATGAGCGTTCAGTGACGTCACTCCTGCTATGACAACTTCGTCGATTCGTATTTCGAGAAGCTTATATTAGCGTGGCGTATATCTTTATAAAATGCAGCCTGTGTGTTATTCTGTTGTTTAAGCTATATTATGGTAAAGTTTCATTAAAGTCCATTCAATAGTTTTTACGTGAACAAACATCCATCCATACAAATTACAAACTTTTGCGTTTATAATATTACTCGTAGTAGCGATTATTAAAAATTCTGCTTCATAATACTATGGATTACAACTGTTTTCTGTTTGCTATTTTGTATTTTTAAAGTGAAAACTTCTTTAGCGGCGCTGAGCACTTTTTGTGTGGGTAAAAACTTCCAAACTCGCGTCAGGGCCACGTGTTGCTGATCGAAAAAGCTTAAGATCGAGGGGAAGGGAGAGGAACTAGTATCTCCCACTCTTTCTGCCGTGCCTGAGTGTGCTGCTCCGTTTAGGCGGCGCAGGGCGCTTGCGAATGTCTGTCATATTTGTGTACGATAGCGCAATAAATAAACATTGTATTCTACCTCATAAATTATAGTACTTTTGTACTTATAATTAAACACAACATTAATATTGAAGTTTTCACTTCTGCCGGCACTCCCGGAGTGCTGTGTGTGTGACACTGTTAGCTCAGTCGCGCCCGGCTAGCTCAGTCGGTAGAGCATGAGACTCTTAATCTCAGGGTCGTGGGTTCGTGCCCCACGTTGGGCGCCTATTGTGACTGGGTGACTCGGGTTGTTAAAAGAAAGGCACCAATAGTCACTTAATATGTATGTTTAATAGTAGGTATAAATTAAAGGCACACTGTAACATTACAAAATTAACACAATTACAGCTAATACGAAATACTTTACATATATTGAGCTACTTACATAAGTGCCTTCGTAACGTTATATAATATAAATTTATTATTACTCTGAGAGTTGTAATTATGTATATTAATATTTATTTTGAAATTTTGTTCAATTTCATATGATATGCACAGCAAATAATGGTTCGAGTGATGTCAAAATTGTCAATAAGCTCACGCTTGACGTACACCTTTTAAAATGATCAAGGCAGCCAGCCAGGAGGCAAGGAGTAAAATATAGCGCCTTGTTACATGTGTTTTTTGTGTTTTTTTTAATTAGCTCCCTGAATTTCTAATAAATAACTCACTTGTCCAAATCGTTGGTGGGCACCTTCACCTGATTCTCTCCCGACCTCTCGTTCACTTTACTAACAGCGTTGGCTTCGTTCACCGCTTGCATCACACCGAAGAAGGAGATCCTATGCAGTAACATATAATCCATTTTAACAACGGAATATAACATTTTTAATACGAAAAAAGGGCGTAAGGGGACGACATTTTGTATGGAAAGAACGTCCTTTTAAAGCTAGAAGTTGGATTGTTTTTTGTGGCATTTGTATTGTATAGGAACAAATACGACATTCGAAGTTTATAACATTTTTACCCTGAACCGGGTAAAAATGGTAGGGGATGAAAGAATTCATTTGTATAGGCTCAGAAATATTGAACAGATTTTGATGATCGTTGACATAAGGATAGTTAGAGTTCCTAAAAAGCATATAAAGAAAAATCCAGCGGGACAATCTAATAAAAACAGGTGGCCAGATATTGATGCATTTCAGAATAGGGATAGGTTACCAGGAATAGAACATAAGACAATATTTATCTAGGGAAAATATACCTTTCCTTTTGTAAAAACCAATACAACGATGGAATTCAATTTAAATAGAATTAAAACTAGTGTTTAATTTGTCTATACTAATATTATAAAGAGGAAAGATTTGTTGTTTGTTTGTTTGTAATGAATAGGCTCCGAAACTACTGGACCGATTTCAAAAATTCTTTCACCTTTGGAAAGCTACATTATCACCCGAGTAACATAGGCTACTTTTTATCCCGGAAAAATGGACAGATCCCACGGCATGCGCAATAAAGGCTTCGCTCAAAAACTACTGCACAGATTTTCATGCGGTTTTTTCATTCTTGAGCAAGGTTTTGCGGTATTTTTTATCTCGGAAAAACGGATAGTCACACGGGAAGCGCAATAAAACCTTCGGCGCCATAAACCGACTTCGCGCATATGTAGCCGTGGGCAGAAAGCTAGTTGATAGTAAAAATAAGTCGGGTTTCCTTCCTGACGCTATAACTCCAGAACGCACGAACCCGATTTTTTTTTTTTTTTTTTTTTTTTTTTTTTTTTTTTATGTGATAGGGGGCAAAACGAGCAGACGGATCACCCGATGGTAAGCGATTACCGCCGCCCATGAACGCCCGCAACACCAGAGGAGTCACAAGCGCGTTGCCGGCCTTTTAAATGGGAGTACGCTCTTTCCACGGTTTTGCATTCGTTTGGAAAGGTCTCGGGCTCCGTGAAGTTTATAGCAATAAAAATTCAACAGAAAAGCGGGAAAATCTTTTTTACATACAGTGAGACAACATGACATTTGAGACATTTGACAGGACAACGTCTGTCGGGTCAGCTAGTTTGTTGGTAATTAAAAGTTAAAATAAAACTAGGTATGCGCAGGAGGGACAGTGAAGCGCCAATTAGAAATCTGCCCATATCTTAGATCACCGCATGCCATAATTCGGATATGATAACAAGATATTAATATTATTATGAATAAAAAACAAAAAATCAATCAAAATTTGATCCTGCATTTGGAAAAAGGAGTATAGAAGCTATTTATTTAATTATTTTATACTAGCTTTCTGCCCGCGGCTTCGCCTGCGTGGATTTCGGATTGGGTCTATAGAGGGTTAAGGGTCATAGCTTTTGCCCACGGCTACATATGCGTGGAAGTCGGTATATGGCGCGAAGGTTTTATCGCGTTTCCCGTGGGACTATATGTTTTTTCTGCGATAAAAAATACCGCAAAGCCTTGCTCAAGAATCACTCCATCTATTGATGAAAACCGCATGAAAATCTGTGCAGTAGTTTTTGGACGAAGCCTTTATTGCGCATCCCGTGGGATCTGTCGATTTTTCCGGGATAAAAAGTAGCCTAATGTTACTCGGGGTTAATGTAGCTTTCAAAAGGTGAAAGAATTTTTGAAATCGGTCCAGTAGTTTCGGAGCCTATTCATTACAAACAAACAAATCTTTCCTCTTTATAATATTAGTATAGATAATAATTTTTATTCATAACAAAAAATCAATCAAAATAGGATCCCGCAGTTGGAAAAAGAGTATAGAAGCTATTGATTTAATTATTTTATATATAGTATAGTAATCTAAATATATATTGAAATAAATTTTACGGAATGATCACGTTACGAGGAAGACCGAAAGAAACGATGGATGGACAGTGTCATCCTACAGTAATATTATAAAGAGGAAAGATTTGCATTTTTGAATGTAACGAATAAACTCAAAAAGTACTGGACTGATTTTATTAATTCTCTTTTCATTAGAAAGCTACATTATCACTGAGTGACATAGGCTATATCTAGTACTAGATTACTATAGAAATCTTTAGAAATTCTTATTAAAACCAACCGAAGGTGTAAAAAAATTAGCCATATAATGTCTTTCATCGAATACGCTGCGAAGAGTAGACTACCCGTGCGATGCCGGGACGGGCCGCTATTTGTTGAAGAAAAGAGTGAGTGTCAAAATAACGAGCAAGAGAAAGGAGAAGTAGTAAATTAGTCAATTAAATCGTTATATAAATAAATCAATAAGCATGTAAAGAATTTAAAGTATCAAGATTTCCATTAATAATCCGCTATAATAATTTAAATCTGTTTATAGAAAATTATTCTCATCGTAAGCTTTGAAATTTTTATATTGCGTGAATATTAATAATGATAATAAATATTTGTTAACACTTACACCAATTAGCCTAGCCCAAACTAAGCTCTATAAAGGCTTTGTACTATGGGATCTAGGGTAACGGATAGACATCTTCTTATATATAAAAATGAATCGCAACATGTGTTGGTAAGCTCATAACTCAACAACGCCTGGACAATTTGGCCAATTCTTTTTTGTTAATGTTCGTTGAAGTTCAAGGAGGGTTTTTACAATGAGGAAAATTCAAATAATTATCGGAAATACCCTAAAAACAGCCCTTTTATTTTCCCATGCAAACGTTTTCTAACTAAAACGTACAGTCGAATTGAGCTTTATTGTTATTGTATAAAGTTCATATTGCAAGCACTCACTGTTGTCTAAGCAATGAAAGTGTGTTCCTAACATCAAAGAGTCAATTTGCGCTTTATTAACGCTACATAAAGTTGAAATTCAATCATATCTATCAAAACAGTGTGCGTGCGTGCGTTGGAGCACAGAATACATCGTTGGAGGATTTAATGTCACGTTCCAAAATTAAAAAAGCCACAAAATGTAATAGGTCATTTAGCTTTTTTTAGCGATTTGGTTGGCTATGCGACATTATCTATAAAATAATTAGGAACAAAAAACTGCCATTGTACAAATCTTTTTGTCAGGACGAAGTCTGTCGGGTCCGCTAGTACATATATAAATATTTTTTTATAGAAATATATATCAACAACCATGAATAAGGTACAAATGCTCGCATTCATCACAAACACCTGCCCCACCGGGATTCGAACCCAAGACTTCGGAGATGGCGACACCTTGAAACCGGTGTACTATCCACTCAACTATGGAGGTCGTCAAATTATCTTAATATATATATTTCTTGTGTGCGTACATGGTACATGGTACATGGTATGTGACTGAACTCCTCCTAAACGACTGGACCAATTTTGATGAAATTTTTTGTGTGTATTCCAGGGGGCTTGAGGATGGTTTAGATTCACAATACGGTCATATAGATATTGTTTTTCAGCTAAATTATTTATTTAAAAACATTTGAGACAACGTGAGACAACGTGACATTTGAGACATTTGACATTTGAGACATTTGACAGGACAACGTCTGTTGGGCCAGCTAGTACATATATATAATATTGTTGCGCAACTCTTCCATACATTTTAATGTCCATAGTAAGCATTGAAATTCTGTATGAAGATACGTTATCTATACTAATATTATAAAGAGGAAGGATTTGTTTGTTTGTTTGTTTGTAATGAATAGGCTCCGAAACTACTGGACCGATTTCAAAAATTCTTTCAGCTTTGGAAAGCTACATTATCCCCGAGTAACATAGGCTACATTTTATCCCGGAAAACTCGACAGATCCCACGGGATGTGCAATAAAGGCTTCGCTCAAAAACTACTGAACATATTTTCATGCGGTTTCATCAATAGATAGAGTGATTCTTGAGCAAGGTTTTGCGGTATTATTTATCTCGGAAAAACGGATAGTCCCGCGGCAAGCGCGATAAAACCTTCGCGCCATAAACCGACTTCCGCGTATATGTGGCCGTGGGCAAAAGCTATGACCCTTAACCCTCTACAGACCCACGAAATCCACGCAAGCAAAGCCGCGGGCAGAAAGCTAGTCCAAAGATAAATCGAAACAAGACAAAGATTATGATTGTCGCTTGCCCAAACAGTAATTTGCCAGAGGTTACAAAAATTGCAAATTGTGATGTAGTATAGTCATACATCTACCTTGGTGCCCAGATCTCTAACAGGGGCGGCTGTGCAGACGAAATCAAAAGGCGTATGGCTATCACAAGGTCTGCTATGAATAAACTTAAGAAAATATGGACAAACTAGCTTTCTGCCCGCGGCTTCGCCCGCGTGGATTTCGGGATTGGGTGTATAGAGGGTTAAGGGTCATAGCTTTTGCCCACGGCTACATATACACGGAAGTCGGTTTATGGTGCGAAGATTTTATCGCGCTTCCCGTGGGACTATCCGTTTTTCCGAGATAAAAAATGCCGCAAAACTCCTCAAGAATCACTCTATCTATTGATGAAAACCGCATAAAAATCTGTGCAGTAGTTTTTGAGCGAAGCCTTTATTGCGCATCCCGTGGGATCTGTCGATTTTTCCGGGATAAAAAGTAGCCTATGTTACTCGGGGAGAATGTAGCTTTCCAAAGGTGAAAGAATTTTTGAAATCGGTCCAGTAGTTTAAGCGTGAAGAGGTAACAAACAAACAAACAAATAAACAAACAAACACACTTTCGCATTTATAATATTAGTTGGGATAGAGACATCACGAAAACCACAAAGATGAAACTTTGTAACAGGAACCCTGTCCAACCTTAAGATTTTCGGCCTATTTCTTTATTACTCCACGACTCAAACCAAAATTCAAAAACTGATATGTCACGCTTTGATAGTGTTCCTGGAAATTCAGTTGAGAATTCAGTTTTTCTGGAATACCAAAATTTATAATTTCCAAGCAAACCTTTATAAAATTTGAGTATCGAAATAAGTCCTTTTGAACAATTTATGAAATTACTAGCTTTCTGCCCGCGGCTTCGCCCGCGTGGATTTCGGGATTGGGTGTATAGAGGGTCATAGCTTTTGCCCACGGCTACATATACGCGGAAGTCGGTTTATGGTGCGAAGATTTTATCGCGCTTCCCGGGGGACTATCCGTTTTTCCGAGATAAAAAATGCCGCAAAACTCCTCAAGAATCACTCTATCTATTGATGAAAACCGCATAAAAATCTGTGCAGTAGTTTTTGAGCGAAGCCTTTATTGCGCATCCCGTGGGATCTGTCGACTTTTCCGGGATAAAAAGTAGCCTATGTTACTCGGGGAGAATGTAGCTTTCCAAAGGTGAAAGAATTTTTGAAATCGGTCCAGTAGTTTAAGCGTGAAGAGGTAACAACAAACAAACAAACAAATAAACAAACAAACAAACAAACACACTTTCGCATTTATAATATTAGTTGGGATATATGGAATAATTAATTGTGAAGTTGGAATACAAACATTACTAAACCGTAAGTCATTTTTCATTTCTCATACTCGGAAAGTTATGTTGTTATGATCTGATTATTGGGTGGAAAATGCTGCCTCCCGACATAGGGAGGGAAAAACTCATACAATTTACTTCCCACCCAAGGGCCGGAATGAACTTTAAAAATAGAAGCACGAATGTCAGCTACGAACTGTCAGCTGTGAACTATAAAAAAAAATGCTGCGGCCATGTGAGTTTCTAAGCAGCCAGTGTGAACTTAGCGCAAACTATTTCCAGCGGAATAAGCCGCAACAAACACGCGGTGAGTTCCATATTTAAAATTTAAACAGTCGACATAAATTGGCGGGATGTGAATTTATTATATATATCTGTGACGGAATTTGAAAAAATTCAAATAATCTCTTATACTAGTTAAGATTTTAATTTTAAAAATGAGTTCAAGCGATTCCAAAATATTGACACCAGATTCAATTAAAGACCTACTACTGCCTACTGATGGTCTACTGATATTATCATATATTATCAATAAATAGATTAAATAAACAACCAATGTTTTATTTTCCTCATATATTCGAAGTGAAAAGTAGAGTGTTTAACACGGGTAAAAGAATCAATTCCTTCTCGGACTATAGCCGAGAGTCTAAATACCTCGGGAATTGATTCTTTCCACCCTCGGTTAACAATCTATTTCCTACCTACACCCCTTACACTGAGAGTCGGGAATCCGGAGCTAGCCGGAGGTCACCAGGCTCTACGGTGACAACTTGTCAGGGCGTTGGTATTTCCCATATTTCTTTACGGTGCGGAGACGTGGACATTGAGAGAAAGTGAGAAAAAGAAGATAGACGCTCTGGAAATGTGGTGCTGGAGAAGAATGCTTGGTATATCATGGATACAGTTTAGAACCAATGTTTCCATTCTCCAGGATCTCGGTGTCCGACAGCGTCTTTCTTCCATCGGACAGGGTCGCATTCTCACTTTGTTCGGGCATGTTTCACGGCGAGATGATGCATCTGTGGAGCGCCTTGTAGTGCAGGGAAGTGTTGAGGGTAGGAGGGCGCGTGGCAGATCGCCTATGCGGTGGACCGAGGAGGAGGCTGCAGTGGATGGATCACTTTATAAGTGCACCAGGAGGGCGGCGGTGCGGAGAAGTGACGAAGGCTTGTCAAGCGAGCCACAGAACCCTGATTTGACGACCACGACCACTCTGCCAAGAGTGTAGCGACTCGGAAGAAGAAGAAGAACATTATTTAATGTGTACGTTTTCAGAGTCGATCCCAAGTTATTCAAACTCATGAGTAAGAGTCTCCTGTTTTGGAGATAAAAAAATAGACCTTCAGAGTTTCTTGCCTGTTCTTCTCGAGAAGGCTCTCCCAATTTCCGAACAGGTGTAGAATCAATATTTTTTTTACTTGTTCGTACGTACGCACAAGGTTTTTGTTTTTTTTTACTTTTTTTTGTTTTATTTGTTTTGTCGTCAATAAGTGCCTGTAAAGGTCTATGTTGAATAAAGATTATTTTGATTTTGAGTACCTCTTATAGAAATACCTGTTACAATACAAGTGAAATCGATAAAAATATAGGGGTAATTTTACCTAAGAAGTTGTTTCCGTTGCTCAGCGCATAGAGTTCGCGGGGTGAGGCAATCACAGCGATGTTTGTAGCCTGACCACGCGCTCACTGTAACAATAACGAACATTTTGAACTAATGACAATAATTTCTGTGCATCTAACTGGGCATAGTCTTTAGCTGAATTTTTCACGGTGCAGATAGATTTAGACCCAGTTGGTATATTCCACGCAGCCTTTCATTAAATTTCACATAAATGGCTTCTACGCGTACGATTTGTATAAACACGCCTTATAAAGACACGTGATAAAGGGGTTGTCCATTAATCACGTGAGGCTTAAAAGGGGGGGGGGAGGAGTTTGAGAAAAATCATGAAAATAACACAAGGGGGGAGGGGGGTTGTAGTAAGATATTAGGTGTATTTATTTTTTCGTCAAACGTGCGATTTTTAAACAGATGTGCAGCGCGGCGTATAGTGTTATATCTAGACTTGCCACGATGACGATGACGGTAAAACACTTATTTTTTTTTTTTTACTTTGTGTCGGCAATAGGAATCCACGCATACCGAGCTTAATTTATTCCTATACTTATGTACTATTTATTTAAATAAATATTTTTTGATTTGCTATGACGGGACTTTCAGTGTTACCGGCTCCCCGCTTATACCTGTATTAAAAGGTAATACATATTTTGAAAATTTTTAAATTCTTTGTAGGTACTAAAAATATACGTGATGTTGGAAGGGGGGGGGGGGGGAGTCTTAAACCTCACTACGTATCACCAAGGAAAAGGGGGGCTTAAAAAAATGCTAAAAAAAAAATACTTGATTAATGGACGGCCCCTAATAATAATAACTTTATTTCAGAGAGAGTCCATACATTTTACGTGTTAGTAACAATTTAAATACTTATGAATCAGTTTTTTTTACATTTGTACTCCACAGACTCCTAGTCCATGCCCTTTATAATTTTTAATTAAATATTTTATTACAATTCTCTTAACTAACATGTACTCAATTTGATTTACGCAGCTAACAATATATAATTAAACATATATATATATATATATATATATATATATATATATATATATATATATATATATATATATTATATATATATTATATATATATATATGTTTACTATTAATTATTATATTATAATTCTATATAAAATTGACAATTTAATTGTTTTTTTACGAGATAGATGTAATTTTTTTTAATTTTATTGTGATTACATATCAATGTAATAAATAGAAGTAATTTGTTGTATATATTTGCCATACTAAAAGCTGTAAAAAAAATGTTTTTTAAAAATCTATTGTCGATTGTCACCTTAGCTTAACACTTTTGTACTTTTGATTTAACACATTAAAATGTAATTATTTAATACATTACTAATCAGTAACAAATAGTTTTATTATGTATGTATATAACTAAACCAGTCGAACACAACATAATTGTATTATTTTATAATTTTGCAAAGAGAAAAAGTTTGGCCTTAGCGTATCTTGCCTGTTCCCGAGAAGGCTCTCCAAAATTCTGAACAGGTTTAGAGTCAAATGGTTTCCTTCTATGTATCTGTGTATATAATAGTTTTAAATAGCTTTTAAGCTCTTTGTGTCCTTAAAATTTTGCCTTGTCGGCCTTTTTTTTTTTTGTTCCCCTGAGGAAAAGCATTAAATTGCACCGAGCGACTTCCGTGAATCCCCAGCCTCCTCGGGGGAAGCTACAATACCTCCCCCGATATCCACCACCGACGACGCCCCCCAGCCTCGGAAGATGCCTTGTTTGAACATTATATTGATTGTCATGTTTTTGACTATTTTATATTGTAATGACTAAAGGAGATTTCGTAAATTTAAGACTGGCAACACCTTTTCCCGCCTTTGGCCGCTATTGGTTTAACTAGAATTATGACAAAATGGCGAGGTACCGAGGTTTGCTCGGGCCAAAAACAAATTCGGAGACCATTCTTATTTTAGCTACGGGTGTGTTAAGACCTAGTTGTAGAATCTGATTGTTGTCTGACTTTAAGCTAATATTATTATTGTAAGTACACGAGTTACAGTAAAAGTAATAGTTGTATATATCAAGTCATTTTTATTTGTAATATGATTTTGATTTGATAACTATAATAATAATAATAATAAATCAATTTATTTGTCTTAACAAAGTTACATTATTTTGATTTTTAACATTGTGATTTCTATCGTAAAGACAAAATGGTTTACAACTCAGTAGTTGCCGACTAGCGACAACCTCTGCTATTCTGTCGTAACCTTTTACAATTTATTTTTAAAAGCAGTGTTAGAGGTACAAAGCCAAATATTACCGAAAAGGAAAAAGGAAAAAATAAAAACTGAGTGAATACTAATAATAAAAAATAAAATAAAATAAAATAAAATAGGCACTCCATCAGTCCATCCATGCTATATTACTACCAGGATTGCCGCATAAGTAGCCATTCACGACATTTCTTTCGAAAAGACTGTAGCAAAAATGAATCCATTCGAATGGGTGGTGGCAAGTTATTCCATATTTTGGCAGCAGCATACTTAAAGGAACCCCTGGTAGATGACAGTTTTATGATGGGAAGGGACAATTGGCAACCTCTATCTCTGAGCATTGATGGACAAGACGTAACTGTTAATTTATTGCGCAAATATAATGGTGTCCCCATTCGCAGCAATTCGTGCAAGAAACATGCATACTTTAGTGACACATTATTTGACATATTTAATATTTTTCTGTTCACCAAATGAGGCCCCTGTCTGTCTGTCCCTTCTAGGTATTTGAAAGCAGAAACGCATGCAAGCGTTGTAGCTATTTACATCTATTTACATCTATAGCTGTTGTAGCTATTTACATCAGGAGTAGAGTACAGCTTTGCAAAAAAAAAACCAACTTACGATCCCTCGCAGAAGTTCGAGCTCTCATATCTCTCAACCGCTTCGCTGTGCTCGCTCTAGATGCATGCGCTAAGTAACGGGACAGTCTTCTTCTTGTCCGATCTACCCATTCGGCCGTTGAAGCGTTGCTGGGAATCATGTCCACCTGTTGGGCGATATTAGTGATTGCAGTCCAGCCGGATCCGGTCGGACCCGGCCGGATTGATTAAATCAAGATGATTTTCGCTTTTTAGTACAAAATAAGTGAGTTAATCAAGTGTCACTGCACTTATATGTAGGTAGTTTATAAAAAATAAATCACAAATATATAAAATCGACTTTATTTCCTAACCAATGTTAGGACAAATATACAACAAGAAAACAATTAAAATTTAGTAGTGTAGGTAACTAGGGGTCATCCATAAATTACGTCACACGAATTTCGTGATTTTTTGCCCCTCCCCCCGTCCTCGTCACAGCTAGTCACATTTGTGAGACCCCCCCCCCCCTAGTGGGACGTAACAAATTTTGAAATTATAGAAATTATTGAATGATAAAAGCGGTTTTGAAATCAGTTTTATTTTCATTTTAATAAAATTAACATCAAATCAATTATCAAAACAAAAAGCGATTACTTATATTAAATAAGTATATGGTCATTTCATGATTTTCTTATTATATTTTTCAAAATCACCTACTATAATCAAATAGAAAAATAGTACGTTTCAGGAGTACCCCTATTAATAGACAGAAGAAGATACTATTTCTTTCTTTATTTATGACAGTATACAGACTTGACAATAAAAGTTAATATTTACAGCACTTTTCATACTAATAGTAACAATTTAAAGTTTGTGTTTTAACAGTTAGCTTATTTGATTTAATAGATTTTGTAGTGTGACGTCACGAAATTTAAGATCCCTCCCACCCCCTTGTCACACAATGTCACACTTCGTCAACCCCTTCCCTCCCCCTAACCGTGTGACGTAATTTATGGATGGCCCCCTAGTAATAATTTACGTAACTTCCCACACCGCGCCACTTAATTCTCAATCGTGTGTCAAAAGCTGTAAGGTTTATTTTTTCACAGTGACTTAATAACAGAAGAACTAAAGAAGATTAATTTAGAGTTAATATTTTTGAAATAAACCTTGAACGGTATCGTCGATGCAGTCTTGAAACCCTCGAGTAGCGTGCAAAACCTGTCCACTGCGTGTCTGCAATAGGAAATATCTCATTAAAATTCAAATATGACTGTATAGAAAGCTCTTTTGAATCGACCAAATTTTATTTTCCTGCCCATTCAGGACGTATTTTTTGGCTGATAATAAGAATGGGCGCAAGAAACTTATCAGCCTTATCAAAAGTCATAACAACATTTACAATCAAATATGTCATTACCATACAACGTACATATGTGTTTACAATTATTAGATATGTATAATTATACGCGTAGATAATCAGTTATTTAATATATAACTAATCTGTAAATGTGTTCTCAATCAGTGTTTGGTTGTGGCTCGAAAGTGCTAGTAGCCAAGCCATAAAATCAGTACCTAGTTTTTATAGGAAGTTACTCATAATGTTTCAATTAAACTGACATTTGTAATATCGTACTTTATAATGTATTTACATAAAATAAAATACTAATCACAATTTAAGATAATATAGATAATTATGTCCTATATCTGTAAATGTTTTAGAAACTAGAAAGTATTAAACTGACTATCACTTGAGAGTAACCAAGGTGTAATGATAAATGCAGGCGACCATGTGGGCATTCCGTTGTTTGGTGCCTCTTGTGATAACCTAAAAATATATAAGTGACGAATTATAAGTGTGGATAATTCCAAATAAAAGTAATTATAGTACGCCGTGTTTAATAGCATAACCTAGTTATTACAATTTATACGGGAATACAAACATTTACACTTCAAAATTTTATGTCTTCAAATCAACACCAAGCATTCGCATCATTTAAATAATCGTCGACTTTGTAATAGCCCTTACTCATAAGCGTCTCTCTACATCGCGTATCTTAAAATGGCGCAATTTTCAAGTACCAATGAAACAAATAATTGTCTAATTTTGTATAGCAATAACACCAATATTGAATATTTTTGTGAAAAGGACCGCGAACCAAATACAGTGGTACTTCGACATACGAGCCGACGAACAAGTGATTTTTTGCTTTTAGTTACGAGGGAAATTCAAAATATGAGTCCGGTTCAGTTCGGTAGTAACACGCAGTCGCGCCATCACGATCAGTTAGCAGTGTGCTTTTGTGAAAACGTAAAAAAAACCACCCAGAAAAAGTTGCAACAGGTAGTGCATCTGACCTTTTTAATGACACTTGCCTAACTCATTTCCGGAACATTCTGAGAGGGAGGACGAAACAAACCTCCTTGGACATGTTATTATGACATTTGGAGGTTGGAATAGATTAATGGTAGTTCAATAAATTGTTTAGATACTGATACGAGTAATTCAAGATACGAGCAAAGTTGCGGAATGAATTAAACTCGTATGTCGAGGTACCACTGTAAGTCCAAATATCATGATATATAAACATTCTGGATCAATCACTGCTAATATTAAAGAGTACATTGAAATTGATAAATTTGATTTCTTACATTAAATATATAATTTTTCAATACAGCAAATAAGCATAAAAAATAACATTTTTTTTTTTGTATTCCAGAGCCCATATATATCACCATCGAGGGGCACGACCTAACTATGTCAGGGCGATTAGGCCTCAGTCAACCACGCTGGCCCAGGGCGGATTGGTCGACTCCATACACCTTTGGATTTCTTCGCAGGTATATACAGGATGAAATTCGACAAACGAAACACACATTTAGGGCCTCCAATATGAGAGATTGTGAACTGTTTGATGTCATTAGGGGCCGTCCATTAATCACGTGATCTTTTTTAGCATTTTTAAGCCCCCCTCGCCCTTGGTGATACGTAGTGAGATTTAAGACTAAAGACTACCCCCCCCCCCTTCCCAACATCACGTATAGTTTTAGTACCTACAAAGAATTGTAAAATGTTCAAAATATTACCTTTAAATACAGGTATAAACTATTTATTCTGAAATTAAGGACCATGATAAAAGGCTGGGAGCCGGTAACACTGAAAGTTCCGTCATGGCGAATCAAAAAATATTTATTTAAATAAATAGTACATAAGGATAGGAATAAATTAAGCTCGGTATGGGTGGATTCCTATTGCCGATACAATGTAAAAAAAAAATATAAAAAAATGAAAACTGTTTTACCGTCACCGTCATCGTGGCAAGTCAAGATATAACATTATACGCCGCGCTGCTCATCTGTTTAAAAATCGCGCGTTTGACGAAAAGATAAATACACGTGATATCTTACTACACCCCTTCCCCCCTGTGTTATTTTCGTGATTTTTATCAACCCCTCCCCCCCTTTCAAGCCTGACGTGATTAATGGACAACCCAAGGGTTAGATATTTAAAAATATTAATACTGAAACACTAACTGTTGGTCCATCGGCCTCAAGTACGGTCTACAAAGGCACACATTGTTTACGAGCTCCGAAGCGATTTCACTCTTCGCTGCCAGACGGTTCAACTGCTCGTGGATTATGCGTTCACCTGTAACATAAAAAGTCTTGATTCAAACTTGTCCTAACGTGTTATGACAAGTTTAACTTAGTTCTGGTTATCAATATATTAAAGTCTGTATCGAGAAGTAACAGTGAAATCCTTACTAATATCGGAAAGTGAGTATGTTTGTTTGTTCCGCTTTCACGCCGTAAATACTGAACCGATTGCTTTGAAATTTTGCAGACGTAAAGATAAAAGTCCGGATTAAATAATAGGGTAGGCTCTTTATCCCGGAAAAATCGACAGATCCCACGGGATGCGCAATAAAGGCTTCACTCAAAAACTACTGCACAGATTTTCATGCGTTTTCATCAATCGATAGAGTGATTCTTCAGCAAGGTTTTGCGGTATTTTTTATCTCGGAAAAACGGATAGTCTCACGGGAAGCGCGATAAAACCTTCGCGCCATAAACCGACTTCCGCGCATATGTAGCCGTGGGCAAAAGCTATGACCCTTAACTCTCCATAGACCCAATCCCGAAATCCACGCGGGCGAAGCCGCGGGCAGAAAGCTAGTTATAAATAAAAAATAATCGGGACATTGTCCTTTATACAAATACATCCTCACTAACATTATATGTGAAAGAAACTTTATATCTATCTGTTACGTTTTTCCAACAAAACGGATGAAACGAATTATGATGAGATTTGTTTTTGTTTAATCATTAAAGGTTATATTTAATATGGGTATACTTTGAGGCCCGGGAAAGAACTAAACATACCACAAAATTAGACAAATTTAGTACTAAGGGTAAATAAAATATTTTTCGTATTGAAAAATCCGATATATTGCGGCTGAAAGCGTGGGCGGAAAACTATATATTATATAACTTTATAACTGAAAAATTATTATATTTTTATAATATACAAAGGACATTGTTCCGGCTCCATACATGTTCTCTGCCTATGAACCGTTCGAATCGAAAGTGACTTATATAAACTCTTAAAATTATATGGAATCCTATGAAATAAGTTTTCACGAACGGACACTTCAGGAAACTAAAATAATTACGAAAAAAGTTAATATTTTGAGGTTATAAATAAAAAATAACCAACCTTGCGTCAAATATCAGAGTAGTAATATCAAAGTAATATTAACAATACTATGTACAGCTATATATATTCTCTACTAGATACTAGGAAAAGCGTTAGTATCTAGTCAAGTTTAAGATAATTCTTTGAAAATTGTCATTTTACAAAATCCAGTCCTTTACACACAGTCGAGTCTACCAAGTACGCAATGTAATCGGAGTCCGTAATCAAGCCAAAGTTGTAAAGAATAAAACCATGAAACGCATAGAAAATCACAAAAGAAACGATAGTCGCAAAGCAATCAAAAATTGAATGAAACGGACACAGATAAGGTATGAAGTACACCAGTGTTGCCAATTACGAAAACTATAATACTCGAATGCCAAGCTAGAAATTCGCGATTTTGCTTAAAAAATATATAATACTAGTTTTTTTTTCTAGTCAATTTAGGTATTTAAATGAATAAAGTGTTATCAACTAATTTTAATAACCGACTTCAAAAAGGAGGAGGTTTTCAATTCGATTCATATTTACCGAAATCGCGAAAACTTCCGAAACTGGCAGCACTGGCTGACGGAAAACATTTTATACGGCATCAATCATTGTGACCCAACTTTTTATTTGGAATTTATTTATTTGAAGTGTCCGTGGAATACTAAAATAAGTTTCAAATAATATAAAAATAAATGAAAATTATAGTACAATTTATATTCACATCGGTTCTTAGGCCAAAATTGAACAATGTCCTTTACAGTTATCGAAATCGAACAAACTAAAAATTACGACAATTTTAACGCAATTTTTGATGATTTTTGACCCCCCTCCCTCCTTTGTAACGCACCGTAACGTTTTCTGTAACCCCCCCCCCCCCTCCTCCCTGGAAACGTTACGTTACACTTAAGTGATCATTTTTACCCAAAAGTCGCAAAAGGTTATGTTATAATTTTTATCCTTGGTATACATAAACACTAACGAATACTGACAACGAAAACAACATTACATCTTGAATAAAACTCTTGTACTGTAACAACATTAAATGGCGTACAATACAATCTAGGTAGACCCCGTGAAATATAAACAAAAAGACCGACCGACCAGACTAATACAATCGAGGGATTGCCCGTAAAAAGTAAACGAAAAGGGTTGCCAATTTGGGAGTTATAATTAAAAAAAATGTTTCGTAACGTGTTGTAAGAAAGACAGTAACGCTTCGTAACGTTTTACGAGACCGCCCTCCCCCCAAATTGCGTTACGTAATACTTGAACGCCCCCTAAGTAAATGTGGTCCGAATTTACATACATGACAAAAGTTCAAAGTCCTGTAACAAATCTATACTTACTAATAAGGCTGAAGAGTTTGTTTGTTTGAACACGCTAATCTCTGGAACTCCTGGTTCGAATTGAAAAATTCTTTTTTATTGAATAGCCCATTTATCGAGGAAGGCTTTAGGCTCCATAACATCACGCTGCGACTAATACAGAAATAAAGGAAAATGTGGAAAAAATGGGGAAAATTATTCATATTTGAGGGCTTCCGTCGCATGCGTTGCGAAAACGGTTCTAGATACCAAAACAATATGTATGAAAAAAATATTCCTCTAAAGAAATGTCCGCAACAGTATATGTGTATCTTTTAATGTTAACTCACTAGAATGGTTTTTGTAGTAATTAAATTTGGATATGTCGCGTTGTCAAGATCCGGTAACAGCTGAGGTGGTTGTTTGCAAAAATAAATATGATGCTCAAAATAACTATTCCACGCGGACGAAGTCGCTGGCACAGCTAGTAAAAAATATATCTACTTACCGTCACTGAGAAAGTTGAGCCTCCTCAATCTGGCGATATCCCAGCTGTGCGGCGAACACTGTAAACCCGCTGACAGTCTTAAAGCTCGAAGCACCCCCGCTGCTACCCCAGCCGTATTGCCGCCTGCGTAAGTTAATAAATTATAATTGTAAAAGAAGAATGTGCATATCGGCTCGTCGTTAGGGTTCATCTTGTATCCGAATTAGTACAAAGATTCGAATCCGTAAAGTGCTTCATTTGCATCATTTATATCAGTGACTTTGAGCCGATTAAATCGGTTCAGTCACTGATACAAATACACTGATATAAATATTGATATTGATTCATTTGTATCAGTGACTCGTGTAACCGTGGCGTATCGAATGAAACCGAGATGCAATTGAGCGACGTGATCCGAAGCGCTCCGACTCTGAACTATTTAGTTATCTCAATCGTGCGAGCACCGCGTACCTATTGAAACCGAGATGCAATTGAGCGACGTGATCCGAAGCGCTCCGACTCTGAACTATTTACTTATCTCAATCGTGCGAGCGCCGCGAACCTATTGAAACCGAGATGCAATTGAGCGACGTGATCCGAAGCGCTCCGACTCTGAACTATTTACTTATCTCAATCGTGCGAGCGCCGCGTACCTATTGAAACCGAGATGCAATTGAGCGACGTGATCCGAAGCGCTCCGACTCTGAACTATTTACTTATCTCAATCGTGCGAGCGCCGCGAACCTATTGAAACCGAGATGCAATTGAGCGACGTGATCCGAAGCGCTCCGACTCTGAACTATTTACTTATCTCAATCGTGCGAGCGCCGCGTACCTATTGAAACCGAGATGCAATTGAGCGACGTGATCCGAAGCGCTCCGACTCTGAACTATTTACTTATCTCAATCGTGCGAGCGCCGCGTACCTATTGAAACCGAGCAGCAATTGAGCGACGTGATCCGAAGCGCTCCGACTCTGAACTATTTACTTATCGCAATCGTGCGAGCGCCGCGTACCTATTGAAACCGAGCAGCAATTGAGCGACGTGATCCGAAGCGCTCCGACTCTGAACTATTTACTTATCGCAATCGTGCGAGCGCCGCGTACCTATTGAAACCGAGCAGCAATTGAGCGACGTGATCCGAAGCGCTCCGACTCTGAACTATTTACTTATCGCAATCGTGCGAGCGCCGCGTACCTATTGAAACCGAGCAGCAATTGAGCGACGTGATCCGAAGCGCTCCGACTCTGAACTATTTACTTATCGCAATCGTGCGAGCGCCGCGTACCTATTGAAACCGAGATGCAATTGAGCGACGTGATCCGAAGCGCTCCGACTCTGGGGGCCTTAAAAACGATATTCGATATATCGTGGAGTACGTCGTGTCGTACCTCTTAGTTACTATTGTTTAAAGCATTCCACCGAACGATCGGACGAACGATATTAATGTTGACATAAGAAAGCCTCAAATGACAACGATGAATTGAATTTGACAGACGAACATTCGCAAAATTTACTTCCAATTTGCGTAAAGTATACTGTTTGAGGTGTCGTTGTAATCATCGTAAATTTGACGTTTTTGTATACACTTTGTTTATCTTTACCCACTTACCATGTGCCAACGCCCAAACGACGTCCCTGAGGAAGGCGGCTATGGCGCCACCGCCGTCAGCCAGACTCAGGCAGAGGCGGCAGTGACACCCAAAAGTGGCTTTGTAAACCCACGAGTCGGTCATACGAGCCACGTTCCTGTGGGCAACAATACAGTATCATCAGAAATAGTTATCGACTTGAAATATTATTAAAATTTACGACAGCCAACATTGATCTCTGATCACTGACCCAACTGACACTGATCATCATCATGATATTATGCCAACTAATATTATAAATGCGAAAGTAACTCTGTCTGTCTGTTACGCTTCCCCGCTTAAATTTCGCAACCGATTTTGATGAAATTTGGTACAGAAAATCTTTAGACCCTGAGACAGAACATAGGCTACTTTTAATTTCGAAAAAAAAAGGATGAATTGAAATAGAGGTTGAAAGTGTGTATGGGATTTCTTAATTTTAAAAGATAAAACCACGAAACTTTATATTTAAGCACTTGATAAGAAATCATTAAACATTTGTTCTAGCATTTTTGGAATTTCAATCAGCTAGGGGATGAAATAAGGGTTGAAAGTTGGTATGCAAGTTCAAATATCACGTCATAAGAAACAAAAAATCGTTGGTTCTATCATTTTGAAATTTTTACCAGTGTGGGGGTGAAATAGGGGTTGAATTGAAGATAAGTGAATCTTGTTACCTTAGACATAAGGGACCAGGATTGACAAAAACTAATATCACGCGGGCGAAGCAGCGAGCGGAAGCTAGTAGCTTATATGTGACACGCAGTATTTTGAATATTATTTGTTTTTTTTTTCTAATACTTTATATGATTTTAAATTGTATTTTATTTATGGGCTTGTGTTTGATTTTATATGTATATATATATTTGTATACACGTGCATGCATATTTAAATTATAAAGATAAATTGTGTTTCATTGTATGTAAAATCTTCGAAAATAATTGACAAACGCAAATCCCTTAGGTTGTAGCAGAATATTTGGAGACGCATTTTTGAATCGTTAGGCGTGAATTTGGTATACGAATAGAAATCGTGCGCGAAATTATTTTCTACTGCTTACAATTTTATCGAGTTTTGAATCACTCGAATTCAGTGTTGTCATTAAAAACAAATTCTTAATTTAATTCCGATTCACGCAGAAAAATTCAAAATCACAACAACAAAAACAAAAAACCGACGATGAGCCACACGTGAAACGGATCACTGTCAAGATCACTTTAGCGTTGGATTCTACTAGTAGAAATCAAAAAAGACTGGGTTGAACCACTCGTTGTACAACGCACGAAATGATAGTTCACAAATAGTGAATTCGGTGATTCGTATACGAGACTCACGATATCGAATGCGAATTGGTTTTCTATTGTTTCGAAAATTCGTCTCCAGTGTCCTAATCACTGAGCTATGACCCTTTTTCAAGCCTACACTCCACAGCTCTTGATTTGTATTGGGTTTTTTGTTTTAAAAAAATGTTATTATAGTATCTTTGTGTGTGATGAAGATTTTTCGTAATTAAAATTTTTATCTATCTATCTGACTGGTTGTGCCGGAATACTTTTTTTATCCCACCACCTCGGAAAGTGTAATTTTGCGCTTCGAAATCTGGCTGGAAAATTCTATTTTATTCGCTTGAGCGGCAATGTAGATTTGAATTTAGAACATCACATATAATGAGTACTCAATATAATTGTAAATTCAAAACGTCATTAAACCTATTTAATGTAACCTCTATGGTGCCAAATTTATGATTAGAACTTTTTAAATTGTGAAAAAAATTAAATTTGGAACCTTCTTGGTTTCTTTGTTTTATTTGCGTGCTTCGCGCCATTCTAGTTTTTCACGTTTTATTGCTTAATATAATTTGTCATTATAAATTGTTTTCTTTTTCATTTTGTCATTTCCTCGCTGAGGTGGGATGAAAAGTTACGTATTGCACTCGAGTGGAAAGATTTTTCACCTTGTGCTCGTTTGTTTCCCTCGCTGACGCTCAGGATTCTAATTTAGAATCCTTCGCTTGCTCGGTCATCCAAATCGAGCACGCGGTTAAAAAGGAACTTTCCACTCTTGTATAATAAATAACTATTATTTTTGTTTTTGGCAGAAGTCGTAGTAAATTCTAAGTAATCGAGGATTTGGTGTAGATGCAGTAGGTGAAACGATGAATTATGATGACGGTGCGTGAATTGATTCCTGCACCTTTCCACCATCGGACGACGAGACGCCTCCAGGGCCTCCATCCGTATGTGGTCGACATTCCACCTCTTCGTGCCTCTCGTTTCGCCTCATCCTTCAATATGCGAGAATTCCCTACCTGCGTCTTTGTCGATTTTCACGGCAACAGTAAATAGGCTAACTATTAGAGTGTGCGTGTTCCACCTTAGGCAACATCTTCACTTAACATCAGGTGAGATCGTTGAAGTGCTGCGAGCGAAATACAAAACGTTGTATTTCACTACAGTTATAAATAAATAAATAAAATAATAAATATAAATAAATATTTGTTACTCTTACACCAATTAGCCTAGCCCAAGGTAAGCTCTGTAAGGCTTGTGCTATGGGATCTAGGGTAACGGATAGACATACATATATTATACATATATAAATAATTTTATAGAAATATATATCAACAACCATGACTAAGGTACAAATGCTCGCATTCATCACACAAACATATGCCCCCACCGGGACTCGAACCCGGGACCTCAGAGATGGCGACACCTTGAAACCGGTGTACTATCCACTCGACTATGGAGGTCGTTACAAACATTGAATGCATATGTAACAGGAAAATTTTTATCTGATTTTTATAACAGTAGCCGTGCGAGTGCGATTACTCAAAAATTCAGGTAGAATTTAGGAGAAGGCAATAATACATTATGGTACAAGTGTGTAATGTTGGCGATTACCGCTGAGGCGCATTGAGGCCCGAGCCGTCAGGCGAGGGTCTTCTTCTTC
Organism: Scirpophaga incertulas; assembly: GCA_036419045.1. Classification (NCBI taxonomy): domain Eukaryota; kingdom Metazoa; phylum Arthropoda; class Insecta; order Lepidoptera; family Crambidae; genus Scirpophaga; species Scirpophaga incertulas. Next base: position 3,962,241 of record CM071647.1, on the reverse strand, counting down.
ATGCGTTGTTCATCAATAGATGATGTGATTCTCGAGGAAAGCTTTAGGCTATTTTTATCCCAGAAAACCGACAGATCCCGTAGGATGCGCGATAAAGACTATTCAAAAACTACTGTTCGGATTTTCCTGCAGTTTTCAACAATAGACAGTGATTCTTGAAGAAGGTTCTAGGCTATGATGTATCCCGGAAAAACCGACAAATCACACGGGAGGCGCAATAAAGGCATCGCTCAAAAACTACTGGACATATTTTCATGCGGTTTTCATCAATAGATAGTGTTGTAGATAGATAAATAGACAAATGTACATATTACATACATAGTACATACATTTATTCAGACCTTTTGAATTCTTTGACATTGTATGTCAAATCAGTCAACAGTAGAAAATTAAAATATATGAAGAAATAAAGTTGCGTAATTGATTAAAGTAAATATCTATTATAAAGAAAGAACCTAATTTATTACAGATAGAGTGATCCTTGAGCAAGGTTTTGCGGTATTTTTTATCTCGGAAAACGGATAGTCCCACGGGAAGCGCGATAAAACCTTCGCGCCATAAACCGACTTCCGCGCATATTTAGTCGTGGGCAAAAGCTATGACCCTTAACCGTCTATAGACCCAATGTCGAAATCCACGCGGACGAAGCCGCGGGCAGAAAGCTAGTACAGGTATAAAGTTAAATCTTATTTTATTCTGAAATTAAGGACCATGATAAAAATATCTAAAAGGTTACATTTATTTTTGATTGGCACATAAGTAATAATAAACGAATCATATTAAAATTTGATTTATTAATTAATATAGATATATCATCTATATATAGGTAACTAGTCAATAAATCAATATAACAATCTTATATATAAAAATGACAAAAGGCAAAATGTGTTGGTAAGCTCATAACTCAACAACGCCTGGACCAATTTGGCCAATTCTTTTTTGTTAATGTTCGTTGAAGTTCAAGGAGGGTTTTTACAATGAGGAAAATTCGAATAATTATCGGAAATACCCTAAAAACAGCCCTTTTATTTTCCCATGCAAACGTTTTCTAACTAAAACGTACAGTCGAATTGAGCTTTATTGTTATTGTATAAAGTTCATATTGCAAGCACTCACTGTTGTCTAAGCAATGAAGGTGTGTTCCTAACATCAAAGAGTCAATGTGCGCTTTATTAACGCTACATATAGTTGAAATTCAATCATATCTATCAAAACAGTGTGCGTGCGTGCGTTGGAGCACAGAATACATCGTTGGAGGATTTAATGTCACGTTCCAAAATTGAATAGCCACAAAATGTAATAGGTCATTTAGACTTTTTTTGCGATTTGGTTGGCTATGCGACATTATCTATAAAATAATTAGGAACAAAAAACTGCCACTGTACAAATCTTTTTGACAGGACGAAGTCTGTCGGGTCCGCTAGTTACAAAATAAAAGTGATATCTTACTAGAATTTATATCATTATGTAAGAAAAAAAAACCACGCAAACATAATTTGAAAAATCTCGAGATTTTGTATGAATCTGTGACTGACCTGTGTGTGTGTGGTAAATAAAAAAAAAAACATAATTTACTACCTTTGAGTTCCTTAAGGTACAAATCAATTTTGTATTGATTAATATGTAGTTAATAAGTCTAGTTAGTACTCAGTGGCTGTATTAGTCCCAGCATTTTATGGCAGATAATAACAAAGATAAATAAGATAGGAAATAAGCAGAACCTATATACTTCTATAGGCCTGTATAGAAATATATAGGACCAATACCGAAGCCTGTGTCTACACATTCATACCGTTAAATACAGTAGTATGTTAGCTGACTACAACTAAATATGGATGTATTAATTATATTTTAAATCATTTATGTAATTTTGACGTTTTTGTAAAAATAATTTAGGTATATTTTATTATTGACTAGCGACCCGCCCCGGCTTCGCACGGGTGCAGTGAAAAAATGGTTATGGTGGGTTATCCCTAAGAGATAGACATATACCATCGCGGACTTTTTTGTGGATTTTTGTAAGTTGTACAATACTATATGTAGTACATTATTTTGGTCTATCTCGTAGGGTTCAGCCAGCGTTTGCAATATAAGCGCAAAAAAACGTGCTTATTTACGACATCACATTAGAAACCTTTAAATTTATCAGTGTTTCTCTACTATATTATGCATTTATTATACATACAAACCTTCCTTAAGAATCACTCTATCTATTAAAAAAAACCGCGTCAAAATCCGTTGCGTAGTTTTAAAGATCTAAGCATACATACGGACATACAGCGAAAGCGACTTTGTTTTATACTATGTATTGATTTATAAATGTAACTAGCTTCCGCACGCGGCTTCGCCCGCGTGATATTAGTTTTTGTCAATCCTGGTCCCTTATGTCTAAGGTACCAAGATTCATGGTCTTATCTTCAATTCTACCTCTATTTCACACCCACACTGGTAAAAATTTCAAAATGCTAGAACAAACGGTTTTTTGTTTCTTATGGTGTGATATTTGATGGACTCGCATACTAACTTTCAACCCTTATTACACCCCTAGCTGGTCGAAATTTCAAAAATGCTAGAACAAATGTTTAATGATTTCTTATCAAGTGCTACAAAGTTTCATAGTTTTATCTTTTAAAATTAAGAAATCCCATACAAAGTTTCAACCTCTATTTCACCCGTTCATCCCTATTTTCGAAATAAAAAGTAGCCTACGTTCTGTCTCAGGGTGTAAAGATTGTCTGTACCAAATTTCATCAAAATCGGTTGCGAGGTTTAAGCGGGAAAGCATAACAGACAGACAGACAGAATTACTTTCGTATTTATAATATTATAGTCCATTTCAAATAAGATGATCTCTGTGACAGTTCGATTTCGACACTTGTTGAGAGGTCCTACAGTGAAAATAAAATCGATTGTTTCTGGTAATCGATTATACTTTATATGGAAATGAAATCGATATTATCTTACTACCAAAACTTTGAGTATCATTAGTGTTTCTGTATTATATTGAAAGTTTTTGTTGATCAATGTATTTATCTTAGGTATTTAATATTATGTAGGTATAGTAGAAATATAGTCAAGTGTTTACCTGTGATTTTTTTGGCATTTTGCCAAAAAAATAACAACAAAAACAGCAACAATAGTCAACAATAACAGAACACCACGCAAAAATCGATGAAAACACAACTCGCATACAAGGCTGACACACTCGTACTGGCGCGATTGTCAGGTAATCACAAGATGGCCGCCGATTATTCGATGTCCCACCTCTATGTTTTTTGACGTTCCGTTTCATGTTTGCGAATTGCATAGTTATTTAAAAAAGATTTATTTTTATTCTTTATTTCATTAAATTAAACTAAGCGATACTGTCTTCGTTTTATAAGTAAAATATATTTTATTTTATTATTTTTTTTTGCAATGAAGCTACTATGAATAAAAAATATTAAAGAATAACATTATTTTTGTTTGTCAAACGAAAAATGCGTAATTCGGAGCACGATGAACTGTCACAGAGATCATCCTAGTTGAAATGGACTATAGTTGGGATTACAAAATTGATTTTAGATAAAACACACCCATTTTATTTTTTACAAGAACATCTAATAATTTACAAATAACAATAAATAAATCACCTATAAATCTATAGATTTTTTTTTTAACCCACAAATTATCACCTCACAGTGTATTTAGTATGTAGCATTTTACAGGGACTCACTGGAATACTATTCTCTTCGCTTCTACTATTGTAGAAGAAATATTTTTCCACGTAAATAGTGTTGCTAAATAAAATTGTTTCTTTGGACGTAAATTAATATGGTATATTTTCAATAGTATAAAAGCCTCGCAAAAGAAAAAAAGTAACAGTAACGATCGAATAGGCTCGGCAACTATTGATTTCCCCGGGTCTTGAAGACTTAAGTAATACTTATTGAGAGGGCAATACGTGGGTCTCCGCTTCGGTATTGGTCAAAAAGCATCCGTTATTAGCATTGTTAATAACATAAATATATAATATTATTGCGCTTTTCCATATTTATTTAATAGACAGGGTTAACAATTAAATGTCACTCACATGCTGGTCCCAACTAGGGTATACATAATAGCACTGATCTCGCACCATGAATGGAAGACTCCCATAAGCCACTCTTCCACTGGAGCGAACTCCTTCGAATCACCGGGAGGCTCGGCTAATGAAAAAAAAATATACTGATGTATTTGCGAAGTCAAAACATATTGTTTCTTTAATGGCTATGTGAAATGAAATGAATATGCACATTCTACTATGAGACTGACACAGCGACAAACAAATAAAGTGAAGTCACACAAGCTAGTGACAGACAACAGAACAAATGAATGAAGTGAAAACATAAACTATTGTGCAAATAAGACAAGGGCAAATGAATGTAGATAAGATACAAAGGCTACTGTGTGAATGAGAGAAGGACAAATGAAAGTGAAGACACACAAGCTACTGTGTGAATAAGACAGGTACACATGAATGAAGTGAAGACACACAAGCTACTGTGTGAATGAGAGAAGGACAAATAAAAGTGAAGACACACAAGCTACTGTGTGAATGAGAGAAGGACAAATAAAAGTGAAGACACACAAGCTACTGTGTGAATGAGAGAAGGACAAATTAATGAAGTGAAGATACCCAGGCTACTGTGTGAATAAGAGAGGTACACATGAATGAAGTGAAGACACACAAGCTACTGTGTGAATGAGAGGACAAATGAAAGTGAAGACACACAAGCTACTGTGTGAATAAGAGAGGTACACATGAATGAAGTGAAGACACACAAGCTACTGTGTGAATAAGAGAGGTACACATGAATGAAGTGAAGACACACAAGCTACTGTGTGAATGAGAGGACAAATGAAAGTGAAGACACACAAGCTACTGTGTGAATAAGACAGGTACACATGAATGAAGTGAAGCCACACACAAGCTACTGTGTGAATAAGAGAGGTACACATGAATGAAGTGAAGACACACAAGCTACTGTGTGAATGAGAGAAGGACAAATGAAAGTGAAGACACACAAGCTACTGTGTGAATAAGACAGGTACACATGAATGAAGTGAAGACACACAAGCTACTGTGTGAATGAGAGAAGGACCAATTAATGAAGTGAAGACACACAAGCAACTGTGTGAATGAGACAGTAATGAAATTACCTGAATTCAGTAAAAATATTACAAATCATGATAAAACCACTGTAATTTATTCCGTAACACACACTTACCACAAACATATTGCAATAGGGCAGCTTCTTCTTCCGCTGTAACCGGTGGCTCTTCGTCCTCTCCTGATTCGCTGGACATACTGTAAATGATAAATTTAAATTACGCACTTCATTAAATGAACTATGGACTAATGTATAAAACAAAGTAAGAGGAACTGTCTCTTCTCCGATTGTTCTAACAGAAGAATGCTTTTAACATTGTTATTCCAGTAACAAATTTAGATTGATAAAACGGTGGCAGCCAACCAGCGCTAAGCGCCAAACTAACTAAATTGAGCAGAAACGCATCTATCTATATTAAGATACTTATAATCTATAAACAAATATTTTGCAGAAAAAATCAAACTGTTTTTACCGGGCCCTTTTATCGTTTTTTGTTAAATGTCAAATCAAATTGTTATCGCGTTTTCACTACGCCCTAGGTCGGAGAGTCCTAGATCGACCATAGGAATTACCCGCTGAGTTCTTCTCTTCTCTTCAATATTCTCATTGGCACAAATCAAATCAAAAGTTTATTCTTCAAATAGGATTTCACAATCACTTTTGAACAGGGGTTGCCAACCAAAAAGAAAGATTCCTCGTACATGTGTAGCTGAAAATCTCGTATATTGGCTTCCAAACCTCGTACATTAAAATTTATGAAGGGCCAATACTCCTGAGAATTACCGACAATTTTGTTTGACTGGTTTTCAGCCATAATAATGAAAATAATCATTCGAAACTTTACAGATAGATTATTTAGTTTATAATTTAGTGTATTCTCGTAAATTAAAAATATATGGAAACAACTAATATTACAGTTTTATTATCAACGAGAAATCTGCAACACATGAAAATAATAATATCAATAACGAGTTGTTAAAAATAATTAAGGAAGGAGATTTCACAGCTTTCGACTAAAACCATTCATATGATACGGATTAAATATTCTTTGGTAGTGAATCAAATTAATTATCTTGTCACAGCATAATTAATGATAACTCTGTAAGATGAAGTATACTATTGAAATTAACTTGCAAAAATAACTACAGATGGCGATATAACAGTATTCAATACTGATGTTTTTTATTTATTATTGGTTCACAAGTCTATGGCGCGAGATCTTGTACTGGAAAGAACCAGCAAGCAAACCAGCAAGGGCTTTTTTTTCTCCCTGTGTCATCACAGAGTCAGATACACAGTCTGAACTCAACCTCCGATACAAGTTAAAACAACTAATAGTAGGGGAGGCCAGGATGCTAAATGTGTATTTACTCGAGCGTAGTAGAGACCTACTGAAATGGAAAGGTTAAATTTAAGAAGAAAAAAGATTATGATATGTGTATATTTTTAGCGGTGGGTTTAGCAGCTACAGGTTTTCAAAAATTTTGAAGTCTAAAAAGTCACGTAGAATTCTCGATCGTGTCAGATATTGATAGCATAAATTTTACAAGACTATTCATATGTGACACATTTAATTAATTCCAAAACAAATTATAACTATTCAAATCTTTATTTTTCGAATTGCCATAGCTGCTCGTAATTGAAAAATTTAAGAATCAACAGATTCAGGTCACCAAACTAAACCATATATGTGCTAATCTGACGTGCACGATTAAATTCAAATAACAATTTTTTTAACTAGTTCGTCACTAGATGGCGCTCTGAAATTTTGTGGGATTATTCAACAAGACTAGGTGTACTAGTGTAGGACTACTAGGTATCTCCCATATCTTACTCTGACACGCCGGAGTAACTGCAAAATTCCCCTCTTGGCCTCCCCTACTATAACAAATATATATTTCCGTCACAAGAGTCACATCGCATTAAACAAATCTGATATGTATATGTCCGGTACAAAACAAAAATATTATTTATTATAGAATCATTATAATTACATATCGCAAAATTTACATCCAAGCATGTTTAATCAGTCATGAAATTAAATAACGTAAAAATTACATCCAAGCATTTTATCATTCAAGAAATCATTGACCTTGTAATACCCTTTTTTCGTTAGATTATTTTTAATATGTGCTTTAAATTCATGAAATGGTAAAGCAGTAATATTTTCTGGAAGTGTGTTATAAAAAGTTCCCCCAGTTAGTATATTATATACAACTCACGTGTCAGCCTCTTCTTCGAATGAAAAGTTTTCGAATAAAGGTATGTCATCACGAACGCTTTCTTCTGCCGAAGCTAGGAGCTGAAACAAAAATGATCTTTTAGATTGATATTTTATCTATATACTAGCTGGCCCAACAGACGTTGTCCTGTCAAATGTCTCAAATGTCAAATGTCTCAAATGTTTTTAAATAAATAATTTAGCTGAAAAACAATATCTATATGACCGTATTGTGTATCTAAACCATTCTCAAGCCCCCTGGAATACACACAAAAAATTTCATCAAAATTGGTCCAGTCGTTTAGGAGGAGTTCAGTCACATACACACGCACACAAGAAATATATATATTAAGATACATGATTATAATTAAAAATAATAATTAGAACATTTTTATATGTATATTTTTAGAATAACTTATATACCTGCTGAAAATGTGATAAAAATACTGGAATTTAAAAAACTGGTGAAGTTTTGATGCGACTTTAGACACGCGGTAGTAAAATTTTGCCTATAAAATATTTCTTTCTATTGTTATAACTCGAGCGAAGCCGCAGCTAGTAGTTTTATAAACTCTGTATGTATATAACATTTATTCATTTATTAACAAATCTACATCATAATACACAAAAATAATCGAAATTTTAGGAAATTTTATTTACACAATTTTTTTTTTAATTTATTAAGGAACAAGAAACAGCTACAAAATCAGAGATGTGAATTATTTGAAATACATATATTTCAAATGCAAATACAAAATGCAAAATACCATTTTTATTTTATATTTGAAATACTTTTTTCTAAATGTATTTTGTATTTTATTTGAAATACTCTATATAAATATTTAGTATTTATAAAATACAAAATAGTTTCGTTGCATTTTTAATTAATTTTTACAATTTTTCATTCTTAAATCCATGATTTCCTTATTTATGAACGCACTGATCGTGATCGTAGTGTTGTCATTGTCATTTGTCAACTAGAACAATAATGCCAACATTTAGGCCCCATAGGCGGAATATGAAAGATGAACTCTTTGATCAAATACTAGTTTTAAAATCAGTTCAATAAATAAAAGTGGTTATGCTTAACAATGTATTTTATTTTCAAAACCTATTTTAAAAATACGTATTTTGCATTTTGTATTTAAATACTTTTATTCAAAACTATTTTGTATTTCTATTTCAAATAGTGCTAGCAACTATGCATTTGCATTTTGTATTTAAATTAGTGATGAAACGGATATCCGGTAACTATCCGGTATCCGGCCTATCCGGCCTATTTTCACTATCCGGCCGGATACCGGATAGTAGGGCACTATCCGGCCGAATACCGAATACTAGATGTTTCCCGCGATACCGTTCGCGCTGAGTGCTTTACGCCCTAAACTCGTCTATATCGCGCTTTTCTGTGGGAATACAAAAGTTTTTAAGCCTATCTATATTGTTTCTCGTTGTCTAATCTATCTCTGTATCAAATTTCAGCAAAATCAGTTCTTTAGTTTAGGCGTGAGAGAGTAGCAGACAAACAGACTGAATTTATAATATTAGTAACGGATTATTTTGCACATACACACACTTATATGAAACGCGATAAGCGGCCGAATATCCGGTGGCCGGATATCCGGCGCTCCGGCCTCGTAGTTAGCCGAATATCCGGTATCCGGTATCCGGCCAAATCACTATCCGTTTCATCTCTAATTTAAATACTTTTACTAAACTATTTTTCACATCTCTGTACAAAATACAAATAAACACAAAAAATTACATAAAAGTTAGCAATATTGTAGCCCACAACGCTATCTACGTGTTAATTAATATTAATGATAACAAAAACACAGTCATGAGCCGCTGTATAATACAAATACAAACAGTAAAAAAATATTAAAATAAAGGAGACTTTTTTTTTTGGGCCCCATTTTTTAATATTTTTCTACAATTACTGTGTGATATTTTTCTGATAGATCTCCCCTCTAAGACAATGTTTCCAAAAAGAAAAACAATATAAAAACCTGCGAACTTTTAAAAAATAATATTTAAAGTCTCGAATATTGGTTTCTTTCATAAAACATTTTTTATATTTATAGGTTTTATCATTAAAAGGTTTTATCGCCAAACTATTTATATTATTTTTCCGAAACTATTAATAAATTCTGATAATAAATATATGCTCTTACTGCAGATTTATTCCTGAAAATGAAACTGTAGATGCTGGCTGTATTGGGTAGTTCCTTTGCAGTTTTACTAAATAATGAGTTACCTCCTATCATTGTATTGTCAGTGTGAAGCTTTTGACATTGGTTATGTCACTCGTTGTGACAATCAAAATCGAAGTTGCCAATATAAAAAAAAAGCTTTGGGTTGCTGTTCTATTGATCTTAACTTCAAAACCTTTTCTTTTTATGACAATGTTTTGCAGGTTTTAAAAAAATATCTTACGGCTAAAGGTTCTTTATTTATTGTTATTTCCATAAAATATTATTTTCTGTAGGCTGAGAGAGGCCCAGCCTCCATACAAAAATGGAACATCTCCTTTCAATAGTGTTACAAAGTGGAACAGAAAATAAAACTACTTAAACGACTAAAATAACACATAAAATTAAAAAGAGGTTAAAAACCCTGCAGTTCTGTGAGGATAGACTTTTTAAAACTATTCATCATCAACATCCTCTGGCCCATTTCCCATTATCTGGGGTCGGTCGGCGCAGTAGATCTTTTTCTTCCATTCCTCTCTATCAGCCGTCATTTCCATGCTTACTCCTTTCATTCTTATATCATTCTTCACACAATCGATCCACCTTTTATTCAGCCTTCCTCTGCCCGTGTATCCCTCCACTTTCATATTCAACATTCGCTTTGTGACATGACTTTCATCCCTCCGCATCACATATCCAAACCATGCTAATCTACTTCCTCTCACTTTTTCTACCACTGTCGCCACTTTCAGGCTTCCTCTTATATACTCATGCCTTATGTTATCCATCCTTGTCACACCACACATCCATCGTTACATTCTCATTTCATTCGTATGCAATCTATTTTCATCTTTCTTCTTGACGGCCCAGCATTCACTTCCATTTAAAACTATTCATATCACCACAAAATAAATCTATCTATCTTTCCATATACAACATGGAATCTACAGCAACTGAAAGAAAGTAAGTACACACCTGTAAGATGTCCTCGTGTCTTATCAAGAAGTGCTCTGCTTCGATCGAGTTCGGTTCAGCGCTGAGAAGTGGCAGAAGAAATTGACCCATAGCTGGGGCCTCCGCCTGTAGTTATTGAATTGCAAACGTCACAATTATTCACAGTATCGAAACAAAATATTTTTAAATCGTTGTTTCATAGAAAAGCTCATAAACCTAAATATTTCCTTTAAATTAAATGGTAAATATTTTTTTTTTTATATCACTACGATAACATTGATCCCTAACTTAGAAAGAAGAAAGAAAGTAAGTATAAACGGCGCTTTGTTACTCTTTCACGGAAAAACAACTGAATGGATTTAAATGAAACTTTAGAATAATATAGTTTTTATCAATCACAATAACACATAGACTACAATTTATACATACATATTTATTTGGCTACGCAGACGAAGTCGCGGGTACCAGGTAGTACTAATATATCCATACTAATATTATAAATGCGAAAGTAACTCTGTCTGTCTGTTCCGCTTTCACGCTAAAACTACTGAACCGATTTAAATGAAATTTGGTACACAGATAGTCTAGAGCCCGAGAAAGGACACAAGCTACATTTTTATACAAAAAAGGTTGTAAAGGGTTGTAAAAGGTTGAAAGGAGGGATAATAGGTTGTATGAAAATATTGTTAAAACCTTCGATCATATATTTCTGTAGATACACAATTCCATAGAAAATCAAACAAAATATCGACCCCGCGTCTATACATAGAAGAATAGATGTATATTATAGTAACAATTTTGAAAAAAGTTCTAAAGTGTCATATAATTTAAGCCAATTTAAATCTTAAGTAACGTAATGAAGTATGAAAATAAATCCTTGTTAAGGTCGTTACATATTATCTTCTGGTTTCGATGATAGAATGATGCCGCGAAATCAGAAATGAACAACACATATTTGAAAACAAATATATTGGATAATAAGCTCTTAGTCTGTTGCAATTAAGCACAAATTCATTTAATATAATAATGCTCCTACGTCCCATTTGACTCCGAATATTGTGCTCGCGTCTTATCGCATCCTACTTGAACATAGACAGCAGTGAAGATGCTTAGTTTTTTTTTACACTTAACAGTACGGAAACTTTTTAAATTTTAAACATAAACCAAGAAGTATGTAGAATTAGGTGCTAAGGAAAGTACAGACTTTATTAAGACAGGGTTTCTTAACCTTTATTTTGCCGAGCCTTACAAACAATACTGAGTAAATTATAAAATAAAAGCGCTAAAAAAAGAATTTAATTAAAAAATATTAAATCCAACTACGTATAAAATTAAAAAGTTTCTCTCAGTTAAATAATATATCTTTTTTGTATAAAAAATAATGTATATTTAAATGTATTGTAACTAGCCGCAATAAATCTGATCATTTAAGACTTAAGTGCCTTGGAACAAATTTAATTTATTGTACAACTGCCTTTTTGATTTGTTTTTTATTTCAGAGGTTTTTAATTTACTAGCATAATGAAGACGTATATCAATATATTTTTCAATAACAACCTTTAACAGATTGACCTTGTAACCAAAGATCATTCCTTGACAGTGTACATTAACGTCTCTAAATACATTGCAATCAATAAATTGTTTTAAAACTGAAATACACATTTTTTCCTTTAAACATTTTTTCCTTAAAAATGGTATAGGCGACTCCATGACTGACCTTTTTCTGAAACATTAGCTCTGTGCTATTTTTTCTTATGAGTAAGCCACTCGAGACAGAAAGAGATAGATGCGATGCGATACGCATCGTGGCATGGTACGCAAGCGTTTTAAATTGATATTTTAGTGATACATAATATGAATAAAAGTGTTTTACTCATAAAAAATGCGCTAATAAATTAAGATAAAGGTATACTTTACTGGAAGTATGACATTCCATCCTTCTTTTGCACTTTACGTGTGTCATTTTTACAATTATAAACTACGCATTTCGGCATCGCTGACGTTATCAATCGCGCGCGGCCACCGAATGAATGAGAGCGAAACAAGGCACATTTACTGTTTGTGCCTTGTTTCGCCGGTGCCACTTTTTAGACGGTAACTGTGTATCTACAGAAATATATGATCGAAGGTTAAAACCATTGAACCGATTTAATTGAAATTTGGTACACAGATAGTCTAGAGGCTAAGAAAGGACAGAGGGTACCTTTTAAAGCAGAAAATGGTTGTAAAAGGTTGAAAGGAGGGGTGAAAGGTTGTATGGCAGTATTGTAAAAACCACTGAACCGATTTAAATAAAATTTTATACACAGATAGACTAGAGTTGGTACGTCGGTTGGTCGTACGGACTACGTTTGGTATATACGGGGTAACCACCCCGTTGATACCAATCGTAAAACCCGAGAACCCAAGGTAGGAAATAAGATAATTTTACCGACGGAAAACATATCCTTCCTGTGGGAAATTCGAATATAACGCGGGCGAGAAGCAAGTAACATATATATTTAAAATTCGGTAAAATTATTCATTTGCATGTATAATCATTATCATCATCCTCTTGCCCATTTCCCATTATCTGGGGTCGGCGTAGTAAATCTTTTTCTTCCATTCCTCTCTATCAGCCGTCATTTCGTTTGCATGTATAATATGGCATTGATATATTATGAACACAAATATATTTTGTAACATAATTTCAATTAGTAATCACTTACCCCTTTGTGTGAGTATTCGACATCTGCGACGTTAGTAGCCTCCTTCCCCGACGAACTGTCCGAGCTGCCTGCTAAAACAATGAAATTTTAATGATATTGCAATGTTGTTGCATCAAAACTGTCGCTAGTTAATTAAATATAGTGAACTGTACATTTTTTTAATTTTATGCTTGCAACAACTAACTAAGAATGGAGCTTAGCTATTTTAGGTGACCACACTTTCTATATTATTCTTTCTGATCTAATTCATTAACTAGTAATCTAGTGAAACACTATGTAATACGTAGTGTAATATGGACATATTAAAAAACTGAGTAATTTGTATTGTATAATATATAGATTTGACTGTTGCCGTCTCAAAAGTTACAGATTTTTGTGCAATACTGACGAGCATTCGTGCCCTAGTCGTGGCTGTTGTTATATATTGCGATCAAAAATGTTTATCTATGTAGGATATAATAGGTTTTAACTATAAAATTATAGTATTTTAAACATAAAAGCCATAGAAAATATTTATATTTCCATTACTTTAACTGTAAATGTTGGTTACATCAAATCTCAGAATTATTCGAGATCTATTGAACCGATTTGAAAAATTCTTTCACCAATAGAGAGCCACATTATTGTTGAGTCCATTTTGCAAAGTGAATCGGAGACAAAACGGTCGAATGAAAGCGTTTCTTACGAACGGTGCCTTAACTATGAAAGATATATTTTCGAGTTCTAGGGAAAAGATGTGGAGCTTGAAAATGTCTACAAAAAAGTCAACGACAGCATATGTCTAACTTTTATATTTAAGTTACAAAAATTAGTTTTTTTAATATTACAGTTAGAAATTAAAACAGAACACGCTGTACTAAAAAAGGATTATTAATATTGTGCCCAAAGTAAGTGGGCACGGGTCAGGTAGTGTTGAATATAGTTGTAAAAAAATCAAATTACATTGATCGTCGAGCTCGGTCCACTGGTCGTCCGAATCAGAGTCGGCGCCGACGTCGGAGGCGTCGGACGCGTCGCCGCGCCGCGAGCGCGCGCACGCCGCGCGTCGGGCCGCCGCCGCGCGTCGCCGACACATCTGTGACGTAACGTTACCGGTATATTATACGTAGTGTTAAACGTACACCTGAGATATATTGTACTATGTAATTTTTTTTTTGTTTTATCTGCATCATAGCAATCTGTTTTTCAACAATAAGCCTTGGTTTTGTCTGATACTTTTACTTTTATCTGTTGTGATTGTCGGTAATCGAGAGCCTTGCCGGCATAGCTGGAAGGCTAGCACTTCCTGTGTCAGAATCTATTCAAGAGTGCAGGGACACTGTCTTTTTATTCTTTTGTGTTGTACTGATCCGCATCCACTCAGTTCAACTGCTAGTGTATTTTTATGTCTAGATAGTCTTTCTTGATATTTAGTACTGTAATTAGTAATCTCCTCTCTAACTGTGTTAAATTTTAAATCATGGTATATGTACTTGTTGCTTATATATTTTGGTATGTTAAAGATTGTTCTTATTGTTTTGGTTTGGAATCTCTCCAGTATATCTATATTACTGTTGCTGGCTGTGCCCCATAATTGAATCCCGTAGGTCCATATTGGTTTCAGGACAGCTTTGTAGACAGTAGTTTTACTTTCCGCGCTCAGCCTTGAATGTCGCCCCATTATCCAGTACAGATTACGTAGCTTGGTGTCAAGTACTATGTAATAACAACGAATTTTTTATACCACAATGGTGGCTAAATCACGTGGCCTCTCTGATACCCCCAGTACCATATAAATGACAATATACATGTAAATAATTATTACATACAGCGACATTTCCGTAAGCCACAATCGTGACATAATCAAATTTTGATGCAATGTTATAATTTGTATGAGCAAATAAACAAAATAGTCAATAACTTTATTGTTACTATGTCGACATAATAGGGAAGATGCAATATTTTTATTTTTGTGATTATTTTAAAGAACTCCACGTAGAATAGACCACTAGTATATTAAGAAATAAAAAGACTGTATACGACTGTAAAATAGCGGTTAAAACGAATCTACAGTTCATATGACGTCACTCCTATCTGTCATTGTCACTGGCTCACTGATTGTACTTTTTAGTTGTTTTTGCATTTATCCCGACTTCCAAGGTATTATTATGTAAAAATTTACAATGGACTATCCATCAACATCAGGTGATCATAACTATGCCATTGATACTCCGAAAAAAAGCCGTGTGGACGTATTTTTTGTGCGAATGTGTCCATCTACTTCAAATAAGTTTCCTAATAAATTGTTTTGACTGGACCTTCTGACCCAAAACTAAGAAAAATGTGGTTTCAAGCGGCGAAGAGGAATGACATTTATTCCCCAAAAACTATCATTCGATGTTGTGAAGACCACTTTCACGTAACGGTGGACATATTTATTGTAAACTTAGTTAATTTGTTTGTACACAAAAGATTGTTCCGGAGTAACTCGACTTTTTACTCTACATAATTCACCATCTCTTTTGATTTGAACATAGCATAATCGCCATAAGATTCTCTGGTAAAGCTGAAATAACTGCTATATGTAGAAGCCGCTAAATAAAATACTTACAAACTGACTATGATTTACACATACCGTAATAGTTTAGTTCCTTTAATTTAAACACTATTTAAACACTTGAAAACTACACATTCGCAAAAAATGTCACTATCATGTCAACATTAACTTTTGGCAGAGTCCTAGAATCTACTTTGGCAAACCCAAATTCCATTTTTATCCAAAAAACGCAATTAATTTTGGTTTAATTGTTCACTTTTACTACAACTTATAACCTCAAATAAGTTATCATAACAGAAGTGACGTCACTGAACGCTGATTGGTGTTTTAAATCCGTTCCGTTTCACGTTACTTTTGATTCGTAATTAATTTTAAATATCTACATTATTTTAAATATAAACCTTACAGTGGCCCTACTTTTATATTTTTTTAGCATTTTAATAACAAAATGTTCATAAATATTAATAATAATAATATAATAATAAGGTTTTCCAACCAGTGAGCCGCACCCCACTAGGGGGACGTAGAGAACCAAGGGGGCAAGGGGGGGAAGCCAATGAGCAGAGAATTAATTAATATATATGTAAATTGTTTAAATAATTTGTTAGTTATTCCGACTCCTCCTTTTCGATTTCTAAAGGTGGCGTAGTATTTCAGCATAATGTTAGGTGAGGCATATAGTATGAAAAAAGGTTGGGAGCCCCTGGCATACAGGGTTATTTGTAATACACCAGCAACGTCACAGGGTTAACGTCATATACTACATACATACTATATACAACATTGGTTGATTACTATGACTTTTCATAATTATTTAGTAAATGTCATTAAAATATCATTTTAATTTATCAATTTTAATGTAATTTTAATTTATCAATTTTAATGTAATTTTAATATATCAATTTAATGTCAAGACCACTAGATGCATCACAACATTTCCAGTAGCAGGAGCTGGGGGGTTAAAGTAGGGCAGGGTGGCGAACATCTTTGACTTAGAATAATAAGTCGAGTGCCCGCCTGCCTTTCTATCGATGGCTGCATGTATATCCTTGTATGAGTTGTATTGTTACCGTTCCATCCATTCATTCCATTAATGTGACATAACAGTATTCAAAATGTTAATATACAACGAAAAATAATATTAGAGATAATTAAAAAGAAACACAAATTCAGAACAGTAAGTTAAATTTATATTTGAGTACATACAAAAAAATAAAGATAAATAATAGACTAGTGCCCAGCGACTAATATTGGATTTTAAAATTAATGTAACTTACAACTTTATAACTTGTAAAATAATAAAACATGTTTACATTAATTTTTTGTGTATGCATTTTTATTACAATCCTGCGAGGTAGGTGGTGCACTACAAAAAGCCTTGTATAGTTAGTTTAGCTTATTGGATACTATACAAAGCACTATACAAGATATATATATCCTTGTTTTCCAGTATACTTTTCAAAATGAGTTTCAACCAAACCTCTTTCCCCTTAGCGATGGGTCTCCGTCGGGAAGTGCGCTGGGGACGAACGACCCGTCTCCCGCCGCGACCTCCCGACCATGAGGAAGACGAAGAACCACTTGCAGAACCACGGTGGCCGATCTGCAAAAGTGTAATTTGTTTGATATAGACTATATAGGATGTTATGCCACAGGTTGTCTCTGTAAATGGATTGATAATTATTTTTTTTTTATGATTTTTTTACATGTTACATTTATGTAAATAGACTGAACCAAACTTCTATTACAAAATAAAACAAGTTCACATTATATCACTTTTATTAAGAGAAAATAGAGTTCATTGCTTTATGTACTATACTCAAAACATTTCGCAACAACCTAGCATTGTTATTATTTAAGTAATCCTTAACATCACAATAACATTTTTTCATAAGAGTATGTTTAATAAAGTATGTTTAAAAAGCTACACTATTCCTCATGTTTAATTATAATTTTGAAATTTTCAATAAAATTACTACATTTCTAATAAACATAAATTGAACTAAAAATGTTGATTGTATAAACAGTGCAAACTGCTCCCTTTTGTAGTATAAAACTTATATCATCTTAAGAAGATAAGACTCAATGATGAAAAAAAAATGAATGAAGACTCAATCATCCAGAATCAATATCCAGAAATTCTATTTATAATCTTAACTTAGTTAATTTATACATTAATAAAAAAAAACTACAAAATCTATTTAATAATTTTGTGTGAAAGATTATCAAGACAATATGCATTATGAATGCATGAAGCAATATTATATATTATTTAGGCTCCATTCAATAAATCATCTATTGAAAGCTTATGAATTGTAACACAATAATGTTCTAGGCTGGCATTTTTCCATATTTAAATCTGGCATTACTCCAGAACAACCAGAGGTTACAAACTTAGTTACAGGTGGTAGGTAGGGCTGCCAATATTTTTTTGACATAAAAGAAAGTTCATTCTGTAGCTGTACTTATACTTGCCAATAATTTTTAGCAAGCTATTAGAGTACATGCACCTTAACTAATTACTAATATTTAGACCCAGGCAATTTGCAAAAAAAAATCTAATGAGTATTGAATATTTTGAATTTTTTTTATTGAAAAATTTATGTTCCTTATATCAAACCAAATATAAAACAAAAGTAAAAGTATTTACAAAATATTTGATTGATTTTTTTACGAGCCTTTACTGAACTGCATTGTAACATAATTAACAGAAAATTCAGATACAACAAAATTTTACAGCAAAAAACACTTTTGTGTCAGTATAGTTGGCAGCCCTGTTTAAAAAACTTATAACATGATGCAGATTACATTTTTTAAACAAATACCATCCATTTCTATGAGTTATAGTTTACACCGGAACAATATCTAGAAAAGGCTTAATGTGTTTCAAGACATAGGTGCTATTTTGAGTGTATCAAAAATGGACTACTCAAACCTTTGTAATGTTTTGCACTTAAAGCACATATATGCACTTTTCAGAATATTGCTATATCACTCCTCACCTGGCAGAGAAATTAACTTCAAATTAGCCAACAGGGCCTAGACCTTAGCTAAGTATCATCGGCAATAGTCTGCCTAGTCCAAACAAACTAACTTATGTGTCTATGTGAAAAGTACCTATATATGGAAAAAAGTTTGAGTGAATCTATAACTGATAAAGACAAAGTTACATTAATGGATCTATCAGTTTAGATCCAAATTTTATGAGTTGTCTCCTCAACAATGGGCCTCAAAAGTATTAGAACACAACAATGCTATTAACAATCAGAATAATATTTAGCCATTATAGATGATGTCTTATTGATCTCTAACAAATATGAAATAGAAAAGAACATAAATAGTTTTGGAGCTTCATAACTGTATATGTGGATATGTACAAGGAAAAATAAGTTACTCTACACATGTTAAGAATTGACCGAGCCGACAGGTAAGTAACTCTCAAGTATTAATTGTATTATAATGGCATAAGATACAAGACAGTTAAACAAGCTGACCCCATTTATAATGAATATAGAGTACCATTTATAATGAATAAAGAGAATTATATGTTATGCTTTACAATAGAAAGTTTCTTAAAAAAAACATATCAGGACAACAATAAAAACTCAAGAGTATAAAGAAATTGATATTTTAGTAAAGGATACAAAAGTGATTTTATGTTAAAAGATCTAAACCCCACTGACTCGTAAGAATCTACTCTATGTTAGGGTGATTAGATCATAATCAAATATGCTGACCCAGTATAAATTTAAGATCTGCACCAGGTCAGCTTGTTATGACTTCCCATACACCTTTGAGTTTCCTTGCAGGTGTATGTAGATTACCTCACAATTTTCTTAACTATAGCAGCGAACATAATTAAATTGACATTAACATTTGAAATTGAAAAAAAAAGTCACATTTCTACATAGTGAATTGACCCTGAGTCCTATAATTACAAGGCAATCCCTTAGCCACAAGCCCACTGAAGCTCTAGTCTGCAAATGTTCCCCATTTTTTAATGCTAGACTGTGTTCAAGTGGTCAATGATTATTAAATATAAGTATAAAAACAAGTTAAAAGGAAACTAATAATTTTAGAATATTATTGTGGTACCACTAATATTATAAAGTTTAATAGGACTTAACTTGCAATGGTACAAAAGTATAATTATGTGTAGGTTTAGAAAAATATTATATTAAATAATGAGCACATGAAATGTAATCGCAGTAATTTTTAATTAGAATTTACTATTAATATAAATAGACTGAAAACTTTATCACAGTAACTGATTACATTCAATAAAGTTTATTTACCATATTCTTTGTTTGTGTTAATACACAAATGAAATGTATACACAATAACCAAAACTAATTATTGCTAAGCAAATACATGCAGTATGGACTCATTATGTGTCTTTATGCTATATTTCATTATTTTTAATTCATGAACATGGTTATGAATGAAGTTGACTATAACCATGAGTGCCAATTTTGACAGTACCTATTTTTAAAATGTTTAGGTTATTAAAAATGAATTATATCAAGAATTTTTATACTCACAGAAATTTCAAAAGTTGCTGGAAAGTCTTGCTGCTGGTCGCCATCGGCTAGGCCAGCTAGAAGCCCCAATTCAGCACTTAAGTCAGCAAGTTCGGCGCCTATCCGTTCCGCCCTGTCAGCATCCAACTCGTCTTTGAGGATATCTCCAATCTCGTCAGACACTGCAGCCACGGCAGAGGCAACTGTATCTGAACGCGACTCCCTTCCCAATCCCTGTGACGGAGCCTCAGCCAGTTCACTCTGACCAGAAATACCAGAGCCACTGTGACCAGCACACTTCTCCATTGGAAACATCACACATAAACCAAATAACACAACCAAGGTAGTGAACGAAACATCTAAAGTCACAGCAGACGGTGGTAGATCACTCTGTCAGCGTTAATTTGGATGCTATTACGCGTGAAATCATTTTTTCATCGGAACCGATGAAATTCCGAAGTTTTGACAATACCAATATGGCGACGATATTTTTAGGTGGTATTTGACGAGTCGCGAGGAGACATTTATATTTTAACTACTGGCAACAATGAATATAACACTTTGGTAGCCCAACATATATATATACTTGTATTTTAGTTGAATATTAATTTTGTGAAATTATAATAACAATTATGAATAATTGAAATAAAAATTTACATATTTAGTTTCAAGTTAAACATCTTCAAATGTTTTTGAATACGACGAATACTAGTATTGGAGTTGTGTGGAACCGTAAAACATTATAAGTAATCCCCATACTTCCAAGTATTCGATACGGTAAAATCAGAACAAATTCGAAAAGTCACGATATTATGTATATATATTAGATAGGAATGCAATCGCTTAGCGGTATGACAATTATTTTCATAGTCTAGTTTATTTATGTTGTTGTCTCGTTCCGTCTTTTATGAATATCATAAGTCGGAAAGGAAAAAACATGGATTAACTAAGTTAGGCTCGTATAGGGTTGGAAATAGGGCTGAACAGACTTGTTTTTTTTATTTTGTTATATGTCACCCCCATCAAGCATATAGCTACTATATAATCTCGCAAATTTATGGTGGCCACCATCTTGGATTTGAAATATGTCGTAGTGTCTACTATTCTACTGCTCAAGACCTTTTAATTAAACTTTAAACCTTGAAACATAGCTACGAACACGCACGACTAAAAAACAAAATTAAAAACAATATCAATAAATCCGGGAGCTACGTCTTACTTATAACAACTGCCGTTTTTGGATTGGGGGTTAATAAGGGGTTATTCAAAATCATAAATTACAATAATCTATATTCAATATAGACCTTTAAGTTGAATAAATATAAAATTAAAGGATTTAAAGAGCTCAAGAGCTACATAACCTTGTACGTACTCACAGATACGTACAAGGTTATGTAACAAGGAAAAACAAAGTACTCTAAAGAGCTGGCAAAAAACTGTGAAAGTCTAATTCTTATCTCTTCTCAAAATCATAAAATAGTACAATTATACATCAATATCTATGTATTTAAATATCAAAAGATATATAGTATTTTTGAATGATTTACTGAGTTTTCCATATTTCTCACCAAGCAATCTATTAAACAAGCAAAACATTAAAATGTGACACTCACAGCTTTATATATTTCATAAAAAAATTTACTAATGACATGGCTGTGTAAGCATTGAATAAAAAGGAGGAAAAGGCGTTTAGCCCGCAATTTTACAAATAAATATTGACATTGACGTTAAAGTAATAGTATATAATCTGTGGTTAAAGTTGAGTTTGCGCGAGACCACAGATTAGTATACTATTTAGTATACTATTACAGATAGGAAGCAGGCCTTGAGATGGCGGTTTCTTAGTCGCTACCTATTAATCTGTGGTCGCTACTATGATAAGCCTGGGATCACTTCAATTAATTGTCGATATCCAAATATCGACATATCGATTTCATGAAATTTATCGATAAATAACTAGCACAGCTCTAGTAGTTATTGTTCTTTAGTTTTTATTGTTCTTATGTATGTATAGAATCAAACAACAAATTATGATTAGATATATTTATTGTGCTTAAGATTGACTCTACCACCTGTTCGGATATTGGGAGGACCTTCTCGAGAAGAACAGGCAAGAAACTTGGAAGGTCAAATTTTATCTCCTCTTTTAAATCATAATTTACAAAAAGAATATTTAGAAATATATAAAATAAAATCTAAATCAATGTGACAAAAATAGAATATAGCCTTCATCCCCTAGTGTTCTCCATGTAGCCGCCGCTGCGTCTTGTCTGTGATTCTGGGAACAAAATATATGAATTGTAGATAAATGTGATCTTGCTATATCTAAGTTTAAATGAAATCAGACAAAAGATGGACGGAACAAATAGGCAATAGAAGATACTTTCAATAATTTAAGCGATAAGTATTAAACTAGTAAATAAGTTTCCAAATAGACAATTTAACAGTTTTAAAGACTTGCTGGTATTTAAATAAAAGTTGATACTTCTTATACGACATAAATTTCACCTTTAATACGTTTAAAAATACGGTGAAATAAAATGTTTGAGGTTATTGGAGTAAGCTTGGGTGATCTAGCTTGGGTAGCAGAAAACAAAAAAATTGCCACATGCTTATTATGCACCTCAAAAATGTTTTTATACAACAAAAATTGTTATATTTTGATAAGTATTTTGGAAAATTTTTGCCTATAAATATAAATTATAATAGCCTATCATAATGGTCATTCTATGCTATAGCCCATTTTAAATGTTGAATTAAATCATACCTTAAAAGTCAATAATATGTGTCTCCAACGGTTGTAATAGTCTCGCAAACCTGAAAATTAAAACAATATGTTAATTATTTTGTACGTTGTTGTTTTCTTGCAGTATACTTTTTGCGCTTTTCAAGTGCCAATTGATGCATGGTTAAGTTAGTATTAATAAGGGGTTCTGAAAATGATCCCTTTAAAATTTTATTTATTATTGTACAAAAATTATGAATTTGAACTCTACAAACAATGGAATGAAAATAATTTAAAACATCAGCATGATGTTTAGGACATCCAAACCAATCAATCTGAACAGATTTTAAAAACTCTTTTTTGATATTTGTTACTATATGATTTTGGTGAGGATTTTTGTCCATGTGCATATTATTTATATCTATTAGAGCTCCAAAAAGCATTACAAAATGAGAATTGGGATATTTGAGATTACGTCTTATTAAACTTTTGCGTTCTCTAAGACAAATCCATGTATGCAAATCAAAAACATTGTCTGTTAAAAAAGTATGGAATTAATAAAACACATTCTAATAATAACAGTCTAATAATTATAAGTCTATATTAGTCATCAATTTTATTTACATCTAACTAATATTTCTATTTTACATCATACTTCTTATTTTTATACACATTTCATTGTTGTGACTTTGTGAGTTCTCAGTACCAAACTACATTTATATGAAAAAAATATTAAAGTTACCACTTTCTGTAAACACTTTTTTTTTTGTCTGATAATAACAATGGTCATGGTTTATGTGGAACATGTGGCATCAACTGTAAACATGATAATATTCTAGTTTCATATTCTGATTAAAAGCTAGAGTGACAAATAGGTATAATGGATAAATATTTTAATATTTTTAAGGAATTTGACTTGTTGAATCAATACACCAACTGTTGCATTTGTGTATCTTTAAATTGAGATATTTTAGTGACACCACTTTGTGATTTAATAGAACTTGCAAAAAACTACTATGAATTCAGTGTTACATTAAAATGATTAATTTTATTAAACATAGGTTGTTAGTATATGAATTAAATCACCTGAATTGAATGACAGTTTTCTACTATTCATTTCACGTTCATTCCATTGCCAATCTGTAAGATAAAAGTACACATTTAATTGATGGCTATTCATAAAATGAAACATAAAAAAAAACATTCTTATCAATTAAAAATCAATACAAGACAAGCTTCATTAACATATATTATCCAACTTTTAATACGAAATCAAAGTTAAATAAAAACTAGTCACAAAAAGAAAATAGACGAATTTTCTCACCTATGATTAGAGGGTTGTCAGGTTTACCTGAACAAATTTCACTTTCAGTAAAAAGGGTAGGAGCTGCATATGTAATTCTAACATCCCCTAATTTTATGTATTTGCTCTCAACATGAAGTTTACATACGCGTAGATTGCAGGTTATGTTTTTAGTTGTTACAATTTCTGGAAACTTGTCAGAGATAACTTTTTTCCACAGTTCGAAAATTTCTTTCATCCTTGGGAAACAATATAATCTGATAAATTGGCTAGTGGATTTACATCCAGGAATGCAACAGCTGCGGGGACCCATCGCTGCAAAAAAATATATTTTATTAACAATGTACTATATAATGTATGTCACGCTTGGATTTTCAATACATTGAATGGAGCGATTGAAATAACATTTCTAAAAGATTTAAGAGTTGGTGGAAAAACTGTTCTAATAACTATATGAAATAACCACTCAAGCGTCCGGGCGACTATGGTCGCCCAAAAAAATATGGCTAAAAACGTTAGGGCGACTACGGCAGCCCAGCCTGACCAAGTCTGTTTTCATTGATTTATACGTTTGGCAACTTTACTGTAGTAATAGAACGCGTTCTTAATAGATTCTGTAATAGAAAACGAAACTTTTTATATACCGTTTGACATATCTAAGCTGTGCCGTTTTTTATTGAGAATTTTTCTAAGAAGCAAGTGTCAAGTTTTTTTTGTGTTTGGTGAAGCTTTGTGTTAAAAATGTAAGTATTTATTGAATTTGTTATTTATGGTACCAATGTCGTATAGTAAAAGAATCCCTATGATGTGTAGTTTATTTATATGTTTAAACATTTCTGCTTTCGAAGTCGGTGAAATAGTAAAATCGAATTTATGTAAAATGGGTTCCGGTCGCCAGATCTACACAATATTTTTATGAATATATAGTTCAATTTTAGAAAATATGTCATGCAATAGGTAAATTAGATTCTAGAGTAAGATTTAAAAAACAATTAGACATAATTCAGTGTGTAATCTCAAATATTTTTATATTTTCCAGAGACTTATTACATGGGCGACCATAGCCGCCCGTAACGTTTACATTTTCAGTCTTAATAAGGGTTTGTACAAACGATCGACTATGAATGTGACCTATGCGATTTTTTTTTACTTTGCTTCTTTGTTTTATTAATTTGGCGGTTGGAGTAAAGCAAAGTGGTGTTTATAAGGCAGTTGGAACTTATTTTTTTTATTTGTCTATTTTGATCTAAATTTTTCGCTTAGATTATTGGTCTTATGATATAAAGAGTAAAAAAGTATACGTACCTACGATCGAATTGAGAGCCTCTTTTTTTACATTTGTTAAAATTTATGATAATTATTTTTTATTAATAAATAAAAAAATTCTATTGTGAAGTCCCAAGTGCCTTACACTTAAATTCGCACAATTGGTTTGGTTACTGACAAGGTTTTGGTGTTTGTGATATGATTTTTTCCTTGTAAAATTTTAAGTTTGCATTTACATTTTAAAGTAATATTATCAAATTGACTAGTATGTTATATTTATTTTTCATGTTTTGCATTCACAACGCTATTTACAGATATTTCTTAAAAATCTGCTGAATAAATAGGTATAATACAAAAATGTGCACGATTACTTCATGACAATCGATATGGTGTCTAAAGCAAGATTTTATTGTAGGTCTGACAGTGAATATGTCATTAGTTCACGAGGTCGTTCTGCTCGTCGCCGCGGTTCTCGTGATAGTGGTTGTCTTGGCCGCGGTACTCGTGGCAGAGCGCCAACTGACCAACCGTAAGTGTTTCACTTCGCAAATCAAATAATTCTCACTATTTGACACATAACGGCTACTCATCAGCGTTATTTTATCATACATTTTCTTTTAGTACTAGTATATATAACTACTAGTAATGAAGGCGTGGAGGTGGGAAGAGGGTGAGGAAGAGGAAGCGGTCGTGGTAGAGGGCGAGGGGCAGAGATGTATGTGTATTTATTGGGTTATATGTGTATCATACTAGTATTAATTCATTTTTTTCTAAAAACATCTTTTAAACGTTTATTTCTTGTAGTGCTGTTGAGGAAGATCCTCTTCACCAAATAAGGGTGGAACGGCAATTAACCCAACGAAGATTTGCCGCAATGTCTGCCGATGCCCGTCGGGAGTTTGTTGCTCGAAAGTAAAAGGTTGTCTGGAAGAGATCGCTTTCAGCGATAAGACCGCCTTTGCTCACATTAGTCAAATTGTTCAATTATGTATCTTTTTTTATGTGTGCAATAAAGTGTTGATTTATCTATCTTAAAATATATATTGTCTACTCTATTCTTCATCCGTATTGTTTTCAGTCAGTACAGAATGTAATTATCGTGCGTTACTCCTGGGATTTCCCATTGCTTAAT
The DNA here is from genome assembly GCA_036419045.1 of Scirpophaga incertulas. Lineage (NCBI taxonomy): Eukaryota > Metazoa > Arthropoda > Insecta > Lepidoptera > Crambidae > Scirpophaga > Scirpophaga incertulas. Next base: position 3,935,552 of record CM071647.1, on the reverse strand, counting down.
CAGACCTCGCAAATTTCTATCTGATGGTGGACACATTTAATATAAGATTTATATAACATGTAAAATTTTAACCTCAGTAAGTAAATTTTGTATAATTATTCATTTTCTATAATATATTTAGTATTATATAATAACTAGCTTTCCACCCGCGGCTTCGCTCGCATTTTATTCGAATTTCCCAAAAGAAAGAGATGTTCTCCCTCAGTAAAATTATCTTATTTGCTTTCCCGGGTTTTAAACCACCTCCGTACAAAATTACATCAGAAATGGGTTAACTGTTGTTACCAGGTTTTCCCATGGGAAAGAGATATTTTACCGGAGTAAAAAGTATCCTTTGTCCCTTCCCGGGCTCAAACTATTTTCATAGGTACCGAATTTCATCAAAGTAGGTTTACTGGTTTAAGCGTAAAAAACGGACAGACAGACAGACTTACTTTCGCATATTTATAATATTAGTATGGATAGTAAAAATATGTTTGTTATTTAACTTTATAATGCGTGTCAGTTGCTGGAGCAAAGAAATTTTCCCATTGCAATTCTTCTGTGTACATTTGTAATATAAATTAATTTAAAAAAAAAGTACAATAATAATAATAAAAACCAATATAATTAAAATAATATTACAAAAACAATATGTGTATCATTTCATATAAATATTTGTGAACCTGTATCGTTAGTGCGTCGGAAGCCTAAGGCTGGTCGGCCATCTTGCTACCAATTCAATGACGGAGTCTAATTTTATCAGAACAATGAATTAAAGTAGTTAGTTATCGACTCTTTTGGTTTCTTGTGTTACTCCTGATAAACAATATAAGGACTTCTTAGTATCAAAACAAAGCTTACATAGTCTAGTTTGTACGATTATAAATTAGATTGGCCTACGACGTATTAATTAATGTGTAAATATTGTATTAAAAATATTTTGTGTAAAATTTTACAGTATTTTGAAGTTCATCCTTTTTTTTAATTACTTTAACGTTATAACTTTGATAAAAGAAACAATAAAAAGTATAGTCTATACTTTCAGCTTTCGACACATATTTTTATTTCGATAATAGCGATAGTAGTTTATGAGATATTAAGCTTTAAAGCATCATATCGCGATTTGCCAATTTTCGATTCGCGAGTCCACTGCGAGTGGACGCGTAAGGCTAGTGGCACCGGGCGACCTCGGGCGCGTGAGTGGATAAGACAAAAGTTTACCGAAATCAAAGCTTCATATAAATTGTCTATTTGAATCTATTGACCTCTTGAGCACCTTGCACCACTTAAATATACCGTTCCTGCAAAATAGATGAAAATCTGAAGAAGTTATGTAGATATGATTTGATTTCTAAAACTTAAAATAATCGTTTTGTAATTAATTAATATCATGAAAGCCGCTACGAATCAGTAGCAGTCTAGCAGTTTCAAAATGGCGTATCTTGAAAAAACGAATGAAGAATGAAGTTGATCTAAAGATTGATTGAGTATTGAACGAAATGAACGAAAGAGTGCTGCTACTTTGATTTTTATCTGTGATTACTATTGGTAGAAGATTTATATGGATGCATTACACGGCTGCGCGAGACCAGTGAGGTTATATTTACATTTACATTAAAAAAAACTCCTACTAAAAATACTATGCAGGCAAAATGCCGCATTGCGATGCACGATAAGAGAGAGATTTATAAGTATAGATTTATACGATTTATAAGTCGCTTCTAAAAGTTTAATACGATCAAAAAGTTGTGAGAAAGTTGTCTTACGAAATTTTGAAGTCAAAAAAAAATCAGAAATTATATTTTCTATGGCTCTTATGAACGACACAATCTCTTCAACTTGATAATTATTTGTAAATAATTAATTTGAATACTTGTATGTAATAAATTATGGCAGTTCAGAATAAAGTGTTATACGCTTTTCGAGGATGGATCGCTTTTGTGGCATTCATGGACCTGGGTACTGCAGGACGATCTTACATTGAAAGAAGATCATTCCTAAACAATAATAGTGAAAACGAACATTTAGACGGTGAGTAGAATCAGTATTACGTAAGTTCTACCTTGATTAATTAATCTAATTAGTGAAAATTGTCTTTAAGTCTTATAGTACTCTATTTATAATGCTTGGTTCTTTGCCGGCCGGTACGTTTAAATATAGCATCAATTGACACTGATCTCTATCCAACAATTTTGTGTTAAATGAAAGATTCTAACAATTTTTTTACAATATATTCTTATCTGCGAACTTCATATTTCTACATGCTGTAGTATGTAGCTTAGGAACTACTTATTCTTTGAAAATTTTGGGTCAAAACATAAGCTATATGTTATTTAATTTGATTCTTCAGCTATAACATATTTTATCACAACTGGTGTTGCAATTCCCTTTTAATAGAATGGGATAATTGACATCACTAGCAAACAGCTAGTAACTAGCTAAAAGTATGGTTATTTTAGTAACGGATGTAGCGGCAGAGGATTTTTAAAATTTCAATAGGCAATATGGAGGACATATAAATTTTATAGGTGTCATAATTCAATAAAACAAAGTTTACAAGCAACAGTGTAATTAAAATGAATAATGTAATTTTAACTACTAATACTTAAATTAAAATTTCTTTCTTACAAAATAAATTTTGCTGGCATATTGTATGGTGGACAGTATAGTAGACTTGTGTTAATCGTAAATTAAATAATGCAGTCAAGTGAATGATTTACTGATTTAAATCATTTATTTTGATTGAACTGGGTCATCTGATCCTAAAAAAGTTGTATTTCGGCTTTGAACTATCATAAGTTATGTTGACTAACAAATTCACAAATCAGAAACTAAACTTACTGATTGAATGAATGACTGTTCTGCATCAGCTAAATCATGGATAATAACTAACTTGTTGCGGTTTTTGTGGTTGTTAATTGTAACTTGTGTTGTCCAAGTTATAAGCTGTAGCATAATCAAACAGAATTTATAATTCCAATTAAATATATTTACTGTACATATATTTTGTATGAAATTTTATATATTATTTGGCATTTCTACTAGAAATTGAAAGTAATTTCAGGTTTATTATATCTTCTAATATTGATAATGGATTGTAGAAATCAACTCATAGAACAACATATATAAATCCAATTATAGAATAGAAGGTCAATCAAAACACATATCATTGATAAATCCTAATGGTCATGATTGCATTGAATATTTAACTGATCGAATCACTCATAGTATATCACTCATATTTAAGTTCTCTGTCTACCAAACCACTTAAGTGATTTGAAACTTTCACAGACATTTAATAATTATTTCAATATGTTGTTGGTTTATCTAATTAAAAGGTATATTCTAAAATAATATTTAAAAAAATGTATTTAGACTAGTTTAAATAGAAAAGTCGCTAGCAACGCTAGTGTTACTATTTGACCTCTGCCAAAGTTCTCTCTACCAATAAAAATCTTACTGTTTAAAATGTAGTTTTGTAGTACTCTAATAAAACATAATTTGACAGATAAATGTTTCTATTTTTTCAGGAGACTATACAATATCAAGAATGCTTGGAATGTATTCTCTATTGAAAGCGCTGGCATTAATACATTGTACCCTCTACATACATTATAGGCCGTAAGTATTTCACTGGGTAACGTCACTGTTCTTCTTAATTTATCAGTAATCTTTTTTTATATATAAAAATGAATTTCAAAATGTGTTGGTAAGCGCATAATTCAACAATGCCTGGACCAAGTTGACCAATTCTTTTTAAAATGTTCGTTGAAGTTCAAGGATGGTTTTTACTGCGAGAAATATTCGAATTATCAGAAAACCCTAGAAATTGCCCTTTTTCCCCATACAAATATTTTCTAACTAAAACATACAGTCAATTTGAGCAAACTACAATTATTTAATTACAACAAATTGTAATTGTATAAAGTTCATATTGCAAACACTCACAATAAGTAGGAACAAAAAACTGCCACTTTACAAATCTTTTTGACAGGAGGAAGTTCTGTCGGGTCCGCTAGTTATGAATAATAAAATAACCCTAAAAACTATGATTTTATTCTGTTTTAGTTACTTTAATTTTTTTTTCATTTTCTACAATATTTGGTTTCTCTTCTTCAATCAACATTGTGGTTATTGTTAGTATAACAGGGGTGTGGTCAGAGCAACTATTTTAAGATAGTGTTTCGAAAAGCCTTTTACAATAAAAAAGTCCAGTAAATCTGGTATTTTTTTGGATCTGATGGCCAATAAGTTGGTTCACATGTGGAGACAGTGTTAAGATTTCTTTTTATCAACACTTGTATTTAGTTTTCTTCCCCTAGTGGTTGTTAGCCTAGACACCCAACAAGTTGCTTAACATTCCAGTCGCCACCCGTAACAAAGTGATTTCCAAGGGAGTGAAAAAAATCATCAAACATATATTCGTCTATTTTATTTTTCGGAGGGCAAGAACATTTATTAATCTAATAAATAGTTTTTTCTAAGAAATAAGTTGTTATAAAAATAAATAAAAGTCCAAAAATAGTAGTGTGTTTTACCACAGAATGACTGTCGGGCAACACCAAAGATTACTTGCATTTGTACTAACATAAATCAATACTTGAACTTGTTCTTATGATGACAGATTTAGGTAAAATCAAAATTTTATTATTCATTTAGGGTCTTTTACAATCACATTTGCACGTCATATAGATGCTACGCCATTGGTTCACAAGTCTACAGTGGGAGCCAGCCCTTGTTCTGGAAAGAACCAGCAAGGGCTATTTTCTTTTCTCTTTTATATTTTTCGTCGTCAATTAGAAAGGTAAGATAATGATAGGTCTTATCTTTTTAAAAAAAAAAAATATTTTTAATATTTGTTACACTTACACCAATTAGCCTAGCCCAAACTAAGCTCTATAAGGCTTGTGCTATGGGATCTAGGGTAACGGATAGACATACATATATTATACATATCAGTCAGTTCAGCCAATAGACGCCCACTGTTGGACATAGGCCTCCCCCAAGGATCTCCACGCAGATCGGTCCTGCGCTGCAACCGTCCAGCGCCTTCCCGCGATCTTCATCAAATCGTCGGTCCACCTTGTGGGAGGCCTACCAACGTTGCGGTGTCCAGCATATGCCTGCCACTCCAGGACCTTTCCGCCCCAACGGCCGTCAGTCCTGCGAGCAATGTGCCCCGCCCATTGCCACTTAAGGTTCGCAATTCTTCGGGCTATGTCGGTGACCCTGGTTCTTCTGCGGATTTCATCATTTCTGATTCGATCACGCAGAGAAACTCCGAGCATAGCCCTCTCCATTGCCCTCTGGGTGACTTTGAGCCGCCTTATAAGGCCCATTGTGAGTGGCCAGGTTTCTGTTCCGTATGTCATCACTGGCAACACGCACGAATCGAAGACTTTCGTCTTGTGGCACTGCGGTAGATGGGCCGAGAATATGCCGCGTAGCTTCCCAAACGCTGCCCAGCCGAGTCGGATCCGCCGATTTACCTCTTTCTGGAAATTGGACCTACCTAGTTGGATTATTTGTCCCAGGTAAACGTACTCGTCAACAATTTCCAGTGTAGAGCCTCCAACCTTCACAGGAGTGGGTGCTACATGGTGATTCGACATGATTTTCGTCTTGTCCATGTTCATTTTAAGACCCACTTGTTGTGAAACTCTACTGAGGTCTTCGAGCATTATGCCCAAGTCTTCCATGGTGTCGGCCATGACTACGATATCATCAGCAAAACGAAGGTGCGTCATGTTCTCGCCGTTGATGTTAATGCCCATTCCTCTCCAGTCCAAAAGCTTAAACACATCCTCCAGCGTAGCTGTGAACAGTTTCGGCGAAATCACATCGCCCTGTCTGACACCTCGCTGGAGGCGTATTGGTTTCGACTTCTGGTCCGGAAGACGGACTGACATTGTGGCGTTTTGTACAGTGACTGCAACACTTGGATGTATCGATAGTCTATACGGCACCTTTGGAGAGACTGAAGCACGGCCCATGTCTCGACGGAATCGAAGGCTTTCTCATAATCCACAAACGCCAAGCATAGTGGCAGGTTAAACTCTCCGGTCTTCTGTATAACCTGCCGCAGCGTATGTATGTGGTCTATGGTACTATAGCCTTTTCGGAATCCGGCTTGTTCGGGAGGCTGGAAGTCGTCAAGCCTGCGCGCGAGACGATTCGTAATGACTCTCGAGAACAGCTTATAAACATGACTCAGGAGCGTGATGGGCCTATAGTTCTTCAATCGAGTTCTATCCCCCTTTTTTAAAGAACAGTGCCACCACGCCCCTGTGCCATGCTTTAGGCGTTTTGCCATCGAGTATGACGGAGTTGAAGAGTCTCTGAAGGGCCTTTCGAACTGGTAGTCCGCCTGCCTTCAGTAGCTCGGCTGTAACTCCATCATCACCCGGCGCCTTGTTGTTCTTGAGCTGCTTGAGAGCCACACTAATCTCATACAGGCTGACGTCCGGGATGTCTTCGCTGATGTGCCGGGTTAATTTGGCTCTAGGGTCTGAGGCCTGAATAACAGGTGGTTGCGTCGTCGCGTAAAGCTGTCCATAGAAGCGTTCGATCTCGGCCATAAGCTCAGGTCGGGATGTGACGACTCTGCCGTCCTCTGTCTTCAGCTTCGTCAGCAGACTCTGTCCCAGTGACAGATCTCTTGCGAGCACCTTGGAGCCTTTGTTTCGCTCTATTGCCTCTTTAATACGTTCAGTATTAAATTGGCGTATGTCGCGAGTAAGAGACTTCGAGATCTGTTTGTTGAGTCGCCGACGAGCATCCTCAGAGGTCTGCTGGTCCATCGTACGCCGTTTCTTCATTAGGTTGAGAGTTGGTTCCGAGATTTTGCTTCCCTTCGTAGTACGGCGGGGTTTGAAAAACTGTGAACCCACCGTAAGGACAGCTTCCACAACCCTGTCATTATAAGTGTCCACATCCGTGCAGTCCTCTAGGCAATCGAAGCGATTTTGCAACTGAAGTTGAAAGAGTTCGGGGTTTTGGATCTGGTTGGCGTCTGGACGGAGCGTAGACTTCATCAGACGATACCGTTCGGCTTTAACATTAAGATTCAATGTGCCTCTTACCAAGCGGTGATCACTGCCTGTGTTCAGTGAATTGATCACTGAGACATCATTGAATAACCGAGGCTTAGTCGACATGATGAAGTCAATCTCGTTTTTTGTCACGCCATCCGGACTTTTCCAGGTCCATTTACGATTATACGATATTACGATTATATATAAATAATTTTTATTGAAATATATATCAACAACCATGACTAAGGTACAAATGCTCGCATTCATCACACAAACATCTGCCCCCACCGGGATTCGAACCCGGGACCTCAGAGATGGCGACACCTTGAAACCGGTGTATTATCCACTCGACTATGGAGAACATTATTTAATCATATGCAATTATTTACAGGGTGGTCTCCATGGGTTACTGGTCCCTTACACTCACAATCATTTTGTACTTCAGCGAAGCATTTTATTTCCACTCCACTGATCTCAACTTTTATGTGGTGTTTCCATGTATATTGAACAGTAAGTTTTGTTAATTTTTTTTACTTAAATTATAAAGCTTTTTTTGACCTTTCTATAAAATACAAGCAACAAGAAACCTAGTTCAAACTAATTTATTACATCAACAAAGAATACAAATATTTAAAATTACTTATCAAATAAATAATTACATTTGAATAACAAAAATATTAATAAACTTTTATTAAATAAAAAAAATTTTTTTTTTTGAAGAGAACTTGCGGCTAATAATATAGATAGGCTATAGATTGAACCATTTACAAGTCTTTATAAATATTAGAAATATATATTAAAAAAAATATATATAAAATGTGGTAAAACGGAATTAATTAAAAAGGAGTGATCGATGATTACTCGTATATAAAAATAAGTCGGGTTTTCCTTCCTGACGCTATAACTCCAGAACACACGAACCGATTTCCACGGTTTTGCATTCGTTGGAGAGGCTTCGTGAGGTTTATAGCAAAGAAAATTCAGGATGAATTTTAACAGAAAAGCGGGAAAATCTTTTTTTTACATACAGCGAGACAACATGACATTTGAGACATTTGACAGGACAACGTCTGTCGGGTCAGCTAGTTATATATATTTTTTAAATTTGTTAAAGTGCAAAACAAATCGGTGACTATATTCAAATTCAAAATTCTAATTCATTTATTCAGTCTAGGCTGTTACAAGCACTTGTGAAAGTCGAAAAGCCACGCCATTGGTTCGCAAATCTACGGCGGGAGACCTTGTACTGAGAAGAACCGGCAAGAAACTCAGCAAGGGCTGTTTATTTTCTTCCTGTATTAAATAGATACAGAGTCGTCAATTTGGAAAATGACTTCAATATGGATAATTCATGAAGTCACTTTCCATTACATAATATAGGAAATACAACTAATAAAAATATAATTTGAAAACATATCTATATTGGGAATGCCGTGTCATACAGTTTTAAAAGAATATATTAAAGTTAAATTAAAATTATAATAAATACATGACATATGTTGCTTTACATTGTAAAATTGTAACGATTCATATAGATAGAAGAAGAATATAGCTAAAAGTGGAATTTGTAATAAAATAATGTTATTAAGTTGCTGATTTGTGACATTTAAAGCTGACCCGGTTTTGCATGTAAATTGCAGGTTTTGCATTTATTTATTAATGATTCATATTTACTACATTATATTAGTACTGACCGATCGTAATTTCGGTTTGGCCAAAATATAGCCTATCTTTCGATCCCGCCGAAAATCGAGTGCTCGTGAATTTTCTTGTATATTAATGTGTAACAATTTTTTTTTTAATATATTTGTTACGTTCCTTAATGACTGTTTTTTATTTTTTTAACATTACTTAACTGTCTGCCTGGGTATAGCTACACTTCTGGACACATCTATTGGCCCACCTTAGAGTTTAGGTTTCTAATGGCCGTTTTCACCAACTTTGTCTTAGCTTAGGCGACTCCTAAGAGACATGCTGTCTCACTCTTTTCAGTTGATATAAAAAGTACAAGGTTGGTGAAAAGGCCATAAGGCTCCTACCGAAATATGATTGCTGCTAGATTGAACAAAAACTATTGATGCAGTTTCAAACCTGATACATTTTACCATCTTTTTCGATCGTATTGTTTTAAATTTGAATTCAGAATGCCATACAACATGGAACTACGCCTAACAAGTCGGGTATGCGCCTTGTTAAAGGCAATTGATTTTTGAATAAAAAACATGTTTTATCAAATAAAGGTATAATTTAATAACGCGTGTTGCCTCCATGGGCATCTACCACAGCTCTTATACGATTAGGCATAGAGTTTATCAACCGCTCTATGAAATTTTGAGGGATCATCTCCCATTCCTCTTCTATGGCAGTTTTCAACTCCTGCATCGTCTGGGCAACTGGCTGACGAGCCCTAACACGTCTTTTTAGCTCGTCCACATGTGCTCAATTGGGTTCAAGTCTGGGCTTCTGGCTGGCCAGTCCATAACTGTGATGTTCACATCCCGAAGATATTCCCTGACGATGCCGGCCGTATGGGCTCTTGCATTATCATGCATAAAAAGGAAATTTGGGGCCACATAGTCCGCATATGATATCACGTGAGGTCTAAGCACTCACGAATGTACCTTTCAGCATTTAATGCTGGCAGCCGTGGTCCTGTAACAAACTCAAGTTGAGTTTTGCCGCTCGCGGATATACCGCCCCAGACAGTCCATGAGCCACCGCCATAAGCAACCCTCTCTTCAAAGCAGCATTGTGCGAAGCGCTCTCCTTTACGTCGACCTAGACCTTCTTCCTTCCATCATTGCCATGTAACACAATTTTAGACTCATCAGAAATGAGTACACGGCTCCAATCTTCCTATGTCCAATTTAAATGAATGCGTGCGAAATGAAGGTGCGCTATTCGGTGCGCTCGCTTTAGTTTGGGCCCATTAACTGGCTTGTGTGGTACCAAATCGCGTTCTTTTAAGCTTCTCCGAACAGTTCGAGCGCTCACAGATACTCCGTGGAAGTCGCGAAGTTGGTTTTGTATCTCAATGGAGGTAAGGTGACGATTTCTCAAGCTGGTCGTCACGATGAATCGATCCTGCCTTTCAGTTGTAACCCGAGATCGTGGCCTTCCTTGGCGAAGAACAAAGCCGCCAGTCTCTAGGTACCTCTGATAAACATTTCGGACCGCAGATCGACTTAAATTAAGTTGAGCACTCACATTTCTTTGGCTGTGTCCGGCCTGAATAAGTGCCACAGCTTGGGCGGCGAAGTATCTATAGATTATTGATAGAACCTCACCGTAATGTTAAGAATAAGTAATGTTTGTTGCAAAACCAAAGATATCAATCACACTTTTAAGAATTAAATCCAAGTAAACCAATAAAATCAAGTTTTCTTAGTATTCGATTATTTGACATCAACAAACAGGCTCCAAATTGTCTTTTGTTTCTTTAAATTCTGTGTTCGAAATTCAAAAGAAGACTATTGAATGAAATTGTGAACGTGCCAGGTTCAAGACTGCATAAAAACTTTTTGCTCGACATAATATAAAATTTTAGCTAGGACCAAACGAAACTGAAAATGCTAGGTGGGTCAGTAGATGTGTCCAGAAGTGCATATTATATTTTTTTCTAGCATTAATTAATGTAAAAAGAACAGTAAATTTTCAGTAAATAATCTTAATTTTAAATGGTTTCGGTCGGACACTAATTATCAGAGAATGAAAAAGATCATACAAAGTACGAGACCGAAAGAGTTAGTAGCGAAACATACACAAATTACATCTATTGCCCGAATTTGGGCATTGGAATTTCAGACCTTACACAAGTACTTAGAGTACATATCACTTTCATTAAATATTATTTACAATCTGTATATTCTAATTTTATCATTTGTTTTTTTTTACAGTAATCACCCTACTTGGTTTAATATACTTACCATCAAAGCTAAAACTATTCGGCCAAATCCCAGGCACATCGGGCATGGAGAGAGAGATTGATGACGAGAACACACAAATATTACGCCAAATGGGCAACTTCCGGCGCCGAAAACCTGGCAACACCACAAAGAACAAACACGTTTGATCTCGGTGTTGCCAACTCTCCCAATTGTTACCCACTAGTCACTTCTCTTTTAACTGTATTGTAGGTATATTAGACTTATCACCATTCATTTTGCCCAATCGTAATCAATCAATCTTAAGTTATTTGATTCACCATTTCCCATAACATAGATAATGCAATATATTGAAATCGATATTTACCATACGTTGTAGAAAATATTAGCCGGCCTTTAGCTAACATTTTTAGCTCATTGCTGTCATTTTGATGTTTATGTGAATTTTCATTACTTATATAAAGAATGCAGCTAAAATTTACAGAACTATAATATAAATATGTGTTCCTAGAAAACAACTCTGTATTAGAAACCAACTCTTCATTGTAGTTGACAGAAACTAATTAAAGGCAGAGATGGTCCTAGTTAAATCCTATTGCCTTATAAACTCATCTTAAAAATAATACCAATAAAGCAACATTAAATATCATTGCATACACTATACGGGCACTACCCTTTGACTGCTTGATATTGGATAAGATAAAAAAATCTTGTTTCAACGTTGAAACGCTAAATATTCTTAATACTCCTTTTTTTGTTCAATTTAAAAACCAGTTCACTGAAAACAAAGGCTTATTTAGAATTAAGAGTATAATATGTCGCAGCCAACTGGTTAATTGGTTCATGGCCAATAGGCGCACGAGTCATCACTTATCGCTTACCCTATAAACAATTTTATACTATATTTTACGGGCTATAGTATTTTTTATTGAAAACATTTAAATTAAGATTATAAATTAGACGAAGCTTTAAGAAAATTCGCAAATATATGTGTACATTGTTTAGTTAAATATAAGTACATAAAAACTAATATTTTTTAGTTTTAAGTATCCGCAATACAAGTAACCAATTAAGTCCAATTTCTGTGCCAATCAGTCAATCCAAATTTATTTATAGGGGTCCAAAATAATATTGTCCCATTCACTTGAAAATATTTTGTACGACTGCTTGCAGTCGGTAAATTTTAACAAATGATCTCGAATTATTATTAATTTATTTGAATGCTGAATAGGTTATATTACTTCTTTCCACTTCAGTGTAACAAAGGAGTGAGATGCAACTATGTCTCTCTTTCTTGCTATCCACATCCTTTTTTAGCATATTTTTGTACTTAAACAGTGCACTTGTGATTATTTAAGAAACTTGTTTTGACTTGTATAATAATAAGCAATTCTTTGAATTAATTTTAAGATATAATTTGTGTTGTTGATAAATTTTATTTGGTGTGATTTTGTAGTTGTAACGTGGAGATGAGAATTTAAAATTATACTATTGTTCAGCTAAAATGTTGCAAATTAAATGATAACTTTATTTTCTAATGATTTTATAATTTTTAGAGTGCAGACAAAAATGTTAGTTTTTTTTTCTTCAATGCCGTGACATTAAACGATCCTATAAACCGATTTTCAGTTTTCAGCAAGTTTAGAAAAAGAAGGAATCCAAATTCCTAATTTCAACATGGAAAAAGAACACTAAGAAACAATTTAACATAAAAATGTATAGTTTATTCATCTTGACTGTCCGGTATCTTTAAGAATCACTGAGTTTGTACTTTTTATTATTTTAAATTGAAAAAAAAAATTCCTTATATTCTCGTCTTCACTCTATCTAGTTTGTAAACGCATATTTTTGTATAATAGAATTATTATAGGACATAATAAGCTCAAGGAAACTTGCTTGCCTTAGACTTTAGTCATTTGATAATTGTAACATTTCTGGTCCATTGTAAGAACGCATTACTGGATTTTTAGCCCTGTTTTTCTCTCCTTATAACTTGTCTTTATTTAAATATGGAACAAAACAACATGATCAGTTAACTTGACATATTTATTTTTGCGTCCTATGCTGACTTACTGTCATTTATAAATAGAATACAGCGTTGTGATCTGAAGTTTTAGTAGATAAACACGATCAGAATATGTTATTAATGCCCTATTTTTAGACATGGTAACTCAAAACTGATCTGCTGATAAGCTCACGGTTCACTTATAGGAGCCGTGTCTCAGATTTGCTCACTCAATACATCTAAAGCGAGCGTGATGCGCAAAGTACATTGACCTGCATCACTAGTCTTCATAATTCAATTTCTTCTTTCAAATTCGTTGACAGATGTCATCCATGGGGATGAAGTTTATCTGTCAAAATGTTTTGACAGATATACTGTCACGATGACACCTGTCAAAACGGACTAAAGATTGTGAAGACTACGATCGATCGATCGAACGGGAACAAATTCTGAGCAATTATGAACCAACTTATGTAATTTATTTTATAGGCAACTTCCCGTTCTTCCAATGGACCAGCGATATTTGACTTATTTAGCGAGGACCACACACTGAATAGTGCCATATCATGTTATACCTATTGTTACATTTGAAAATAAAACACCCTTTGAAAAAATACATGTCTTTATTTTATAAAGAATTACATTTATATTATAATTTATATTTATTTATATTTGTTTGGACGGGCGAAATATGTTTTTTATAATAACAAGCAATAACGAAACCTTTTCGACGCAAGATACCAGGTACTCGCAAATGGCTAGCTATAAACTTTGACATTTTGACGTTTCAGATTTATGGTTTCTTAATTTCGCATAAAACCGCAATGTAAATAAGATGGCGGTATACGCTGCAAGAATGTTGTCTCTGGTTTCAGAATTGTATTTTTCTTTTGCATATATTAGAAGAGATAATAATATGATTACCAATCAATCAAGTAATCGATAAGAAATGAAAAATTTGTCATAGTAATAAATCAGCCATACGTAGCAAAATCATGGCGGCCAGTAGTTACTTCAATAGAAAGAGTTTCTAATCGACTAGTAGTTAATAAAAAAAATTACATGCGTGTATGAAATCAAACTCCTAATAATATAATTGTTGCTGTCAAATTATATTGAAATTGACAGCGCAGTTACATTGCTGCAATATCTTCAAAAAACAGCAATGTAACTTCTCTATCTGTCAAATTCAAAACAAATGTGATAGTAACATATTTAGATAATCAGCCTAGTTTATTTGCGTCTCTGACATAACGTGTATTGACTACTACGGCCTCGAAAAAATGATAAAGAACATTTAAAATAATTGTTTATGTGTGCCATAGTTTATATGGTACCGTAATTTGCATTTATATATTTTGCTTTCTAAATGTAATTAAAACCACAACCAATTAATAAATTATTAAAACTAGATTCCCCTTTGTTAACATTAGTCATGTCGTACATTTATCGGATATAATTTATTACGTGATATTGATTTTGCAGCTGTTTCAAATGTTCATTTCATACTAGAGCTCATTTTGAAATTGGCGCTGTAAAGCCAGGTAAAGATAAAGCCGGAATCAAAGCTCAGTCACTGCCTACCTGGAAAGAAATGCTCTTTATAAGTAACATTTAAGTCTTTTCAACATAGGCAAAGGAAACCAGGCCATCCATCTTATGAATGATAGCATTTGGCGCTTATGTAATTTCAAAATAAGCTGATTTAACTGTTTATTGAATATTTTGAAAAGCAAAGACTATGTGATATCTGCATTTTGAATTTCCAATAAGCAAATTATAATTGTCAATTGTCAAAGTGAGATTAATGAAGACGATCATAAATTTTTGAAACAAACAATGTTCAAGGACTTAACATGAATACAAAGTTAAAATACGATAAAGCAATTTATCATTATGAATAGCACGTAACGACGTCCTAAAGCAAAACCTATTGAACTGTCATAGCGTAATCTCATACCAGAACCTTCCGAACAAGACACTGCATTAGCGTTGGCAAAACAAAAAAATACTTGTGTTAGGGTACCTATTTTGGCTACACTTGTGTTTTTATATTTGGCTTCATCCTATTCTATATCTTTGAAAACAAAGTTACATGCTATATAAATTCAATTTCATCCTATTTCAGTCATATTGCCGACTCCAGGCTTTCTATCATAATTTTAACACCCAAAATATTTGAGTTTTGTTTTAGATATGGTTGACATATCTATGATCCATTTTAAGGAGGTAGGTAACATTAGTTTCGTAACTCTGATGAAAATTATTGTGGAATACAATCTTCCTATCGAAATGTCAAGCACCCTACTATTTCAAGGGTGTGTATTCTGGGTACAACATGGGCGGGGGGTAGGAAGACTCGTTAATTGATTATACACTATTATCGGCCGTTCTTTCCGAAATATGATATGTAGTTTAATTTTATATACTTACAGAAAGAAAGTCAATGTAAGCGTCATGGATAAACCTAAAATCAGCGTGATTTCCGGGACCTTGTATAATGCAATGCAATGGAACTTATGTCATTTTATATAATCATGAATATTACACTTATTGTTTATTTGTAGGTTTATAAGAGTGAGTAGAAGGAAAAAATCATGTTCAGATATTACAGATATTTATTGCAAGTTAACAATATTCATCAAATTTAAAAATAAACATATATTTATATTAACATTAAAGCTAGCGTTATTGTGCGCTTTTATTAATAAATGCTTTATAAAACTGTTTTAGTTGCAAAAGAAGGATAGCATATTTCAAATAAAATACAATTTTCTATTTTTATTTCTTTCTATACATTTTTTTGTAAAATTTAATGTATATTATTTACTAGCTTTTGCCCGCGACTTCGTTCGCGTGGATTTCAGGTTCGTCCCGTCTAGTCTAGTAATAAGTAAGAAATACGGTAACTAAGCACTGCAGAGCCCTAATCATAGGCCTATAGGTAGCTACTGCAGTATGCTCCTATAAACAGACACAACAGACAATTTGCAATGTAAGCGCAAAAAATGTGTTTTTTTTACGACCTCACATTAGAAACCTCAAAAATTGTAGCCTATGTGTTATTCTGATGTATAAGCTATATTGTGGTAAAGTTTCATTCAAATCCATTCAGTAGTTTTTACGTGAAAGAGTAACAAACATCCATACATCCATACTTACAAACTTTCGCCTTTATAATAGTAGTAGGATTATTACAACAATAAGCTAAAAGATGAAATACTATTTTGAAAATACAATATAATATTATTACAATCTCTGAAAATATTCAGTTCCAAGGCATATCCATACTTTTGATGTCACAAAATCGCAAGTACATAAAATTAAACTACCTATTCGAAGCACTAATGATATGTTACGCTTGCTTCTACAACAATTGATTGACTGCATATTATTAAAAAAATCTATTACTGCTAGTTGTTAAAGAATAAAAATCATATCTTTACTACTAGTTGATAGTTTCTAGTAGAGTGTTATACAGACCCTTTGAAAACAGAGCGGTTTCAATGTTTAGTAATAGTCCGGTACAGGTGCGCACGCAATCTTCACAAAGTCCTCGTACCGCACAGTTCCATTGTTAGATACGTTGGCTTCACGGAATATATTGTCAACCTGTAATAGAGGATAACACTATTATTATCTTACTTAGCTCAAAAGAGGCGGGATAACCAAACGAAAAGCCATAGAAAGTTTGCAAGATTTTTAGATTTATGCGCGTCATTCAATTCTTTAACGAAACTAATAGCCCAGCCTCATAGTAGAAACATAATTATCTCTGTCGTAGGTAGCTTAGTTTTAATTCGTGTTTAATTCGGTTCGCTTTCGTGCTCTTGTCTGGGATTATTAATATTATGTCCAAGGAAGTGGGCACTAATAAGATATTGTAATATATTATATAGATATTAGCTACAGCGTTTTTAGATATAAATAAATATTGTTGTTTTAATTAATATTTTAAGTGTGGTATGTATATAACGTGTTATATAAGTACACCACAGATTAATGAGTTGTTGAAAATCGATTTTATGTTTTCTGATTCTGTGATTTGTTGTTTAATGTTAACTGTGTGAAACAGAATTTAATGTAGAATTTGATATTAATAACACTGAATTTGTGAACATACAATATGAATAAATTGGGAGCAACTGAAAATAGTTTCACACATGAGTTTTGTATATCGGAATTCAAAACTCGCTTCTAGTACTTCAAAAATAAATTTCCAGGTCTGGTGTAAAGGTATTTTACTCACCTCTCGTCCAGACAATCCTTCACCCCAATTCTGCAGCAAATTCCGGAGCTGTCTAGCTGGTATAATCCCCTTTTTGTCGCCGTCACCAGCTTTGAACGCGTTTACAACCTATGTTGTGACAATGAAAATACATTAATTGAAATTACATATAACAAAATAATTTATATAAATATATAATTATCATTCTGAATGCAATGGTTTCATACTTTCTTGGAAGTATTTGTATATCTGACATAGATATCTGTTTTTGAAACTCAACATTCAGTGTCACTGCAATTTTTATATGGTATTATGTACCCTGCATTATTTGTGTATCTACCAATATATACACATTCGCATATGTAATATCTGATTACCTTTAATGTATGAGCTGAAGTTACATATACAATTATATATATATATATATATATATATATATTACACTTATTGTTTATTTGTAGGTTTATAGGAGTGAGTAGAAGGAAAAAATCATGTTCAGGTATTACAGATATTTATTGCCAGAGATGTGAAAAATAGTTTAGTAAAAGTATTTAAATACAAAATGCAAATGCATAGTTGCTAGCACTATTTCAAATAGAAATACAAAATAGTTTTGAATAAAAGTATTTAAATACAAAATGCAAAATACGTATTTTTAAAATAGGTTTTGAAAATAAAATACATTGTTAAGCATAACCACTTTTATTTATTGAACGGATTTTAAACTAGTATTTGTTCAAAGAGTTCATCTTTCATGTTCCGCCTATGGGGCCTAAATGTTGGCATTATTGTTCATTATAGTTGACAAATGACAATGACAACACTACGATCACGATCAGTGCGTTCATAAATAAGGAAATCGTGGATTTAAGAATGAAAAATTGTAAAAATTAATTAAAAATGCAACGAAACTATTTTGTATTTTATAAATACTAAATATTTATATAGAGTATTTCAAATAAAATACAAAATACATTTAGAAAAAAGTATTTCAAATATAAAATAAAAATGGGTATTTTGCATTTTGTATTTACATTTGAAATATATGTATTTCAAATAATTCACATCTCTGTTTATTGCAAGTTAACAATATTCATCAAATTTAAAAATATACATATATTTATATTAACATTAAAGTTAGCGTTATTGTGCGCTTTTATTAATAAATGCTTTATAAAACTGTTTTAGTTGCAAAAGAAGGATAGCATATTTCAAATAAAATACAATTTTCTATTTTTATTTGTTTCTATACATTTTTATTGTAAAATTTAATGTATATTATTTACTAGCTTTTGCCCGCGACTTCGTTCGCGTGGATTTCAGGTTCGTCCCGTCTAGTCTAGTAATAAGTAAGAAATACGGTAACTAAGCACTGCAGAGCCCTAAACATAGGCCTATAGGTAGCTACTGCAGTATGCTCCTATAAACAGACACAACAGACAATTTGCAATGTAAGCGCAAAAAATGTGTTTTTTTTACGACCTCACATTAGAAACCTATATATATATATAATATATATATATATATATAAATAAATAATTAGGTAGTAAGTTTATATTAAAATGTTATAACAATTTAAATCAAATTCTTTTTCTGATATATATTTATGAATTTTGGACTATTCATAATTTATTGATTAAAAATTTTACTTTTAACTCTTAACTTTTCTTACAATTATATACATTTAGAATATATACAAATTGTTATTGGGATTGAATAACCATTCTAAAGCATAGTTGTTGTAATTTTATTGGAAATTATTTACCACTGCACCCAGGTAATATGTGCATTTAAAATGTAATATAAAACTATACAAATGTCACTGAAATTAATCTTTTGAAACCATTGATCTTTTGTATCAATTTTGGAGATTTCCACCATATGAAAATCTAAATATTGCTGACCCATCAACAATTTCACCACATGTTACATGTAGAATATTAGAAACTTGCCTCGTTCGGGAGATTTTCTGCCCGTGAATGTATGTGCATAACCTCTAGGAAATCCGCGAAGGACATCTTTCCTCCTTTGCCCTTCAAGTAACCTGCAAAAAATCAACATCTTCATCATTTGGCAAGGAAAGCCCAATACTGAACATAGGCCTCTCCTAATGATCTCCACACTTATCAGTCCTACCCTGATAGCACACAGCACCTATAAACATACCAAATCGTAGGTTTACATTGTACATTGCGTTTCCCAGCATGTATCTGACACTCAAGAACACTCATGCTCTAATGGCCTTCATCAATAACAAATATTCTAGGATTTGTTGCTTTATTATCATTATTTACACAAATAGCTGACACAATAGGATCAGAAATTCCAAGCTATCATAATAACATTGTCAAATGAGATAGTCTGTCCACATTCATCACTTCATTAAAAAATGGAACATTAATTGACACTTCGCAATCATATGAAGACTCGTTTTGACGAGTTTTTAAAAATTTGACATTGCATTGGTGCCAGAGGCAGACTTAAAGTTGTCGCGTAGCGGAAGGCTATGGCTTGGGAGGGTTCTTAGTAGTCAATGCTCAAACTACAGTCGGCTGCTTGAGGTTGGTTTATTTAAACGATTTTACAAAAGGTATAAGTAATAAGAAAATGAAAAGTCTGAAACAATATAAAAAAACTATTGTAGAAAAACTATAAAATACATTGGTTCTCTATGTCCGATAGAAAATTTAAATTATGCGAACTTACCCTACAGCATTCCGTGTAGGACTCTTTCTTGAAATTTTTAATAAATCAATATAATTTCCAATATAATAAATAGGTAGTATTTTATGACATTGTATATAAATTATAAATTTGATTCGATTTGTACAAAAGCGAAACATAGAGTGAGTCAGCCTAGCTTATTTTGCTTTGGCAGATGACATGTTTCGAATTTTGACTGACAACCAAAATCATAAACGAAAGAAATAAACTGGCCAGGATTCCCATGAGGATTCCTAATATCATAGAGTAGACAATGCTTACCGATGGTGAACCATAGGCAACATAAGACATGTAACGGCTACACCGTTACAAAGTCTAAGGCAATTTCTATTAGACATCTAATAAAAAAGTTTCTTATTTAAATAACTAAGAACCAACATTTTACTAAAACTGTGAAACAGAAAAAAAATATTTTCATGTGTATATAAATTCAAGCAATGATTGACATTGATTTAATTTTAATCTTCATTGACATTTACAGTATAACTAGGTCATTTTAATTGTGACTATGTAATATTGTAATAGTGACTTATGTACATGTTTTGTATAAATAGATTCCTCGTGACAAAATTTGTCTCACCTGTCAATTCCTGGATGGTAGGACTCATACCTAGAGACCTCATCACCACAGTCAGTTCATCTAATGATGTTATTTGGCCTGACCTCGCAAACAAGTAGAAGCATTCCCTGAATTCTGCAAAAGCAAAAGATAAATATGACAGTTACTGAAATGATGATACTTCATGCTACTGAGTACTGAACTGAAACTAAAGTCATGAAATCTACAATAAGAATAATTGTTTATACCGTAAAGTATGTACATTTCAATAGAGAAAATACATCATTTTAAATGGCAGATTGAGAAAACATTATTAACAGGTGTCATACTTTGATAATACTTTGGTGAATCTTTACATTATTGTCAATTATAATAAAATGTTTACTTGCAAAATGGAAGACAAATAGTTAAAAAATAAATTAGAGATCTAATGATATCTTAAAATTCTGTAAGTCAATACGAATTAAAAGGCTTCATTTTGTTTCAAACAGTTCATTTTGCTATTTGTTTCACTATATATATGATTACCTATAATATCTTGATTGATGATTACTTATTTATCTTTATCGAGCGAGTTGTGCGTTGTACCGTTATCTGTTTTGTATAACACTTACCATCAATGTCTTGTTCCTTAAAGTATCGCGCCTGTGAATGAAATAACAAATTAAAGGATTAATCACAAATAAAAAAAAGTTGAGCAATATTGCACTGTATTGTTTCTATTTACCATTTTATAAGGATAAAATATATGAGCAACAGTGAACTTTTAGAAGTTCATAAATGTTGTCAATTGCAAACAGATAAATAACGCTATCACCATTCAAAGAATCAACAATTATCTACTTAATTACAAAAGTAAGAATTTAAAGTATATTTAATCAAAGAAATAATATGTATAGCTAAATATTGTTCGTTTCTTTGAAAAATAATTTAAACAATAATAATAAGAAAGTTTGAAGAAACTCGGTCAGCAGCACAAACTATCAGCAGACAGATGACAGAACCACAAAGGCACAAAAGTTTTTTTTTTTAATTTATTTTAACGGCTCTGGTGTTACCCATTTAGCCAACATAATACTTTTAGGAATCAGAAGAGAAATTCCTTAAAAAAAATAATTTGGCAACAACATAATTTTACAGAGGAACAAAATCAGCCTAACGCCTACTTTACGAATTACGCAACGTTACGCAACGCAACACGTAATAACGTTACGACCGGTCTACCCGCTCCGAATGCCCGACGATAAGTGAGTCGCTAGCCAACCGCAGCGGCTTTTATAGGCAACGGCCGGCAACCTTACGCAACGTGTGGGGTAACCGCTTATACGGCCTCTCCTGACATAGTGTCGTCCTCGACACGAGCCTCGGGGTTGTCACCACTTTGTATGCTGCCATCTGCTGCAACTCCACCATCCTCGTCTGTCAGTCATTCATTCATTCTTATACCTGTATCATCATATTCAAGCTACGTCCACTCGTACGTTCAATACATACAAAACTGTATGTCTGCCGGACATAAAGTCCAATACATACAAAACCGTATGTCTGCCGGACATAAAGTCCAATACATACAAAACTGTATGTCTGCCGGACATAAAGTCCAATACATACAAAACTGTATGTCTGCCGGACACAAAGTCCAATACATACAAAACTGTATGTCTGCCGGACACAAAGTCCAATACATACAAAACTGTATGTCTGCCGGACACAAAGTCCAATACATAGACTAGGGTTAGTTAGACTAGGGTTAGATAGTGTTAGTTTCACTAACCTCATGCTGATCTAGGTACCCTTTCACACAGCAGTCGCGAGACTTCACTTAAACCTTAATTCTATTCTTATTTTTAAGTTTCTGCATGCATTATTTTTGTGTCCCTGTACCTGTAAGATTAATTTATATTGTGTCTCGTGTCTGTTAATGTGAATAAAGAATTTGGAATTTGGAATTTGGAACATACAAAACTGTATGTCTGCCGAACACAAAGTCCAATACATACAAAACTGTATGTCTGCCGGACACAAAGTCCAATACATACAAAACTGTATGTCTGCCGGACATAAAGTCCAATACATACAAAACTGTATGTCTGCCGACACAAAGTCCAATACATACAAAACTGTATGTCTGCCGGACACAAAGTCCAATACATACAAAACTGTATGTCTGCCGGACACAAAGTCCAATACATACAAAACTGTATGTCTGTCGGACACAAAGTCCAATACATACAAAACTGTATGTCTGCCGGACACAAAGTCCAATACATACAAAACTGTATGTCTGCCGGACACAAAGTCCAATACATACAAAACTGTATGTCTGCCGGACACAAAGTCCAATACATACAAAACTGTATGTCTGCCGGACACAAAGTCCAATACATACAAAACTGTATGTCTGCCGGACACAAAGTCCAATACATACAAAACTGTATGTCTGCCGGACACAAAGTCCAATACATACAAAACTGTATGTCTGCCGGACACAAAGTCCAATACATACAAAACTGTATGTCTGCCGGACATAAAGTCCAATACATACAAAACTGTATGTCTGCCGGACACAAAGTCCAATACATACAAAACTGTATGTCTGCCGGACACAAAGTCCAATACATACAAAACTGTATGTCTGCCGGACACAAAGTCCAATACATACAAAACTGTATGTCTGCCGGACACAAAGTCCAATACATACAAAACTGTATGTCTGCCGGACACAAAGTCCAATACATACAAAACTGTATGTCTGCCGGACACAAAGTCCAATACATACAAAACTGTATGTCTGCCGGACACAAAGTCCAATACATACAAAACTGTATGTCTGCCGGACACAAAGTCCAATACATACAAAACTGTATGTCTGCCGGACACAAAGTCCAATACATACAAAACTGTATGTCTGCCGGACACAAAGTCCAATACATACAAAACTGTATGTCTGCCGGACATAAAGTCCAATACATACAAAACTGTATGTCTTCATACTGAACGCCAAGGCCGCACCGCGATCCGATGACGTCCCCGACGCACCACACCCGTCCGCACCTGCATCCGCCCAACATTCCGAGGCTCAGCCGAGTCAATCAAAGGTCTAACCTTCTCCCGACTCGGCCTAACCTGACCTTCACTTATATTGCCAAGATCGACGCAAGACGGTCCATGATCGAATTCAATGTGGAATGAACAGCCAAATCCGGGGTATGTGACCCGCCTGAAGACCGCGATCTGTTCAAGCGACGATGATGGCGATCACGACTAGGCGTTCCTTCTGACGGTGTGAAATCTTCATCACGCGTCCCACCATATGACCGACGTCGCGATCGGCGGCTCCTAGCGGACACCCCGTGACGGCCACGCGAACGGCGCCGCGACTTATCACGGGAACGACTTCGCGACCCACGGCCACTCCGACTGGATCCGCCAGCCATTATCACAAACACGAACACTAAAGTACGCAGAAGACTTTGTTCCTCGTAATTGTGGGCTAAGAGTTGCTTATCCCAATTCTGATTTTAGGAATCAGAAGAGAAATTCCTTAAAAAAAATAATTTGGCAACAACATAATTTTACAGAGGAACAAAATCAGCCTAACGCCTACTTTACGAATTACGCAACGTTACGCAACGCAACACGTAATAACGTTACGACCGGTCTACCCGCTCCGAATGCCCGACGATAAGTGAGTCGCTAGCCAACCGCAGCGGCTTTTATAGGCAACGGCCGGCAACCTTACGCAACGTGTGGGGTAACCGCTTATAATACATATAAAAACTTAAGACTAAAATATACACATGTTTAAACAACTATTTACATTATTACATACAAATTACATTATTTTTATAACGACATTATGCGTTCACTATACTTTAACTATTTATTACTATAAGCTTTGGAACGTATTAATTGCATATTTCAAAATAATTGGATATGTTGTGGTATTTTTTAAGATAGATGGCAACTGGCGGGGAATATTAGAGTAGATTTAGATATTTTTAATAAAATATTATTTTGAACAGACATACAGTGTCAACTTTATAAAATACATAGAGACTGACGTTCCAAAAAGTTTCATTCTCACAGGGAATACTACAATCTTTGAAAATCTTTTGTAAGCCATCAATCAATAACAATCTTTGTATATTGAATGCTGAACATTCTAAAAATAGATGCTGTAGTGATTCTTCTACCACTTCAAAAAAAATATTCTATAATTTCACTTCTCTAAACAGTTAGAGCTATTTTATAAAAACAAGGTAGCGATTTAACAAAAATAAAGCATATGGCAAAAACATAATTTAAAATACATCAATTTCTTTTTGTTTTTATCTATTACAAATTAAGTATATTTCACCCCTTTTCGTCAGTGCACTTTATAAAGCTCACATTGTATATTATATAAATATAATAATGATCTAGAGTTCCTTCTTCTAAGTCGCAATATTCACATAATCTGTATTATTGAAGGAAAATATAATTTATGGTACTATTGTCATGAAAGGTTGACGATTTTAATCAATAAAAATAGTACATAAAATAGACAAATCAGAAATTTCTTTTTAGCAACACTTAACATTCGTATTGTCTATAGTAAGGGCCTTTTGTACATGTTTTGGGATAGAGAGAAGGAAGATTATTTTTAGATCGCGATAAAGAAGTTGTTTCGAAGAAATAACATCAACGAGATAGGAGTAAAAACTACACTTCGTTTATTTAAGGAAACGATAATGTAAACAAACCAGTTTTAGGGTTATCACAACTCAATTCAAAAAACTTTAATTAGGTATCTTGTCGTTATCTTGTATTTGTAAAATATTTTTCATGACTGATCCATTATAATATTTTTTTTCATTACAAACACTTAAGAAACTTCCACATAAATGAATTTATAAAATAAAAACATAATAAATTTTACTTGATAACCATATAATTATGATGACATGGGTGAAATTCAGATGTAATAAACATTTTCGGTTATAGTCGGCACTTTTATACTAATCTATCAACTGAAATAGACCACATCTTCTTTCGTATTCGCTTCAACTAAGCTACCTTTTTAAATTGGTAGCATATATTTGCATTTTAATCCAACATAATCCAAAGTTCAATGTTCCGTTTGTTGCAAATCATAAATACAAATCTTTTTTTTTTTACTAATGTTTCTGTGGCAACTATATAATTGATATTTATGTTATTAAGTAAAAAATACTAGTTTAAATTATTACTACATTATTTGAATAACATTATTATAATTATATCTCACTTTATAAAGGAATGAATTACTGAACGGAGTAACGGAACGTAGAAATACTATTTGGTCGTATTATGTTTGCAATATGGAAAGAAATATTTTCCAGCGGTAAAATTTTTAATCTAGTCTTTATTACTCAGCTTGAATGTAGCTTTCCAATGGTGAAAGAATTTTTGAAATCGACTTAGTAGTTTATTGAACTTAAAAAGTTTATTGATTACAAAAATACAAATATTTCCTCGTTATAATATTAGTGTAGATATACTAACTTTCCGCTCGCGGCTGCGCCAGTGATATATTCAATTTTTCTATGGTAAAAAGTAGAATGTCTCTTCCCAGGTCTCACAATACGTACCTCTGAACCAAATTTCATCCAAATTGGTTCAGCGTGAAAAGGTAACAGACAGAAAAACAGTCTTTCGCATTTATAATTTTATTAGGGATTATTAAACAATCTGACTGCGACAGTCAGTCGGAAATAAATTGTAAAATATTATTACGCTATAATATTAAACAGGTAAGTAGGTATCACGAATTCGAAAGCAATAAAACTGTATTATCATAGAAAAAGGTTATTAATATATGCCTGTCAGTGGTTGCTTGGCAACACTTTGTTAGTAAACATTCGTTCCCGTATTTGGCTCAACTGTAGGTAAGTTCTTTGTGTTATACTATAAGAACTTGACCGTAAAGTGAAAGTGATTGAATGAGGCTATAAGAAAGAAAGGTACAGACAATCTTTAAACCCTGAGACAGAACATAGGCTACTTTTTATTTCGAAAAAAAAAGGGATGAAGGGGTTGAAATAGAGGTTGAATGTTTGTATGGGATTTATTAATTTTAAAAGATTATAATCACTAAGGCACTTAATAAGAAAATTTTGTTCATTTGTTCTAGCGTTCTAGAGTGACACAACACAAAGTTAATGTGTACTTTTATATTACAGGAAGGAGTAGAGAAAAGGCAACTTGGAGGATAAATACAATAAGACAATAAAAAGGGAGGATCAGGGATATAGGAACCCTTGGTGAATGTTCTAATTACATTTCGTCCTGCCGTGGTGTTCAGTTATGAAGCAGATAAAATTACTCAAAATAAAAGGGTTAAATTATATGAGAATAAGTTAATTAAAAGTGTTCAGTCAGTGTTAAGTGGTATTTCACATTATAGAATTCATTAAGTAAAACACACGGCAAGGCGACAGGGGTTGAATTGAAGATAAGACCATGAATCTTGGTACCTTAGACATAAGGGACCAGGATTGACAAAAACTAATTTCACGCGGGCGAAGCCGCGGGCGGAAGCTAGTTATCAATAAAACTCTTATTTTCAGAGCAATGCACATGTTTTTTTTTCAATGTACCAATATATAAGTAAGAAACACACTTACATACATAGTACCAAGTAGCTTTAAAAACCTTAATCAACGAATAAATAATTAGGAACTACACTTTTACTCACATTTTCTATTACTACATCTTTCATTCTTCATCGTCAGTGCAGTTATAACACTCAAAGCTTTATTTCGTGCTATAGTAGTGCACTCACTACTATAGCATGCCCCCATTTACAGACTTACCGTTTTAATAAGATTTTACCACTTATGAACCCATTTAAAGCCCCATTAACATATTTTCTGCCATGACTCTCCTTTCAATGTCAAACTCATACTACGTCGATCCCAAATACGCAAACTCTTTCATTTGATTTAAATATTCATTTCCTACTATAACCGTAGATTTTGACTTCTTTTCGTCTATCATCATATTTGTTTTGCTTACATTTACTTCATTTCTTACGGCTTCTAATACGGTTGGCGTTGGTGACTTCCACAGAGTACTTTATTTTATACTGGTGACTTCTGCGTCACTTTTAGTGCGTATGTGTCTCTATGGATCAGTAGTGCAATGTGTCCTCTACCGAGGAGCTATTGCTATCACTTTAAGCCACGGGTTCACTAGACCGTAGGTTTAAAAATTACCTTTAAAAAATAAGGGCAACCTCCTGGGCCCATAACCTAATATAAATTAAAGGAGGTTTTGAAGTATTTACAGTGGTTTTATTGTATAATAATAACATACATATCAGATGGTAAAAGTTTTGGAAAAAATATAAGACATATATAACAAGCTAATAGTAACCAAGGTAACCTAACATAGATGAATGCTTGCTGATTAGAAAACTCTTTAACAGTAGGTTTAAGCTGAGTTTGGTAGGTAGATTACATCGGTCGAGCCGTCTCGATCGTTCTGGAGTTAGACATTAACCATCACCGTACTTGGGTGTGGTGGTATCCGTGAAGATTCACAGTCTCTCTTCCTGACAGCAACAAACCAGGAATAGCACTACTAGTTCACTTATCATTGTATTTGTGTGAATAATTCATTTTGTACAGAAGGCAACTTTTTGTTTTTGGTTCGTGTGTCGAACCAGTGTTTGCTTAATTTGGACCACGCGGAATAACTTATACGTTTCTAATAGATTCTGCCTAGTCAGTGTTGCCACCTTGGAGGATTTTCCACCAGAACTGGTGCTTTTTCAAGGCTTCTAGTGGTATTTTTTATTATATAGTGTTTTATTTTTTTTTTAGTGGTATTTAGCGGTTTTTCAATATGAAATCTGGCAACACTTTTTTTAAAAGGGGAATCCCCTAACGTTTCGGACTTTCATAATTTTCTATGCATACTTATGATCGGGGAATCTCTAGACACGCTCGTAAGTTAATATTTTCATTTTAGTCATTGTATGTCTAAAATTTGGTTCGTGTCGTGCTACTGAAAACTGTAAATTGATAAACTCGTGTTTGAAACAGTATGTGAAGCTCTAAACATCATCTGATAATGGAAGTTCCACTCAAAAAGAAAAATTATGCCCAAAAATATAGAAAAGAGTGGGAATCACTAAGTGAATTCCAAACTTGGCTTAAACCTTTACCTAGTGATGATACGAAGGCATTTTGCTCGTTTTGTAAAACAGAACTACTAGCTCCTGAGTAGTAGTAGACCTGAAAAGACACACAGAAACAAAAAAAACATAAACAAAAAATTCAAATTACATATATCAGGCAATCAAACAATAAAATTCACACCCGCTTAAACAGTTTCAAATTCAAATTCTCGGAAGCCGAAGCAATGCTCGCTCTTTACATTGCAGAACACAGTTCAGTTTCCTGTATTGATCATCTATCAGATTTAATAAAATCAGTGTTTCCCGATTCCAAAGCAACGGATGACTTAAAAATACTGAAATTATTAAAAATGTCTTGGCACCACACTTCGTTGAAGAGCTATTAAAGGACATTGGACAGCAAAAGTACAGTCTCATCATTGACGAATCAACAGATACCAGTACGAGCAAACAACTTGGTATTGTGATCAGGTATTTTAGTCGAAATCTAAAAAAAGTAGTGTCTTCCTTCCTAGCTTTAGAGCCACTTAAAGCCTGCGATGCAGTCGGAATTGTAGAAGCTCTTCTGTCTTGCTTACAAAAATATGGCTTAGAGAAAAATAAAATAGTTGGATTGGGAACCGACAATTTAAATATTTAAAAATATTTTTAAATTTTAAAATCAATAATGGTGTGTACAGAATCCTCAAAAATGATATACCAAAAATTCTGATCAGATGCACTTGCCATTCTTTACAACTTGCAGTGTCACATGCGTCAGAACAAACGCTACCAAGAAATATTGAATTCTTGATTAGGGAAACCTATAATTGGTTTGCTCATTCTGCGTAAAAATGAATATATAGACATTTACGAAACTATTAATTGCGGTCAAGCACCGTTGAAGATTTTACAAATATGTGACACACGCTGGTTGTCCATTGAACCAGCAGTCCAAAGAATTCTGGCGCAATGGAAAGAGCTGGCTTTACATTTTGCCCTTGTGAGAGATCGATGCTACACTGCAGATCTGTTATATTCTATGTACAAAGACGAAACTAATTACTTGTACATGCTATTTTAAAAAGTATATTAAACGATGTGCAGATTGCTGTCAAAACCTTTGAAAGTTAAAGTGCAAATCCATATAAATTACTAAATGTGCTGATTACACATAATATTGATGATTGACAAATTGTAGGTAACTCAGTGAAAACTCTGTATTATATAACTGTTTTAAAAAAAATAAAAATACTTACAAACATTGTTTAATTAATATGAACATCTACATACCATCATACAGTACTAAATTTAAATTTGTGTTTCTTTGACAATAATTTAGCGGAATTTGGTGTTTTTTTTTAAATCTAAATTTCTTAAATCTGGTGATATTTTGCCTATGATCTAGCGCTTTAAAAAAATCCAAGGTGGCAACACTGTGCCTAGTCCATGGATGAAAAATGACGGTTCTGTCAAATGACGGAATGGTTTGCAAATAATATTCTTCGAATAATTTGTTTAAATATTGTTATTTAGATTGTTTCACGTGATAATTCTTGTGTGATAAGTTTTGTTTATTATATAAAATTCTAAGCATTGTTGTGATGGAATCCAAGTGTACTGCGAGGTAAATTTTCCACGTTCCTTCATTGTCAGTGTTATCTAATTTTACCTGGTAATTTCAAGGGTAACGCTGTTTAAACACTACACAGTGTTGAGAATACATAAAAATGGTCGAATCCATGTTTTAATATCGTATTAAACATATTTTTTGAAAGTCACTTGAGCTAATCCGCTAATCATCCGCTACTTATTCATAATTAATCCAAAAACTATTTAATTATGAAACTGACATTCTTATCTCTTAATCTACAGTAATATTTGGAACAATTTTGTTATCGAAATTACGGTTCTTAAAATTTTATAAAATGTGATGTAATATTGTTCTATTTCACGTAATTCTATCGTCATTATTAGCGTGGATAGATTTTATAATGCACAGTAATAAATAAATAAAAAAATATATGCAAATGGCATAAAAAGAACCAATAAAATATAAATGGACTACTATAGCTACAAAATGTAAACAATTAATGAAATATATGTATATTTATATTGTGTTGTACAATTGGTGTATGATAAAGGTGGAAAAAGTGCTAACAGATTAGCTTCTGCTTATTAATTATGACATAGCTTGTATGACACATATTGGTAGAAAATATATATTTGAATACCTATAAAATTACAAGAAAATCAAGCATTAATGGTGCTGTGTTCTTAGTACTGATCTAATTGAGAGAACCAATGTGTTAGTGATATAAGTTGTGATATGATATATTTAAAATTGTCTAAGAAACCATTCAATTCATTGCATTCATGCACATGACCCTGAGCTCAATTATAGTTCACATTCTACATGTTCACATATTTTACCTAATATGATATTATTATGTATTTACATATCGCATTAATAATACAATAGTGTATCAACTCATAACATCATACTTGACATAATACTATAAACACACGCAAAATTTGATTCCTCACGTGTGATCGAGACCGTCGTTCGATTAGTGCAAAAACAGAATAAAGATAAATTAAAAAACTTATGTGACAGTTATTCAATTTGCAACTATTACATGAAGTGAGTAATAAGTGTTTTGTTGATTCTGAGAAATGTTCGATTTTGAGTTGATACACTATTGTATTATTAGTGCGATATATCAACTAAACTGAAAATTTTTCCAATATATACACATCAGATTTATTCAATTATTGCTTTTAAAGGAAATTTAATGTTGATATGCAACAGTTTACCTACCTTACCTACCTTAGGAGTATCTTTTTAAAAATTGTTGCCAGATGTTTCTGGCTCTGTCATGTGGCTTCTAATAATTAAAATTATCAAAATTATTTTTATATACATTTGAGTTAAAGGCAATTTTACAATTCATCTATATATTTAATTGAAAGTGAAGTTAATTCAAGGTTTTATGTGTTGTGTACAACTTACTTATTACAATTTAATTAAATATGCTTAAAATTCTTAATTATTCATTTAAACACAAACAAAGAAATCTAATTTCTTTATTTTTATTGATGGCATTTAAAAATTACAATTTGCTAAGATAATCATTAATTTTTCCCGCTTTTTAGATTAGGTATTTTTGTGTATGGTAATGTTTATATAAAGTTGCTATACTTGAGACCCACTTTTTAAACAAATGAATTTAAATTTGTATTCAGAATTGTATGATTATAATACAAGTTATATTATATAATTCACTATTATTGAAAAACCCTCTATATTGTTCAATAAGAGATGCTGTATATTTGTTTCTGATTACTACTAATAGAATATACATAAAGGTGATATTGTTTTCCATAGTTTCTTTCCGTCTTATTTCATCAGTTATTGCCTGCTTTATAAATGAATATGTTCTTGTGTGTATACAGTCAAAGCTCCTTATTCGCGCTTCCTTCATTCGCGTTTTCACTATTCGCGGATCAAAAAAAATGCGACGCAATTCCTTTATTCGCGGCTAAAAAATTTATTATTCGCGGATCTACTAAAAAGTACATACATAAAAATAAAAGAATTCCTATTTGCGATTTCTTTATCAACATTGATTGATATGTGACGATGCCTTTGGGACGAAGTCTTATTTTTAAGAGGCAAATTGAAAATGCGACTGCTGAATGAAGAAGCTTTTAGAAACTGCCAAGCAAGAGAATAATACATAATTCTTCAAACCATTATAACTAAACCTCTATAACTAAAAGAAGTCCGAATGGGTAGTAGGGAAAAAAAAATTTGGACTATTCAAAAGAGCATATCTAATTGCCTACTTGAAATAAATATTTTGACTTTGACTTTGACTTTGACTTTGACTTTGATTACTTAAGCCTTAAGATAATGAATCAAAATATTCAAAAACTTCAATTAAATTGATTTTTTTATATATATTTTTATTTTGTCACCTAAGAACGTATCTCTTATAGTTCCATACAAATTACTATTCTGTATTCACGGTTTCTGTATTCGCGGCATATTTATGGAACGTATTCCCCGCGAATAAGGAACTTTTACTGTACTGTTTTATTATTTACATTTCTAATGATTCAAAAATGCTTCTTCAGAAACTTTTGTAAATCTGCTCTACTGCAAAAAAGAATGGTGCGTAGTGTACAAAAATGTTTAATTTATTTTCTGATGATGAATATCATTCATTTCACTAATTCAAACAAAATAAACTTATTAGAATAACTTATTTATAGATTTATGGTAATAAAGACTTCCTTCCAAGAATTATAAATGGAAATATAACCAACCAATTCAAAACATTAATGACCCAATATACTATAATAAATGATATACTTTAAGTGTTGAATATTCATGAATTTTGTTTCAGAACCACAGAAAGCTGTCTCTAAGAAAATCAAGAATCATGGAAGATCCAAATATATCAAAATCGTATAAAAAATTTCTGGATCATTTTAAAATATCATAAAAAATAGTCTCAAATTAGTAACAAATATATTTACATTGATATAATAACAAATAGATAATTATATTAATATATATTTTTATTTAATTATTATTGTTAATGAAATTGTGAATTATATCTGTTGATTCCATATTCTTAAATGTGTATTTAATACATTTAAAAGTTTTTAAGTTTGATATATTATACAAGGTTGATTAAGTTATCTATGCTTACCATAGAGTAAAAAGTTACCAAAGAGTTTACAATAAAGAAGATAATAGGTTGTTATTAGTATTAGAAGTGCAAGTAACATATAGTATTTGTGATTGGAAGTGGGAAAGATCAGAGAATTATGGCAGCTTCCATGGTAGAGTCTCCACCTCCACAGCTCATCACAACAATAGAATGGGGAATGATGGACAAAAGCAAATTTTTCCCACTATACACTTTAAGCAGTTTTACAGGTAAATTCATTCAAAAAGACTATTAATACATTTCTGAGTAAATATGCATGTACCTCTTGAATTCTAAAGACCCAATTTTTGGTTATATTAAAATCTTGTATAATATGCAACGGTAACCACTTACTTTCAGATGGACAATTTTCTAGCTTTCTTTCATTCCATTAATTCAGTCCATTCTTTTTTCTGTAGTGCGGTGTGCATTATATCCATTGACTTTGGTCAAGACACAAATACAAGTGCAGAGAAAAAAAGAAGCTTATAGTGGTGTATTGGATGCAATATCCAAGATATACAAGCACGAGGGTGTCTCTGGCCTATACAGGGGATTTTGGCTTTCTAGTGTAAGTGTTTAAATACCAGATGTTTCAGGGTTGGCAATATGTAGTGGTATGTATTCATCACAAGTGAAGATTCTGAATTAAAAATATTAGCACTAATCAAGTTACTACTTTTTCCCTACATATTTAATTAATTATTTCTTCTCTTGGTCATAATAGGATACCGTTATTTATGTTTTTTTACTTTTTAGTTTCAGATAATATCAGGTGTATTCTATATAACCACATACGAAGGAGTCCGTCACGAATTGGGCAAATATGATTTGAGTCCTAGAACAAAGGTATTATTTTCATTATTTCATATCTTGAATTTTTATTACAGTATAGTAGATTTTAAAATTGATTCTATATAAGTTATTTTTGAGAGCCAGTGATGCAGTGGTTGCGGAAATGGTTTTTGATTCAGAATTTTTGAGAGGCCCAGAGTTGATTTGGCGTGTATCACTTGTTTATTTCATTTTTTTATTTTCATATGTACATTTATTTAAATTGTGAAGCAGCCTATATACACCAGCAAAGAAAGTCAAAGATGTATGTAGCCAACTAATCCACACCCGCCACCATGGTTGACAAAGGCATTAATGTTCGAATATAATTTAGGCTCAAACCCTTCGGTACGCATGTGAGCATATGAGCTGTGATGATGAGATTCTTTCTTACAATCTACCTAACATTAAAAAAAATATAGTACATGTTAATAAATGACTGAATAGAGTTATTTAGAATAAAGATTTTTTGAATTTACCAAAGGGAGGTCATTTTGCTTGGATATCTCCTACTTATTTATTTTCTACTATAAATCAGTAGTGTGGTCCGGTGTAAAGGAAAGGCTGTAAAATTATTGGATATAGTGACTTTCTCTTACGATTTTGATTTTGATACATATCTTGATAATGTGCAGTGGTTTTGTGCGCTTGCTGATTTGCTGCGAATCTTTTATTTTAACCAGCAATTGTTTTTTATTACGTCTAAATATTACAAACCCTTAACCTATAGAATATTAAAAAAAAATTAAGGCAGTTATAACTAGAGATCGGATAATCGGATGCATACTTACCTAAAGTTAGTTTAAGACAAAGTATTGGAATGGCTTTTTATTGTTAACCGACTTCAAAAAAGGAGGAGGTTCTCATTTTGTTAAATAAAATTTTTTCACCATTTCTGTTTTTTTATTCAATTATTTAATTGATTATTGTTTTAGTCAAACTAGCTCACTACTTTCGTATAACACTCTTCATGTAATAAATCGTACATTCATAAATCGCACGGGGAACTGAACCTAAACTTCATGTAAATACGTATGCATAGTCATACACTATTGAAAAAACTCACAAGAAGAAAATAACTTAAAGCAACTCAGATGATTATCATGTATTATGGCAAGACGAAGTTCCATATATAGCATTAATGAAAATGATTTATACAAAGTTACAGATTATTATTCTGTTGATATTCTTCAATTCTCGTAGAATTCGTAAATAGCGAATCAAAATCATCGTAATTTTTAAACATAGTCCTTTACAAACAGTTATTGACGTCAAACAAATATATATTAAACTTAAATGACACAGCTATGTAACTTTATACGGGGGTTCGTACAAGGGAAAAAAAATGTTAGTCTACATCTGCTCAGAAATTGTCAGAGCCTTCTTATGGATCATTTTTCAAGTCTCAAATTGACGTATTGTGTGGCAATAGTCGTGATAGTAATCATAAAATTGTATTACGGTTTGTATATCTTACTCATTTGTCTTTAATTTACCTAATCAAGAAATTATATTTGCACTAGCTGACGCGTTGCTGTGGCTCAAGTTTTTGTTATATTACATTTGGAGTTAACAGATAATTGTGACTGTCAAATAATAACAGCAAAATAATTAGCAATAAATTAAAATTGCAACGATAATTTGAGATTTAAACTATCCTATCTCTCAAGTTGGATCGAACTGCACATGGTGTGCGAATTTTATTATAATCGGTTAAGTAGTTTAGGAGTTCATTGAGCACAAACATTGTGACATGAGATTTATATATATTAAGATTGGACATTTAGTAGAATTGTGACAATATTTTTCTTTCTCTTAATTAATTCCATAAATGATTTATAAAGTTGACATTTGTGCAGCAAATACGACAAAACAAATAGACGAGATAAGAATGTTTAAAACAGATATAGATCTGTTGTATGACAGAGAGAACATAGAGAATAGACAAGATAAAGTATGATTATTTAAAAGTAAGTTTGAAGGCACTGACAGAGGAGCTAAGCAATAACAGACTACTGTGGTAAAGGAGGAGTATGGCAGGAGTAAAACTGAGTGACAGATTGTATAATGAAGTGATTAGAAAGAAATGTGGTTTGAAAGAGGATATCGTGACAAGAATAGAGAAAGGGATGCTTGGGTGGTTTGGGCATGTGGAACGGATGGATGAAAGTAGACTGACCAAAATGATTTATGAAGCTGGAGTGAGTGGAGATACGGGACGAGGAAGACCTAGGCGAACATATTTCGAACAAATCGAAAGTGTCCTCAAAAAAGGCCAGGTCAGAAGTACCCGCAATCGTCGAGCATGTATGAGGAATGTTATGAAAGTAGATGAAGCGAAAGAGATATGTAAAGACCGTAGCAAGTGGAAAGACGTAATCTCTGCCTACCCCCGTGGGAAAAAGGCGTGAGTGTATGTATGTATGTGGTAAAGGGATGTGCCTAGGAGTGATTGGCATAATGGATAGAAATAAGGTTAAGGGAAACGCTAAGATATCATATGATAATGGATGGTTTGAAATTATTTGTGTGCAAGAATTTGTAGTACAGTAAATATTATAAATACTTTTTGATGGAATATGATCAATATTCCATTAAAACCCTTATTCATTCAGGCCAGTCATTTTGGTTTCCCCCGTCTTTTTCAAGCACATATGTCCTATTTATAGGGCAGCGCTGACTGTGCCTTTTTTGGAGTATGAATTCACTCTTCCATCCGAATTGTAGGGCCCTTATGGCTAACTACTCGTGCAGTAGACTTGTGATCCAATGGCGTAGTATATTTGACGCGCAAAAATGATTATAAAAATCTCATTTAAAGAATATTTTTTTTTTGCAGTCGTTCATCGGCGGTGGTTGCGCGTCGTTGGTTGGTCAAACCATCATTGTGCCATTTGATGTTTTGAGTCAGCACCTCATGGTCCTTGGCTTAGTCAGAAGTAGAGCCGGCGGGAGCAGGAATCCTGTTAGTTATTATTTTAATTCTAACATTATTACAAGGTGAGGGCTATGTGCCCATTGCGGCACATAGCCCTCACCACCCACACATTGGGTAATTGCTCCGTAACACGCACACTGATCGGAGAGCGCTGCCACGAGACCTCTTTGGCATTTGAGTTTAGTCAATTGGGGTCAAATTATTAGTACAATTAACGACTTTATAACAATACAAGTAGAGATAAAAATCGCCTTGTACTATTAGTGTTCCTATCAAGTTATTATTAAAACAAAATTTTAAATAAATCTGTTGGATACATGTAAATAAAGGAGAACGGCAAGCTTGTATGGGAGTTTCATACACCCATTTTTTATCATGTACTGTAATAAAACATATGTCGAAATAATGATAATTTTCTGGAAAGCCACTAAAAAAAAAGAAAACAATTATTAAGTTGTCATTCAATGGTTATAATGTTTTTAATACAAAAAGTGAGGTTATGTTTATAGATTTTCGTTCTTTGTAACTGATTATTTTTAAGCCTTATATATCTTTTTCAGAACATCTTACTAAGAATGAATATGAGTTACAAAACACGTAGCCAACAGCAACAAAAATATTAGACATTGGAATATGTAGATAATGCATCAAAATTATATTAAGTACTGTTCTGCATATCTAACTTATCTATACTACTATTATAAAGCTGAAGAGTTTGTTTGTTTGTTTGAACGCGCTAATCTCTGGAACTCCTGCTTCGAATTGAAAAAATCGTTTTTTATTGAATAGCCCATTTATCGAGGAAGGCTTTAGGCTATATAACATCACGCGGCGACTAATAGGAGCGAAGAAATAATGGAAAATGTGGAAAAAACGGGAAACATTATTCATCTTTGAGGGCTTCCGTTACGTGCGCTGCGAAAACGGTTCTAGATACCAAAAAAATATGTATGAAAGAATTATTCCTCTTAAAATGATCTAAAAAAATGTCCGCGACAGTATATGTTTATCTTTTAATGAATCGTTTTTATGGTAATCAAATTTAGATATGTCGCGTTGTCAAGATCGGGTAACAGCTGAGGTGGTTGTTTGCAAAAATAAATATGATACTGGCGCAGCTAGTCAATAATAATAACGTATGTATAATGATGTACTCAAAATCGAAGAGAAAAATAATTCTTCGATATCAGTCAAAGTATAGTTTAAAGCAAAGTTTTTTGTATTAAGAAAACATAGTGCTACCAATTGCATTACATAAATCTAAAGATTCAAAATATATAATAAAATTCACAAAAAATCGATTTCATTTAATCGATTAATACATTTTTCTTCTATGTAGTACTCGCGATAATCGTGTTGCGTTTTGTTTTCGTAATGCGTTTTGTTTCTGGTTTTGCGGTACTGATTTTAATTTGTATTATTTGATTTAAGACAAGTTGAAATTGTAATCTGATAAATGCAAAATAGTGTCTTTTAAATGTAAAAGATATTGCATAAACGTGGCCCTGCTACATGACAAAAAGTAGCCTGTACATGAACTGCCATTCTCCTTTAGCATATAACATTTTAAAGTTGATTACATATAAAGAAATATTAAAATAAATGATATTTAATTGAAACATTAATTTGAAAGAAATTGATGATATATATATATATTAGAGATGGGTCGAATACGGACTTTGCCGACTACGAATATTCGGTTCCTGTATAAACAGGTTTATACAGGTTCGCACTCAGCCATTTTTAGCCGAGGCATTGAGAAACGGTGATGATGAGAGTACTGACAAAGACGATGACAATAATCGGGTGGCTCAGACTGTTTCAAATTCTACTCATGCAGATTTTTGGAGCTGTTTTAAAGAAGTTGCTTCAACAAAGCTACCAGCGATACCGACCGATAATTCAAAAAGTCCTGTTGCAACTGAACTGGACAAATATTTACTGGAGAACCTTCTGCAGCGAGATATAAGTCCTTTTGAATGGTGGATAAAAAATAAAATAAAATATTCCTTAATGTCAAACATAGCTAAAATATAGGCAGCGCCTGGGTTCCTGGCCGACATGTACGCGGCGACGTATGCGTCGCGGCCGTGTCGGCCGGGGGAGCGATGGGGGAGCGCCCCGGAACCCGCGCACGAAGTGCCTAAGCGGGAGTGGCACCGACGGATTGTGGCGGCCTGGCGTGCGCAGCTCGAATTACGGATCTGCGCGCGCCAGCGGGCCGTCGGTGCCGTACTGCCGCACCTCGAAGCTTGGCTCCACGGAAGGAGGAGCTCACCTACCGGTTGACTCAGATACTCACCGGGCACGGCTGCTTCGGTGAGTATCTGTGTCGAATAGGACGGGAGGGATCGACACATTGCCATCATTGCGCATCCGACCTCGACTCGGCCCAGCACACGCTGGCGGAGTGCCCCGCGTGGGCCTCCGAGCGCCGAGTCTTGGTCGCAGAGATCGGGCGAGATCTGTCTCCGCCGGCATTGATTGCGGCAATGCTGGCGGACGAGGGAGGTTGGAGGGCTGTGGCCTCCTTCTGTGAAGCAGTGATGCTCCAGAAGGAGGCCGCCGAGCGGGGTCGGGAGATGGCCGATCCCGCTCGAAGAAGGCGGCGCCGGGCTCGGTAGCACAGCTGCGGCGCCGCCGCGGGTCGCCGGCGGGCGCGAGGGAGTCGCGACCGCTACGGCGACCCGGGATGGACCACGCCCCTTCCGTGGCCGGGGGGCGTCGTCGGTGGAGGAGACCGGGGGAGGTAGCGAGCCTACCCCGAGGAGGGCTCCCCTGTATCGGCGGAGGAGCGAAGGCTGGGGGTTCCTGGAAGTGGCTTGATGTTCCCGGGGGCTCCCTACATGCCTGAGGAAGGCCATCCCTGAGGTTTTTAGTGGGTAGGCCTCCCCCTTCTGGGGAGGAGAGCCCCACATAACCGCCGGCCCGCCACAGCCGGGGTATGCAATTTAATGCATTTTCCTCAGGGGGAAAAAAAAAAAAAAAAGCAGCGCCTGGGTCTTCAGTGTATAGTGAACGGCTTTTCTCGGAAGCTGGGAATGTTTATGAAAAAACCGTCTCATGCCTGATTAAATTATAATAGGAGACTAAACTTTTGTAGCTTTTTCAATTTAAATATTTTAAATTATTTTCGATCGATTAAAAAGAGATTATGTTTTATTTTAGTGAAATGCACCAACACTTTTTATTAATTTAATTCATTTATTGAAATAAGACTGTTACTCGTAATTTAAATTATATGTTTAAAGCTGATGTTGAGTTTAAAAACTTTAGAATGATTATAATTTAATAGTTACTTACGTTACCTATCGTTCCTAAACAATACATTAGGAATGACATTAGGAATGTTCCTATCATTAAGAGCATGCAAATGCTAAAGCTGATTAATGATTAATAAAACAATGTTGGTTTTTCTTACTTAAGCTACAGTTTATTGCAAAATATTTATTATATATAATATATATCATATTTACAATTTGACGCATATTTATATCTTTTTGTTAGTTGCTACTGAGAATGCTGGTATAGGATGTCAAACCGACAAATTACGAAACAACCTACACTCGTTATTTACTTTGTTTATTCGGTAATTATTCGGCAATGTAACCGAACTATTCGGCCGAATACGAACATTGAAAAAGTTGCCGAATATGCCGAATACCGAATATCTCTAATATATATATATATAATATTTTTTTTCTGACCAGAAAATAAACCCACTCGAGCTGGATTTGGATAAGCGGTGGTCGAAATCAGCCTTAGCTAGGGAGGTGGCAGTACGCGTGTATCGGAAGCACGGACCAAAGGGGTACTATCGTGGGTACGGGGCGTCGCTGGCTGCCTACGTCCCCAACTCTGCACTTTGGTGGGCGTTGTACCAGGCTTATCAAGGTAATGGCTGTTTTAGATGGCAAGATTATAGTCAACTGCAGGCACAGAAATAAGTAATAACTAGTAATGGCAATAACGACTGTTTTGTAATAACGAATAACACTGTTGTGTTATTTTCCTATAACTGTTATTGTAACTGTTGTCTGTTATCCTGTTATATTGCTGTTTTGACAAATGTTGTTGAGTACGATTGTTATTGTTATTATAGCTAGTTATTCTTAACAATGAACATTCCTTCATACTTTTTCAGGCTTAGGACTGTCAGAATATTAGGCAGTAATTTAAATAACTTAAAACTCAAATAAATATTCTATTGTATTTGAAAGTTCATTGATCTGTACATCATTTGTTACTTACATTCAATATTTACATTATTTACATGCAATATTTGCAATATTCTTCCATTTCCATTCACTTACAATATCTACTGTAATTATTTATTGGTTACTTCAAAAGTACACGACACTAATTATTGCAACGAATAGGTAATTTAATTTGCATACGCGATCACACAACGGCAAATCCAAACACGACACTAATTATTGCAACGATCACACAACTGCAAATAATGCGCGACTAAATAAATGACAACATGATACAGGTTAATTCTAGTTCAGGTATGTTCACAGTTATATAATACGTGTATACATATAAGTTAAGCTAAAAAAAAAATATTGACTATAGAAGTTATTAAATAATAAAAAAAAATCTTTCAAATTACAAAATGTAACACCACATATTTATTGGTCGACTTGTCTCTTACTTCAACCATTCCAGATCAGAGGGGCTATCGCACTAATGAATCGCAAGCGAAACGCAACCGAACCGTTCGGCTTAACCAATCCGAACGCCACAATATCACGTCATCTGTTCGATGACGTGATATTCTAGCTCTCGGATTGGTTGAGTGGAACGATTTGGTTTCGTTTCAGCTACGATTTGTTAGTGCGATTGCCCCCCAGATTCCGTTAGGGATACTGGGGAGTGAAGAAGTTTTGCCCGCTGATTGATCAATCAAAAATCAGTGAACCAGAATCTAAAGCATACTTAAAAAAAACATTATAATAATTATTTATTTTCAATCTTATTGTATTCCAACTCAAAATATAATTTTGACATTTGTCGATCAAAAACACGATCAAAAAAAAACATCCTAGTTTTTGGTTTTGACAGTGTGACTTTTTTGACAGTTCAATTAATTGTCTTTCAAGAGTAGACCTGCTGATGTATCGCTTCTGTTCCAGATGAACTTCTAAGGATATGTCCCGTTTGGGTCTCCCACTTGCTCATACAGTGTGTGGCTGGAACGCTGGGCGGTTTCACAACAACAATTCTCACCAACCCCTTGGATATAGTACGTGCTAGATTACAAGTGAGTAAGATACACTTCTTCTTTGTCTTGCCCTCTTATTATTTACTAGCTGTGCCAGCGACTTCGTCCGCGTGGAATAGTTATTTTGAGCATCATATTTATTTTTGCAAACAACCACCTCAGCTGTTACCCGATCTTGACACGCGACAATATCCAAATTTGATTACCATAAAAACGATTCTAGTGAGTTAACATTAAAAGATAGACATATACTGCCGCGGACATTTTTTTAGATCATTTTAAGAGGAATAATTCTTTCATACATATTTTTTTGGTAACTAGAACCGTTTTCGCAGCGCACACAACGGAGCCCTCAAAGATGAATAATTTTCCCTGTTTTTTCCACATTTTCCATTATTTCTTCACTCCTATTAGTCGCAGCGTGATGTTATGTAGCCTAAAGCCTTCCTCGATAAATGGGCTATTCAATAAAAAAAAGAATTTTTCAATTCGAACCAGAACTCCTGTTCCAGAGATTAGCGCGTTCAAACAAACAAACAAACAATCAATCAAACAAACAAACTCTTCTTCTTCTTCTTATGGTGCCGTCTTCTTGCGAAGGTTGGCGATCATAATGGCTATCTAAACCTTGGATGCCGCCGCTCTGAATAATGATCGGGTACTCTTGTTGTACCATTGGCGTAAGTTCTTCATCCATGATGTCTTCGTCTACCTGGGGGTCTCTTGCCCTGGATTTTGCCCTGGATACTCACCTGCAGAAGGCAGTACTTTTCGTTTCTCATTATGGTGTCCAGATATTGCAGTTTGCGAGTCTTAATTGCGTCTAAGATCTCTGCAGCTTTACCCATCCTAGCCAACCACATGTATTTCGTACACGATGTACCATGAAATTCTCAGCATCCTTCTATACACCCACATTTCGAAGGCTTGGAGCTTCTATGTAATATTATATAGTGATAGTTTGGTGAAGATCCCAGGAAAACAAGCAATACAGTAACGATCGATGTGGAAATCCTTGAACGGGACCTGTATCCACTTGTTAGCGCGAGAAGTGAATAAGTGGACTGTATGTATCTGGTTCTGAAATTATTATATTAAAGAAATAAAATATATGCGGGTGGTACAAGAAAGGAAGGGGGTTTTACCTCACTCTCGACTGCTCGGTTAGGTTTTCTTCCTCCTTCTTGATGTATATCACTTTAGTCTATAAAATGCGGATTTATGCACAATCACATAACAACACAATGACACAATAATATAAGTTCTGGATCCAGGAAGTTTTCTGGTAGATGCGGTGCGCGTCGACAGTAAGTATAGCTGAGAGGTTTGCAAGCGACTGACTTCGCTAGCATACGAATTTGTCATCTCTTTCTCTTGTGTGTAACGG
The DNA here is from genome assembly GCA_036419045.1 of Scirpophaga incertulas. Lineage (NCBI taxonomy): Eukaryota > Metazoa > Arthropoda > Insecta > Lepidoptera > Crambidae > Scirpophaga > Scirpophaga incertulas. The sequence continues at coordinate 3,891,886 of CM071647.1, read as the reverse complement.
TTAATGTGTGAGAGCGAGAGGGAACATGGATAGGAAGTTGTGTACCAACGCCGAAAATTAAACAAAACTTTTATGAGATAAATGGCGTTAACACCACTAGTGAAATAATGTCTATTTACATAGGAATAAAGTTGTAACAACGAGTAAATAGTTGAATCCTGTTGATCAATATATGAGTATTTCGTCTTTTATGAAGGTAGCTTATGAGTAGTGCTCAGAATAGGTAGTTTAATTTTATGTACTTGCAGAAAGAAAGTCAATGTAAGCGTAAACATGGATAAACCTAAAATTTTGATGTCCGGGATCTTAATTAATGCAATGCACTGGAACTTATGTCATTTTATATAATCATGAATATTACACTTATTGTTTATTTGTAGGTTTATAGGAGTGAGTAGAAGGAAAAAAAACATGTTCAGATATTACAGATATTTATTGCAAGTTAACAATATAAATCAAATTTTACAAATAAACATATTTATATTAACATTAAAGTACTATCAGGGACACTGGCACCTTACCAGTCCTAGCGCGTTAGTCGCTTGCACACTGCACGATGCTACGGCTACAAGCACGCCTTCCGCTCATTCAACTATTGTGCTCGCGCGAAACAATGCAAGCGATAAGCGAGCGAAAATAAAAAAATATCTCTATGGAAAGGGTATTATACAAAGAGATTTCAAAATCGTTGTTTGAATCTCTTTTGGTATAATGAATGGTCCGTAGTAAATCGTAGTAAAATACGTAACCAATCAGGGATAGCTACGGATCGCGTAGTCGTGCCCGGTGCGAGCCGCTTGCACACGAATATTTCTAAAAAGTGGTAAGGCGCGAGAGACCCCGATAGTACATAGTGTTGTTCCGATGGTGTAATTATTCGTCTTGGATTTGAAGATCGCCAACATAATCATCATAGTCATGTTTATTATAAAATAATACTATGATTTTCTCGGCATTACTGGATGTCGAGGAATTACTTTCCATATTCATAATCCATTTATAAAGCGAAAAAGATCTTTCCACGTCAACAGAAGTCAAGGGCATATCTTTTGTAAAGTATCCTATTATTAATAAATGCTTTATACAACTGTTTTAGTTGCAAACGAAGGATGGCATATCAATCAATACATAGTATAAAACAAAGTCGCTTTCGCTGTATGTCCGTATGTATGCTTAGATCTTTAAAACTACGCAACGGATTTTGACGCGGTTTTTTTTTAATAGATAGAGTGATTCTTAAGGAAGGTTTGTATGTATAATAAATGCATAATATAGTAGAGAAACACTGATAAATTTAAAGGTTTCTAATGTGATGTCGTAAATAAGCACGTTTTTTGCGCTTATATGCAAACGCTGGCTGAACCCTACGAGATAGACCAAAATAATGTACTACAGTTGTACAACTTACAAAAATCCACAAAAAAGTCCGCGATGGTATATGTCTATCTCTTAGGGATAACCCACCATAACCATTTTTTCACTGCACCCGTGCGAAGCCGGGGCGGGTCGCTAGTTTCAAATAAAATACAATTTTCTGTTTTTATTTGCTATTCGTTTCTTTACGCTTTTATTGTAACTTTTTTATATATTTTATGTTTACAACTTGTTATTACAACAATAAGCTAAAAGATGAAATACTATATTGAAAGTTCAATATAATATTTTTACAATCTCTGATGATGTCACAAAATCGCAAGTACATAAAATTAAACTATCTATTCCGAGCACTAGTTATGATGGTATTTTATAACGGTGTAGAACTTTTAATACATTTCGAAGATTTCTATTCTATGAAATATTTGCGACTCTGTATCAGTAATGCGTTTAAAGGTCAGTGAAATAAATGTTTGTTGGGGTCCAAATAGCTGTGTATGGTTTCGCTGTTGAGCGTGGTCGCTACGCTACAAAGAGTGTTTCAATATCAGGATAACGATGTAATCCAAGAAAATGTTAGCAAATTCTACGTTTAAAAGAGGATTTCATTAAATTGAAGTTCGCTATATGTAGTTATACTGTATATTCAGTTCGTGCAATCTAGGTAGAACTGACATGTGAAAGAGTTACCTACCGTAGTCTGGAGGCTCGTAAACCTTTTTGTGTCGTAGATCCTTTGCCATGCTTTTATTTATTGCACCCCCTACTTATCTGATATAGAACGCCTACATCCTACCTACAACTTACAACATTTTATAGACATTTTTTTTTTTATAGCTTAGGGCAGCAAACGAGCAAACGGATCACCTGATGGTAAGCGATAACCGTTGCCCATGGACACCCGCAACACCAGAGGAGTCACAGATGCGTTGCCGACCTTTTAAAAGGGAATAGGGGAATAAGGGGAATAAGGGGGGTTGGGCCTCCGGTACCCTCACTCACTCGGCGAAACACAGCGCAAGCGCTATTTTACGCCGGTTTTCTGTGAGGCCGTGGTATCACTCCGGTCGAGCCGGCCCAATTCGTGCCGAAGCATGGCTCTCCCACGGTAACATATATAGGGGGTCCTAGACCCTTAGGGGTATATTGACCAATTTGGGAATCGCTGCCCTAGTCTATGAACACGTGCCTGATGTGGAGCAGTCGATACATTCTAACGTCGATAGAATATCGACGTTTGCGACCAAGAGACGCTTTTTTGTAACGGTAGAATTCAAATGCGCATTCGAAATCGTAACATTTGAGTGCGAATTTCTGGATAATTTTTTTTTTTTTACAGCTTTGGGTTTTTGATTTCTACTAGTTGAATATTAAGCAAGTTATAATGGTTCTATATATTCTTTCTACCGTATTAACTTGCGGTGTATATTTTGGGTATAATAAATATTAGGGATTTATAATTTGTGAAGAACGAAGTAGTATCATGACTTATAAATTGTGTACCGTTGTCTAAGAATATAGTTGTGGAATGCCATGAACGAGAAAAACTGAATCTTCTAAAATTTTGAAATAATGTCTGAAGTAGCTTTTTAATTGGATATATGAGGCAAAAATTTAGAAAAACAACATGTTATGACAATAGTAGTGACATAGATAGAGTTGTCTTTGGTAGTTTTATTACCATGTTTTCGGTTTGTTTCTCTTTCACGTAAAAACAATGTATGGATTTTAAGACCGGGATTTTAAGGCCGATTTCACCGTCGAAATTGAACGCGATCAGTTTAAGTTAAACTCAGTTTACTCTCTAAACTAAGTTTCGCTACCGAGTTTGCATTTCACCAGCTTTGCGTAATCGTCGTTCATGTTAAACTTGGTTCAGTTTCTGAACGGCCGATTCTGGACGTTTAGCGTTTCTAAACGCGTTTAAAGAGCTCATTTTTTAATTTGACGCTGACGCTATCTGTTTTTTTTACTTTCAACAATATCGAAATGCCGCTCGACAAGTACTTACGAGCGTTGTTTTTCGCTCGCAGCAAAGGTCGGGTCCATTTCCTTTTCGACATTGTAATCGGAGTCCGTTAAACAAGCAGGGTCATTGTAAGCTACCGTGAAGCTACCCAATTATTTAAAACTCCCTATATTTTGTTTTGAAATTTTATTTTATTTACACGAGATGAGTAATTGTTTTGTTATTATTTTTAAGAAGTAATTAATTATGGAATTTTTAACACCCGTTACTGACTATCTGAATCAAGACTATCGTATCCTACAGTAATTCTTATAATTTATGTTCCCATTTGATTTGAAATAATTTCTTTGATTGCAACACTTTAAAAGCAATCATTCATTCGTACATTCTTTGTCAAAGATTACTACTCTAATCTGTGGATTAACTACGTTTTAGTAAACGAGATCAATGGGAGTTGGTGAAATCGGTGCGGATGTAAGCCACGATCACAACTAACTTCTGAACTCGACCAATCAAAACCAATTTTTATTAAACTCGGTTTCTATGAAGGACGGTAAAATCGGCTCTAAAAAAATCTATAAAATAAGTGCAGTAACAAGTAGTTTTCTAGATTCACTTCTAATGCCTCAAAATTACGTTTCCAGTCAAGTATCCGATATCAACCCGTAACCGAAGCTCGCGGCAGTTTTAATGTGTATTAACTAACTATAATTTTGCAGGTGGAGGGTGTGAGTTCGATGCGTCAGGTCTTCAGGGACCTTTGGCAAGAGGAAGGATTTTTAGGTCTCTACATCAAAGGGTTGTCAGCTCGTTTGGTTCAGTCGGCTTGTTTCTCTTTTAGCATCATACTGGGCTATGAAAGCATAAAGAGGGTAGCCGTGAGTGAAGAGTACAGAACTAGAGTACGTTGGTGATATTAAAAAAAAAACAAAGTACCCTCTAGTTTTATTTTAAGACTTGTGTACTAAATTCTGTATTTTTTTATTGTTGCGACAAAATAGACGCTATCAACATTAAAAAGTGCGGTCCAAAATATGCTGCGAGCATTCAAGTGTGCATGCAAAGGGTTGATTTGAATTTCGAAATACAACTTAAGAGTAAAAGCCATTAGATCGATATTTGATATTTATGTGTACCGTGTTTTATTACTGCTATCGTTGGTACACTTATGGCCGAATACTGAAACACTACTCAACTCTTTTACTCAATTGAGGGCCTCTCACATTTGAGTATCTCTCAAATTTAAATGGTATTCTGAAACGTTAGTTATAAGATTTGAAGGCGTGATCAAGTAAGCAGCCGTAATTCTTTAAAAAAGTATGTTCTCAGTTACGCATAAGATTACTTTACGTTGTGTATCCATTACACGCAGCATTGTTTGGATAAGTAATGTATTTTATGCAAATAATATTTTATCAACATAAGACAATACGGTTTAATATTAGATGTTCATGTAAAATGAATGCTTGATTTTTTAACAAATTCAAAAAAAAATGAAAATTAGTACTTTTTTTGTTAAAATCGATAAGACGATAGTCTTGGAACGAAACGTTGACACATGATTAGAGATCGGATAATCGGATGCATATTTACCTAAAGTTAGTTTAAGACAAAGTATGGAAACGGCTTTTATTGTTTTGTTAAATAAAAATCCCGGGATTGCGGAATTGGATAGCCGGATGTTTATTTATTTACCTAATTTAGTTTTTGACAAAGTATGGAACTGACTTTTTATATTTATTTCCATAAATAAAAATCCCGGAATTCCGGTACTGTAGAACATTTTGGTAATGCAAAACTAGTCCGGTAATATGAGCTTAAAAAAACGACGTTACATGAAGGTTAGTTTCAGTTCCCGTGTGATTTGTGAGTAGGTATATAGAGTTTTAGAGGAAGAAAGTCGAGTGTTAAATAAAACAATAAGTACTACTTATAGTAGTAGTAGTAAGTTCATGTAATAAATCGTACATTCATAATACGTATGCATAATTGTATAAATGAACCCGGAGTCTCGGTCTTTTGAAAATAAATACCACGTGCTAATTTAGTAATTTTCAAACAATATCACTACGTTAAATTTGCAGTCCCGTATTTACCGGGATTTTTATTTAACAAAATGTTTTTAAAAAGCCGCTTCCATAATTTGTGAGCCAAAAATTAACTTTAGTAAATATGCATCCGATTATCCGATCTCTACTCATGAATATTGTTGACAAAGCCCGCGGTTAATTTAGAGCAAAAGGTTTTTTCAAATTATTAAAAGTTGAGAAATTATTTATTTAATTATTATATATTTATCTAATTACAAGATATCCATAATAATGGAAAATATTAAAAAGAAATGCTCAAATTATACACCAGGTAAAGAAATACTTTTAGAAGTAATCAAAACGTACGTAAATAATAAAATATGAAACATGAATTGTATAATATTGTATTAAAGAAGTGAGATCTTGTGATTGATATGTAGGTACTTGTACCGGGTGATTTATTAATAAAACACTCCGGCACAACTATATGTCCATTCATGTGAATTTATTATTAATAGGTTGTGTATAGGTACTATTTTATGTACTTTCAGATATCAACATATAATTGAAAAAGAGCTCTAGGTATTTCTTCACTATCCGAAAGAGACGATAACAATGACACAGACATTATATATCACTTTTCGGGGATATAAGCAAACGTTATAATAGCGTTTAAGATACCTCGCGACCACTCTCACATTTAACGACGTCTCAAGGCGATTTGACAACTGATTTGAGTGACAGTTACCGTTGAGTTGCGTTTCAGTATTCGAATATTCATTTGAGTGGGTCTTAAGTGCGACTTAATTTCAGATACTCTCAAAAATTAACAGTTATAGTAGTAGCTAGTAGTAGCAGTAGCTTATCTATTGCTTTTGAGTATGCGAAATGCGAGTTAGGGAGCTGCTTAATTTTTTGAGAAACCGTTAAATATTTAAGAGACGTTTCAGTATTTGGCCATTAATCACACGTCATGGTTAAAAGGACTCTTATACAGATGCCAATAAATTTGTAATATAAAGACTTCTGCTGACGCTCGTAGTGCGATTGGTTTTTGCAGTACTTTTTGTTACAGAAATGTATTGTCGACTTTATGTTTAGACAAACACCAGATAATATTTATCGAAGAGAGACTATATACTGGGACATTTGCTCGGATATCACCGTCGTACTTATTTCTGCCGCAAACCAAGTTGTCTTTTCATAACTGTATTCTGATTTTATTATTTTATGTTTAATTGGATCTGATATTTATGATTTTGTATTAAATAAATAATTTGATTGTTCTTGTATCCGACATATAATACACTAACATTTTAGAGCAATTAATGAGAAAAAAATGTTCAGGTAAAATACTGACTCCTTTTGATATGTGATGATGAAGAAATACATGTACTTGTATATATTATGACGTTTTAAATGAGGGTTGAAGAGGAGCTAAAAATAGACAATCAGTTTCTTCCTCTTTTTTTGTCGAGAAAGTTCTTCCAATTTCGTAACAGGAGCAATATTTTCGTCTGCACGTATAAGGTTACGTAGCATTTAAGCTCGTATCGTCTAAATTATGTTTGACGTCATTGATATTTCACGTGTCTTAAGGTTCACGACGTACACTGTAATTCTTGTTGAGATTGCAGATTTGCCACTATTAATCTTACAGCTTACAGGTAGTCAGTGTTTGTTCATTAATGTTTATTGAAAACGAAAAGCACGAATGGGTCTTTTATATGTGACAAAAAATTTTTTTAAGGGTAATAGTAGGGCAAGATGCTGTAGTTAAGATTAAAAGTTCCAATAATAATATCACAGGTGTTAGTCTTACATATTAAATTTTTTAAGGTCCTTTGTCCCCTAGCTGGGGCAGAGGGCGTCCACAGTGAGTCTCTATCCCGCACGGTCTCCCGCAGGAACATGAAATCATTAATAAAATAATAAAATGTACACAAAGATCACCCCATCGTGCCCGATAAGTCGGGTAAAATGGGGTGGTCTTAATGGGCAAGATATGGTATAGCCATTCCTTTGACTATTTACAAGTACACAACTCGCAAATGAATGTTGCTTCGACCTCCCTTTGAGTCTAAATACAGTTCTGTACAATATAGGAGTCTTTTCAGTTTGAATATCACTCTACAGAAGACGATTGTCTAATACGTTTCTTTGTGGCTTTAGTCTTAAGTCGTTGTTTCTCTTCCTTTTTTTGTTTCTTCCTTTCTTTGGCTTTTGTTTATAGGGTGAAGAGGTTATGATAGCAGTTTTGGTGTCCATTTTTATAACTATTGTTACGAGCTGGGGTCAGTAAATCGGCGGTCTACCAAAACACTGAACTTTTATTAATTAGTACACTAACAGACACTAATCACTTCACTGAAAGCACTGAAAGTCGCTTCTTAGTTCTCCAATATCACTTAGATGTTTTCGCACTGTATCGCAAAACAATAATCTTCCCGGCGGCCGGACACAGCCTTATATAGTCCCCTAAGATACTTGCCACTCTTGCCAGAACATTCGCGGACACACTCGAATGTGTAGTCCAATACGTCGCGCGTTCGAGACGTTTCGATACTCGATACACAATACTCGAATATTCCCGTACTATCTTTCTCGAATATTCTGTGTTTGTCTATCTCTTTCTAATGATGTTTTCTCATTCTAATACTTCTCGAATGTTCTAACTATCTCTGTCTCTTTCTACTATTGCTATCTCTTTCACTCCTATTGAAATTTATGTCCTTTTACTGAAGTAGGCTTAATGGCTCATAAGGGGTCCTGAAAACGCCTGAAAACGGGTTTTCAGGTTATTGCGGCATTGGATAGAGGGTAGCCTGAAACGTACTGAAAACATGTTTCAGGCGCCTGAAAACTACTGTAACTTGGGTGTAATTTAGATTTTTTAGTATGTGAAAGAGCTACTTCTGAAACGGCCTGAAACGACGTTTCAGCCTGCTGAAAACGTTTCTAAGTCACAGAAAATCACTTTTGAAGTTTTACTAAGCCACCGGCGTAACACTACCCCCTCCTAAGACATGCTCGTCCCGAGCATCATTATTTCCGTGGTATTTCGCCAGTCGGTCAACGTGAACAATCTTACAGGGACTACGTGCATTCCGCTGTATCCGGTACGTGACGTCGTTGATCCTCTTCAAAACTCGATAGGGTCCTTCCCATTTGGCTTGAAGCTTCGGAGATTTCCCTTTACTGCGGACTGGATTATGTAACCACACCAACGAACCCTCTTCAAAGCCCTTGTTGTTTACATTTCGGTCGTAGCGGGTTTTCATCTTCTCAGACATCTGTTGGCTTGCTCGTGTACGTCGTTCAACTTGTTGCGCAAATCATTCGCGTACTCGGTTATATTCCGCGGGGCGTCAGGTGGAATTCCAGTAAGTAGATCCGCAGGCAACCGTAGTTCTCTACCAAAGTTTGCAAATGCTGGTGTCACCGAAGTACTTTCATGGACTGCGCTTCGATATGACATCAGGAATGGTTGGATGTGCTTGTCCAATCCTTTTGCCTGTTTGACACAACCTTTGCAAGATACCTCTCCAATGTTTGGTTAAATCGTTCCACCATTCCATCAGATTGCGGATGGTAAGAAGTGGTCCTCGTTTTATGGGTACCCATAACTCGACACATCTCTTGAAATATTTGAGACTCAAAATTTCTTCCCTGATCACTATGAATTTCCAAGGGTACTCCAAAACGGCAGAAGACTTCATGGACTAATTTATCCGCAACTGTTGAAGCCTCTTGGTTAGGAATAGCGAAGACTTCCGGCCACTTAGTGAAATAATCCATCACAACCATGAAGTACTTGTTTCCGCATTCACTTTCCGGAAATGGTCCCGCAACGTCTATGGCAATCCTTTCCCATGGTGCACCAACGTTATACAGTTTCAATGCACCTCTGCTGCGTGTATGAGGTCCCTTTACTGCAGCACAACTAGTACACTTGCGGCACCAATCTTCAACATCGTCACGGCAATTTATCCAGTAAAATCGTTCTCTTATTTTCAACAGAGTTCTCGTCACTCCCATATGACCTCCCGAACATCCGTTATGGTACAGCTGTAGAACATCCGGTATCTTGGCTTTGGGTACAACCATTTGTAGATGACAACGGTCTCCTCGAGCGTTTTCCCATTTGCGGCACAAGACTTCATCTTGGATAACCAGGCTGTCCCATTGAGCCCAATAGCTCTTCGTGATGGAACTCATCGACGCAATATCACTCCAGGCAGGTTTAGGAGTACCGGCTTTGATCCATTCGAGAATTGGTTTGATGTCTACATCATACTGCTGAGCGTGCTGAAGGTTTCTTTCCATTCATTGCTAAGATCCGTGTTTAGCATTCTCACAGGTAGGTCTGCTTTTGCCTCTTGTTTTACGCAGTGCTTGCAGTCTTCAGAGCAAGGTCTTCTTGACAAAGCATCTGTATTACCATGAGATCTTCCAGAATTGTAAGGGAGACTAACCGGCACAATGGTTTCTGATTTTGGGGGTAGAGCGGTTTTCTTTAAGCTATACACTTTCCCCGGTGTGGCTCCTTCCATGAACAATTCTTCTCGTCCACAACTCATAATTCCTTGCTTGACGTCGATCTCACAACCATTCTTCTTCATAAAGTCTAGTCCGAGAATGCAGTCATCGACAATATCAGCCACAATGACGTTGTGCAGGTAAACTTGATTACCCAACTTCAACTCCACCTTCTGTTCGCCTCGGACGGGTATGTGCTGACCGGTGGCGGTTACTAAATTTAATCGCTCCAGGCTGTTGTTTCTGAAGTCCCTCAGAGACCGATTCGCAAGTTGGGAACCGACAACCGTGCGAGAAGCTCCGGTATCGATTGTCAGCTTACATGACCTTCCGTTAACCTTGCCATTGATGATCAGGCTGTTCCATCGTGGGCTTGTGAGATCGAAATCCTTGGGGCTCTGCGAACACCAGCCAGCACTCGCCCCGCAGTCCTGGCGTTTACTCGTTTTCCCTGCTGTTGTGGACAGCGCTATTAGCTGCCCTGTTCTCCTGAGGCCCATCTTCATCAATCCCTGAGCTACGCTTCGGACAACTTGATCGGAGGTGTCCCTTTTCGCCACAAGTGTAGCATCTAGGGCTGTATCCCTTGAAGCGGTCACGCACAGGTGTTGCAACTACCTCCCTGACACGGTGAGACCGATGGTCTTGCCTCACAGCTTCCACTTCTAGAGCATGGGCCAGGGCGTCTTTAAGGGTTTCGTGGTGCCCGAGTCTCACAGCAGCTCTCACTTCGAGGTCCCGAATGCCGTCGACAAAAGCCTGTACAAGGTTGCCCACAATTAACGTCGGTGCGGACTGGTACGCTTTACGTACCAGTTTTTCTACCTCTAGGGCCCATTGTTGCAGGTTTTCACCAACACGCTGAACCCGATCTTTTAGCTGGGCCCGAAACACATGTTCAAGGTGTGCGTCGCCGTATCTTGCCTCAAGCGCTCTTATTAAAGTCTTCCTGGTCACTAGAAGGCATTAGTTGTTTTGGGTTGATTAAGGTGAAATTACTTTTGTCTTGCACAGGATTAGGCTAATAACAACATCCTGGAAAAAGGCTCAAATTTACATCTGTGGTAACTTCAGTTGTCACAAATGCAGAGGTAACAGGTATGATGTTGTTGTCGTAGGCATTGCCACATTTTCTATTATAGTTGCTGTTACTTGTTGATACTGATTTATATTAGACTAGCTTTCTGCCCGCGGCTTCGCCTGCGTGGATTTCGGGATTGGATCTACAGAGGGTTAAGGGTCATAGCTTTTGCCCACGGCTACATATGCGCGGAAGTCGGTTTATGGCGCGAAGGTTTCATCGCGCTTCCCGTGGGGCTATCCGTTTTTCCGAGATAAAAAATACCGCAAAACCTTGCTCTAGAATCACTATCTATTGATGAAAACCGCATGAAGATCTGTGCAGTAGTTTTTGAGCGAAGCCTTTATTGCGCATCCCGTGGGATCTGTCGATTTTTCCGGGATAAAAAGTAGCCTATGTTACTCAGGGATAATTTAGCTTTCCAAAGGTGAAAGAATTTTTGAAATCGGTCCAGTAGTTTCGGAGCCTATTCATTACAAACAAACAAACAAACAAATCTTTCCTCTTTATAATATTAGTATAGAAGAAAGATCTCCAACAAAAGGAATCTATTGTCAAAGAAGCAACAAAATCGCTTTCTGATAACACTGGGATCGTGTGGCCAAATACAAATGGTTTCAAATCTGTTTACAGTTCTCATTGTAGCTGCTTGAAGAAAAGCTTTACCAAATAGTTCAGTTACTTGTTGTACGGTGGCTAGCATTCCTGGATTTGTTGGAAGCCACGTTGAAAGAGCTTGGTCGTAAAATCTCATGAAAACTGCGTCAGCGGGTTGAAGACGATGAGTGGTGTGCGGCGGAAAACAATATTATAACTACATTTGCTAGAGCTTCTATAATTAAATCTATGTTTTTAATATGTATATTGTGTCTCTCCAATAGTAATTGTACTGGCCGATATACTGATGCACCACTAAGTGCAACAAACTGCTTAACCTTCCTCGGTTCTTCAAATACTATGTACACTTGAGGCCAGTGGCGTAACTATATCATCTGGGACCCGTGGTAAATGTTTTTGATAGGGCCCTATCAGTATGTACTCACTGAGTACATACTGATAGTACGACGAGATAGTAGGTTGCCTCATTGGACCACTTTTTTTAAGGTTAAAATTTTCGTCAATCATTTTAGCAAAACTGCTTTAAACATTTTTAATCATATAAATAAACGCGATAACTGTTCGTTACATACATTCAGGCGTCAATTAATAGATAATAACTAGAGTTATATTGAGTTTAATGGCAATAATTAAGTAGCTTTGATTGGACCATTAAACCCTTGATTGGACCACAATGGTTTCTATCATTGAAACATAGTCCCTCGACGTCATTGGTCCAATAATGGGAACTCAGTAAATGTTGATAAAAATAATAATAACATTTTATTTAATATTAATTAAATTGGTATCTACCTACTTCGCGTAAGCTGGTTTTACGCTTTTCACAATCTTAGTCAAATCAGATTAGACGAGTTAGTCAAATGGCATTGAAGTGGCGGTGCTAATTCATTTAAATTAATAATGTCTTCCCAATTCCTGTGGTCGGTAGGTCTGAAATTTTTTAAAACAGATTTGGTTTGGTACCTATATCAATTCAAATCAATTGGCGGTATCACTACAAAGTTATTTGCCTTATTCATCTTATGTTTAACCAGATCCAAATATCAATAATGTCGTAATATGGCACTTAACTCTTTGATAATAATTTCTACTAGCTACTATCAAACTAATAATAAAATATGAACAAAAATAAAACGGTGATATAGCTACTCGACCCGAAGGTAGCTAGGAAATAAATAAAAATAATATCCTTACGAAACAATCAACGAAAAACAAAACAGAAAATATAGATCCTTAATAATATAAACAAATCCAAAAACTTTATTATATACTCGTAATTAATCCTTACAAAACGGACAAAAATACTTCTTCTGGTGTTTACTCGCACCGCCGCATTTAACATGTACCCAATCTTTACATAATTGGCGCTGTATCATATTCTCAAGTTCACATAAGTCGCATATTTTGCAGTACCATTTCTTAGATTCTTCAGTGTCTCGAACTTCATCTGTTTTCTTCTTTTTATCTAAATCCATCGTTTTCGGGCGTTTCTTTCCTTTTTGATTTTTTTCTTGTGTCTCTTCTAAAGCATGCTTATACGGTGAACTGGTCAATTCGGTAGCTTTTTGAGTATTACGACTTCTTTTCTTTAATTCAGCAGCTATAAGGCTCGATCTTGGCGACACATGTTCCATTAGTTTGCTTGTACGGGGGGTGGAAGCCCATGTTACGTTTGCAGATTGATTGGTGGTACAATTATGAAGTTGGCAGCTCGTTGTGTCACTTAGGGTCTGTGTAGTGGCATCGTTTGAGAAAGACGGTGCTTGTGTTTTAGAATAAGATGACATTTGCGAGGGCTCCATACTGACCTGGACTTGAGTGGACGATGGCACATACTGGGCTTGTAACTGGTGAAGGTGGTTGTGTAATAAATAGGGTATTATTATCTTCTTCAACAGCTATAAAGTCGAAATCTTGAAAAACGTTCCTATCAATCGGGTAAATACCTGATTTTCTGAACCCATTTACTATGTTGCCAATGGACGCTGCTCGTTCATATGCCCTTCCAAATAGCATAGATATTGGTACTGAGTGACAACTCTTCCGGGATTGTGCCTCAGCCATTTTTCCGTTTCGTCGATATAATACGAGCTCAATGGTTTAAAAAATGATACATCAAGAGGCTGAAGCTTGTTTGACGTATGTCCCGGTAAGGAGAATAGGACAACTCCGTGTCTTCTTGCCAATTCAATCGTTGGTAAATGTTTCGTGTGCGTCACATGACCATCAAGAATGAGTAACACCGGCTGTTCAGGTGATGGTTTCACATGTTCAATGAAATGTTGTAACCAAACAAAAAATATGTCTTTAGTTACATAACCGCTCTCTGGATTGTAAGCAAAAATTGTTCCTGCCGGGGCTCCATCTTGTAACTCGACTTTGGCGTTTTTTCTTTTAAATATTATTTGTGGTGGTACGCACTGCCCTGCGGCATTTACACAGCAGATGGCAGTGGTCGTTGTGCCTCTTTCTCCACTTGTAATTGAACCCACCTGATGTTTTCCTTTTTTGGCCAAAATTTTTCGAGGCTTTCTTTGTACATTTTCATCGACATTATAAAAATGTCTAGCCTCGGTTATACCGTGTTTAGTAGTAACTTCTATCAGTTTGTCGAAAAAGTCTTTAATTGTTTCCTTATTGAAAGCTGTAGCTCTATTAAATGATGTCGCTCTTGGTTGTCGTAAGCTAAGCTCCGGGTGACGTTTCATGAAGTTGTAGTACCATTTTTTGCCAGCGCTTTGTTTGGCTACGTTAAATCTATGTTTTATTCCGTATTTTTCAGCATACCTAAAGGCTAACATTCGGACGTCTTTCGGTGTGTAGCCAAACAAAACTGACTCCATTTCAATGATATGTTTCACCATTTCGGCTTCAATTTTTGGTGTAAGGTCGCCTTCAGAACCTTTGAGTTGCACACTACCTTTAGCCTTTCGGTTTGCATCTGTTAACCGGCGATGTAATGTCGCTTTTGGCACACCGTACGACCTCGCAGCAGCATTGATGCCGATTTTTTTTGTCTGGACAGCCTCGATAGCTAGTTGCATACTTGTTTCGTTCCATTCATAATATTTTCCTCTTCTCTGTCTATTGGGATCCAGGTTTTCCGCTGTGTCACCCATCCTTTAAAAAAGAAACAATTTTAATTTTGTTCCTTTTCTGATGCCATCATTGGACCAGTTCAATGATAAGGATCAAAGGGGGTCCAATGATAGCAACTAGATATGGTTTGAAAACCACTTCATTAGCAAATAACACGTTATAGTAAGACATTTAAAACAATAGTCAAAAAGATACCAGTAGAGTACAAAGTGAAGCATTAGTAATACGGTTGCATTAAAGTAATAAACGAAGTACTTACCTGTAATTTTCTGTCACGACGAAAATAAATTTTAGCCCGCTCAGATTTTAGAAAATACGTGCACTCCGATTACTTGCCGCTCGGTCACTGGCAATTGGAGCAAACATGTGGCCTCTTGCGGCTATGTTTTGTCTCTTTCATTCGAGAATTGGTACCTCCGTTTTTGAGAACAATGGAGGGTCCAATCACAGCGCCGGTCCAATGATGGCTACTTTACCCTACTACTCAGTTTAATTTTAAAAAACTTCGAGATTTTCAGCGTACTCAATTTCTCGTTTTGTATATGTCCCACTAATGGACATAGGCCTCCTTCCACTCTTAGGCGAGAGAGAGGGAATGGTCTGTAGTCCCCACGTTAGCCTAATGCGTATTGGAAACTTCACATTAATTGCTCGCTAGAACGTAATATCTCAACTCAATGCATTTATCGTCTGTTCGCTTGCTTTTCGGTGAAGGAACAACATAATCGTGAGGAAACCTGCATACATTTATAATGGAAATAAAAATAACCCTTTAATTTCAATAAGATATTCATTAAAAAAATATATTTTTTCGAGCTTTCTGTTCCGCACAAGTGTCTATAACATCATCAAAGTTTAAAGATCGGGCCACAGAATTCTCAATAGAGCGAATAGCCAAGTTACATAACCTGTCTTGTCTCATAGCATAGAGTTTCTTAAATAAGTTTTTATCAATTTTAGTTTTGAATATCATCGTTCAGCACTAGCTGTAGTCACAGGAATGTAAGAAATAATAATAGGGGTTAAAGTATGAAATTTCCTATTTGTACTGAAAATGTAAATTGTTTATTTTTGAAATTTTTAACAAATTTATTTAATCAAAATAGTTGCCATTATTATCTATACATTGCTGCCATCTAATGGGAAGGTCATTAATGCCTTTGCGATAGAACTCCGACGATCTAGACTGCACAAACTGTGTGAAAGCATTTTTTACTGCCTGCTGGGAAGAAAACTTCTTGTCACGTAGATAATTGTCCAAATCACGAAAAAAATGGTAGTCCGTTGGAGCAAGGTCTGGTGATTACGGAGGATGAATAATGGTTTCTAACTGCAGTTCCTGAAGGGTCAAAATGGTTTCTCGTGCTATGTGAGGCCTCGCGTTGTCGTGGAGCAATAATGGTGAAGATCGATTCATGAGTCGGGGCTGTCCTACTGCTAGTTTTGTCAACATGGTTTGGAGTTCGGCACAATAGACATCTGCCGTTATTGCTTGACCAGATCGGAGAAAACTATAGTGAATAACACCATGCTGTGTGTGAGACCACCAAACAATTACCATTACCTTTTTTTTTGTAAGTTTTGCTTTAGGACACTGTTGTGGTATTCGACCTGGGGTCAGCCATTGCATTTTTCTTTTCCGGTTATCATAAAGAATCCACTTTTCATCACATGTTTGGGGTTGATGTCAATTAAATCTAAATGTCAACTTAAACTAATGTCAAATGTCAATGAGTGCCAAAAAGAATAATTAAAATGCAAGGCGAGAGTTATTGTCATGATTTCTAATTGAACACTAAATAAAAACTATGTATAATTTAACCATTACGGCACCAGATCGCAGTTCATTGCACTGATATTTGTAGGTCGCGATCAAAGTGCACAATTGACGCGCCTAATTGACAAAAAATATAAAATCTTATAATTGCAATTTGCACTGTACTTTGTACTTCACATGTTACAATTCGATCCAATATTCCTTCATTTCTGTACCGGTTCAACAAGGCAACACAAGTTTCAACACGCGTTTCTTTCTGCAAATTAGTCAAATTACGAGGCACCCATTTTTCGTAATTTTTTATTTTATTGATTTGACGCAAGTGAGTCAATATTGTGGGTAAGGTAACGTTAAACCATGCCGCTAATTCCTGGTAGTTTGACTAGGATCGGCTTACACTATCTCTCTTAATCCATCGTTATTCCCCTGTGTGGGCGGTCTTCCTCGTGGCTCGTTCTTAAGTCGAAATTTCCATCACAATAGCTTTAGCCACACTTCTCTAGCCATTTCGTTTTTTTTCCCATGATTCGGGAATTTTTTTGTTGCATTTTTTTTTGCTAATAAATACGCTAAACTTCTTGTTTCTTTTGTAGTCAGCCCATAATTTGACGCAGCACAAGTCAACAAAAATCACTTAATATCTTTTCTTCATCCTTTGTGAAAACCGTCGGGCTGATTTAGCCGACAGATGGAGTATCGTCTGTCAATTGTTGTTGATGTGCCTTTTTCTTCTTGATATATCTTTGTAAAGACATATAATTTAAATTGTACGAAGATGCTGCACTTCTAAGGCTTTCGCCTCTAACGTCACCTCCTCAAAGGCCAGGTCGTAAATTTCGATACTAGCCATACCTCTCTCTGTTTTACGAACATATATATTAGGCATTCTGAAACAATTAAAAAGTAATGAAGCATTCGAATTCATACAAAATAGCCATAACACTTGTTAGTAAATGAATTAGGAGAGTTGTGACAGCCTGTCACAATTCTCCTAGGTGCGCAAAATAGTGAGTGTGCCAGAAAAATAATGTATAACCTCCAAACAGTAAGAGAACTCAATAAAGTTGTAAGTTGCTTTGAATCTTGAAGAACCGATGCAAATAAAAAAATATATTACACTAATGCTTCCGTAATATATAGCAAAAGACAGAATAATAAAGTTATGATCAAAAATTTACTTTTGGTCGTTTTTTAGATGACAGCGTCACAGTATCACAACCGCTATTAGTGGGCCGTTGGCGCGTACTAAATCTAATGGGCAGTCTAGAAACCAATAAATGTGCGACGTTGCCAGCTCGCTAACGGTCACTGGCTTAGCGAAATCGCGTGTGTCACAACCCTCCTCGGTCTCCCCTACATGTATAAAAGCCCTATTTTAGCAATATTCTTTGATTATTTATTTAAACATTTTAGCATATAATAAAATTTAAAATATAAACTAAAAATAAAACAACACAATTATTAATTATAACTATAATCACAGTTATTTATTACAATGAAAAAACAAAATGCATAAATTGTAACAAAAAAAAAAATACTTCTTCAAAATCAACTAAAACATATACCGTAAAACGGGGCTATTTGAAACGTTTGTTTGCTAAACCATGTTTTATATGCAAGAACAACGAATGAATCAACTCCACAATGGGTTTTTTGAATAGTTCTAATAATCTCCTTTTAATCAGTACAACTATCAAACGTCTATGAAAAGTAGATTTGAAGATATATATTTTTAAACACGCAGTTCCAAATATCGCTACTATGGGGTAATTAGGTATTCAAAGTTTATTTGATCTGTTTTTCTTAATTTATAAGACATGTGCTAAATAAGACGAAGCAAGCGATATTTGAAAATACGTTAAGGTAAATTGGTTTGAGTTCAATGGTAATTTAACGTGTTTCGGTCAATAAACGAACGAATTATTGAAATTTAGATCCATATTTAAAATTATTTTTGTTGTTAAATTGGGGTTATTTGGAATTTGATATAAATATAATAAAATTATGCCTATTATAAGCAAAGCGATATTTGGGATTATTAAGGGAAAGCTATTTGATAATATTTAAACAGAAATGTATTTCTATTGGTAACACTTTTAATATTCATCAACATTTTTAATATTAAAAAAATTGCGTGAATTTACTTAAATATGTTAAAAATTCACAAAATAATAATAATGCGATTATTACCACCAGAGGTAATAAGCACACATTAAATCACATAACAAAGGTTAAAATTTCACAACACAAAATAATTGGTACCTAATTAGGTGCAGATTAAATGCCATTAAAAATGTAAAAATTTCACAAAATAATACCGTAAAATGGTCCTACTTTGCTCCAATTTTTGCTCCAAAAGAAAATAAATTATGATTTTGGTTAAGCTGTTAATTTTTAAATACACTTAAGAGGTATTAATGTAAAGAGTAACATGTTATCTAACATATTTTTAAAGTTAAATCAATATAATTAACTATTTTATAATTACAAGCGCGGATCCAGTCCTCATAAAAGGTTGTGGTCACAGCTACTAGAAAATCGGCTAAATACGAGTCGGAGCATGAACATGCTCATTAACAATCATGCAAGTCGTTTATGAACTTTTGAATTAGATTATTTTCTTTTTTCTGAGCATGAGGCCTTTGGCCTTAGGAATGGAAATAAACTTAGGAGGAAGTCGGACCCAATTTCTTCAAATAAAATAGTCAGTTTCCAGATCCAAACCTATTTCAATCAATAACTTTTATTTTTTTCTTTTTTTCTAGTAGATAGTAAGCCAATATAGCGACACTAGACTGGGTAAATAGGTATCTTGACGTTTATATCAGGAGTAATGTAAGTGAGATCAGCAAGTGAGATCCACTAGACGAGATTTTTATTATTTTTTACATTTTGTAAGAATATCAAATTAAATTAAGGTACATTTTACATAAAACAACTTTATTAGGTACTTACTTAAATACAAATTCTAGCTTACGTTTCTTTTTTGCGAAAACGTTGATAATGTCATCGATATCCAGGTTCATATCTTTGTGTATATTTAGGAGAGCTAGCCCGGATAATCTTTCCTGTGCCATTGAGGCACGCAACCAAGATTTTATTCTGCGAAGAGTTAGAAAAAGATCTCTCTGCGGTAGCTACGCTGACCGGAAGAGTTGCCAGTATTTGTGCGTTCCGAATCACGCACGTTTCATTGATTAATTGTGTTTTTTAAATTTTATTAAGGCATGTCGTTTATTATCATCAGTCTATCGATCTCAATAGACCGTAAAAGTGTGACGTCACACGTCTATTAAGGTTGTGGGTATGCCCATTGTGCCCACAACGGTGGATCCGCCCTTGTATAATTATATAAAAAAGATGAATTTGGAGCAAAGTTACCGATGCTCATGGGTATCTTTGCTCCTGTGTATATTTCACTAGAAATCTCCATTGTGGACGCTGAGCAAAGTTGTGCTTTCTTTATTCAAACAATGCTCCAGTGATATTACGTTTTACCGTTTTTGAAAGTATCATTGGTCGAAAAATGGGTAAAGATAAAAAAAATATATGTTCTTAATTTAATTTCAAAATCACTTAGTTTCATTGGTTTATTTATATTCTTAAATTGTAATAGGCACTGTTCTCTTAACTACATAGTAACTTTGGTTACAAAAGTTTAGTCTTTGGACAAAAAATAGTCTAAAATGAAAACTTACGACTAAAGAATATTTAAGAAAATGTAACATTTTTAAACTTTAAATATTTTAAAACCCCAAGATACGAGTAAGTAGCTTGGATAACAATCAGTCGAAAATAAATTAATAAGAAAACAAGATAAACTTCTCAAAAATAACTTAAATTTGTGAAAATGTAACATTTTTAAACTAGACATATTTAAAAACCCCAAATTCCGTCTAGTTCAGGAACCGAATATATTTCACGGCGGGTACTTATTTTTTTAGGGAAATCAATACATCCCAATATATCCTGCCAATCGTATTGAATCTCATCAACGGGTTTAGGCCATGTCCAGGATTTTAGAGACTTCTTCATTGAAGAGATATACGGCCCTTCTTTAGTAATTTTTGTAATTTTACCAGGAAACATTTCCCCCTCATACGTGAAAACTACATATTGCCCAACCGCCTTCACAAGTGGTTTAAAATTGCAATTTTTATTAAATGTTTCGGCAGGTGTATCAGTGTTAGCTTCAAGATTTTCTAAATCTCTTCTGCGTAAGAGCTTTCACTACTGGCTCCACGGCGACATGGTTGCTTTGAAGTTGACGGCTGAGCCAACTCTTTATTTTCCTTATCATCCAAAAGCGAGCCTAATTCTTCAGTTACACTTTTTCCAGGAGTGATGTGAGTGGAATGAGTTTCCTGCGACGTCCTTTTGTAGTTCCACTTGTCGTCCATTCATGCCTCTTTGCTTCAAGACTCTGTAGAAAAGAGTCTTGCAAAGCAGTCTTGTCAACAGTTGTAGGTAACCTCTCTAATAATGGATTGGCATCAAGCGGATAGATTCCACATTTTCGAAAGCCTGAAACTAAGTTTGTCTCCCGCGTCGGTTCCAAAATATTGATGAGTTGGTTTAATAGAATTGGGAAACTGCTTTTTTGAAGTATTTGCTCTCGACTACCTTTTACACTTGCCTTCCACTCGGTCAGTATTTTTCTCCATGCTACCTTCATTGGGTGAAAAAAAGCAACATCTAACGGCTGTGTTAGATGAGTGCTATTAGGGGGCAAACAAACAAATCTAATATTATTTTTGTCACAGGCATTTAGGACCAGAGATGTGCAAAATAGGTTATAAAATGTATTTAAATGCAAAATGCAAATACTTTTTGTATTTTGTTATTTCAAATACAAAATACAAAATAGTTTTTCATTTTATATTTAAAATACTAAATGCAAAATACGTATTTACAAAATGCTTTATTAAAATAAAATACTTTTAGTTTTAAATTATCTTTATTTTGTTGAAAAGTTTATTTATTTTAGCCAGCTAACAGGCTGGTAAATTTACTTTGATAACTTACTTAAATTAAATTTATTTAACAGATTTTAATAAAATAATTTGCTCAAATACACTGTCGCTCGTCTACTCGCAATCATGCCACCATAAGAAAAAAGCCTCTCTACTGGCGCAGAACTAGGCAAGCAGGTATTATGTTTCAAGAATAACATCTTTACTGTAGGATATTTATTTAATGATTGCAGGCTGACATCATTATCCTTCAAATATTGCAATGATTCCAGGTCAATAGTGGTGTTTGCATTTGCACTATCACTAGCTAGTGAGGAATCCGAATCATCATAGAACATGTAGTAGGATTCATTTTTTTCTTTCTTGTGTGATGATTGGATCACACAAGATCTTTATGATCATTTTTAAGTTTTTTCTTTCTTGTGTGATGATTGGATCACACAAGATCTTTATGATCTTCTGCAAGGAACAATTCCTTTATACGAGGGGGTACCCAAAAGAAACCGAACTTTTTTGACGTGACAACGTCTTAAATTAGGTTGCGGCTGGGAGTCACTTATGAAAAAGTGTAACGCTCGGTAACGTTACGATGAGTCACCGAACGAGAGAGAGGCCCGCCGAATGCCTTGCGTCTCTCTCCCACTCAACTATGTTTGTTATACTTTTATATGATTTCAATTTGTATTTTATTAATTGGCTTGTGTTTGATTTTATATGTATATTATATTTGTATGCACGTGCATGCATATTTATATTTATAAAAATAAATTGTGTTTTATTTCATGTAAAATCTTCGCAAATTATTGGCAAATACAAAACCCTTGGGATGTAGCAGAATACCAGCGCTTTGCTCACATCCTTTTGTGAGCAATTCCAATCACTGAGCTATATACGACCCTTTTGCACTTCTGCTGCACTGGGTTGTTTGTTTTAAGAAAATATTATTTTTCGTTTCTTTGTGTTCCTTTATTTGTGTGTGATGAAGATGTTTCGTAAATAAAATTTTGACGTGACGTCTATTAAATTGGTACGGCGTGGAGTCATTCTCGGAAACACCGTAACGGCCGAATCTGACGCCACACGGAGTCCACGCCTACTTTACCCCCACCCCTAGAGCGCCCGAAGGCATACTCGGAAACGGCGTTACGGCCGATCTGACGCCACACGGCAACGTAATAGAAATATAAATGTTATACATTACTTTATTTTAAATAATTTCATTGCACCCAGAAAAAAATACCATGTAATAGACGTTTTTTTTTAATTTCTGTATTTAAATTTTAAAGAAAAAATCTTTAATCCCCTTCGAAGTACTCTCCGCTGGCACTAATGCACTTGTCCAATCTTTTATTCCACTGCTCAAAACATTTTTTAAATTCATCTTCTGTGATGCCCGACAGCGCCTCCGTCGTTTTACGCCACACTGGCGATTTCATCATTTCTAAGAACAGTTCGCCATAGGCTATCATTCACGCCGCGCGCGCTCATATCATTATATTATCAATTATATCAATTTATAAGTATCAAAAGTTTCATTACTTTATCTATCATAAAAGGTGTGTGTGAACCATACATACTTTTATGGTCCTTCGAGCCGGATCTACTACTATGAATTTACATGCGTGTCGGATTTCTTCGTCAGTCCTACGTAGTGGCCCCAAATCCAATTTTATCTGATATTTGCTCACATCTGGATCGCGAAGTGCAATTACCCCGTCCTTCGCACTCCGAATGATATTTTTTGTACCTTGGTGGTATTTACCTGAGTACAAGACTTTGACAAGTTGAGTGGATATGGAGATCATGCCGAACAATTTTATGTCGTTGATATCTGCAAAGATCCATGTGGTTTTAAATTTGAATCGGAATTCATTAGGAATAACATATCTGGTCCAGTACATATGTCTAAGAAATGTTTTTCCCAATGCACCTAGGTCATTGTTAGACATAGGATATGATGGGGGGACCTTGTACGGGATCTCTAGGAACAAGTTTTCAAATGCAGATGATCGCCACAGTGATATTAAACTGGGGTGACGACTTACCCGGCTAATCAAGTGTAACCCGACACCCAGAAGAGCTTCCCTTGGTCTGGTCAGCTCAGAGATTGATCGTCTTGATATGCAATGTATTGATGATGCTCTAATCAGTCCTTCCAGCAGCCCCTCTGAAAAGGCTCTGGGGATTACCTTCTTCTGTATGCTGAGGGGGAAAATAGATGAGTCCTCTGATCGGCTGTCATTGCTGAGTACTAGATCACCATATAAAAATCCGCACGCTACGCCTACATGATGACTTTGTTCATACGCGCTGATAGCTCCCCACTGTCCTAATCTGACATTTTGGATAGGTATGTCCTGGTACCAGGGGGCGCCTTCCGGCTTCCATTTCTCCAGTATGTGGGAGACATCATCATGTCTGAAATCTTGTGTAGTGTCTATTGTGATGTCCTTAATTTCCCTGAGGCATGCAAGACATTTAATGTGGTGATGGAAGAAACCTTGTGTATTGTCCCCATCCATCAATTCGGCAACAGTTGCCTGCGCGAAAATCAACAGGCTCTGATGCATAAAGTCGTGGTTGATCGAGTTTAGTGTTGACAATGTATCCGTTGTGGTACACATCCAGGTTAACTTAGATGGGCTTTGTGCTGCATACCCAGCAGAGCTCTGGCGGGAACACGCAAACCTGTGCAGCGCCGATCCTGTTCTCTTTGCCCCTTCTATCTTATGGTCCCATGCAGAACCAGTTAATGCCTCGATGTTCTGTAAAATATTAACACTTAATCTTGACCCAGGCTCCACAAACCAACCAATAGCTGATCTTAATTTTGTAGCTCTCTTAATAAGAGGTATTTTTGATTCCCGTTCCCACTGTTGCAGAATGCTTGTTGTTTCTGATGTTCTAGAACCCATGTATGCTCTGTAAGGTCCCCTAACTTCCTTGTATTGACTTAGCCCCTGTGGAACTAACGTTGAGATATAATGGGACAGGGGAGGTGGTTGGGCACAAAGTTGGCATGTGGCCCCCTGTCGAATCGGCTGTGTGAGTAACTCTGCCGGATGGGGAACTGAGGCACCATGCACCTCTGAACCCCATGATTTCCTTCTCAATCTGTCTGCATGACTGGAGGAGCATGCCCAAATTGGTACTGATAATTTTCTACTAGTTACTGATAAAATATTCTCAATCGTCTGCAGCTCACTGTCGATGATCAATTTTTTAATTCTTTTGTCTATTTGTTTAGTGAAAAGTGTTCTAATTGTTTTTGAATTTTGAAACAGGCCAACCAGTCCTTGAATTATTCCTAAATATGTTGCTGAGAGATATTCACTTAAGAACCTAGGAAATAATGGATGGATTGATTTTAGATATTCATAGAGTTTATCCTCATTTCGTCTCATGAAAATTAATGAATCTCTCATTACTTCATTCTTAACATTTTTTGAAGACTGTAACAGTGTGTTTTTGATCTCTTCTTTAATCAATGTGTTGGGATTTACGCTTCCTGCGATATTTAAACTTGTAGGGTCCTCAATCAACTTCTTGAATGCAATGGTCGACATGCTACCCAGGTTCGGATATCCAGCTGCGAGTGATAAATTTTTCTCTGATATACTCCCATTGAGGTAAATTATCCTCCAGAATGTGATAGCTTCAGTAACAGGATCAGGAAAGCTTCTGATTAGGAACCTAGTCAATGACATGCCGCAGGCAAACCAACAAACATCGCTGCCACGACTAGAACTTTGTGGAGCTTTGCTATTATCACAACTCACAGAGAAAGTTAAAAACGCTTTATCAAATCGAGAGGTCGTAGTTCATGCCTGGACAGATTCCATGATTGTCTTGGGTTGGATTAACGGTGATCACTCACGCTGGAAGCAATTTGTTGCTGCTAGAACTCAAAAAATCAAAAATGTAATACCAGCATGTCATTGGAACTATGTACGTTCCGAAGATAACCCGGCTGACTGTGCAACTAGGGGAAAATCAATGACGCAATTATCAGAGTTTCGTTTGTGGTGGAAGGGACCCGCCTGGTTACCAAATTACTGCGATAAACAAGCAGATATATTAACATATGACACCACCCTGGAAATAAAAAATATTAAGTTAGTTAATGTAGTCACTGAAAATAATAGTATATTAATACAAGAGTTATTATTAAGATATAGTTCATTAGATAAGATAATTAGAATAGTATCTTGGATGAAGAGATTTATGTTAAAAAAAGGAGACAAACCTATGTTTTTAACATTATCAGAAATAGAAAAATCAAAAATACTTATCATAAAGCAAGTTCAGCAATATCATTATTACCGCGAAATTGATAGCTTAAAGGTAAGCAACAAAGTTCACACTAAAAGCATTATTTGTAATTTTCATCCATTTATAGATTGTAATGGTCTTCTTAGAGTGGGAGGAAGACTAAATAAAGCTCATATTAGCTACGAAATGAAGCATCCCTTAATCATACCGAAGGGCTGCCGACTCTCCGAGTTGCTGATAGATAAATATCATAAAATAACATTCCACGGAGGTGCTCGCCTTACTGCATCCTACATTAGACAGGAGTATTGGTTAGTTGGTGGAAACAGAGCAATTAAAAAACGTATCAGACAGTGCGTTATCTGCAGACGTCATGACCCTACGAAGCACAATCAGATAATGGGAGACTTACCTGCAGCACGTGTAAACCCAAGCAGACCATTTTATAATACTGGCGTTGACTTTACAGGGTTCGTCGACATTAAATCAAGCAAGGGTCGTGGTATCAAAACCACAAAGGGTTATATCGCAGTTTTTGTATGCATGGTAACAAAGGCCTTACCAAAGGCCTTACCAAAAGGCCAATCTGTTTAAGTGATTTTTCAAATAGTTCAAACCAACACCTCGCAGCCTGCTTAAGGCCGTATAAGGCTTTGTTTAACTTGCAGACATAGTTATCATCACAATCAATGCCATCAGGAATTTTCATATAAATTTCCTCCTTTAATTCACCATTTAAAAAGGCAGTTTTGACGTCCATATGATGAATTAATAAACTATGTTGGTTGGCAAAACATATTAAAAATCTAAAGGTACTAATTCTTGCAACAGGTGCAAATGTTTCATTATAATCTGTTCCATACTCTTGACTAAAACCTCTAGCTACGAGCCGTGCCTTATAACGTTTTGGATTTCCAGAAGCGTCATGTTTGATGCTAAATATCCATTTGCAATCAACGATATTATGATTTTTAGGTCTCGGTACTGTACGAGCCAAGCTCGTACATTGTGTAAATTTGTCCCGTCATCATTTTACGCCACACTGGCGATTTCATCATTTCTAAGAACAGTTCGCCATAGGCTATCATTCACGCCGCGCGCGCTCATATCATTATATTATCAATTATATCAATTTATAAGTGTTGGCGCCATAAATTAAATTCATCACATTTCGCGAGGTGTCAAACCTATTTTTCCTTTTACCCTTCCCAATAAAAATATCGTGCACCCGCCGCCGCAGGCGCTGCTACTACAGCAGCGCCCCCACTTTGTCGCGCGCCGCTTCGCAGACAACACTTGTTCTATCCGCCGTGACCGATTGATGGTTATCTCCGCCGTCGCGATCATCAATTCGGTTATATTTTTTGGAACGATATGAATAGTGGTTCATAAGTTTGTCGCTTCACCGCTGTTTCAAATGGTGGTGTAAAACTCTGGTGGTTGACTGAGAGTGCTAGTGCTGTGCCTCCCTGGATTGCTGCTGCCCTGCACCACCACGTGGCCGAGGAACGCCTGCTGCGAGAGTCGGAGGAGTCCTGCCCTTTTCCCTAGGCGAGACACCCACGCGCTTTCGGTATTTGTAATTTGGTATTTTAAAATTTATCGAAGGTCCGCCTTCCGCCAGGGCGCCGCCAATAAGTATCAAAAGTTTCATTACTTTATCTATCATAAAAGGTGTGTGTGAACCATACAGGTACTAAAGTCCATGTATTATTAACCAATAAAGAATTCAATTCATCCTGAATTGCATTTTCCCATTGGACACTGTCATGTCTATTTTTAATTTCATTGTACAAATTAGGCACTTCTGAGGACATAGATTGAGAGCATAAAATAAAATCACCATCATTAATTTTTTATATGGTACTGGAGGTCGATTTTTAAGCCTAGCACTTTTTCTTAAAGTACTTATATTTTCAAAGGATTCGTCTTCCTTTGTTTCAACAGATTTATCAAAATTACAATCAACAATGTCAGTGTTTAGCTTGCGAATTTTATTCGGGTGTACTTGCTCATCAGATTTACATACATCTGATTCTTTACTGTTAGAGTTTTGAGACTTCAATGACACTGATTTAGATAAAACATCATTATCAGTTTTGTCATGAGAATTTTTATTATTCTCTTCAGACTGAGATTCAGGCCTGGATTGCAAAAAGTTTGTCTCATCAACAATAACATCTCTAACAACAGAACATTTTCCAGTTTCAGGGTTCCAAACTTTATAACCGTTTGGTTCATACCCCACAAGTATACCCTTCCATTTATTTATTTATTTATTTATTAAGAATAACTAACAGCTATCACAATAAAATATTAACTATAAAACTATGCTTAATGTAAGTAGGTACAATAGTTTTAAGGTACGTTTAGTGTTTACATAATATAGTCTAATCATTGTGAAGCCCATACCGTTATCCACAGATTATTAATAGTAGGTATTACTCGATCTAACATTCATATGATTAGATATATCTAGTGATTAATTGTTGAATCACAATAGTAGGTATATGTAGTTTAAAAACATCAATTGGTTCCAGTAGTGTATGAGATGTGGAAAAACAATAAAAAAAAAATAAGTAAAAAAAAAATAAGTTAACAACTTATACCTATTTTTAACAATTTTATCAAAAAAAAAAACAAAATTATAAATACTAACTCAACCTTGTAATATGTCTATCACTAATCTCTTGAAGATTGACTCTGATTCAAAAAATAAATCTAAGTTATGAAATAATTTGTTAAAAGTGTCAGCAAGCTGGCGCAGAGGTGCGCGCGCGCCAGCGTTAGTGCGGCGCGCCGGCACGTACAGCACGCGGGGCGCGCGCACCTCGCGCCTGTGAGCGCTGCGAGGGACCACATAGCACAATTCATTATTCAGATCTATGCGATCAAATTTGTTATTACATAATTTATGAAGTGTCATGGTGCTCAAAAGTGTGCGTCTATTTTCTAAGCTAAGTAGTTTAAATTCCTCCAGTAGATGTGTGTATGATTGATAAATTCTTCGATGCTTAAAATTTATAAATATTTACGATATAATGGGTTCCAGATTGGAACTGCGTATTCCAGCTGGGGACGAATAAGTGTCTTATAAAGCAATAACAACGTAGAGGGACGCTTAAAATCGCAAGAAGACCTTTTTACGAATCCGTACATTCTAAGGGCCCTGTCTCTAATGGTATATATATGTTGATCCAGGTGCAGCTTAGAATCTAGTAATATTCCTAGATCCTTTACCGTCTCAGCTGATTTAAGACCGAGACCTTGTAAAATATAAGTATTTTTTATAACGTTTCTTTTTTTTGTAAATGTAATTTTAACACATTTAGAATGACTCAGATGGAGCCTGTTATCTGTACAGTAGTTAGAAAATCTGTTTAAGTCCTGTTGAAGTAATTCTACGTCTTCAATAGTATTACATGTTCGGTAGATTTTTAAGTCATCTGCGTACATAAGAAATTTAGAGTTGAGAAAGCAACATTTAATATCATTTATAAATATATTAAATAATAAAGGACCAAGGATGGATCCCTGGGGCACCCCAGAAGTGACGTTGCTTGTATTAGATTTGAACCCATTAATCACTACCGTTTGAGATCTATTAGTAACATATGACAAAAACCATCTGAGCAAATCCCCTCGAATACCATTATAAGCAATCTTTTGTAAAAGCAATGCATGATCCACCTTATCAAAACATTTTTGGAAATCAGTGTAAACAGTATCAATTTGAAGACGACGATCCATATGCTCGAATAAGTAATTAGTAAAAATCAGTAGATTAGTGGTGGTTGACCTACGTCTAACAAAACCGTGCTGCTCTGGTATTATTATATTATGTAAGATAGGATATATAGCGTTATGCACCAACTTCTCAAAAAGCTTAGACAAAACGGAGAGAATAGATATTGGGCGATAATTTTCTATATTATGTCGATCACTTCCCTTATGCACTGGCGTTATGTGCGCATGTTTCCAGACGGAAGGGAAAACACCTTCCTTCAAGCACTTATTATACAGAATATAAAGAGGTTTGGACAGTGAAGTTGCAGTAGATTTAAGAAAAATAACAGGCAAGCCGTCAGGACCTGGTCCCTTAGACTAGTCCATGACTTATCATCGAACTTATTTTTATTTGTTTTAATATGTACATAAACTGTTGCCCCAAACACTTTCAAATACTTTATCTGTGGCTTTTTATTATGCCACATTTGATATGGCGTTTGAAAGAGTTTCAACGCTCTAGTTGGCGACAAATTTATTAAATAAACAGCAGTTAAAACTGCTTCGCCCCAAAATACCTTATCTAGCTTAGCACCGCTTATCATAGAGCGAGCTTTTTCAGTGATTGTTCGGACCATTCGCTCCGATACGCCATTCAACTGAGGTGTACGAGGAACTGTCAAATGGTATACGATACCTTTCTCAACACAATAATTTTTCATTTCCGTTGATAAATACTCACCTCCGTTGTCACAGTATAAGTTTACTAATTTAGAATTAAATTTAGCTTCACTTTTGTTAACAAAATCTTTAAAAGCATGTAACACGTCGGATTTATATGTTATTAAATATACAACACAGTAGTGAGTGTATTGATCAACAAAAAGTACGAAATAGTTTTTATTGTCGTACGTGATCGGAGTGATAGGTCCGCACACATCACTGTGTACAACAAATAATGGTCGATTTATGTGACTTTTATCTTTTGATTTATTAAACGCTAGTCTACTCTGTTTCCCATTTATGCATGCTTCACATAGATCATCATTAGGTATAACTGGATCTATTTGATTTGTATCTTCAAACATTTCATAATGTTTCAATGTCAGGAATTTTGATTTACTAATGTGACCTAATCGTTGATGCCATAATTTATAGTTATTTTTATCACTGCATGCCTGGGAAACAGTTTGAACAGACTTAATTGTAACAGTAAAATCTAAAATTATTTAATTATTTATTGACTTACCAGTCATGATACAGTAGAATCCGGATATAACGACCTTCAAGGGACCGGCGATATTATGTAGTACTAACCGGATGACGTATAAAACGGATACATATTTACATATGTATGTAATTATGTACAATGTATTATAAGTGCGAAAGTTTGATTTTCCTATTTAGGTAAATAAAACATGTTGTAGGAATCAGTTACATATGTTTATTTTAATTATTCTTATATGTACACAAATAAGTAGTACATACCAAATTACAAACATAGGTACGTAATGTACTGTAATACTGTCACTAACGTAGGAAATCTGTTATTTGGGTTTGTTTTTGATAGACTTTTGTTCGGTAGTAAGAACTTCGGACAGCATTGTGAATTCGTGACATCATTGTTTTCATATGGTCATCATCAAAGTTAGTCTGAACAAATACATTAAGCGTTTCCGCAGCCTTCAGAGCTTCAGATACACTCAAGGCTGGATAAAACTCTGGTTCGTCATCATCACCGTCGCTATCTTTGCTATTCGCGTCGTCGGCGATGATATTATCCACAATGTTTTCATCAGACGGCTCTTCACAAGTGGCGACAGCATCATCGACACGCGCGTATTCTTCAAAGTCTTCGTTTGTTATGGGTAACTGATGCTTATCAATATCCTTCGCCCAAATGCTCAGTGGTACGTCGTCTTCTTCGTTAAAATCATCTGAAGTTATGGTGTATTCTACATTGCTTCGGACAAAACCAGCATGTTTGTAACAGTTAAAAATTGTTCCTTGCTTGAGATGAGTCCAGGCATCTTGAATCATTAGAATAGCGTCAAGAACAGTGATCTTCGGGCACTCAAAACTACTGCATCCGCCATCTAGAAACTGGATCATTTTTAAAACAAGGTTTTTACGAAAATGTGCTTTCAAAGCTCGAATGATCCCTTGATCCATGGGTTGCAACACTGATGTCGTGTTTGCAGGCAGAAATACTAGGGTTATGCTTTTCAAGTCTGCAATATGGGGATGTGCAGGACAGTTGTCAACTAACAGCAGGATTTTCTTATTCTTTTTCGTAAGTTCACGATTCCATGCGCGTGCCCATTTGGTAAAAATGTCACCAGTCATCCAGGCTTTTCGATTGCTCTTATAATCCACTGGCAAATACCGTACATTTTTAAAACATCTGGGACGTTGAGATTTCCCGATTACGAGAAGTTTTTTTTTAGCTGTTGCACTCATGTTGGCTGCCACCATCACTGTTATTCGCTCCTTTGATAATTTTCCTCCTGTACATTTTTCACCTTTAAATTTCAACGTCTTGTCTGGGGTTAATTTATAAAACAACCCGGTCTCATCTGCATTAAAAATTTCATCATCACTAAATTGAGCACGTAGAGTAGGCCAAACTTTTTCTAACCAATCGTGTACATCACTCTGTTGTACTGACAAAGACTCGCCAACAATCTTTCCACTGACGATGTTGTGTCTTACTTTAAAACGGTTTATCCAACTCATGGAACATATGAAATTTTGCATGTCTGTCTAGCAAAAAAATTTGCTTTCTCTTGTAGCAGAGGTCCATTAAGAGGTATTCCCCGGTCGCGCTGAAGCTTAAACCACTGTAACAATGCCTTATCCAACTGCTCATGAGTAGAAGTTCTTACGCGTTTGCATTTCAAAACATTGGCATTAAATAGCGGCTCGATCTTGTATTTATTCTTCTTTATTGTTGATATTGTAGAATGAGATACGCCAAATTCCTTTGCGAGGGTCGCGTTTGATTCACCAGCTTCTAATCTGTGTAATATTGCACTCTTTTCTTCAATTGTAAAACACTTTCTCTTCACAGAACTCATTTTATGGCGCTTTATGAACTTGTCATAACAGGTGACAAACACTAACTGATTTACGCGCGTCAATAAGGAGAATTGAACGGTGAAGCGCGCGGGGAAAGTGAGGGGGCCGAGGCATTGGTCATTCGTCATCTAAATTGAAACAAAACACGGCGCGTCGTTTTAAACGGACGAATTATCGTAAAAAATGGTCGCTGACAGTTACATTTTCTCAGTATCTAACTATTAAACCGAACTTGAGTAAATAATATCGACGCTAAAAACGGTTAGTCGTTATAAGCGACGTCGTTATAAATGAATTCTACTATAGTTACACCATCCTTACATACACGTGCTCCTTGTTGGTCAAAAATAATACTCAGTCCTGCACGTTGCATCCTTGAAACCGACAGAAGATTATATGGAACTTCAGGACAGTAAAGAACACCCTCTAGAATCGCTTGAGTGCCCATATCGCTTGTTATATGCAAGGTCCCCTTCTTTGAAGCTGAAATAAATTCACCATGCTTAGCAACCGAAATTTTCAGAGGGGTAGGTAAATTGAAAAAATTAAAAAACAAATCATCCCTGTTAATTATATGGTCGGAAGCACCAGAATCCAGTAAGAATGTCAATTTGTTATTACTTAAATTATTTTGATAATCCCCTGCCATAAATGCAATGCCTGAAAAATCACTAGATGTAGAAGGTTGATTTATATCAATGGCCTGTACTGTTCTTGTCCGCTCAATACTTTTCTGCTGATTTATTCGTTTGTAATAGAAACAGTCATTTTTTACATGTCCCTTCCGTCCGCAATGGTGACATTTTATTTGTAGTTTTCTTTTAAAATTGTTTTTATTTTGAGGGTATTTTCTTTTAAATGTGGTATCGAATTTCCTCTTCTTCATAGTAGAATGATTATTTTGAACTTGCAGTACTTTAACACTCGTGTCCATAGACTCATTTTTTAACTTCACTTCAAAATCTAATAACCTTGTCTTAACAAAAGCCAACGTTAAATTATCTTCCGACAATGTTTCAATGGCCGTTATAACACTGTCATAGGAAGTGGGTAACGTGAGAAGTAAATGGGCCACCTTATCCATTTCTTCTAATTTTGCTCCGGCTGCTAATAATTCAGTAATAAGGTCATCAAAAATAGCGAAATGTTTTATGAGCGGTATATCACCTCTTGCATTTTTAAAGCTAATAATCTTTTTCTCATAGTTAGTTGGGTTGCAATACTTTTACGTTGATACAACGCATCCAAGCTATTTAAAATATCCTTAGCTGTACTATCTTCCTTCGCAAAGGCAAGAAAAGAATCGGATAGGTACTCAACAATTATATTTTTTGCTACACGATTAGCTTTTTCCCACTTACTGCATCGAATTATCGGGTCCTCGTCGGTAACACTAATCACATTTAATTCTGACAGTAATGCTCGTATCCTGAATTTCCTAATACTGTACTTCTCTCCATCAAAAGGTTTTATGTTTCTTTTAGCACTGAAATTTTCCATTGTAGGTAGGTAGGTATTTAACACAATACAGTAAACTACTATTTAACTTAAAACTTATTAATAAAGCAAACTGGGCCCATAACCTATAGGAGGTGTAGGAGGTTAGGGCCTTTACTTTAAACAAACTAATATTATATTTCAATTTTTAAATTATTTATATATTATGAAAAAGTACTAGGTAATACGTCCGTCTCCTAGCCACACAGAAAGCAAAGTGAGACGCTAATTTTTTTTTTTTTTTTTTTTTTCCTCAGGAGAGGAGGCTGAGAATCCATCATGGATACCAACGCAACAGGCAAGCAGGGATGCGTTGATTATGTCGGACTCCTGGTACTGTCGAGACGGCTCGACTACACAGACCTACCGACTAAACTCAGCCTAGCCTTCGAAGAGGGCGCCTATATATAGTAAATTTCTCTAATACTGATGTAGGTAGTTGACAAATAAATCAGTTTAAGTATTAATTTTTGTATGAATAATTTTCATATTCTAACACGCCAAACATTGTCTTAGTGTTTCAGAGCTGTAATTTTTATAATTTCTCGACCCTATACGTATTTTATAATTTCTCGGCATCTTTTCTGAAAATAAATTACAAATCCCTTGACAAAATAGAGTATTAATAACCACTTACAATAAATAAAATGTGTTTACTATTGAACGGCTAGTGTTTGGGTTTACTTTGCTCCAGGTGCAAAATTACCCCATTGTACTAAAGAAAATATCCACTCAACCGTCCCGCTGTCAGCGGCGTCAATGCGTCTTACGATCGGCCATTTCCGAGCGCGCACGAGTACATCATGCTGTTATCAAAAAATGGATAAAAACAGTTGAAACTTGTAAACTACACGAGCTATATCGCAACAAAAAATATTACGGATAGAGGAGAATCTAGCGCAAAAAATATTATATATATTTAACTTTCTATACCATTGTATTTAGTAGAAAATAAATGTGGAACTTGAAAGAAGCGGAATATTTTTTGATTCATTTTAATTTAGTTTATTCGCAATTTCGTTTGAATTTATATCCTTCAATTAATTTTTAAATTAAACTACATCAAATTCTCTTTCGTTTGATACTAATATGTAGATATTTAGCACACATTCAAATTATGAAATAAAATAAACAAAGTTACCTCTCCTCAAAATGAAATTACCTCAGATCGTACGACATCAAGACAGGGCTAAGGGTCGCGACGCACGAATTAAAAAATATTGAATTTTTTTTACACGAATTTGAAATTATCAATTTTAGTGACGATATATATATACATACAAGTTGCGAGGAATTCGAAATATTGAAATCGGTTTTCTCAGTAATTATTGTTTATTGAAATATAACATGGTTACAAATTAAGGATTTTTGAAATGAAACTATAATTATATTAGAATAATATTATAATAATGAAAAAAATATAATATATATATATATATATATATATATATATATATATATATATAATTACATGCTCTTGTATAAAAATTAACCTAACCTAAACATGGTATTTCATGAAGCAGCCTTCGATGCATAGGTTGACGTCACACTCCATGCACTTCCACACGGTTCTGGAAGTTATTTTCTTTTGGGCGCACATCCAGCAGCGCGATTGCTTGAATCCGGTCCGGATTGGAAAGTGTCGGTGCTTAAGTTTAGGTCTTGAAGTCGTCGTTCGTGGTTTTGTTATTGTCTGTCCAGTTCTAGTCAGTAGTTTGGGTTCTGTCATTAGGTCGATGTTTTTATGAATTTTGAGTAACGCCTCAGCTAACATTGTCCTAAACTGTCGATGTGTTGTAGTATGTGCAGTGTTGTATAATATAAAACAGTTAAATAAAGCGGCATTAAGAAGGCGACGGAATAATTTTTTATACCACACTTGGCATTTCACACGTTCTATGGGCTGAGCCGAAAGGAATTGATCTTTCCTGTCTACCCCTCCCATAGATTTATTGTATTAGTATCTGGTTCCTTCAGGACCTCCCTGTAGCCATTGGTCCCACAGATGTTCTGCTTTATACACAACATATATCGTCAAGGATTGTCCATCAGCAATTCCAGCAAACATCAAAGAAATTGATGACTTTGAGCTATTAATGACCCTTTCTGGATATTTGCACCCTCTCTTGAAAATGTATTTTTTGTTACCCGGATCATCAGTTAAATTTGTTTCATCATAATTTATTAGAGAGACTCCTTCGACTGATTTTGCGTAATGATTGAAAGAAAAAGTCGTCTATTACCTGTGGTGTAATTTGAGCGCGATCGCTAGATATATTTGTAACTGCACGATTGGAAATCTGACTTTTGTGTCTGCTTAGAAAATTACGTGCCCAATCTACACCAGGCATGTTTTCTTTTAAGTTATATACGTTTTTTCCAATTTTATTTAAGTATTTTTGTGCATATACACGTAGGTCAGTTGTATCTAAAGGAAACCCCCATTGGCTCAGTATTTTTATATGTTCGATAAAAGAGTTCTCTTCTTCTTTCGAAAAAAGTGTTGGGTGTCCCGTTTTTTGTTGGGTACAGTTCATATTTCGATATCTCCTATTTAAAGTGCTAATCGGAACATTATATTTTTCGGCAGACTCTTTAACTTTTAATAAACGATTTTGAACGGCTTCTATGGCTTTTCGCAAATTGTCTCAGAATATCTTTGATATGCTGGATAAGATTTGCCATTGCGTGTGTTGGTATATTTTCTTTGATAAGTTCGCACCATGATTTCAGACCTAATCCTGATTATTCCTGTGGACATAAAAGACTAATATTAATTTTAATTTAAACAATAAAACTTGTACATTGTTTTATTGTTTCATTTAATCACAATATCTTGTTATTTTTAGATTATAGATCCTTAGATTTTACAATAGTCAGACAACTTTTAACATCAGGATAAAATATTGTATAATATTGTTTTACCGAATCTCAAATCTGCAATAAGCGAAACTGATATAATGAAAATCTGTATATATATGTCGAACATATAAATATATTAAACAAAGAAATAAAAAAATAAGCCTTAATGACTAAAGCAGGTATTTCTTTTAATAAAGAAACAGAATACTTCTTTATCACTTTTAATAAGTAATTCAGTTACCGAACTTACCCTGAAGTACTCTCTTTCAATCTCCTGGGGCTATTTAACACTAGTACCATTAAATCATACTAATGTGTTAAAACAGTGAAAGGCGTTATTTGGAATATTCTAAATAACCCCAAAATCCATCTCAAAAAGCCCCACTCAAAACACTGAGGAATAGCGAACAGCTTCTTAGAGATAAAAAATAACACCTTACACCACCGAAATCTCCAGAAAACACACGTATAGATAGTTTTGTTGGTGAAGTACATACCTTTATAACTGTTGTGCGCCACACGAAAGTTTTAAAGCCACGAAAAGAGACGAAAAATTCTAATTCACAGAAATGTTTACTGCTTCGAGTGCAATGCGAAACTAACCTTCAATCTTTTATTTTCGAAATTCCAAATAACCTCACTATTCTGAAAAACCCCATTTTACGGCATATTTTTTAGAAAATATTTTTTTTTTGCGCTAATTAGTTATTATTAGAATTAATCAGAACCTTAAAATTAATGAGACTTGAAAAGACTAGCTGACTAGGAGCAGTCAACATACATGTCAACCTTGTGCTCGCCACACACAGATTTTTTACATTTATAGCTCACTAATTTGGACATTCTCTTTTTTTATAGGAACAAAAGGAACAGTATTTTCGTTTTTTTTGGCTCGGGCTCTTCTTCTCGATATTCATTACTTGAACCAGTAGGTTCTACGAGAATTTGGCTTATATTTTCTCGTAAAGATCGTTTCAGAGTCGGAGTTTCAAGTCTTCTCCATCCAAGGCGTGACCAAATCTGTACTGAATTGTTTTATGAAGTTTCTTCTGTTCAATGGTTTTTTATTATTCTTAATCATGTTATGGCCATATATTATAGCAGAATTAACAAAAGCCATATTGAGGATGCCATAGAATACAGCCATCGGCCACCTATTAGTCTTGCGGCTGCACGACATTGAGGAACACGTTTGATCAAACGAGTCTACTCCGCCTTTCGTTTGATTGTAAAATAGATTCATGTCAGGCTTACCACTTGAATCATTTATTACTGCATTTTCATTGCAAGAAGATAAGATATATACCATCTTTGCAGGTTGAGGCTTATAAAGGGTGTCTGGCGGCAGATTTAGTTTTTTTTTTTTTTTATACTACAACGGTAGAAAAAAGCTTACGGCCTGCCTGATGGTGCAGTCACGTCGCCTTGGACGCTTGCAACACTAGGGCATCACAAACGCTTTGCCGACCTTTTTAAAAACCTATTTACTCCCTTTTTGAAGAACCCCATACTGTAATCCCCCGGGAAAGCCTCAGCAGGGAGCTCGTTCCACAATCGGAGCGTGCGCGGAAGGAAATTACGTTGAAACCGCACTGTGCGTGACCATTTAGGCTCCAGCATGTGAGGATGAACACCCTGCCGATGGCGAGCGGTGCGATGGTAGAATGTGGCCGTGGGCATCATGTCGAACAATTCTTTGGAACACAACCCGTTGTATAAGCGATAGAAAAACGCACAAAGAGGCACAGTCTCTTCTCAGACTTAAGGGCTCAATACCGCATGTGAGTATGGGATCGTCAACGATACGCTCAGCGCGTCTTTGGACCGAATCAAAAGGATCAAGTTGGTATCGAGGTGCTCCCGCCCACAGGTGACAGCAGTACTCCATATGGGGCCTGACTTGCGATTTGTATAATAGCAGTCGTTGCCTCGGAAGGAAGTACCGCTTAGCTCTGTTAAGCACACCTAGTTTTTTAGAAGCCAACTTGACCTTGTCATCTAAGTGACTTCGGAATTGAACGTCACTGGAGATGTTGACACCGAGGATCCCAATTACTCTTCGAGATGTTCAAGGTTGTGTTCTGGAATTGTGGGGCTACAGTGAATGGGGCTTTTTTAGCGGTGAACGCACAAACTTGTGTCTTGGAGGGGTTAAATCGGACTAAATTGTCCCGCCCCATCGGAGACTCTGGTTAGTGTACTCTCGATTTCAGACACAAGTTGTTCACGACTTTCCTCCACAATGGACGAGGGGTATTTGCACGGCCCGTGTAAACAGCATCTCCAGTGCTGTCGTCCGCATAGCAATGGATGCCGCCAAGCGACAGCATATATCATTGATATGCAGCAGAACACAGTGTTGGAGATAGCACACAGAGCCTTGTGGGACGCCAGCATTTATTATCCGAGTTTCAGAGCAGCTGCCGTCAACTACGGCTCTAATGCTCCTCCCGGATAAAAAGCTAGCAATCCATTTGCATAGCCCCTCGGGGAGTCCGTAAGATGGCAACTTCGATAGAAGACCCCGGTGCCAGACCCGATCGAACGCCTTCGCTATATCCAGGCTAACTGCCATGCCTCACACCTCGAGTCTCTTGGGGCAGATGCCCAATGTTTTCAAAATTAAATAAAAAAATAATAATGTTTAACATATAATTTTAATAAAAGTACCAAAAGACAGAGTGCAAATGCGGATTTAATTTTTTAACCATTATTTCATCCAAATGCCTTCCATCTTGTTGCACACACTTCAAAACGGAGCATCGTATTCCGCGCCACACGCTGCAGTAAACTCAGTTCAATTGCGCCGATTTCTCGCCGTACATTTTCTTTTAAGTCTACAACAGTTCGCGG